>CM051515.1:19652535-20316673 GCA_028015205.1 Mytilisepta virgata
TCTTGTTAGGTAGAAAGGACTGTTGATATATTTAAATTTCAAGTGTGACATCAAATTGATTAAATTATAGGTGTTACAATGCAGAGACAGGTACATTTGTAATCATCCTTGATCTTGCAAGGAAACTCTATATCATAATCAGTAATCTGACTAAACAAAGAGATATTTGAATATTATTCAGCCACACCTGTTTAATAGCAGTGTCAAATAAGGCTCATTTTTACCATAAAACTAGCCCAAACAGTTTTATATTGTCACATTATCAAAAAGTTTCAACAAATATATCCCTCCCATATAGTCATTCTACGTGTGAAATGATATATTTTCGTTTTCTGTAATCATACATTAAAGAAGTAGGATTTTTTTTATTAGGAAATCATAAATTTCAAAAGTAGTTGCTAGTAACTTACTTTGGTGTACTGAAGAAAATATCTTTAATACTCTACTTTTTTGGATGTGCCGTCACACCAAGGGGAAATAACTCATCAGATTATTTACATCAAATTCACAATAATTTTTGCAATTGGATTTTTAAAAAGAAACCAAATAAAATTACAAGTGTTTGATTAAGTATTTAAATATCAATCTGAATACGCATGGATTTTTAAACAGATTAGCCCTACCTTTTGGCATCGATTTTATTATGTGAAAAACCGGACTTTGCTCTATCAAAGCTTTTCCTTGGAAGAAATGCACACTTGGTGGAAACACACTAGAACCACTTCTAGAGGCATTAAATTCTGCATTTTTGAAATTCATAAGAATTCTATTTGCTTTTTCTTCCTGTTGATTTAATATTAAATTTTCTCCAATTTTCATTTTCTCCTCCGCAGCTAAAAAGGATTTTCTATTTGCCAAGTATGTCGCTTTTGACTCCCGAGTAAACTGCAGAGGTGATGATGTTACAAATGGTAAAATAATAGCGTTTAGAGCGACAAATAAAATTGGGAATCCCTTCCATTCCATTTTGTTTTGGTCTTTGAGATTAGAACAGGTGCGATGCTATTTATATATTATAATACTATAGTCTGTTTCATATTGAATATGAAAGTAGATCAATTAATGTTTCCGGCGGTTTCGCCCCAGGGCCGATTCGCACCATATTATTCGCATTAACTGATAAACGATCGGTCCCACTTATAAAATTAGTATTGATGTACAAAAAGAAAATATCTTTAAATCTAATATTGACTATAGACCAGAACCGGTGGCGCCCGTGCTATTTTGGCGGACTATATCACAGGCACTTATTTCTGTTAAAAAAATACCATATATATCCTTCATTTCCTTGTCATGATATGATAAGGAAATAAGGTATTTTTTAACAGAAATAAGTGGACTATATTTTTAATTCAGCATGCTGAGTATAAATAGATGATACTCAAATGTGTACACAAAAAAATGTTAAATGTTTGGCTCTCAGTTAAAAGAGCTGAGAAAGTTTTGTATAATTGAAAAAAAAGGTTAGATAAAGGTTTTTTACCAAAAAAAGTTCGGATTTTTACGTGTTTGGTCGAATTTTGGACCTTTGACCAATTCTGTTTAAAATTCGACCAGAAACGTAAATACCCCAATATCTATATTAAACCAAAACTAAAGAAATATAACATTTAAAACATATATAAAACAGTTTTTTAACTGGTCGGTGGTGTTTTTGCGGAGGTCGGTGGTTGTCAATGTCGAACAGAATTGGTCAAAGGTCCAAAATTCGACCAAAAACGTAAATATTCCAACTTTTTTTTGGTAAAAAACCTATATTTAACCAAAATTAAAGAAATATAACATTTAAAAAATATATATAACAGTTTTTTAAGTGGTCGGTGGTGGTCGGTGGTTAAAAGTCCTACCGAAATGAAACACATTAATCAATATAACATACAAACAGGATTATATCAAAAAGACATAACAAAAAGATATGAATAACGGTGGTTTCACCAGTGACCATATTAATAGCATTATATATATATACATTCGAACTGACTTAATTTTCGGAAAGTGACATCCTTAATACACTTAAAATTATTTCTACCTCTTTACAAGCAGAACCGAATAACATGAAAGTTCCAACTATGTACTGGCTTCCGAAGCTGCACAAAACACCTTACAAATATAGATTTATTTCGTCTTCAAGCCATTGTTCCACTACTAAACTGTCTATTCTACTTACTAAACAAAAACCTGTTAATATTTTTTTCAAATAAGGTATACGAAAATAGTGCTATTAATTACTTTTGGAGCGTGAAAAATTCGTTGGATGTACTTGGTAAATTACATGCTCATATTGGTGATTTTGAATCTGTTCAAGGTTTTGATTTGTCTACCCTATATACCACTTTGCCAATTGAATGGGCATTTAAAAAGTCAAAATCTGAACCCTTTTAGGTCATTTTTTAGTAACTACAAACAAAAGAAATAATGTCAATTGGACCTGCTTTGATATGATACCTGCACTTGAATTTTTACTATATAACATTTTTGTGCGCTATGGAGATTCCGTATATCGCCAAGTTTTCGGAATTTCAATGGGGACTAACTGTGCACCACTTATTGCGGACCTGTTTCTGTATTGTTACGAATCACAATTAATATTTACAATCAGCAAAGACCAAACGAAACAACATTTGATAAAAAAAAATTAATAACACTTTTAAATATTTGGATGATTTTTTGGCTGTCAATAATGACGACCTCAGTATGTACACTAAAGAGATTTATCCTGTTGAACTTACTTTAAATAAAGCTAATATCAACAATTAACACTGCCCTTTCTTGGATCTTGATATCTATATCTCTAACGGGAAGCTTAATACTAAAATTTACGATAAGAGAGATGATTTTTCATTTCCTATTGTTAATTATCCGTTTTTAGATGGCGACGTTCCCTTGGCGCCATCGTATTGTGTTTATATATCTCAACATGTTCGATTCGCTCGTGTATGTAACAATGTATTTGATTTTAACGAAAGAATAAGTTTTAAAACCATAATTGCGAATTTTTTTTTATTTAGATGTGTCGATTTCGCTACCTAGTTTACATGTAAATAAGACGATTTCTTATGAGTACCAAGAATAAATTTACAAAATTTAATGTGCAGTTTTTCAGCATACGAAATGTTTTTATTTCTATAAATAGACTATAACATTTTCTATATTTAGAACAGTCGCTGTTTCTTTAAAGGTTCTTTTAATTGGTCAGAAATTGGAGAATAATCTTGGACTATCCAATCATACTCACTGTTACTGTTAGAAACAAAATTCAACGTAAAATGTCAACAACCTCAACGTGGCAGGCTCTTTGAAGAAACTTTAGATGAAAGATGAAAACATTCTGCAGTTTATGCATTATATTGTGACCCATAAAATTACAGGAAATAGTTGCATTGACTCTCCTTAGCGGAGGCTGGAGGCGGAGATCAATCATCATTTGTCAGAGAGCTGAAAATCAGAAGTTCGAATATTTTTGACTTCTTGAGTAAAAAATGTCTTATTTATACCAAAGCGTTAAAGGATACATATTCAAGGTAAAATTAAAAGTGAATGCAGTTCCCGTTTTCTTATTTTGATAACATTGTCTGAAAATCCCGTTTTAACAGATTTTATCTATTCCCAATTAATTGTTATCTCCCCTGATTTATAACTCCAGCTTTAAGAAGGCACACCACTAAATCGAGCCCCGTTTACTTCAATGGTAAATTCATTTTCAAAAATTAGAGAAAAATATAAAATGAATTTTCCCAAGTCAGGCAATATGTTGACATGTTTTTCAAATAAAAGCTGTTTTAGAAAATTGTACTTGAATAGTACATTACTTACCAAATAAGAAATTTTTTCTTATTTGGTAAGTCCCGTTGAAAATTTGCCCCGCCACTTTAAACTGAATATGGAAAATTACAGGCGCATTAATAAGTCCCGTTCTCGAAACTTTTAAGGGTTATTGACATGCCGTAGGGTATTCATTCCTTTCCAGAATAAATTCACTTGTTTATACTTTAGATTGTGGCATTAGTTGTGACAGATCGACGCCAAAACCCATAGGAATTATTTTGTACTACTTTCCTACTCTGTCGAAATTGCTCCAGCTATTTACCGAAGTGCCCCCTTAAGGTACCCCTAGATTTTGAGGAATTTTAATTTCACGGCTGGTATAGAAAGAGGGACCATTTTGGGTGTTTGATAACACAATTTTATTAGAAATTGAGTTTTATTAACCTCTGAAAAAATATTTTCTTGAGCCTACCCCCTCTCTGAACTTTGGATGATTTTCACCCCTTTTTATCTCATTATTCAGAAACTAAAAATATGCAGTTTTGTGATTATTATCAAATTTTCACAACAAAATCTACCTTGCCTTGTCTTCTGCTACCCAATATCCCCCGTTTTCGGTAGAAAATAGCAGAAACATTAGATAGGCACCCTAAAATGTGACTGATCCAGGTTTTAGAAATTACCTTTTCACTATCATTGACAAACGATGTTCCAATTATATTTTCTCAATAATACGCACTGGACAATTAATTGCCTAACATATTAGTCTTATGTCAGATATTGAGGTCAAATGGATCAGATTTCAAAAATTGGGATTTTTCATGCTTTCTGGAATATAGGAAAAAAACCAGTGTTCGTAAATTGCGTGTGTACAATTTATCAGAGTAAAGAAGTGCACAATAAAACATCAAATGTACTCTAAGTGCTTAGTCGGCATTTTTTACCTCCCCCCTTTTTAAACGGTCATTTAATTTTAAAAGAAATTTGTTTATATACCGTTTCTTACCAAGAACTTTGGAAATAAATAAAAATATCCATGTAATTAGTCTTTATTTAGATTCTCTTAAGAAGGCTCACCATATTAGAGAATATAAAATGAATTTTCCCAAGTCGGGCAATATGTTGACATGTTTTTAAATAAAAGCTGTCTTAGAAAATTGTACTTGAATAGTACATTACTTACCAAATAAGAAATTTTTTCTCGTTTCAAATGTCCCGTTGAAAATTTGCCCCATCACTTCAAACTGAATACAGAAAATTACAGGCGCATTAATATGTCCAGTTCTCGAAACGTTTAAGGGTTATTGACATGCCATAGGGTAGTTCTCGAAACTTTTAAGGGTTATTGACATGCCATAGGGTATTCATTCCTTTCCAGAATAAATTCACTTGTTTATGCTTTAGATTGTGGCATTAGTTGTGACAGATCGACCCCAAAACCCATAGGAATTATTTTGTACTACTTTCCTACTCTGTCGAAATTGCTCCAGCTATTTACCGAAGTGCCCCATCTATCAGATTGCCATTATAATTCCAATCTGGTGTGTGTTGTCAATTCTGATTTGTTGACAACATGACGACTTTTATTTTCTGAGAAATCGCGTTTAGCATTTGAATATGTGACCCAGTAAAAGAGTGCCATTTTAAAGTGCTCATTTCTTTCTTACTTTACCAAATAGTGTAATTATTATGGAGTTATAAGTAATAAGAGTTGTATTTGAGCAATTTATTGGTGTATTAATGCGACCAGGTCACTCACAAACTTAACATAAAGTCCTTCAGACTTTGTTCAATTTGTATGTGATTTGGTCTCCATAATATACCGATAAATTGTTTCAAAATAACTCTTATTACTATAATATTAGTAAAATTCTGCATACAGTGACGTGCCAAAAGTATTTCAAACCTTTAATATTTTCCTATATTCTTATTAAACCAGACTTTTTCAAAAATTTATTATGAAGTTATTTTTGGCCAAATTATAAAATTTTTGCACCATTAAATCGTCAATTAATATCTCATGTTTAATTGATTATTTTGATAATACATTCTGATCGTTCATTTCTATGAATTCATTGTTTAAACACAGCATTAAGTTTATATGTCGAAAACTCCTTATACAACTTGTAAGTAAATTTATGACATCATAAATTTATTTCGTGTTTAAATCGTCATATTTTCAAACCTCTAAAACCAATACTAAAATAGAAATAAAATTTTAAAAATGCAGATAATTATCTGTTTGATGTATAAATTTTTGAAATCAGTCTACAAATGACTTCAGAATAAATTTATGAAAAATGAAGTTTTATGTGAAAATATAATTCATGTTAGCATGGAATGCTTTTTTGGCATGTACATATTTGCATAAGGCAAAAACAAAGTATATGTCTGTTTAAGGTTATATTGTGACAAAAAATAGGGAAAGTAGGCAGGCAATTTCATTTTATTTTGAAAAATTATTTTACATAGACCCCTTTGAGAAAAAATGGTCGATTTATCAACTATCAAAATGAAATATTCACCTCCGCTACAACTTGGTGAATATTACCATTTTGTCGGGTTGATAAATTCCGATAGCAACCTAGTTCAAAGTCAATAAATGTATTCTCATGATACTATTATGAACAATGTATAAATTTTTTTTTTTTATTGATAAGCAGATATTTTGGAAGCAACATCACTGACATGATTTTGTTATTTTGAAACTCCTGGGACGATGCCTCTGCATGGTGTATCCTAGGTCCACGAGGGTATTCGCCAACCCAGTCGTCAGACTTGTCTGACATGATTATTCATTGATTTGTTACAGAAATTACCATTTTTTAGTAAAATTCAGAAATAATAGAAATACTAAGGGTTCATTCCTTGTATTGCACATTGTAGATCTCC
The DNA here is from genome assembly GCA_028015205.1 of Mytilisepta virgata. Taxonomy (NCBI): domain Eukaryota; kingdom Metazoa; phylum Mollusca; class Bivalvia; order Mytilida; family Mytilidae; genus Mytilisepta; species Mytilisepta virgata. The sequence goes on from CM051515.1 coordinate 19,659,193, forward strand.
TTAGCTGAAATTTGGCTTCCTATTTCGGTATTTTTGGTTATGAGTACTTCTTGTTTAAAATAAGTTTGGTTTTTGGTCTTCCAAATGTTTCGGTTTTAATGCTGCTGATGAGAGGTAACTCCTTGAAATGCGTCGTATACAGCATAGTATATTATAAATTTACTATATCTAATATTAGTATCTTTGGATTGTTATTTTATAAAGCACTTGACGAATTTGAAACCACAGTTTACAGTGGTGTTATGTCTAATCTGCCATAACTGCGGTGAAAATAAGTTATATTCTCAGGTTTTTTCCTAGAGACTAATAAAAATGTAGTTATAAATAATCATCTTACCAAGCCATAAAACTTCAAATTCGTCCAGACAAAATATGAAATAATTTAGATTTGTAGGAAATTTAAATTTGGACTTTCATTTATAAAGATCATGTAGGTTTCGATTGTCATGGAAGTCAATGAAAAAACTCAAGGATTCTGCATTATTTTCACCTCAATATTTTTTACCCCACTGTAGTGCCAATATATCTCCAACATTTAATACTTCTCATCAGCAGTCTATTTAGTACTGAAAATTTTTATTTTTATTGTTAAATATAAAGGGTGATAATCGAATCTATCACCCTCTAGTACAAATCATGATATATTTACTTGGTTTTTATAATAACTCGGGTTACTCAATAGGGTGGTTGGTAATAGTTATCCCACAAGGACGTAGTGTGTCTGTATAATTCATCCGGAGGGCAGGAGGCCCGAGCATACCTGAGGGGTGGTACACACACACCAAATCCGAGTGGGATAACTAATTTACATTCCAGCTCATTCGGGGTAAATAATAATAAATTTAAAGTAAAGATGTCAGTACTGTGATACGTTATAGATTTACTTTTATATATATTATATATTGACTACCCCATTGGAACCCATAACATAATGGTTAAATAGGTAAAATTAACACTTCTTCGGTGTGAGCTTCCGTAGTCTAGTTGTTATAAATAAGGCATCGGGACAATATACTTAGGGTCCCAGGTTCGAATCTCAGTAGATTCTTTCAAAAATTTTAATGTTAATTTTTAAATGTGATTTATATTTCTACATAAATTTTCTAAGTTTTAATTGTGAGTAAATTGTTCTCGCCAACTTTAAACATAACAAAGAACTCTTGTTGGGGTGATCTGGTAGGGGTGATCCATCTCAGATCATCCCTGTAAGAACAAAGGAGCTGGGATGTAATTTTAATTATTACCTATCTTTAAGCCAATCAAAACGAAAGATTTTTGCATAAAGTATAATTGTTTTTTTTGTAGACACCAGCACAAGAAGAGAAATTAGAAGAAGAAAAGAAAGAGGAAAAAGAAGAAGATGAAAATGATGAAACTGAAGGAAAGGTACAAGGACAGTCAGACAAAAAGACAGATGAAGTAAAAGGTAAAACTACCAAAAATCCATTTTAGGATAAGTGAATGAATATCATCTGAACAAAAGTGAGTCCAAATAAAAATGACCAATCCCAATTTTTTGTGCCCGCTTTAAAGGTTTCATAGAGGTTTTATACAAGAATTAAAAACGAAAAATCTTTCTGATAGGGAGAAGTACAGAAATGTTGTGGGATAAATGCCCACTTGGGACGGACAAAAAAAATGCTGTGGAGTTAAATCAGTTTCCATTCAAATGGCATACATGTAAACATGGAAATACAAAAAAAAATGATAATAATCAGTACAAATCCAAAAAACAAGAATGAGTTGCTTCCCTTTTGAGGAATTACTCTACATTTTTTCTTCGCTCTGAAAATGCAAAACCAGTGACATGAGATTGTTTTTGAAGTTTTCCAATGACTTTTAAAATATCTATATTGCTGTTTAGATAAGTCCATGACGTATAAATAGAAACTTATGATTATTTTGTAGACGAAATACCACAAGGAAATATTGTATGGAGAATGTCATCTGGTGTTTATAACACAGCATCCAGTGCAGTAGGCATGGGTGTCGGAGGTGTAAAATGGGTTGCGGGTAAAAGTTACGATGTAGGAACAACAGTAGTTAGTAATGTTAAAGTACCAAAACTGTCAAGTTTTAAAAGAAAAGATAAGAAAGAATAGTACAGTGTCTAGACTTTTTACCCAGAAAACTTATCAGTATTAACTATTATGGAGAAAGAAGTGTCATATCAAAAATCAATGCAATATAGTTAGATTACACATATTTTACCAGATTCACCATTTATGAAACACTTTGCTGATTATTGTGCATGTTATATAGTGGATTATTTTTGTGATTCTATTTTTTTTTTATTTTAGTAGTCATTTAAAAATTTGTAAAAACCTATGCAGATAAAAAAAAAATTTGATCAATAATCATGCTTCAAAACAATGTTATTTGCAAAAATATAAATCACAAAATTATTTGGCCTAATTGCATGATCCAAAAACATGAAGTTAACCTCAACCAAAAGAGCACACTACATGTATATATCGTAAATTTCTTCAGGAAAAGTTGTGAGAATTTCGTATAATAAGTGCAAAGGTAGACTATCCACAGACCAAAATGCTTATGGAACATATTGTTATTGTATTTACAAATCTCTAAAAAAAAATTTTAAATTGAATTTCTTTTTCAACAATGATCTCATTTCAGAAAATAGACTCCTCTTTATATTTTCAGGTTTTCAAATAAATAAAATAAGTATGAAATTTTTCAAAATACTCCAAGTGAAAACCCACTCACTTTAAAATAACATATTTGTTATATGTAGTTTTGTATTCAACAGAAAATCTTGCCTTATATTACCAGGTGAAATACATAATAAATCTGACATTTATTTGCTACATTTTCGTTGGTCAAAACCATGATAATATTGAAGTTTACATGAGGATAAACACCGTTCAAACTCTCCCTTTATATACATGCCTGCTTATCTCTCTTATGCATTCATATAACAATTGATGGTATTCAATTTTTAAGTTGCTGCTTTATTTCAAAATTCCAGAATTGTGATTCGATGCAATATTATTTCTTACGTGTGTTTGTTCAATTTTAGCTAATTAGTATACTTAATTAGTTATTATAGTGAGTGGTATAGGAGCATAGGCATTGTCTACATATGGGTCATTTAGAAAAGTCTTTCTTTAATGGGGGCAGCCATTATGCAATCTGAATTTATGCAAGTGAATTTATGTGTGCTACATACTAAGGCTAAAAAAAGTTTCGAAAACGGAAGTAAGTAAAGTAAGGGAAATACCTTGCTTCAAATTATAATTTTAGAGTCAGAATCGTGATACCTGAAATGAGTTTTCTGGAACGGGCTATTACTGTGGTTGCATCATTGGCCACGCCAACAGCATATTACATGTAGCTGCAAAATCTGCTGTGAACTAATTTTTAGTTTCTTCCATAGCCAATACCAGTATTTGTGAGGAACTGATTTTGCAACAATAATTGCATATATCTAAATAGCGTAACACACCCTTTACACAGGAACTATTTCATCAAATCTATTCCCAAAATTTGGAAATTATTTAATTTATTGTAAAAATTTTTACCATAACCAATTATTATGAATTGGAGAGATATGTCTCAGGCATGTTTATACATATATTTTATATTTAATTTTGTAAGTTAATTTTCCTTTTATTTAATGATTTAAAATATTGTTTATTTACTTGTTAAAAATTTTCATTCCTTTTTCAATAATTTGATAATACTTGATTTTTACACAATCATAAAGGGCAAATTTTATTGTAAATTTAACATGAGAGAGACACATTTTTCTGTAAGACATATGCATGAGGCTTACCAAGTGTCTGACAAAAAATGTGATCCCAGGGGTGAAATTCCCTTATTCTACATATTTCTGTATGAACGATAAATCTTTCATTACAGACCAAAAAACTTCAAACAAACAGTGAGAATTGCCTCGTAGAAAAATCATTCTACAAAAAACAGACATAATAATTTGAATGATCATATATAATTTAGTTTTATATTAAAAGTATAAAACTTGAAACTAAATTTGAAATGGAAATACTATGGTAGCAATTTCTTATTGAAGATTATTTTTTTTGAATTTGAGAAAGTCAGTTTTTTTGACATTATGATATACTCTGGGGATGTACTTGTGATGTTATGTGTCACATGATGTAAGACCAGATTTTCTTAAACATTTGTATTACACCAACAAACATTGTCTTCAACCTCTTGTAATGAGAGATAAAACTCTCTTTGATGACCAGTCAAAATTGTAGTAAATTTTTAGAAAACACATGACATTAACCTTTGTGTATTGAAAGACTTCCTTTTAATAGCAGAAAGATTGATCTCTCAGGACATGTGTTTCATTTTGCACTCTCTGTCACTCTTTCTCCAAGAATCTGATATAAATGAGATTTTTTTTTGGATTTTTTTCTTTTTTTTTGAGTTGACAATCAGCACTAAACCTAACCATCACCAATATAGCTCCCTCTGAACTGAAAAGAAATTGACAGGACTGTTGCATAATGTGAACATTTGTATCTGACTACTTACATTAAGAAGACAATAAAATTATAATTTTGCATTTTTATATCCCTGCTTTTGAAAAAGCAGGGTATATAGTATTCGTTGTGTCCATCCATCCATTGTGCCGACCGTCCGTTCATTCGTCCGACCTTTGTATCCGCAACTTCTCCTAAACTACTGAAAGGAATTTGATGAAACTTTCAGAGAATCTTCATCCCATGATGGCATTGTGTACCTCCTACTTTAGAATTTGATCGGACTCCCCCAATTTTTGGGGTTTTCCATAGAAAAACATGGACTTTGACCTGATGAATATTTGGGCTTACCCATACCAAAACATGGACTTTGACATTCATTGTGATAGGGGTACCATGATGCCATCCACAACTCCTCCTAAACCACTGAATGGAATTGGATGAAACTTTCAGAGGATCTTTATTACATGATGCTGTAGTGCTTCTATTTTTGATTTTGATGTGACCAACATTTGGGGTTCCCCATACCAACACATGGACTTTGCCATTCATTGTGATAGGGGAATAGTATGCCATCCACAACTCCTCCTAAACCACTGGATGGAATTTGATGAAACTCATCTCACTGCTGTTGGAGTTTTTCTATCCAAAATATTGACATTTCCTTTCATGTATCTTATGTAAGGCGGGGGTATAAGTAATGAGCTTTGCTCACAGTATTTCTAGTTTAATTTTAAATTCTATGTTTACTCAATCTCGATCCTTCACTCTTCAGTTTGAACGGAACATTTTTTAATGTAGTATAATGCACCAATGCTGTGCACGTCATTCTCCATATGACAGCAATAGCAGGGAATTATCTGGTCTTCATCATTTTGGTTCCAGACATTTATTTTGAAGGTAACCAATAAATTTATAATTAGATTTGTCACTTTATTTTTGCAGGTGTCACTAAAATTACATAGAAAACTTCAAAAGCTACAAAACCTTCTCATTTTTGGATATGACAGCTCAAACGATAGCATTTTTGTATTATTTAGATTTTTTAATAACTACTTTGATACATTTTTGTACTGTGAAATGACATAAACAAAAATAATTATTGCTCATTACAAAAGTTCCACAAGTCATGATTGATCATGAAAAAGTGACCAAGTTCCACACGTCATGATTGGTCATGAAAAAGTGACTAAGTTCCACATATCATGATTGATCATGAAAAGGTGACTAAGTTCCATATGTCATGATTGATCATGAAAAGTGACTAATCATCTAAAAATCTTATGTTAATTCGTGGGTAGGATAATGTCATATTAGACCATGTAAGTTAGAAAGTTTGTTGGTTGTTATGAATATTGCAACTGTTTTCATGGTGAGTTTCAGATTATGTAAAATCACCACTTTGTGATTAAAATGTAGAGCTTTTCAAAAAGGAATAAGAAATAAAGTCATGCCTGATTATCTCTCACATGCATAACAATTGATAATGCTGAATTTTCTCATTACAATGTTTTGGATTTAAAAAATCCACGAAAGTGATTTTTCGCTGTAATTTTATTTCCTTGTTCTGATAATTTAATTTTTGTTAATCAAATACGAGTATAGCTGCAAAAATATGCTCTGAAATAACTTTCTCTCTCTTTCATAGCCAATGTTAGTTTGGAACAAAATTTTCAACCGTGATTGTATGTATCTGAATGGGATAATATAGACATCAGACAGGAAATATTTCATGGAAACACAAATTTTGAAATTAATATGCTTATTGTTAAACTTTTACAATAAGTAACCATTTGTTATGAATTAGAGAGATAAGTGGGTGTAAAAATGTAAGATATATAAATTTAATCCTGAAAATGTCAAGATCTGTTTGCAAAGGACAGTGAATACTTGTTATTTAACTTCTACTTAAGATTTTACCTCAAACTTAATTTCATAGGTCATGGTTTGTTCTTTTTCATTTTTTACCTCTACTTATTCTAAAAATTACTGATTAAACATATTCTTCAATTCCAAAAAGAAAATGTTTGTTTGAAAACTTTATTTAATTTTAATTTTACAGCTTCTTTCTATTTATATGTTGATGGAGGGGGGGGTATATGTATAAATGATGGGAAAAGTTTGGTTTTTGTCTTGCCTGCTAGGAAAAGTCGCGATGGCGAGATATAGGTATTACTTTCCGGCAGCGGCGCCGTAAACTTTTTTAAAACTTTAATAACTTTGAACATGTAATACCTACAATTAAAATTTATGGGTAGCTCATCATATAAGGTTTGCCGCAGTATACTTGTCTTGTGACCCTGACATCATTTTCATGGTTCACTGACTTCACAAACATGAATTTAAAATCTGCGTCCAAGTTTCGTGGTTAAATCCATTTCTCAGCAACTGTAATACCTAGGCCAACCACATTTGGTCTATAGATAGTTCTTAGTGGGTATATGCCAGTCTGACACCTGGCTTAGGACCTTGACATCAATGTCATGCTCGAGTGACTTTGTCACTTTTTCGTGGTTAAGTCTATTTCTCAGAAACTGCAATACCTAGACCCACTGTATTTGGTCAATAGATAGTTCTTGGTGGTACATGTCAGTCTGACACCTGCCTTTTGACTTTGACCTCAATTTCATGCTTGAGTGACTTTGTCACTTTTTGGTGGTTAAGTCCATTTCTCAAAAACTGTAATACCTAGACCCACTGTATTTGGTCTATTGATAGTTCTTGATCGGTACATGCCAGTCTGAAAATTGTCTCTGGACCTTGACATTAATTTCATGGTTGAGTGACTTTCATCCAAATTTCTTGATTAAGTCCTTTTTTAAGCAACTGTAATACCTAGACCCATCAGTGTTTGGTCTATAGATAGTTTTCAGTCTCTTGACTTTGACCTCAGTTTCATGCTTGAGTGACTTTGTCACAGTTTCAAGATTAGGTCTATTTCTCAGCAACTTTAATACCTAGACCCACCATATTTGGTCAATAGATAGTTCTTAGTTGGTACATGCCAGTCTGACACCTCTCTCTGGACCTTGACCTCAATTTCATGCCTGAATGACTTGTGTTTTGGCTTGAATGACATGCATGAGATTTTTCAGACAATTTATCGCTTCACCATTACTATTTCTTTTAACACATTTTCCTTTGACTTGGAATGTGGGGTATCAGATAACCATTATTCTGTGTCCATGTGCATACTCAGGCAAGACATTTGGTGTGTCCACTCTTGTTTTGTCAATTTAGTATTTATTTTTCTTCTGAATTCATATAAATCTGTTTATGGTTTCAAGCAATTATTAGAAAAATTGCCATTTTTAATATATATGAGATAAACAAATTAAAAAAATATTGTCAATTCTGGCTTAGATTTATATCAATTTGTACTTGCAGAGAATGTTATCATTTCTTTAGATATTGAATAAATGGTCATGTAAATTAATTTGAAAAATTATCAAAAAAAGATATTTTGTATTTTTATTTAAATATTTATTTTGTGATTAATTGTAGATGAAGTGCTGATTTTTGCAATTCCAGAAATAATATTTTGATATATATTATATGGTGCTGTAAACATTTTGTGATAAAAAATATTTCTGCAACAGATGTACATATCTCCAAATCTCTTCACTAATTAGTAATGAAAAATTTTCAGAAACATGACCATTCATATTCCAAATATGTTTGCAAAAGAAGAAGAATTATAGTCTCGTAAATTATATGTCAGTTCTGGAAAACTCTGAATTCATTAACATTATACAGTTATTGACTGCTCCGAGGATAACAGCTGTTTTGTTTGACCGGAGGACTGAAGTGTTGCCCGAAGCCGTAGGCTGAGCTGTTGTTCGAGGAACCAGTCAATAACTGTTTTGTTATACGCTAGTGATCTGCTTGTGGAACTGCTATTTATAGTAACCAATCAAAATAAGGCAAGTGGTTGACAGTTCGGACCCGGTCCAACAGTTCAAAACTGTAGACAGTCAACAGTTCAAGAATGTGAAGAATGTGAGCATTGTTTAAAATTGATTATGATCTCTATTAAATTTATTTGGAAAAACATTAAAAGTTATAACAATACCAAATTCATTAATTGTTACCATTGTTATTAACCCTAAAGTTTCCAAATTTGTTAACATTTTATTTAGATATATTGGTTTTGCCATTATGATATGCAACTTTCGATCCTGACGTATCTTCTACATGAATAATAAATCATATCCCAAATTTCTGTCTTGTAAATATAAAATCAACTTGGGAAGGTAAAAAATTACAGTAATCCAAAAGATGAAATTTCATGTGTACTGGTTTCAATGGAGAAATTATTTCTTCACTTTGGACTTCAAGGTTCTAGAATATGTTTATTCTTTTACAAGATAATTATAATTACAAACCTAATTGTAGGCTTTTTACTTGACGTTTTTCATTAAGTCAAGGGTAAACTTCATTAAATTAAAACACAAAATAGGAGTTGAAGCTATATGTTTAGCATTGATTAGCAGTTGACCATTGAAAGATACTTATCTTAACAAAGTATGTTTCAAATTTTAACAATATATATTGAGCCCATCTAAGTCGACACGTTTTTTATTTTACCCGAAAATTGCTAATTTTGTGATTTTTCGTGCATATTTGATTTTTTTATGGACAAGGCGACTTAACTCCAGAACAACATCTGACTTTCGTAACTTAACAGTAGAGGAGCCTAAGGAAAATGTCACTAGACAAGTCTAGTGAGTCTTGTACCAGTCTTTTTAGCACTTTTTAAATTCTGATCACAGATACAAAAAACTTGGCAATATTTTGTAACCATTTTTACCATTTTAGTAACGATAAGTTTACTTTTTTTAGAATAATTTTTAATATTTACACTGGAAACAATAAGAAAAAAGTTTTCATGTACTTATTAATACAGTTTCATTTTTTTCAGTAGAAAGGCTACTAATTGATTTTGACCATCATCAGAATTTACTTTTTCCTTCAAACATACATTTTACACCGTTTATTGATATCAGATTAGACACAATTACTGAATTCGTTAACCAGTTACCAAATTTGGTAATGTGAACAAATTCGGATTTTTCCAGAACTACATGATGTGTTATACAAATCAGTTGTAGTCAGCATTACATATTAATATGCATTATGTTTTACAGAAATGCAAATTATTTCAATTTGGAAAAAAAGGAGGAAAATTTATAGCAGGCATTGTTTCATGGGGGATTCTTTTGGAAAACATCTTCTATAAGAATTAAGGATTCTGATTGTTTGATTGTTATTGGTCTCATTTTTCCTTCATTTCAAGTGGAGACTTTCACAAGCTGGGTAATTGCTATGTGGATTTTACTTTTTTCTATCCTCTGCAGCATAGAGGTTTTTTCAAAGAATAATCATTTGATAATTTGTTTATCATTGCTGCCTTTTTGTAAATGATGTTTGGTCTTATTAAACAGATACGTCATAAGCAGTTGTCATAGTTACTGTCATTATACTAATAATATACCAATATTGAGATTAAATATCCCTGTTCTTGCAGTTTAGGATATTCTAACATTTCTTAAGTAGTATTTTTTGCATATATCCCTGCATTATCACGATATATCTTGTTTGAAATAAAATGATGCACAATATGCCCAAAAGAACTGTTTCAAAATAGAATTTAAAAAAAATCAGTTTTACTGCAAATTTTCTCCTATGACATGCCAGTTGTAATTAAAAGAATTAAATGCAGTTTTATTTAGGGTTTATAGAGTTGTAAAAGCATTGGCCTTGCTCAATGTTACATGTAGCATCAAGTTCTTTTTGCTATAGGATGATGTACATGTGTATTTCTACAGCACATTATACATGTAGTTAATTTCGTTATTTAAGGATGTTCGCTGGTCACGTTTTTGAATTTTTGTCAGATGTTCAGAATCATCTGGTTTTATCCAATTGAACGCCATAAATTATTTTTCTGTTTATAAATCTTTTCCATGCAGAATGAGCCATTTTTAAAATTCTTATCAAATCCTTGTTATTATTTAATGGTTTTTGAGAAATAAAACTTGAAAATGATAAAGCTATGTAAAATCAAGAGAGCATATTTTTTCCTGCCAAATTTTCAATGGCTTATATCTTGAAAACAAGCACACGGAGCTATAATTTTTTTTCGCTCTTTTAGTTCCTTTATTAACCCACAGTCAATATTTACCAGTGTTATGAAAAGCTGGTTATTTTGAAACTGGGCAGCGAATATACTTAAGAAGTTATTGTCATGTTTTTACCAATGTGAAGATTGCAATAAGTTAGTCTTAAACTTTAAGACTTAAAGTATAATATTTTAAGATTAGTTTAAGACTTCAAAAAAAAAAATTTTAAGATTACTTTAAGACTTCAAGTATATTATTTTAAGATTACTTTAAGATTTAAAGTATAATATTTTAAGATTACTTTAAGACTTCAAGTATAATATTTTAAGATTCAGGAATTGCATAAATTTATATTGACATTATTGTTTATATTTGAAGATTAGCAATAATAATTAGTCAACACAATATTTTTTTATTTAGTCATTTTACTTGTAAGTAATACATGTAATAGGGTTGAATCATTTGAACAGTTATTATATGCATAAATGATATTTCAGTTTCATTTTTCATAGTTAGCTTTTTTAGAGATTGTGAATCAGGGCTTCTAAGGGCAATTAAACTTAATTTGTAGATTTGTTTTCTCATTGATCGGATAAATTTGGATAGATTTTTTCTCTGAATATCACATAAATCAAGCAGAAACAACAGGAAGTATACACAAAAACATATTATCATTTCCATTTCTGGAAACAAACATGAAACATTCTGGAGAGAAAAAGAAATAAGTAAACAAATGTTGAAAGATGTGGTTTCTGATAAGATGGTAGAAATGAAAATTTATAAATTAATTTTAATTTGCCTACAACTTAGAAAATCCTAAGCAACACGGCTGTTTATCATGTGATTATATGTATGATATAGTGTACTTAATTTTAAAATATTTTCCATGGTAACGGATAAAACTTATTATTGTATACTAGTCCATTTATTGTCTTTTTTTGTTGGTAGTTTTTGGGATCTAGTCAATTTAGTTATGTTTATCTCTTTAACCACAATCAGATGGTAGATTTTTTTTATATATATCATTAGACCTTGCAATAATATAATATTTTTGTTGTTGTATTTTTTGAAATGTATAAACACTTGCTCACTTAGTTTGTTTAATGAATGTTTTTTATATGACTGCAAATTTTTGTGGACGTATTATGGTATGAGCCTGTTGGCATCGGCATCTGAAGACACTGAGGTTACCGCTCATTTACTTTTGTTCTATTGAATATATCCTTATAATATTTTACCACAGTGGTCTCCAAGAAGAAAGACAGGTTGGGATTGATTTTAGGAATCCGGCCCCTCCCATTTTTTTTTCTAGGGGTCATTAAGGTTTTTTTTATAATTTAGGTGTAACTTTTTTTAATATTTGTCCAATTTTTATGATTTTTGATTTTTAGTGTTCCTTGATGAAAAAGTGAAGATCTGTTTTTCACTATCTCTTACCGTTTTTGAGAAAAAGGGACACGACTTAATTTTTGAAACCTTTTTAGTATCCAAATTTTTGAGATATTGGTGGTTAAAGGGCCAAAAAAGCAAGGTTGCTGGAATTCTAAATTTTTTTTTTTTTCCATCTGGTTTTTTGTTGAAGGTGCAATATTTCTGTGTAATGTATATTATATTATCAAACACTTTATTGGGTAAAGCTTAAAATTATGTCCACATTTACTTTAATTATTTACCTGTCGACATGTTGTGGTCGTATCATGCTGCACTTAGCAAAGCCCTTTATTTGTACTTGACTCAATCCAAATCAGTTAGCTACATTTTTGAAATTTTGTTTTCCCTACTATGGTATGTCCTACATACATCTTCAAAGTAAATTTTTAGGTTGATTTTTACATTTTTTTTATATTCCAATAAAAAGTTAACTCTTTCTTTAATTACCTTTAGTCCATCTTCCCAAGGGTTAACAATCTGCCCAATCTCCACCAGTTAACATGAAAACAGCAATCACCCGCTTTCAAACAACTTACATTAGATGTTTCTTTATATGAAATGTCTTAGAAAGAAACTTATAACTTAATTTTTGTCCTGTAGTTGTTTACACTAGTTAATTTTATCCATCTACAGAACAAATATTCAAGATCACAGACTTATTTCCAGGTGAATATAAATGAAATCTCAAGGGTTTGTGGGTAGCATAAGTGGTTTGTAAATACCATTGACTTGATTAAGCTATCACAATACAAATGCCTAGATGCAACAAATTCTTTGACAAGGACAGATGTTCTGTTTTCAGGTCAATGTTTTCGGAATCGGATATGCTGTCACAAAAGATAAGGTTTTATTTCTCAAATTGTGAGTGACTTTGACCACTTGGATATATGTTTACATTTGAAATGTTCATAACTTTAGTAAAGCTTTGAAGTTTTTATCCAGGAATCAATTCAATAAGGAAATTGGATATGTGACAAACAGTTTTAATGGAATAAATTAGTATTATTAGTCTTAGGTGGGAGACACAGCTGATGGTCTAGGTTAACAATAGATTGTGAGTAATGATAATTTCCATGTAATTATTTTGAAATTGGTTGTGCTGTGTTTTAACAAGGGTATAATCAGTCTTCAATATTAAATCATGAATAAAATCTAATAAATTTTGGAGTATATTTCGACAGTTTAAAATCAGATACAGTTGACTCTCGTTATCTCAAACTCTTTTATCTCAAAACTCCTGATATCTCAAAGTATTTTGGTCCCTAGATTAAATTTTACACTATATTTCCTCCTGATATCTCAAACTCCTGTTATCTCATACTATTTTTGTCTGTCCCTTCCACTTTGAGATAACAAGAGTCAACTGTATATTCTTTTATATGGAAATAAAGAACTAAATCTGTTGTATTCATGGATAAGGGCGTACGTTAGTTATTATTTAATATTAAAGCCATACACACATTTTGTTATCACCACAGTTTGCCGTAGTTCCATTTATAATGTTCTTATTACCAATTCCATAAAGGAAAATTATTCCTGTTATAAATAATACTCTTTTCTGTGTGTTTTTATCAGAATTTCACCCAAGTATGTATTTATTTGCCATAATTTTTGAAATCCAATAAATATAGAAGTCTGTTAAAAAACTACATGAAAGGTTGAAATAAATATATTTATTATAAATGTTGATAGTTGTCTATTAATTGTCATTGAAACTATTTTTAGTCCAGCAATGTGAGTAATGAAAAGCGAAGCTCATCAAACAAGCAGTGCTGGAGTATTGACATCACAAATTATGGTTTCATATTGACCAAAGAACTAAAGAATTAACGTTAAGAACAGGAAGAAGAAATAATAGTTCATTCTTTCATTTTTATACGACCGCAAAATTTTTGCGGTCGTATATTGGTATGACGTTGGCGACGTCGTCGTCGTCGTCCGTCGTCAGCGTCGTCAGCGTCGTCGTCCGAAGACATTTGGTTTTCGCACTATAACTTTAGTATAAGTTAATAGAAATCTATGAAATTTAAACACAATGTTTATGACCACAAAAGGAAGGTTGGGATTGATTTTGGGAGTTTTGGTCCCAACAGTTTAAGAATCAGGGGCCAAAAAGGGGCCCAATAAGCATTTTTCCTGGTTTTCGCACAATAACTCTAGTATAAGTAAATAGAAATCTATGAAATTTTAACACAAGGTTTATGACCACAAAAGGAAGGTTGGGATTGTTTTTGGGAGATTTGGTCCCAACAGTTTAGGAATTAGGGGCTAAAAAAGGACCCAAATAAGCATTTTTCTTGGTTTTTGCACAATAACTTTAGTATAAGTAAATAGAAATCTATGAAATTTAAACACAAGGTTTATGACCACAAAAGGAAGGTTGGGATTGATTTTTGGAGTTTTGGTCCCAACAGTTTAGGAATTAGGGGCCAAAAGGGTCCAAAATTAAACTTTGTTTGATTTCATCGAAAATTGAACTATTGGGGTTCTTTGATATGCCGAATCTAACCGTGCATTTAGATTCTTAATTTTTGGTCCCGTTTTCAAATTGGTCTACATTAAGGTCCAAAGGGTCCAAAATTAAACTTAGTTTGATATTAACAAAAATTGAATTCTTGGGGTTCTTTGATATGCTGAATCTAAACATGTACTTAGTTTTTTTATTATGGGCCCAGTTTTCAAGTTGGTCCAAATCGGGGTCCAAAATTAAACTTTGTTTGATTTCATTGAAAATTGAATTATTGGGGTTCTTTGATATGCCGAATCTAACCGTGCATTTAGATTCTTAATTTTTGGTCCCGTTTTCAAATTGGTCTACATTAAGGTCCAAAGGGTCCAAAATTAAACTTAGTTTGATTTTAACAAAAATTGAATTCTTGGGGTTCTTTGATATGCTGAATCTAAACATGTACTTAGTTTTTTTATTATGGGCCCAGTTTTCAAGTTGGTCCAAATCGGGGTCCAAAATTAAACTTTGTTTGATTTCATCGAAAATTGAACTATTGGGGTTCTTTGATATGCCGAATCTAACCGTGCATTTAGATTCTTAATTTTTGGTCCCGTTTTCAAATTGGTCTACATTAAGGTCCAAAGGGACCAAAATTAAACTTAGTTTGATTTTAACAAAAATTGAATTCTTGGGGTTCTTTGATATGCTGAATCTAAACATGTGCTTAGTTTTTTTATTATGGGCCCAGTTTTCAAGTTGGTCCAAATCGGGGTCCAAAATTAAAGCTAAAAAAGGGGTAAATTTTTTTTTTTGGGGGGGGGGGGGGCAATTCTCCACAGCATATTGTATTGCACAAGAAGCAAAAAATTGAATATAAATTCAAATCATATGACCAATTCTAAGTTCTTTGATTTCAGTTATTCTGTGTCAGAAACCTATTATGTGTCAAATATTTCAAGAAATTTTCAATTGCACAGTATTGTGCAATAGCAAGAAATTGATATGTGTGCCCTGTTATCAAAACTTTATTATTAACAAATTCCATTGGAAATTTGCCAATAACTCTAGTTTAATGAACTTCATTGGAAATTTGCCAATATAAAATGTGCTGATGAAGCTTTTTTGTTTATCTCATCTAAACTGCTTTTAAATTATGTATATTTTAAATTTGCTATCCATGACTATGATGTCATTTTCTATTTTAATATGTTATGGTGTATTTAAATGGGCTGTTATGGTTGCAAAGTATAAAGAAATGGGGGGGGTTGTTGAAAACAAAATTTAGGGGGGGGGGGGGGTAAATGAGAAATTGGGGAGGGGGTAATCTTTTTCTCATTTCATATTTCATAAATTAAAAAGAAAATTTCAAATTTTTTTAGCAAAAAAAGGGGGGGTTACAATAAATTTTATTGGGGGGGGTCAATGTGCAACTTCATAGTGTATTGCACAAAAGCTAAAAAAAGGGGTAAATTTTTTTTTGGGGGGGTGGGAGGGGGGGCAATTCTCCACAGCATATTGTATTGCACAAGAAGCAAAAAATTGAATATAAATTGAAATCATATGACCAATTCTAAGTTCTTTGATTTCAGTTATTCTGTGTCAGAAACCTATGATGTGTCAAATATTTGAAGAAATTTCAATTGCACAGTATTGCACAATAGCAAGAAATCTTCAATTGCACAGTATTGCGCAATAGCAAGAAATTGATATGTGTGTCCAATTTTAAATTTTAAATTGGTTATTTCTGATTTATATATAAAAACAAATAATACTGATATGGTTTGAATAGGTAAATTAAAAATTTTTAAGTTCTTAGACAACATTCATTCTGTGTCAGAAACCTATGCTGTGTCAAATATTTATTCACAATCCAAATTCAGTATTGTATCAAGCTTGAATGTTGTGTTCATAATTGCCCCAACTATTCAGGGTTCGACATCTGCGGTCGTATCTATCTGCGCCCAGTGGAGCATTTTATTGTTTTTGATTTTATCTGTGTACCTTAAAATAGTTTTGTTATTAATGTTAAAGTCGAAGACAGTTGCCAATTTCAAATGAATCACCCAATGTCACCATGTTGTTGGCAAATATTGCAACACGTAATCTGGATTTTTCTCCAGTATTGGAGCACCTCAGCTATGAATTTTACAACACAAGTTCTACTTTTATTGACTTCTTTCTTACTGTGTGGTTAGAAGATCGATTAATTGACTCGGGTGCTCCGGAAGGGTAAACAGTTCCTGCTCCGTATACTGCACACGTCGTGAAGTTCAACAAAGGCAAACTGGTGGTAGTCACAAATCCATGGAGGTACATTTACCGGCAGTGGGAACAGGTCCAACATAATCTTAGATATTGAAACATTGTAACGGTCAATCAATTCGTGATGACGACCGTAAGATTTTGTTAGTGATGACATCAACGTATCCTTGATAAAACCCTGGTTAAGAATCTTTTGTGACAGCAGTAATCCTCTTTGTCGAAAGTCATGGTAAATCACGCATGCCCTTGAATATCGGATAAGCTGAGAAACTTAAGACGCCATATGCAGGCGATGCTGGCATATTGCTACCCAAGGCAAGAAATAATTGGCGGATTGTAACCATACTTGATAGGAATGATGTATGGTAAGACCTCGACAAATGGTCCACCTTTGGTTCCGGTTGGATGAACAGCATGGCCACCAGAGGCCGTCTTTGATTTTTATTGGCTATTTTTCAAAAATCTTCTCCTCTGAAACTACTTTAAGAAGTGTTTTGACACTGCAGGACTGATGACAACAGTACTCTCTACAAACGATCCACTTTTGGTTGAGATTCATCCCTACACGACTGTTGCGGCTGCTCAAAATTTCCATGTAAACCAAATGGAAAATGACTTTTTTGCCATTTGCTCAGGAACGTTTGGGTAGATCGTAACCAGGGTTGGGGGAAATGATGTATGGAAGGATATCTATAAGCTCTTTAACTTTTGGACCGGTTGAGTGATTAACCAGAGGCCATCTTTGATTTGTATTGGCCAATTTTAAAAAATCTCTGAAGAAACTGCATTATGAAAAGTTTTGAAACTTTTCAGGACTGGTGACAACAATACCCTCTACAAATGATCCAATTTTGGTTGAGATTCATCCGCTTATCAGACGGCTGTGGCTGCTTAGTTTCCATATAAACCATAAGGGAAATGACTTCTTTGTCGTCTGCTCTGGGACTTATGGGTAGATTGTAACCAGATTTGGGGGGGAAAAGATATATGGAAGGATATCTATAAACTGTTCACCTTTGATGCCGGTTGGATGAACAACAGAGGCCATCTTTGATTTTTATTGGCCTATTTTCAAAATATTCTCCTCTGAAACTACATTATGAAATGTTTTGAGACTTTGCAGGACTGATGCATTATCCTCTACAAACTATCCACTTTTGGTTGAGATTCATCCGCTCATCCGACTGCAGCTGCTCAGAGTTTGCATTAAACCATCTATGAAATGACTTTTTTTACATTTGCCCAGGAGCTTATGGGCAGATTGTAACCAAAGTCTGAGGAATGATGCATTAGTTCAAATTGAATGAACAATATTTCCGCCAGAGGCCATCTTTGATTATTTATTGACAATTTTCAAAATTCTTCTCCTGTGAAACTACATTATGAAATATTTTGAAACTTTGCAGGACTGATGACAGGACCTGGTCCGTAGATGGTCCTCTTTCAACCAGAGGCTCCCAGGAGCCTGTATCGCTCACCTGATATTTTCATTTGTTCAATCCATTCAGCGATTCTCTAGAAGATTTTGCATTTCCTATATGGTCATATGTTAAACTAAGTCCCCTGCTGGCAGCCATGTTGGATGACGGATCAGTTCCAAAGTAACAACACTTGGTCGGCACATCATAAGGAACAGTCATGCCATGTTTAGCTTCAATCCATTCAACTGTTCTTTAGAAGATTTTTGTATGCATTTCCAATAGGGTCCTGTGTTAAACTAAGTCCCCCGCTGGTGCCCATCTTGGATGACGGATAGGCAACAGAGTTACAACACTTGGTCAGCACCTCATAACAAACATTCATGCCATGTTTGGTTTCAATCCATTCAGCGGTTCTCTAAATGAAGATTTTTATATGTATTTCCCATAGGGTCCTATGTTAAACTAAGTCCCCTGCTGGCGGCCATGTTGGATGATATATTCGCACCAAAGTAACAACACTTGGTCAACACTTCATATGGAACATTCATGCCATGTTTGGTTTCAATCCATCCAGCGGTTCTCTAGAAGATGTTTGTACGTATTTCACATAAGGTCCTATGTTAAACTAAGTCCACCGCTGGCAGTCATGTTGGATGATGGATCGGCACCAAAGTAACAACACTTGGTCAGCAACTTGCAAGAAATATTTGTGCCATGTTTTGTTTCAATCCATTCAGCGGTTCTCTAGAAGAAGTTCAAAATGTAAAATGTGAACGGACGGACGGACGACGGACGCAAAGTGATGGCAATAGCTCACATGACCCTTCGTTTTGGGCCAGGTGAGATAAAAATGTGTCCAATGAATTCTAGTCAAATCGGCACCTGGTCAAATCGGCACCTAGTCAAATTGGCACCTGGTTAAATCGGCACCCAATGTAGTCATTTCGGCACCCATGATAAATATGTTGAATATAAATATTTTTTCAGTATTTTAAGCAAAAAGATTAAAATAAAGAAGGTGTTGTCCAGAAATATTGACTTATTAACATTTTTTGGGGTATCTGTATGTTTTTTTTTCCGTTCAACTTAATGTGTTCGAGGTATTGGATATGCACTTGTACATACATTTGTATACGAGTCCTAGAAATATCCTATTATAACCCTGCGACATATCCCGATAGTATTATATGATCCCTGTCAGGGCATATAATCAAGCCCCCTTACTGTACCCCTTCATAACTACTAAAACAACAATATTTAAT
Source organism: Mytilisepta virgata (assembly GCA_028015205.1). Lineage (NCBI taxonomy): Eukaryota > Metazoa > Mollusca > Bivalvia > Mytilida > Mytilidae > Mytilisepta > Mytilisepta virgata. The sequence continues at coordinate 19,678,612 of CM051515.1, forward strand.
TATGTGATTTTAAGAATGTTGGCACTCATAGTTTTCCCTTTTATTGCTTCTAATTTTGTCATGATTAAACAACAGCTTGGGTCATGGCTTCATTGTTTTTTATTTAAGTTTTTGAAGAAAAAAAACATCAATAACTACCTGTATAGAGTTAAAACAACAAACAAGTTAATTATTTAATTGATAAAAGTTATTAATTAATTAATTGAAAAGAAAACTTATCAAAACATCATTCTAGAATGTTGAGAAAACTTCAAACAATTAACTTATGTATTCTAATTGCTTAATAACATGTGATGATTTTTAACGATGTAATGAATGATAAAATCCAACCCCAAAATTTAGAATTATTTATATATATTATATCAAATATCTATACATATTTATACATATTTAGAATTATTTATATATATTATTTTAAATATTATTGGATGCCGAATTGACTATTAATAGGTGCCGATTTGACTTTTTCTATAGGTGCCGATTTAACCAGGTGCCGATTTGACTTGTACCCTGTCCAATTACCCAAACTCTTGATTAAGATTGCTGCCACAGCCGAACTTAGTTTAACATTGGACCCTATGGGAAAGTACATTTAAGAATATTCTTGTTTAAAACCACTAGGCCAGTTGGAACCAGACTTGACAGTAATGGTCCTTAGAATGTCCTCTTTCAGACTTGTGTACGATGATCCGGACTGTCAACTAAGATTACCATCACAGCCCAACTAAGTTTAACCAATAACCTTATGGAAAAAATCATTTAAAAATCTTGTGAAAAAAGTGTGTCCGCCGACCCGGACAACCAGCTGGGAAGATTGTCGCCATAGCCATTTTAGTATAAAATAGGACCAAAATTACCTGTGATGACCCCGACGACTGATGACCAATATTGCCGCTAAAGTCAACATTCTTTTACCATAGGTCCTTATAGGAAAATTCACATAAAAATCTTACTTTTTGACACCATAAGGCCAAACGAAACCAAACTGCGACAATATATCATCAGTTACTTGTAACTCACACCCACCACCAACAATATATGACTACTAGTCAAATTATGAGTTCTGCTGTAGGCGGGCAAAGTAAATCCAGGTGAGTGATGGAGGATCGTTGTACCCTCTAGTTATTGTTCGAATGCTTGTATGAAAGTCAAAAGCTTTAAACGACTTGAACGTTAGCTAGCTGTGAAAACCAGAAGAAAATTACAGGTTTTGAATGTTACATAGTTTACCATAATGATACCAAAATTAATAATTGATGGTTGCCCATTAAAAGTTTTGATTGTGGGTATCTAGTTTTAGCTTTCGATTTATTTTTACCTTGCCGATAACTATCCAGTCACTAATCTACGAAATGCAATTTCCTATTAAGTTTCAAACCAGTCGTCCCAGCGGTTTCATAGGAGAAGATTTTTGAATGAAAAAAAATGAAAATTTGACTGAAAAAGGGCAATAACTCCTAAATGGGTTTTGGGATAAACAACAAAAGGAATAAACAACAAAATGGAAAACAGAACAAGTCAATAACATACCAATCAATCAAAGCAACCCAACTGACAAAACACCGTACAAAAAATAACATAAAAGAGTACAAAACACAAACATGAACACAACAGAGAGGCGATCAGGATAGTCTGACTTGGAACGGACACTGAGTAGTGGTGGGTTAAACCAGTTTCACGGGTACCCAAACCCACTATAAACAAGAGGCTCACCAGAGCCTGTATCGCTCACCTGGAGTCTGGTTTTCATTGGACAATTAATCAACTATTTGACCAAGTTTGTTGCAATTGGTTCAATTGTTCAGGGAAAATTTGTTGAAGATTTATTTTTCATAAGGTTTAATGTTAAAATATGTCCCCTGATGGTGGTAGTCCTGGCAGGAAGTTGATAAAATTGACCAGGAATAAGGGTGAACCTTAAATAAATGTAACAGAACCCGACCTCAAATTACACAAACCAATAACTCCTAAAAAGAATTTGGGATTCCCTTCAAAATTTCAGGGTAGGTAGATCTCAACATGGCAAACATTTTTCAATTTACATTTCACTTCTATCTCAAATAGTTTTGGAGATAAATGCAAAAATGTTAAAATTTTGAAGATTTGACCAAAAAAAGGGCATTAACTCCTAAATGGGTTTTGGGATTTCCTTTTAAATTTCAGGGTATGTAGATCTCAACATGGGAAACATTTTTCAAACTTACATTTCACTTCTATCTCAAATAGTTTTGGAGATAAATGACGAAAAATGTTAAATTTGGAAAATTTGACGAAAAAAGGGCAATAACTCCAAAATGGGTTTTGGAATTTCCTTCAAAATTTCAGGGTAGGTAGATCTTGTCATGCTGATCAATTTTACCCTATGTCAGATTTTTGATATATGTGACGGTTTTTAAGTTATAAGCCAAAAACAACACATGCACCCCTATATTCTATTTTTACCTACGAAAGCCATGTTTCATGTCAGATCAAAATAAATTGAGGATAGTTTGTAGAGGACATGTCATAGATCATTCTTTTTAAGTTTCAAACCAATCGGCCCAGCGGTTTCAAAGGGGAACGTTTTTGAAAATCAGCCAATCAGAAACAACAATTGCCTCTGGTGGCCATGTTTTTTTACCAATCAGAACTAAATGAGGAAACTTTGTTGACGACCTTCCATACACCACTCATGCAAAGTTTGGTTGGAATTGGCCAAATGGTTTCTGAGGAGAAGATGTTTGAATGAAAAGCTAACGACGGACGGACGACAGACGACGGACGCCAAGTGATGGCAAAAGCTCACCCTGGCAATAGCCAGATGAGCTAAAAACAATACAGTATGATTACCATCAAGGTGACCACTTGGTATAACTGAAAATTAAAGTGGACGATACATAATTTAGATAGCAGGGTCAGAATGCGCTCATTTTAACTGTAAAACTAGTTCTTGAAGTATTGGTTTTATGGAATGTCTATTGCTACTACTAACTGCTAAATGTTTCTGGTCTACTAGTCTCCTATTGCTATGCTAAAAATTAAATCACCATCGATATTTTCAATTCACAAATTTGATTTAAAACAAAGTATGTAAAAATCATACAGGTTTTGGTTAATAAAATATTGCACTAAAGACAAAAAAAACACGAAGCGTCTTTTTTTTATCTTTTCTAGAACGTTCACACTTCTTACGTATGGACAGATAATAAGATTGGTTGATAAAAATATAAAACATGAGGTCCACGTCGGTTACATATTCTCAGATTCTATGTTTGCCCCGTGCTGAAAGAAGCATATAATGTAAACAAAAAATTAAACGATGAAGGCATGTACACATGGTATACTCATGCCTTGAAAATATTTGAAGAATTTGATCTTGACATTAAAGAATACGAAAAGTTTGATAAACCTTTTCATAAAATTAAATATAATTTAAAATGTAAAACAAGAAAACTGGTAGAGGATAAATATAAAAATCAACTAATGTTGAAATTATCAAGTCTTACAATCGATTCAAAATTATATTTATATAAACAGATAAAATCTGATCTTGGATTGGAAAAATATTTAATAAAAGAACAGAACATATATATATGCAAAAACTTTCTACATAAATAAGGGAACTGCCATCTTAGGCTTCATTCAAAACAGTTCTGTACTTTGTAGTTCAACTCTGTAGTTCTGCACAACAGACTTTCTAGAATATACACGTATGTTATCGCGCCAATGACATGAATGGCCACTCATATGTATTGTACTATATATTTATTATGTTGCAGGGTGTTAATATAAGCGCTCATTTGTTCCGAGCATATGAAGTTCCGGTCGGTCAAAAGTAACTAGTTATTACAACTAGTCAAGTTCCTCTTGTAGTTGAAAAGTTCCGGATGAAAAGGAATCTATAAACTAGTTGAAAAGTTCCTTTTTTATAAAATTTTTAAATAAATAGTAGTTTTTGCGGAATTCTATCAAAATACAAGGAAAGGCGTTTCAGCTTTGCTTTCTATGAACGCTACAAATTTACATACAAATGGTAAACAAAGTTTCAGCGAAGGCGCGAAAGTTGCCGCAGTCTTTACGAAAACCAACCAAATAGACAGAGTACATGAAATTTCCAAATAAGGAAGTAGTGAGTGTGTCAATGGAATGTAAAAAAAACCAAATAATTCATTATTACTATATAAACTTTACTCACAGTATTTCAGACATTGAAATATCCAGTATATCTATAATATCCGTGTAAATCAGTTTAATTAATTTCCGACATTGCCCTTATAATGGCGAGTTTTAGATCGCGGGAGGGGGTATACTTCTATAATAAGTGATAGGGACGTACCCCCGGACGTACCGCTGGAAATAGGTAGAATTTTTCGGCTTTATAAGGGACCGACTATTTAACTTGAAAGGGGGCTATGGTTTTTACCACCGGCTCAGAAAATTATTTTTGCAAGGAATGAAAATCAGAAAAAAACACTTTTGGGAAGACCCTCGAGCATATTTTTTTTCTCAGCCAAAATGAGAATCAGAAAAATGTTCTTACATTTTGAAAACGACAAAAAAATACCTCTGTCAAAATGCCTCATCAGAAACACCTTCGGGATCAGATTATCATTTTTTTCTTCAATGTTGGGAAACAGAATATTATTTTAGAACATGGTTTTTCTCAAACTCGGAGTAATTTATGTTATCTCCACAAATGCTTAATATCATATGGTTTTTTAGCTCACCTAACCCAAAGGGTCAAGTGAACTATTCTCATCACTTGGCGTCCGTCGTCCGTCATCGTCCCTCGTCCGTCGTCGTCGTTAACTTTTACAAAAATCTTCTCCTCTGAAACTACAGGGCCAAATTGAACCAAACTTGGCCACAAGCATCATTAGGGTATCTAGTTTAAAAAGTCTGTCCGATGATCCCGCCTGCCAACCAACATGGCCGACATGGCTAAAAATAGAACATAGGGGTAAACTGCAGTTTTTGTCTTATATCTCAAAAACTAAAGCAATTAGAGCAAAACTGACATGGGGTAAAAATGTTCATCAGGTCAAGATCTACCTGTCATGAAATTTTCAGACGAATCGGTCAACCCTTTGTTGGGTTATTGCCCCTGAATTGTTAATTTTAAGGAAATTTTGCTGTCTTAGGTTATTATCTTGAATATTATTATAGATAAAGACAAACTGTAAACAGCAAAAATGTTCAACAAAGTAAGATCTACAAACAAGTCAACATGACCAAAATCAATGATTGACCCCTTATCGAAGTTTTTGCCCTTTAAAGACGGCATCCAGCATAAACTTTCCTTTAAAGATCTTTTTCTCTCAAACCACTGGGCCAATTGAGACCAAACTTTGGTGGAATGTCCTTGGGTGGTCCCCTTCCAAAATTATGTCTGGCATCCCCGACTTCCAACCGACATGGCTGCTGTTACTAAAAATAGGAAAAGGGGGGTGAATTTAAAAAATCTTATATGAAACTAAAAGGCCAGTTGGAACCAAAGTTGGCAGTAATGGTTCTTAGGAGGTTCTCTTTCAGAAATATGTCCAATGACCTGGACGGTTAACCAAGATGGCCGCCACAGCTGAACTTAGTTGAAGATAGGGCCCTATGGGAAAATCCAGTGAAAAATCTACTTGTCTTAAACCACTTGACCAATTGGAACCAGACTTGGCAGCATTTGTCCTTAGGAAGTTCTCTTTCAGAAATGTGTCCGATCACCCAGATTGTCAACCAAGATGGCTGCCACACCGAACTTTGTTAAATATTGGACCCTATAGGAAAATTCATTTAAAAATCTTCTTGTCTGAACCCGCTTAGCCAGTTGGAACAAGACTTAGCAGACATGGTCCTTAGATGGTTTTCTTTTAGAAATATATTCGTTGACCTTGACTGTCAAACAAGATGACCGGCACAGCTGAAATTAATTTAACATAGAATCCTATAGAAAAACCAGCCACATTGACTGCAACACTTAAATTTTTAGATCTGCTCAAGGTGAAAAGTTAAATCCAGGTGAGCGATACAGGCTCTTGAGAGCCTCTAGTTTTTGCAGTAGTGAAACTCTTGGCTGCAACTACGGATGTCCTTGTTAAGTATTGTACAAGTGAGTGGAAAAAGTCTCTTATCATATATTATCAGGAGAGAAGTAGTATTCAAAAACCGGCAAAAGAATACCGCAGCGACAAAACGTTGGGAGAATCAATAAATTCTAAGTCCAAGGAAAAGACAAAGTCATGAGAATGGAACATAACAAACGCCACAAAGATACCTGAACTAAAAGAATAAAAAACGTATAATAAACTAAACAAAACTAGAACAAGACAGCAGAGAAACTAAAGCACCAGCAATGTAAACTCCCAGTATAAACCGTATGTGACATCAGGTGCTCCAGAAAGGTAAGCATGTCCTGCTCCGTTAACGACACCAGTCACATTGCCAGTGAAGTGTCAAGTCCGGTGGTGACAATTCCAGCAATGAGTGAAATTTAAACTGAAGATATCTATTCTCATACGTAAGAAAGACACGGCGTATCGGCCAATCAATTCGTGGTGACGTTACACACTTTTCGGTTAAGCAAGAAAACTTTTATTAATTATCGTATAGGAAAGCGAATAACTTTTAAAAAGGAATACAGGCTTTCAATTTGTAGCTACAGCTGTCAGCTGAAATAAATATAGAAAATTAAATTTTTAGTAGCGAACCATCTTTAGGGCAAAGGTGTAGACAAATATAATAACACTGAACAGTCTAAGATACGGAAACACGAACACCTATAAAACAAAGATTGCTACACCGTAAGGCTAACATGCATTAGTCCAACACCGTCACTTGGGTAATGGTCACATATCTAGGGAATAGCAATAATAAGAAGAATTCAAGGCTAATCTTATTTTGCCAATAAAGTATCCAATGCCATCGTATATTTACCAAACTAGCATTGTAAAAAAGTTAAAAAGTACCTACATGTACTATTAATATAGTGTCACAAAGACAAATATCGGAAGAAGAATACTTACGTAAGACGACATTGGGTAAATTCTACAGAATAAAAATCCATGGACAGGGCGATTTCGCGAGAACACTAACACAACAAACACAAAACAATGACGTAACGAAAAAAGAGGAAAAATAAAGCCAAATAGCTAACCAAAGAGAATCGTAACGAGACAGCAAAATAAACAAAGCATTTGTAATGTAAATGTAAAATGCAAAACACCTGGGGTGACACCCATTACTTTTGAGGGTAAATTATGTCCTTTAACGCCACCCATCATATGCCAATGAGGAAAACGCGGAAGACTGTCAGCCTGGTCAGGTATAACGATGTTTTTTTTTTTTTTTTTTTTTTTTACTTTTCAATAAATAGAATTTGAAATGACATCGAAGATACTTCATAAAGAGAGCAGTAAAATACCTAAATATAAATGTGTCATTGAAATAAAAGAATTTGCAATTATACTAAAGAGAGTCTCAAATGTTTTAAAAAATGAAGAAAAAAAAACAACATAGATTGTACATGAAACACAATTTCGCAGTACTCTAGTGCTCATGGAGGGTACAAAAATAACAATATCGAATGCCTTTATCGTGATACGGGTTTACAGGAGTATACCAAAATTATTACTCTGTATTATTGTCTCGCCTGCGACGAAAGTCGCTGGAAGCGAGACATAGGTATAGCAATCCGGCGGCGACGGCGAAGGCGACGGCGACGGCGACGGCGTTAACTTTTTGTAAAACCTTAATAACTTTTAAAGTATAATACTTACAATGTTCATCTTTGGTCCACAGGTGCATGAAGTGATGACCTTTTCAGCAGCACATTTTTAGATGACCTTGACCTTTTTTTCATGGTTCAATACCCACATAAACATTGCGACATAGTTTTACATTCAAATCCTTTTCTCAGAAACTATAATACCTAGAGTTATTATATTTGGTCTACAGTGAGATCTATATGGGTACATGCCAGTCTGACACCTGTCATTTGTCCTTGACCTCAATTGCACGGTTCAGTGAACTTCGAAAATCTGCGACATAGTTTTACATTCAAGTCCCTTTCTTAGTAACTGTAATGTTTAGAGTCATCATATTTGGTATATAGTAAGATCTATATGGGTACATGGGAGTCTGACACCTGTCATGTGTCCTTGACCTCAATTTCACAGCTCAGTGACTTTGTCAATTTTTTCTTCTAAAGTCCATTTTTCTGCAACTACAATGAATAGACTCATCATACATGGCTTATAGCAAGATCTGTATGGGTACATGCCAGTCTGACACCTTTCATGTGCCCTTGACCTCAATTTCATGGTTCAGTGACTTTGTCAATTTTTTCCTCAAAAGTTTATATTTCAGCAAGTGCAATGACTAGATTCATCAGATATGGTCTATAGCTAGATCTATATGGGTACATGCCAGTCTGACACCTGTCATGTGTCCTTGACCTCAATTTCATGGTTCAGTGACTTTGTCAATTTTTTTCTTTAAAGTCTATTTTACAGCAACTACAATGAATAGACTCATCATACATGGCTTATAGCAAGATCTGTATGGGTACATGCCAGTCTGACACCTTTCATGTGCCCTTGACCTCAATTTCATGTAATCACATAACAGCTTTCGCATGTCTGTTTCAAATGTACCATAATGGTAGGCAAATGATAGCATGGTCTTTGATAGTGCATGTTATTCTGGGTCAAGCGCGGACAGGCGAGACATCTTTTAGGGTCCACACTTGTATTCATACTACATTATATTTCGTAAAGTATGATATTCGTGCGTACACAAAATACTTTCAATTAGTGAGAGTCATAAAAAAAATACTTGACATATGAGAAGTGTTGAATAAAACAAATACTGCAAGAACGTGTACCAGCTGTGTTCGGATAGAAAGGAACACAAAAACATAAACATACGTTTCCAGATATTGGAATTTCTGTATTTTTAGTCAATAACATTTTGTAATGACAGTAAAAATTTCAGATTCTGGTCTTTTGCTATAATCTATTTCGTCCATTTTTGGCATTTTTGAAATTGCTCTTCGACCTTTTGGATTATTGTTGGTTTTCAAAATTTTAGGCCTTGGGCACAACTGATGAGTCGTAAATCGACGAAATGTGCACATCTTGTTCATCAAAATTGGTATCAACGAATTTTTAACCACCGAGTCGATACCACAGCTGGTAGACTCCAAGTCCCCCCCGAGAGTATCAGCAGCTCAGTTGCTAGTATTCCAATACTAGCCCGAAATTGATACTGTAAATTTACCGCTACAAAAAAAAAACTTGTAACACTAAGGAGTATCTCCCTCGTGAATAGCTCTGTCGTTCGATGGTTTTGCCCTTTTGACCATTTTGGCATTTTTGAATTTGATCTTCAACCTTTGGATTATTGTTTGACTTCTTAATATTTTAGGCCTAGCACAACTGATGAGTTGAAAATCGACGAAATTTGCAAAATTGCAAAAGTAAAAGTAGGGATTTTGTGTAAAATATTATTTGTCGTATCCTGTGCTAGCTATAAAATAATACACAAACTGTTTTGAAATTTTTAGATACTGTTGCGTTATTAGAATAGTCAAAACTAATATTCTCAGAAAGGGTTTAATGATCTCCAAACGAAGTTTAATAGGAATCAGCACCATTATTGAGGCTTCCAGTACATTTTCAGGTTATCCGGTCCTTATGATATATGGCAATTTCAACAAAATTATATAAATTTAAATTTCATACTTGTAGCCATTACTGAGAAATAGTCTTAAGGTACTCTTGATTTTCTGGGATATTGGCAAGAAGTTCTCCTTAATTTGTTTACGATGTTGCAATAGGCAATGCAATCTAGAAAGGTATACCATTTTATTATTTACAATTGCTTCGTTCAACTTTGGCTCATTTGGATATTTTAAAGTAAGTACATCGACAATATGGCTCGATTATTAAACTATCTGTTGTTAATTTACATTAATTTCACACTCGTGCAGTTTTTACCTGCGTTGCAAACGGCAAAAGCAGGTCTAGTAACCTATTGACTCCGTCCATGGGAAGGAAACTTTGGTCAACGTTTTTCTTGGCTTCTACAGATGGGAATGATTTTATATTTTGTCTGCAGCTTCATAATGTTGAGTTGTAGCGTGTAAGCAATTTTTGGATCTGTCGTGCAACCACATCCTGTTTGCTGATCAATGAATTGTATGCAGCGACTCAGGTCCAGACCCAGTTTTGGTCTTGTGTCGACATAAAAGACTTCTAATAACTAAAAATTAAGTCTTCTATTAAAGGAGCACAAGTTGTACCCATAAGACTTGTCGATATAAAGTATTGTCAAATAGAACAAAAATTTTGTCAAGCAAAAGGTGTAAGGCGGTGAAAAAACTTTTAATACTATTACAACAAATGAAATATAAACCACAAGATTTATCTGACAAATTATTCAGTACACTCCACTTTTCTTTGATAAGTCTTGTATACAATCTGGTTTTATTAGTTGCTTAGTGATATTCATTGCGTTTAGAAAAATGAATTTTCCCGCGTTTCGCTAGTAATAGCGGGAAAATGTTTGTATATGAGTGAAAAAAACTTTTGACCAATGAGTATCGATTCGATAATGAAAATAGATTTAAAATTCACTATCTAACCGTCCATCGAGACGAGTAGACCAAACTTTCAGTGAACATTTTCTGTTAAAAGTTGACAACGATTTTATATTTTGTTGGGTTTTATTATTATTTGAATGTAATTTTTTTCTTGAAGTGAAAGCGCAGGATATTCAAAGTCAGTGTAAGTTCTCGCACTGTTCCCTAGAGACAGTTTGACGAAACGTATTTTTAGTTGAGAACACAGGTTTATGGAGTCGCGAAGGCGAGATATACATGATATAGGTTTTACTTTCCGGAGGCGTAAACTTTTTAAAAACTTTAATAATTTACACATATAATACATACTATTAAGATTTTTGGTCCACAGATAGCTTATCGTATAAGGTTTGCAGCAGTATCATTACTTGTGACCCTGACCTTATTTTCATAGTTACTATACTTCATAAACATAAATATATGTTAAATTATGGAACGCCACAGCTGTCTTATGTTCATTTCCATAATGTTGTTATGTCCATTTGTTGTTTTATTAAGTCAAATTGTCTGATTGTGTTCTTTGTTCTTATGTTGTTATGTTCAAATATTATTTCATTGAGTTAATTTCTATTTTGTTCAGTCGAATCAATTTGTTGTGGTGTTAAAAGATCGTTTTGTTGGGTCAATTGATTATATTGTTATGTTAAATCATTATTTTATTACGTTAGATCAACTTATTATCATGTTAAATTATTATTTTATCAAGTCAAATCAACATATTGTTATGTTCAATCATTATTTCGTCTTGTCAGTCTAACTTGTTGTTATGTTCATTTGATGTTTCGTTACGTCCAATTAGTATTATGTTATGTTGCATTTTCATCACGTGATGTCAAGTAGCAACTTTATTTCATTGTGTCGAGTTATTATGTTGTAATGTTGAAGTATTATGTTGTAATGTTGAATCGTTATGTTGATCAACGTTATGTTGTTCATTCGGAAATGATCTTCGAGTTACTTCGGTATTAACAGATTAATTTGAGACCACTCCCAGTCTGCCATAAATTATTCAACACCTACCCAAGTGTTTCGGGTACCTGTTCAGATAGATTAATAGGTTCAAGGCTATACCCATCATCAGAGCGACTCAAACCCCTGATGTTTTATTATTAGGGATCAACCATTTTTTGAGGGTGGAGGGGGGTTGGGGGAGGGGGGTAGGATCAATTTTGGAATAAAAAGGCAGGACCAGGATTTTGGCAAATTAAAAAGGCAGGATCACTGTAGGTGTGAACAAAATGCAGGACACTTGCCAATCAGGACATTTTTCGGTGTAAATGAAAATAAAAATAGCAGCCAAAAAAATCCAGGGCAAGATTTCCAGGAAAAAAAATAGGCAGGACCAAACTTTTGATCCTTACCCCCCCCCCCCCCCCCCCCCCCCCCTCCCATAAAAATCAAATGCTCCCTTAAGACGTATTATCTTTAATTATTTTACAACGTATGTTGAGAAACTGATACATAAAGAGTCGCGGCGTTTAAATATATAATTTGAAGTATAAATTATATATATTATTGAGAAGTTTAATTTGAATTACTAAGGTTAATATCGCCTTTGGTTTATAATACTAATATGGTATCTAACATTCACTAATACGCAGAAACAAACTTTTTATAATGCTAAATATGTTCGTTTTGGCGTTCAAGATTGAATGAGTCTGTCGTAATTTATAGGTTTTTACATGTATCTCAAATGTGGCTGCTACCTAAATGGCTGCTGGCATTTCAAAATGTTATATTCTTATATAAATATTTGTTTTTTAGACATTTCAAAAAAGTGGCTGCCAGCTTGCGCCTGGTTAAATACAGACCTAAAAATAAAAACAAAGCGCCACCGATATAGTATTTGCTACAAACAGTTAGGCAGAAATGATTTCACAAATTATATATTCAAACGCCTCTCCTCCCCCGCTGATTGCATAAAAAACCCACAAAAGTCTTGAAAATTACCTCACCTTAAGATAATACGTCTTAAGGGAGCAACCATTTGACTTTTAGAGGAGACTACAATCAAATGTTTGGTCCTGCCTATCTTTTTTCCCTGAAAATTTTGGTCCTGGATCTTATTTTCGACTGCTATTGCGACCTACATTTTTATTTTTATTTAACCAGAAAATGTCCTTATTGACACATGTCCTGCATTTTTTTTCTACACCTAAAGTGATCCAGCCTTTTTATTTTGCCAAAATCCTGGCCCTGCCTTTTTATTCCAAAATTTATCCTAGCACCCCCCTCCCCGTCCCCGCCCTAAAAAATGTTTGATGATGGGTGTAACCTTGAACCTATTAATCTATCTGAACAGGTACCCTAAACATTGGGGTAGGTGTTGAATATAGTTTATGGCAGACTGGGAGTGGTCTCAAATTAATCTGTTAATACCGAAATAACTCGAAGATCATTTCCGAATGAACAACATAACGTTGATCAACATAACGATTCAACATTACAACATAATACTTCAACATTACAACATAATAACTCGACACAATGAAATAAAGTTGCTACTTGAGATCACGTGATGAAAATGCAACATAACATTATACTAATTGGACGTTACGAAACATCAAATGAATATAACAACAAGTTAGACTGACAAGACGAAATAATGATTGTGTTATGATATTGTAATTATTATATTTATTTATCTTGGCCTGGTTTGTTTTGTGTGGCCTTGTGACGTGTATAATGTGTTTACATAATACTTATAGTTGTTTACCAAATAATGTTATAACTGCGCAGTTTAGAAATCACTGGAACAATAATGGATACTGGTGGAATGACTAGAACTTTCTATTTGACTTACGTAATAATTATGGTGTGATTCGAACTTCTACCGTATTCCAGAAGTTTCCGTTCTACAATATATATATGGACACGAAAGTTAAACTTGCAGAGCATAGCATATTGGACCGTACATAGACATTCTTGTGTTCTCAGCTGTTGGATTTATTTACGTTTCATACATCGTACTTGACAGACTGTTATTTTCATTACATCATACTAGATTGTGACTGATTGGATATAATATTCCGTTTGGATTCAGGCAACAGTGACCAGAATTCCGGATCAAGAAAAAACAGGATTTTGAACAGTTAAGTTGACATTTTAGTTTTTTTTGTAATATTTTTGTAAACTTTGTATATATAATAAATCTTGTTAAATTTTATTATTGATTTGTGTCTTTTGTTGGCTACATTTTAAAGGTGATTTCGGCCGTAACAGAAATTGGGGGCTCGTCTCGGGAGAACGTTAATATCTTAATAAATTTTTTCAGTATTTTTATTAGAATTAGCCAACAAAATTCTACAAAATGGAATTTGATGCTGGTAAATTTTTGAAAACGCCAGACCTGGAAGGGTTTGATAAATTAAAGAAAGAAGAATTAGTGTTGCTTGCTAAACATCTAAAAATAGATTTTAGAACATCTATGAGAAAACAAATTATAAAAAATTTGGTAATAGACAATTTAGTTGATTTAGAAATTTTTGGTGAAGAGGCTCTTGACCTCAAGGTCGAAAATGTTGATGCTTTAAAATTAAAACAGCTTGAATTAGAACACGAACTTAAATTAAAACAATTAGAAAAAGAAGAAAAACAATTACAGGCAGAACTTGAAATGAGAGAAAGGTTAGAGATGGAGAAAATAAAAATAGAAATAGCTAAAGTAGAAAGCAACACTAAGTCAAAATCAGAACAATTTGAGGCAGCAAAAAATATACGTTTGGTTCCCAAATTTTGTGAAAAAACGGTGGATAAATTTTTTCCACAATTTGAGAAAATTGCTCAAAATTTGAAATGGCCAAAGCCTTATTGGACTACAATGTTGCAAAGTGTTTTTGTGGGCAAGGCCGCTGAAATTTACTCAGCACTTTCTTCAGAAAAAAGTTCTGATTATGACACTGTTAAACAGGAAGTTTTGAAAGCTTATGAGCTAGTGCCAGAAGCATATAGACAGAAATTTAGGTCTTATAAAAAGTTTGAAACACAAACCTATGTTGAATTTGCTAGGGAAAAAGAAGATTTATTTGATAAATGGCTTACGTCAAAGAAAATAGATAAAAATTTTGATAAATTAAGACAATTAATGTTATTAGAAGAGTTCAAGCAGTGTGTTAATTTAGACTTAAAAACACATTTAGATGACAAAACTGTTGAGACATTGCAAGATGCAGCTGTTGTTTCCGATAATTATACCATTTCACATAAAAGGAGTTTCAAAGGTCACAATTTTAATACTTCAAGCGGAAATTACAAAAATCAAAGCACTGAGCGTACTGATATTAAGCCTGTTGCACAGAATAAGAGTCCGTCTAGTTATAACATGTCTGGTCCAAAATTTGATACTTTTGAGAAGAAGTCACTAACTTGTGCTTATTGTAAGAAAAATGGTCACCTGATGGCTGATTGTTTTAGACTCCAGAAGAAGAATGAAAGAGATCATAAGCCCAAGTCCAGTGCTTGTACGACACCCGTTGTTACCAATAAGTTGGAATGTCCTGCGAGTCAGGCTTTAAAGTCCAGTTTTTGTGATTACATGGAGGATTATAAGCCCTTTATGTCTGATGGGTTTGTTTCTATTGTTAATAATACTACTCCTCAGCCTATTAAGATTTTACGGGACACTGGAGCTTCTCAGTCTTTGTTGTTAGAAGGTGTGTTGCCTTTGTCCGAGGAGACGTCCGTTGGTGCCTCCGTTTTGTTACGAGGTGTGGAGTTAGGTTGTATAGATGTTCCCCTCCATCGTATTTATTTGAAGTCAGATTTAATTACTGGACCAGTTGTTGTGGGTGTTCGTCCTACACTCCCTGTTGAGGGTGTTTCATTATTGCTAGGAAATGATCTAGCTAGGAACAAAGTGGTTGCTGAACCAATTGTTACAAGTGAACCGGTGGTGGATGTTAAATCACCTGAAGATGATGCTGAACTGTATCCAGCTTGTGTTGTTACTAGGGCGATGGCAAGAAAACAACAAGACGAGGATTTACAAGAAGGCCAGTATGATTATATGGACCTTTCTGACACTTTTCTTGCCGACATTGGAGGTCCCAGTAGCTCAAAAAAGGCCATGATAAGACCACCTGGTACTAACAACCGTGTAATTATGCCATGGCCAGACGTGAACAGCCATTCATTAGACAAAAGAACATTTAAGGAAGAACAGAATAAAGACCCTGAGGTTCTTCAGCTCTGCAAGAGGGCTCTACCCCAAGAAGAAGCAGACAAAGTGGCCGAATGTTACTATCATCAAGACGGCATATTGATGAGGAAGTGGAGGCCCCCTGATGCTATCCCAGAGGAGGAATGGAGAGTGGTATACCAAGTGGTGGTGCCTAAAGTCTATAGGCAAGAAATTATTGGTCTTGCCCATGACACCCCCTTGGCTGGACATTTAGGTATAAGGAAGACTTGCCTTAAGATATTACAACATTTCTACTGGCCCAGACTTAGAAATGATGTCACAGAATACTGCAAATCATGCCATATATGCCAGGTTGTTGGCAAGCCTAACCAGAAAATACCACCAGCACCACTTCTGCCAATTCCAGCCTTTGAAGAACCTTTCAGTCGAGTACTTATTGATTGCGTTGGACCTTTACCAAAGACCAAGACTGGAAATGCTTATTTATTAACGATCATGTGTACATCCACTCGCTTTCCCGAGGCTATTCCCTTAAGAAATATCAAAACACCAACCATTGTCAAAGCTCTTATCAAATTTTTCACATTAGTAGGACTTCCTAAGTCTATACAGTCCGACCAGGGTTCAAATTTCATGTCAGATTTATTTCAGCAGGTCGTTTACCAGTTAGGGATTACTCAGTATAGATCAAGTGCTTATCATCCAGAATCTCAAGGTGCCTTAGAACGTTTTCATCAAACACTGAAGAACATGATTAGAACTTTTTGTCTTCAATTTGACAGGGACTGGGATGATGGTGTTCACTTTCTACTTTTTGCGGTCCGAGAGGCTGTTCAAGAATCCCTTGGTTTTAGCCCCTTTGAGTTAGTGTTTGGTCATACTGTAAGGGGACCTTTGAAATTGATTAAGGAAAAATGGCTTACTGAACACACTGACTTGAATCTTCTAGACTATGTATCTAGATTTAAAGAAAAATTGTATACTGCTTGTCAAATTGCTCAGAAAAACTTAAAAACTGTACAGAATAAGATGAAAATATGGTATGATAAAGATGCCAGGGACAGAGTTTTTGAGCCTGGTGATAAGGTACTTGTATTTTTGCCAGTCCCTGGGCATCCTTTACAGGCTAAATACTGTGGTCCTTATACAATTGACAGTAAAATCAATGATTTGAATTATATTGTAAAAACTCCAGGTCGGCGTAAACAAAATAGAGTGTGTCACATTAATATGTTAAAACCATATTTTGAGCGTACTAATGAAGGTGAGAGTAAACCAGTTGCCACTTTAGCCATGGTTAAATCGGAGAACGATCATGACAAACCAGATATAATTGAACCATCTTTTGATTCGAAGACTATAGAACAAACTGTTAGATTGAAAAATTCTGAAATTTTATCAGATTTAGACTCAAAACTTGCACATCTGACTTTCGATCGCAGAGAAAAATTGAAAACTTTGGTATTTTCTTTTAAAAATCTTTTTCCAGATGTGCCAAACAAAACCACTGCTGTTTGTCATGATGTTGATGTAGGCGATGCTTCTCCAATTAAGCAACATCCTTACCGGCTCAATCCACTTAAACTTGATGTTATGAGACAAGAAATTAGATATATGCTTGACAATGATATTATTGAGCCGAGTAACAGTGAATGGAGCTCTCCTTGTCTTCTTGTACCCAAACCAGATAAAACCTTTCGTTTCGTTACTGACTTCAGAAAAGTAAACTCAGTTTCAAAATCTGACTCCTATCCGATTCCAAGGATAGACGATTGCATTGATAACATTGGACAATCAAAATTCGTAAGCAAATTTGATTTATTAAAAGGTTACTGGCAGGTCCCCCTGACACCGAGAGCTCGTGAAATATCAGCTTTTGTCACACCAGACGGCTTATTTCAATATACTGTCATACCGTTTGGTATGAAAAATGCTCCAGCTACGTTTCAAAGAATGATCAATAATGTTATAAAAGATTTAGACTGTTGTTATGCTTATATTGATGATCTTATTGTATGTAGTGATAGCTGGGAAGAGCATTTAACACATTTATATGATACTTTTGATAGATTGTCACAATCAAATTTGACTGTTAATCTTGCTAAAAGTGAATTTTGTAAGGCCACTGTTGATTATTTAGGGCACACAGTTGGCCAAGGTCAAGTGAAACCTATTATGGCTAAAGTGGATGCAATTACCAATTTTCCTCCTCCTACAAATAAAAAACAACTGATGAGATATTTAGGCATGATTGGATTTTACAGAAAATTTTGTTCAAATTTTGCTACTGTTGTTCAACCATTGACTCATCTTTTACGAAAAGATTCTAAATTCATCTGGAGTGATAATTGTCAAAACTCTTTTGAAAAAAGCAAATCACTTTTAATTAACAGTCCCGTTCTTATCACTCCAGACTTTAAAAAGCAATTCAAACTTGCCGTTGATGCAAGTGATGTAGGAGTTGGAGCCGTTTTATATCAAGAAACAGATGATAATGTTGAGAAACCTATATCATATTTTTCCAAGAAATTAGATAAACATCAGAAAAATTATTCCACTATTGAAAAAGAATGTTTTGCACTGTTGTCTGCACTTCAACATTTTGATGTATATTTAAATCCCACTATGCATCCTATTCTGGTTTATACTTATCATAATCCTCTCACCTTCATACATAAAATGAGAAACAAGAACCAGAGGTTGACTAGGTGGAGTTTATTGTTACAGGAATATGATATTATTGTAAAACATATTAAAGGTAAAGATAATGTAATAGCAGATGCTTTATCTAGATCTTATTAAAACACTGTATACATACTATATATATATATATATTTTTGTATATATTGTTCATGAAGTTCTCGTTACACTCAAACTTCTTTTAAGGGGGGAGGTGTTATGATATTGTAATTATTATATTTATTTATCTTGGCCTGGTTTGTTTTGTGTGGCCTTGTGACGTGTATAATGTGTTTACATAATACTTATAGTTGTTTACCAAATAATGTTATAACTGCGCAGTTTAGAAATCACTGGAACAATAATGGATACTGGTGGAATGACTAGAACTTTCTATTTGACTTACGTAATAATTATGGTGTGATTCGAACTTCTACCGTATTCCAGAAGTTTCCGTTCTACAGTATATATATGGACACGAAAGTTAAACTTGCAGAGCATAGCATATTGGACCGTACATAGACATTCTTGTGTTCTCAGCTGTTGGATTTATTTACGTTTCATACATCGTACTTGACAGACTGTTATTTTCATTACATCATACTAGATTGTGACTGATTGGATATAATATTCCGTTTGGATTCAGGCAACAGTGACCAGAATTCCGGATCAAGAAAAAACAGGATTTTGAACAGTTAAGTTGACATTTTAGTTTTTTTTGTAATATTTTTGTAAACTTTGTATATATAATAAATCTTGTTAAATTTTATTATTGATTTGTGTCTTTTGTTGGCTACATTTTAAAGGTGATTTCGGCCGTAACAATTGAACATGACAATATGTTGATTTGACTTGATAAAATAATAATTTAACATGATAATAAGTTGATCTAACGTAATAAAATAATGATTTAACATAACAATATAATCAACTGACCCAACAAAACGATCTTTTAACACCACAACAAATTGATTCGACTGAATGAAATAATAATTGCACATAACAAAATAGAAATTAACTCAATGAAATAATATTTGAACATAACAACATAAGAACAAAGAACACAATCAGACAATTTGACTTAATAAAACAACAAATGGACATAACAACATTATGGAAATGAACATAAGACAACTGTGGCGTTCCATATTAAATCTGCGTCCAAGTTTCGTGGTTAAATCAATTTCTCAGAAACTGTAATACCTAGACCCAACGTATTTGGTGCATTGATAGTTCTTGGTGGGTACATGCCAGTCTGACACATGTCTCTGGACCTTGACCTCAATTTCATGGTTGAGTGACTTTCATACAAGTTTCTTGATTAATTAAGTCCATTTGTCAGCAACTGTAATACCTAGACCACCGTGTTTGAATTGGTCTATTGATAGTTCTTGGTGGGTACATGTCAGTCTGACACTTGTATATGGACCTTGACCTCAATTTCATGGTTGAGTGACTTTCATCCAAGTTTTTGATTTAGTCCATTTTTCAGCAACTTTAATACCTAGACCCATTGTGTTTGGTCTATAGATCGTTCTTAGTGGGTACATGCAAGTCTGTCACTTGTCTCTTGACTTTGACCTGTTTCATGCTTGAGTGACTTTATCACATTTTTGAGATTAGACCCACCATATTTGGTCAATAGATAGTTCTTAGTGGGTACATGTCGGTCCAGCACCTGACAGCTGAACTTACCTGAATTTCATGCTTGAGTGATATAATATACATTTTCATGATTTAGTCTATTTCTCAGCAACTGTACTACATTTGTAAGTAGACCCACAGTATTTGGTTGATAGAAGTTCTTATTATACAATGTATACCAATTTAACATCTGACACCTTACCTTTGACCTCTATTTCATTTGACTTACTTGTTTCACATTTTGGGATAATATCCATTTCTCAGCAACTGCAATACAAATACCAGCCATATTTGGTCTATTGATAGTGCTTGGTGGGTACATACCAGTCTGAGGCCTGTCAGCTCGCCTTGGACACAGTTTTAGGCTTGAATGACATGCATGAGATTTTTCAGACAAATTATCGCCTGACCATTACTATTTCTTTTATCGCATTTACCTTTGACTTGCAATGTCGGGTATAAGATAATTATTATTCTGTGTCCATATTCATACTCAGGCGAGACATGTAGTATATTTTGCATATATTGTATTTGGGTGAGTATTTTTGTAAATTGATTTCCATGTGAACGGATAGCAAAATTTACACACCCCTAATTTTCGACAAATATTGTTATAATACCGCTTGGATTAATTCACACCACGTATTTAACATTGGCCTATTGTATGATTGTCTTATTTCTATATATTTCAAGGAAACGAAAACGAATTAATTAAAAAATTATTTGAAATAGCAAACAAAATACACCCATTGTTAAAATTTACATACGAAATAGATGAAAATTGCGTAACATTTCTAGATATAACGATATTTATAGGCAAAAGGTTTGAGAAAGAAAAAAATATTCGATTCTGAAATATATAGGAAACCAACAAAAAATTACGAATACCTACACCGTATATATCATCTCATCCTGAGTCGTTATTTAAAGGCCTTATTACACGGGAAATAAAAAAAATAATTCGACGTACAAATATTTTCAAATATTTCAACTGAATTTTTTTTTTTCAATAAAAAATTACTTGAGACAGGATATACCGTAAATATAAAGAGATTAACAAGGTGGTTACTGCAGCAAGAACATTACTACAGAGCAAAAAAATATACTGAATCAAAAATTGAAAACTAAAAACAAGACACCTCCTTTGGTCTTTGCAACAAAATATGAAACGTATTTTAAATAAATGGGATAGAAAAAATTGGCACGGTATTGAACGAGATGAAACTGCCAGAAATTTATTTGCACCACCACCCATGATAGCATATAAAAAACACAAGAATCTAAAGATTATCTTACATCCGCTAAATTGAAATAAAAAAAATAAATTAAAACTGAAATTTATATGATAACCAAGTGCCCGACTTCCAGTTTGAAAGGAACGGTTATTGCATTAGGAAACATATGCATGTAAAATAAGGGACAAGAAAATAAATTAAGACTTGAGTTGCTGATGAGGGTACTACCTCCATCAAAATATATTTTGATCTTAACAGGTACCCAAAACACTTTCGGATTGGAAGTGATCTCACAATTAACAAATAGTTCATGACACTGAGGTTCATATGGCAGTATATGGATCGGTTGGTCCCCGACAAAAATTATATGGACCTCAGCTTCGCTTCGCTTCGGTCCATATAATTTTTGGAGGGCGACCAACCTGTCCATATATTGACATTTGACCCGAAGTGTCATTGAACTATTTGTTATATTATACTTTTCTGGAATTTAATCGAATTTAATCGATCTCGCCAAAACGAGGCTCTCCATATAATGTACACCCGGTCCATATAACATTATATGGACCGGCTTAGATAACACGTATACTCACGAGCAAGAAATACCCATGAATAATGGTGTGTTATCAAACCATTATAAAAGAAAGAACAGTCCGAAACGTTCCTAATTATGCATGTCAATTTCGTGGGCAACCTGTAATTTGAAATTTAAAATGATTAATATTCTAGGTAAAAACACAATCTTAATAAATCTGTCTAAAAAGTCAACAAAACAACTTTTAATAAATTAAAATTCTTTGTACAACAAGTGCATGGGGAAAAACGTTTCAAAAATGTTTATTTAATTGTGTAAATGTATAATTTATCAAAATAAATATATTATTCAGTATAGCAGGAACTCAGATGCTCATTCTACCAACTAAAATATAAAGAATAAAACAAATAACGTTGGTATTCCTTACTGAACACCAAGCTTTTAATCAGTATCCTAACCGTTGATCTGGTGGATGAGTGAGTTTATATGAGTTTGGAATAGTAACATAGGGAATTTCCAATGTTTTAGATTCATTGCCGTTACTACTTCCGTTTTCCTCTACAGTTTCCTCCGATCCGTTACCATTCCCATTTTGTCCGTTTTTATAGGCATGAAGCCGTTGTACGTTCTGTCGGTACCTTGGCTGTTCCCACGGCCAAGGTGGGCGATTTAATGGCTTTGATACCGGTGGATCTACACTTTCGGAAGTCCATTCTGGATGAACTATGAAGTACGCTCTTGAAGAAAAGGAATTCTGTAAAATAAAATAAAAAAACTTAAATTTGAAAAAATAATGTAATATGCATATACAAACATGTTGGTGTATATCGACCTTGATCATGAAAAAAATATATTAGCACGTGATTCTACTATTTCCGGTTCGGCTGTACAGCATAATTCCCTTTCCCTTGTGAAACCTTCACGCGGAAAGCGTGGATAGTAAATAGCGCGTGCTGTATGCAAAACAAGCCCAATAGTTTTCAGTTGCGTAGCTATGCATATAAAGCGGAAACACATGCTGCCGGATAATTTCCAAACACACAAAAAAGAAAATACTAGTACTAAAGTTGGAAACCAAAGTCTTTTCCCAAAGTCCGTAAAGTCATAAGTCATAGAAAATCGGATTAAAATAGTGAAAATCGTTTAACATTTAGCTGAATGAGAATGCAGAGTCGGTATTTTTGGTTATGAGTACTTCTTGTTATAAAATAAGTATGTTTTTTGGTCTTCCGAATGTTTCGGTTTTAATGCTGCTGATGAGAGGTAACTCCTTGAAATGCGTCGTATACAGCACAGTATAAATTTACTATATCTAATATTAGTATCTTTGGATTGTTATCTTGAAACTCCTGGGACGATGCCTCTGCATGGTGGACCCTAGGTCCCCGAGGGTATTCACCAACCCAGTCGTCAGACTTGTCTGACATGATTATTCATTGATGTGTTATAGAAATTACCAGTATTTAGCAAAATTCAAAAATAATAGAATTACTAAGTGTTCATTCCTTGTATTGCACATGGTAGATCTCCTTAGCTAAAATTTGGCTTCCTATTTCGGTATTTTTGGTTATGAGTCCTTCTTGTTTTAAAATAAGTTTGGTTTTTGGTCTTCCAAATGTTTCGGTTTTAATGCTGCTGATGAGAGGTAACTCCTTGAAATGCGTCGCATACAGCATAGTATAAATTTACTATATCTAATATTAGTATTTTTGGATTGTTATTTAGAATGTTATTCTATTGATGCATTACCCATGATGCGATTCGAGGCTCTTTGTCAGTAAAGTGATCGAAGGGAAATGGTAGTATTTACTTTCCAGGTACTGGGTTGCTCAATTGTGTACCCTACTCAAGTCAAAATATAAAAACATTGTAGATTGAACAAGTGTACTAAGCATATCTTATCAAGTTGTAGGATGAATTAGATGTATAAAAATATGAAAGAATTTTACATCCATGTGAAAATTAATTTTTGAAAATTTTTTGAAATTTTGTATAAAGGCTGCAAGGTACCATTAACCGTAGTTTTGTACAGCTGGCTTAATAGGAAGATGGTCATCATGCATTTTCAAATATATTTCTGAATACTATTATGAAAGTACTTTAATTGACTATGAATGTTGGCTCTGGGTTTTTGTTAAAAAGAGGTGAAATTTTGAAAAAGGGTATAATTATCCCTATGGCAAAATAAATACTACCGTTTACCCTGAAAGGGGACGTAAAGGAATATAACAACAGACCAGTTCTGAGGCTGTAGTATTTCCGGGTTTTGACTTTCGTGAATTTCAGATGAGGGGATAAGCCAAGGTCTTAGAATCAATGACAATAACAAAAAAATCAATCTGTCGTGTTCAGTTCACTGGAGAAAACAACAACAAAAAGCAGAAAAATAAAAAAAACATAGAAACACATTCTCAGTTCCTTTGTAAATTAATATCAGAGACTGGATAAAGAAAATGCATTCTAAAAGGATGTGTTCTCGAACTTTGTCGAGTGCAAAAACGAGGGCTTAAATGAAAATATTTGTAGTTTGAATGGATGCCATCAAACACCTCAGTATTTAACAGAAGATTAAAACAAGAATATCATTTCACTTAAAAATTATTTAACTTTTAAAAGGGATAAAAATTTTTCTACAGATTTGTCTGTCATGGCTTTATGATTTAAATATGCTCCGTAACTAAACAGAAAACATATTTGTATCTCTATAACTCTGTAGATTATCTGGTATTTAAGTAGATATAAATCCTTACAACCATAAATTTGTGTTTACTTTGCGAGAACCCGATAACCTGTTATACATGTTATATTTAACTTCTGTCAATTTTTTTTATCTTGATTATCACTTTTCGAAACAATTTTCTTGTTTGACAGATTTGCACATATATCATTTGATAAATTGGTTGATTCTATTTTTCGGTTAATCTAATGTTTGCCTTATTTTTTCTGTTAAACTAATGTTTGCCTTATTTTCAACATTGCAAAATGTCAATCAAAGTCTATCACAGATAACTAATGATATATTAAAATTAGTATGTAGTTCAACTCCTGAATTTTCAGATTGTCTATGGCAATTCCTCACATATAGTAAAGAGGGGGGGGGGGACTGACACGGGATATGATTTTCCCAATTCCCTAAGAAATGTGTCATTTTCCTCCAATTCCTTAAAATCGTTTGCCCCTTTTCCCTATTTTTTTGCTAAATTTTCCCATTCCCAAACAAGTATTTACTCCTTTTACCAATTCCCAAAAGCGAGTCAACGTCCCCCCACCTTTCCCCTTCCCCCACATAGGACCAACCATTTGATTTTTACGGTGAACATAGGGAGAGGGCATCTTGATTCCTTTAATTGTTTTCGCAAAAATCCACCTGCCCACAAAATGCACGTGAAGTTTAGTTCGAATTAGTACAGTAGTCTTATTGGTCAATGCCATTACGGGCCCAAACGTTTTCAACATTTATAAATTCTGCCGTTCGACATCATGCGCGATATTAGTACGCCTGAAATATAGTTCTTTCTGGAGCAAAAATTTGATATTGATCAGAATTAGAGAAATTAGCAGCAAACAGGATTACCAAACTAACAACCTAGCTGATTTTTCGGTCAGAAATCCAGGTTAAAAGTTAAAAATCAAATGTTAAGGTATCCGGACCATAATAGATCATGAACGAAAAGTGTATCTCTTTTTGACCGTGAATGGCTGAACCAAAAAATTTAAAGCTGTAATTTTGTATATATATTTTTCTCAATTGAAACACACTCTGTTGCTTATATGCAGTCTGTAAAAAAAGTTAGTTATATTGAAATTTCCGAAGTTTGCCGATAATTACCGAGGTCATTTCAATTGCGTTGTATGGAACATCCGGGAACTTTCGAATAATCACGTGGTCATTTATGGTCCGGAAATGTTGATTTTATAACAAACACGGGTAATTATACTCACACCAAATAAACTATCCTGGTGGCTGTAGTCGAAATTTGCTGGTCTAAGTTCCCTAAAATTACAAATAATATGATCAGCTCGTCTTCAGTCCATATACAGTCAATAAAAATAAGTCTGAAGGTAGGCTTATGATATCGGGAATCAGTATCCAAGACTCGAGCTTAAGGGAAAGAATGACTGGTATTTGTTTTAGGAATTACCCGAATAAAATATCAAATTTGAACGAATGCACCATGTTTTGGTTTATGCATTCGTCAACTCTTGTTCCTGTTTGTAAAATTCTATGAAACAAGGCATTTATAATAAGCAGTCTCGCAAAAAAAGCAGACTGCTAACTATTTTGCAATTATTTATTTGAGATGATTAATGTTTTTGGACATGTAGTTCCCTATATTAAATTTCGATTACAATAGAAGGATTTGGTAAGATTTTATTAAATTGGATTAAGTACTTTTTGGAACTGTTTTACTATCTGTCTGCTTTGTTGAAGGTTTTTGGGTATTGTTTTGATTTTTATGCCTTGAGCGCAAGTGACGAGTCAGAAACCGATGAAATAAGCATATCTTGTCCATCAAAATGGTAAAATAGAATTTTTTATTACCATTGAGTCGATACCTCTGCTGGTGGACTCTAAATCCTAGTGACTATCAGCAGCTCGGTCGCTAGTATTTCGATACTAGCCCTTTTCAACATTTTAGACCTGGAGCACAACTGATAATTCGCAAATCGACGAAATGGGCACATCTCATACTAGTATATTGAAATTGTTATGATAGAATATTTTTATTAAACCTGATTAATTTTTAAAACTTGTGTCCATTAGATAGTTTAATACCTGGCCAATTGTTCTATGTGTGCCTGTCAGGTGGTTTTCGTTTGTCCATCCATGACAAAATAGAATAAAATATGTTTTTTTTTAATCATTGGGGTTTGTACTTTAAAAACTATAGTATTATAAAGCAGTCGTGTAGTTTCCTTTAGTAATTGGCTTTCATTTGTTTGAGGTCACACAGCGACGCTTTGATAGCAATAATATATTAGAACGTATAATCTTATGAGATGGTGTCTAACTGACGCATGCGCCATTTGTCTTCCTGCCGATATTTGACGGAAGGTCAGGAATTTGTTCCGAGAAAAGGATTTTGTAGATCATTTAAAAGTGTTACTAGCTATATCTTCGACGATGAAATCATTGCTAAGGTGTTGAAATAACTTTATGTGCCATACAGAAACAATCTGATAAAACAAATATTTGCTATTTGCCTGTTTGCTGGGACGTGAAATTCTATTACACATTGGTTGGTTATTGTCATGTCGACGTAGTTCAATTTTTAATCAATTAATTTGAGTTATCAGGAGTAAATATAGTGCAAAATATCTTCTAGGGACCAACAGATTACTTCGTGATAACCGATAGTTTTTAGGTGACAGAAGATGAAATAATAATTGTTGATGTGGGTTTTTTTGCCTGTGCGTGTTTTATATTTTATTTTATTCTTTGACCGCCTCCATATGATAAATATTTTATGGACGAAATTGTCACACACTGCCAAATCAGATGTGAAAAAAATTATGTAGAAAGAGGTGGGGACACTCTGCATTGTTACAGAAAGCGTCACTAGCACACTGTATGTATCTACATGAATATATGATATTAACACAGTTATCCCACAATATCTACTAAACCCATTTACACAAAAAAAAAACTACATGTACCTTTTACGTCGTCTTGCCCTGAAATATACATGTACATGTCGTGAATTCTGAGAAGCGTAGAATCACTACTAACAAATATCCATGAGCTCACTAGGGGTTACCTCCACATTGAAAAGTAGCCTTAACCTACCTGCGAAGGAATGTTCACTTGCGAGATTAAAATTATTTTACATGATTTATACTACAGTTGTATGGAGTGTTTAAAATTTTACAAGCGACTATGTTTAAGAATGTGGAACTCCAAGTAGGGGAGGTCTTTGTACATAGACTTTTCATTGGAACTAATATTAGAAAATAGAAAATTTTGGGGGAAAATATTCTCTAAAAGTAACCTAACGCTGGGAATTTCTGAGAGACCTCCCTCCCCCTTTATACCTACATTGTAAATACTGTTGAAAAAAATGGGGCCTCATACCATCAACATCTTTCAACATTATATATTTTAGAATTATTTTAATATTTTTGGTCTTTCCCATCAAATCTTTAATTGTAAAAAATGGAAAATTATGAATAAAAAAATTTAAATTTAAATTGTTATCTAAAGGTGACATGACATGTTTACTTTACACCGGCCTGATAATCCGAATGCATTTTTTATATTAAATTTCTCATTTTATTATTTTCTTTTGTCGTTCTTTTAATAAATAATATTCTAAAGTTTTCATAAAGCTGATAACCAGCTTTAAAAATCGAGACCTTTTATTAGTAACTTTGGTCCAGATTTCTTTATGTCATTTAATATGACAGAAATTGCACGAAAAAGAGATTTGTGACTTTGTAATGTATAATTTGAGCATTTATGAAAATGTGAAGTAAGCGATAGCTTTTGATCCATTCAAATAAATCAAGTAAGTTTTTAATTAAATGAAATAATTTGAAATCCGTTGTTATTGTATAAAAAGGTTAACATATATAAACCATCTTATATCAAAGAAAAAAACTTGATAAAAAAAATTAAATGCAAAAACTTGTAAGCAATGCACAATACAAAATGCCTTTTAAAAATCTATAGATCTTTTAAAGTATTCAAGATATATAACGTAGTGCAAATTATAAAAGTAAACAGTATACTAAATTCAACACCAAAACTTTTTATTTATGACTTTACATAAATATCAACAAGAGTAAGCACACAAATATGTCTCGCCTATCGCCATATAGTACATGGGGAAAACATTTTGTCTGTAACATTACACCAGTGTAAATGGACCATGAAAATGGGAATCAAAATAAGGCTGACATATATGTGTGTAGACATTTCTCCTTTTTAGTGATTAGGTTAAATATAATTCCTCAGCTTCGGACTCGGAAACGAAGTTAATCACAAAACTTTTACAAAACATGTAAATAAGGTCGAGATCAAATTACATGTTACTACTCAAATATGATTGCTCTTACAACTCCATTGTTACTGATAAATGGTGCTAATCAAAGGCGTTGACATAAATGTAATCGTCAAAGAAAATTAGGTCAGGTGTAAGCTACTTGGTTCTAGTTTGCATACACTTCTCTTAATTAATATTTATATTTAAGGGCTAATAGGATATACCTCTGAAAATAATGAATTACAAATTTGAGGTCAAGCTCAATAACAAGTTACTTCATAAAGTCATTTGAGAAGAATTTTGACCATACATGTGGGCTAATCACCAAATTTTGACTTTTAACCATGAAAATGACGTCAAGATCATGAGTAATGTTTCAAATTGACGTACACTTCTGTTTTATGTTTATAGACCTGAAGTTATTTTTTTCTGATATGAGTAGTTACTGAAAATTAGCGGTAAATAAATTTTAAAAAAGGGTTTAAAAGGTTAGTGGACTGCATGAAACGTGAAGAACATGTACATTCCCCTGATAAAGATGCTGATCATATATATGGTTATTGAAAAATGGAGTTAATCACAAAATTTTGCCGTTGAACCATGAAAATGATGACAACGTCAACTGGCATATATGTAAAGTTAATCTTTAATTTGTGTTCCTATTAAAAGTAATTTATGTTAAATAGAGCACTCACTAATAATAAAACTTTTACTAAGTAATTGAACCATGAAAATGATGTCAAGATCAAAAGAAAAAGCACTCAGCTGATGAATATGTTAAGCCCATATATATAGTTGCTTAGATGGGACGCTTATAAAGCGTCAGACGAGTAGTTCGCGCTGTAAAGTTCAATACCGGCGAAAACCACCCCTATGTGCATGTCTCCTGTCGGGACATTCGTCGTAGGCGAAGAAATATTATTTTTTTATAACAAATGTTTGCGTTAAGTCGAATTCCATATACTTACAAATATTTTGCTAGACTTATTAATTAAAATCGTTCAGACGTAAATAAATAAAACAATAAATTAGGGTCAAACTGAACAAATTTAGAACACCAATCTAATAAAAGATTCGGTCATTTGTATCGATATACGCCTGATAACTGTCAGAATATGGGACAAATGTTCAGTCGGGCTTTGAATTAATCTACTACAAATCGGCTATATGATGACAAGAAATGTCCTTTTATATGAATAAATGTCATCATCGTAATGTCACACGATCTATTATAAATATATTACCGTCGGATGAGGGTCTTACAAATTCCTATCACAAGAAAGAAAAATA
The DNA here is from genome assembly GCA_028015205.1 of Mytilisepta virgata. NCBI lineage: Eukaryota > Metazoa > Mollusca > Bivalvia > Mytilida > Mytilidae > Mytilisepta > Mytilisepta virgata. The sequence goes on from CM051515.1 coordinate 19,708,727, forward strand.
GCACTCCGAGGTGAAACAGAGGGTGATATTGTTCCTATATATAAAACATTCTTGAGAGAGCGATAGAGCAGACTGTTATAATTTTCAACCGAGGTTTAACAGATCTATGAATTATTTATTATTCGGATTCCCCTCATAACCTTCTATTTCCATTCTTTAATAATTTAAACGGATTGGGTGATAATTATAATAATGGTTAATGGACAATAAACTTAATATTCACCTCATACCCAGCCAATCAGCCTCGTCATAGAATTTTTATCATGCTGAATGTTAAGAACTTGACAGTTTTATTCCATCATAGTGTTCCATAATAGAGGTAATAAATCGGGAACTTTAGGTTTATATATAAACGTTTATATAAATGGATGGGATATATGTAAGAAAACAATTAACAAATGTTGCTCGAATATACTGGAAATTAAAACATGTTTTTATTCAAAGAAATGTTTACATTTTTGTATGTAAACATACAACAAAATGGATAACAGGAAAGGCCAACAATGACACACCAATCAATCAAAGCAACAAAACTGACAGAAATTTGGACAAAAATAACATAAAAGTATATAATACACAAATATGAACACAACAGAGATATAGACATTTTCTATAGAATCCGACATTGTACTGGTAGTATGAGCATGCCCATCCTTTAAATGAATGCAAGATAATTATTTAAATAAAGGTTATTTATTAATTTATTTATTTATTTACTTAAACCAGTTTAAATTAAGGCCAAATTAAAAGATATTTGTTGTTCCGGTTACCCTACCTACCCTTTTTTTTGCACCTACCCTAAAGATTCTTTGGACCTTTTTCAATAAGCACTGTTAAAGTCAGAATGTCTCTACCATAGACTGTCTAAAAAAATTGTAAAATGAAAAATAAATCCCTATCTACCAACCCTATTCTTATTTTGATGTAACAGGAACCGCATTTATTTTTTTATTTGGCTAAATGGCCGCATAATGAAAAAAAAACTAAGCTACTGAATACAACGAAATCATGGCCACCTAAACTTATTACAAATTTTAAAATATACAAACTGTTTTGGGTTACCCGTATCAGAGATTATTGTAGTAAATTGACACTTCTGCGAATGAAAAAGGGAAATTATTATTTTTTTTAAATCGACTCACTCGAGTTTCAATCACATGTTTAAAGCTATTTCTGGTGTATCAATTTGCATTTCTTTCTTTTTTATGTGAAAATAACGATTTCCTCATTTACGATTAATCCATAAATTTGATTTTAAAGAAATTTAAAAAGGCCCAAAAGAACAATGTTAAATAAAAGTCAAGGTACCATACTTTTAATTTCAAGGTTACAATTTTTATTTCAGTATACACCATTAAAACACTACAGTATATCTTTTTAGAAATGAACTGGTTAGATAGAACAAAGAGTTTAAAATCACACAAAAACTGCATGTTTACATTTTAGTCTAAAAACGAAATAAATATTGATAAAAAAAATACCCATTCATCAGTAAATAATCATTTAATTTATCAAATTGTTAAATTATATACATGTATTTTCAAATCTACTTACTCAGCAATTTTATTTTTAGTTGCGGGGTCTGTAATTTGTGACATGCTCCTTTCTCTATGGAATTCCGGATAGACCAATTCTTCCCAGTACCGGCTATCGTACTTGTCTTCTATCTCCACAGGTGAAAACCGATTGAACATTTTCGTTTCAAATTTCCTTTTATACCCCAGATAATAAGTAAAAATACAATTAAGCTAATCAATAGAAACGGACCCAATACACATTAATACGTCTACATGGTATAATGTTTAAATATTTAATTCTCTTACAATAAATGTTCTAATAAATATATATACAAAGTACATACATGCGTCCTCGTATAATTAAAAAAGGGTACAGTAGCAGGAGGAGATAATGACGTCGCCAAGAGAAACACATTATGACGTCGTCATAATTATCCCGGCTTCAGTGGAAGATAGTTTTTTTTTTTTTTTTTTTTTTTTTTTTTTTTTTTTTTTTTTTTTTTTTTTGAATTTTCAACACACGAGCTTTAGCGAGCTTGTTAAAATCTAAAATTTAATTATCGAGGGTGGAGAAATTCCATAACTCTCGAGTTAATGATTGAAGGAGAATCTTTTTCTCCTATGATTTTCGACAAAAACTTCAAGAAAATGTCGTTGCTACGAAATTTGTTTACATCGACCTAATTTCGGAACTTCTCAACTTTATAATTCCGATGAATGTAAAATCTGTAAATAGCGGTTGTGGGAATTAAACTCAATAACTCTCTCAGACTGGATTTTTTACTCGGGTGCGCGGAGGAATTGAATACCACTCAAAGTTTGTGTAAATACAACCAGAATAAATATTAGTTTTTTTCAAAACATACCCCTAATTAATACCAAAAACCATGAAAAACCCACCCAAACTTTCCGAACATCCCCGTGTAGGTTTATATAAAGAGTTAACCCCCCCCCCCCCCCCCCCGGCCGGGTCTTAAGTTTTCCTCTTTGAAGAAGCTGTAAGGTCAGGGATATGTACAGTCTGAAATTTCTGGTGTCTTGCTTACACATAGAAAATAAAATTACGGTTTTTGTTACGATCATGACGATTGTCACTATAAATGCATATTCATTTAATAATTTCCATCGAAAACTGTGTTACTAAAAATATATATCTAACTGTATTCTAATACTAACAATTGATATATATATTTGTGTTCCTTTTGGAAAACTACGGTAATTCGTATTGAACAATCTGATTTTACGTTTTGTTATTTAATTCTATATATTATAGATTTAATTGCATGGTAAAGATTACATTCTAATGGTAAAGATATATAGTATTCTAACTTATAACACCTGTTAGAAATTTAAACGCCGAAAACTTATAGGATTTTCGGTTCTCAGATTTGCAAATTATTTTCTGTCAATGCAATATTCCACTAAGTTTTTATAGATGCATTTTGAAATTTGTAATTTACAAAATGTACATATAACAAACGTAAACATACATTAACAATCCTCCATGATACGATTTGTTTGTTTGTTTAGTTGGGGTTTTACGCCGTTTTCAACACGCTTGGCTATTTCGCGGCGGCCAGTTTTTATCGGTAGGAAAATTGGCAATCCTTGTCAATTTAGATCGCAGTCGAACACACCCCGCCACAGGTTAGATTCGAACTCACAACCTCAGTGTTGACAGGCTAGTGATCATTTGTAGTCTGACGAACTACCTAGACCACTCGGCCACCGAGGCCCCCTCTTTGATACCAAGAATACATTAGAAGTTCTAACCGGCTGCAGGAACCGTAGATGCGAGATATTTCTCTGTAACATTAAATTTAAAGCATTGTTCATTTGCTAAAACGTTCTATGTAGGAATTAACACACCATACCCAATCTTTCATATTTAAGGATGTTCGCTGCTCAGTTTCAAAATAACAAGCTTTTCATAACACTCGTAATATTGATAGTGGATTTATATATATTTTTTGAGATATAAACCATTGAAAATTTGGCGGGAAAAAATATGCTGTCTTTATTTTACATAGCTTTATCATTGAAAAGTTTTATTGCTCAAAAACCATTAAATAATAACAAGGATTTTATAACATTTTCACAAATGACTTATCTGCATGCAAGAGATTTATGAAAAGAAAAATGGGTGTTAGTGGGAAAAATAATTTGACATTCAAATGGATAAAACCAGATGATTCTGAACATCTGACGCAAAACCAGCGAACATAATTAAGGTATGCCACTTGACAGCGCTGCGTTAACTTGTTCAAGCACGTATTTATGCACAGAATTAAGGATTTTCCAGGGGCGTTTCCAGGATATTTGAAAGGGGGGCGATAAATGTTTTGGACCTTTTTTTTTGCTAAAAAACATAAAATAATTGTGAAATGCACTAATGTAACGGTTCCTGACTTGGAGCATGTATATTTTAGAGCTTTCAAAATAAAAATCAAGACTATTGGAAATTGTTCAAAGATTTAAAGAAAAAATCCAATGAAGAAGAAACCACTCAGGATGCAATTTTTCAAGATATGAAACAGTTAAAGCAACACTTTCAAAACCAGGAAGATGCACAAGCATTAATAAAGACTTTAATAATGAAATATATATATAAAAAAAATTAAGAATATAAAGAAAAACATAGAATCATTAGAAATTAGAACGGATAATCCATTTACTTTAACTGAAATAAAAAAATGTATCAATATTTTAAAAACAAATAAGTCTTCTGGACCTGATAATATTACTAATGAAATTATGAAATATAGCAGCCATGTAACTCTTCAGTCAATTACAAAGCTTTTTAATATCATCCTCAAAACTGGATGCAACCCAAAATGTTGGTCACAATCTTTTATTATTCCAATGCATAGAGCTGGGGATAAACTTGATCTTAACAATTTCAGGGGAATATCATTGATGAGTTGATAAAGTTTTTAGTGTGGTATTGAATAATAGACTTATAGATTTTATGAAAACAAGTATAATGCTTCTCAATTTGGTTTCAGGGAAAACTACAGAACTTCAGATAGCCTTTTTATACTGAAGACTTTAATAAACAAATACTTGCATAAGAATAAGAAAAAGCTTTATGTCCGTTTTGTGGACTTTGAAAAAGCTTTCGACTCACTTTTGAGGAAAGGATTGCTTTATAAATTATATGAACTATATATTGGAAAAAAAGATGTTTGATATAATAAAAAAATCAATTTGAGAATACACGAAATGCCCTCAAACATAAAAATATGCATTAAATTTTTTTCAACATAGATAAAGGGGTCCGACAAGGGGATGTAATTAGTCCTACTCTTTTTAGCTCACCTGTCCAAAGGCCATGTGAGCTTTTGTCATCACTTCCGTCGTCCGTCCTTCGTCGGTTACTTTTTCACATTTTAATCTTCTCCTCTGAAACCACTGGGCCAAATTAAATTAAATTTGGCAGGAAGCATCTATGTATATGTAAGGTCAAAAATAAAGCTTGCTCATTTTGTCCCGATCGTACAACAAACATGGCCGCCATGGGCAATTGTTGATTTTGATTGGCTGAGTTTTCAAAAATCTTCTCCTCTGAAACTGCCAGGCCAAATGGAACAAAACTTGACAGAAAGCATACTAGTATATGGAAGGTCCTTTATAAAGTTTCCTCATTTCGTCCCATTGGGATTACAAAGATGGACGCCATGGGCAGTTCTATTTCTGATTGGCTGATATAAAAATAAAAAATCTTCTCCTCTGAAATTGCTTAGCCAAATGGAACTAAACTTGACAGAAAGCATCTATGGGAGGTTCTGTACAAAGTCTCCTCATTTTGTCCCAATCGGACTACGGATATGTCCACCATGGGCAGTTCTTATTTCTGATTAGCTGATATAAAAAATCTTCACCTCTGAAATCACTGGGACAAATGGAACGAAACTTGACATGACAAAAAGCATATATGGGAGGTCCTTTATAAAATTTCCGCATTTCGTCCCAGTTGGACTACAAATATGGACGCCATGGGCAGTTCTTATTTTTTGATTGGCTGATATAAAACAATCTTCTCCTCTGAGGTCGCTAGGCCAAATGGAATGAAACTTGATAGGAAACATCTATATGGGAGGCTGTTTACAACGTTTCCTCATTTCGCCCCGATCGGACAACAAACATGGCCGCCATGGGCAATTCTTGATTCTCATTGGTTGATTTAAAAAAGGAAATTTCTGGAACTACTTTGCCAAAACTGTCAGCCAAACTTGACAGGAAGCATAGTATGGAAAGTCTTTTATGAAAAAAAAATCATCCTGATTGGACGAAAAGCATGACTGTCAAGGGAAATTCTTGTTTCTGATAGGCTGATATGAAAAAAATCTTCTTCTCTGAAATCGCTTGGCCAAATGAAACGATTCTTGACAAGAAGCATCTATAGGAGGTTTTTCTTACAAAGTTTTCTCATTTTGTTCAGATAATGCGACAAACATGGCCGCCATGGGCAATTCTTGTTTCTGCCAGCTGAGAGCTCTGAGCCTCTAGTTAATATTATATGAATGATATACACAAGAAGTATGTACAACAACAGAAAATGATGCAATCATATATTGGAAATTTGCTTTTTGTAAATGATCTTATTATATTATTTGAGACTGCACCTGGATTACAACATAGTTTAGATTCCCTATCAGAATACTGTGATAAGTGGCAGTTAACAGTTAATACAAAAACAAACTAAGACGAAGATTTTTCAAAATAGAGCAAATAGAATGAATAAACCATTTATTATACAGTTGTATTTTTAATCCAATGAGAAAGAGCCATTTATGACATGTGACCTCCAAATATTTTTCTATATTGTACAACCGGAAGTAGACATTTTCCATAACGTCCGGAAAAGCCATATTTTTTCATATTGTACGACCGAAAGTAAAAACAGGAAAAGTGTTTATGACGTCGTGGTTAAATAGATTACGCGCCAAAACTTTTCCCAAATCAGCTAGCAAAGTAAACTTGTATTTGATTTCTAATTCAGTTTTTTTCAATCAGTGTAGAGTGTAAAAAGGGAGGATATATAGATTGTAGAAAAAATATACTGTCTAGTGTAAGACTAGAAAGGTCGACGTAAGAAATGCTCGGTAAACTTTGAAATGCCTTTTAGCTAGTCCAAAGAAAATTGTTAATTTCCCGGCGACAAAGAACATGCATTGGTTATACAAAACTATTAGATAGGGAAAATACCTATTTGTGGTATACTTTTGCAAAAAATGTTGTAGAAAGTCTTCAAAATACCCAGATAAGTGGAATAAATCATTTATTATTTCTATTTTAAAAAATGGAGATAACTCCAATCCCAATTACAGAGGAGTTTCTCTCAACTGTCTAAGCAAACTTTTTAAATCTATTATTAATAACAGATTGTTAAGTATATTTGAAAACCTTATTAGTAGGTCTCAGTTTGGCTTTCGAAAAAAAACCGTCCAACTACAGACAGTATTTTTATTGTTAAGATTCTCATTAATAAATACACTAACCAGAAAAAGAAAAAGATGTTTGGATGCTTCATAGACCTAAGGAAGGCATTTGATTCAGTATGGAGAACTGGCCTTCGCTTTAAAATTATAAAAAATCCGGATATTGGCTCAAAGTTATATAATATTATTAAAAATATGTATCAAAATACTGAAGCCAGAGTAAGGTTAAATGATTACCTGTCTGACCCAGTACTAATAGAAAGAGGCAACTTTCTATAAATGTTGAAAAATCAGAAGTAATTGTATTTCAACAAAGAGATATATTGGATAATAAATATGATTTCTTCCTGAATGAAACAAAACTAGAAAAAGTATTAAAATATAACTATCTTGGAAATGTGATTGAAACATTTGGGATATTTCATTCCACGCATATAGAATTATCTAAAAAGGCAAATAAAGTAATGTTTTCCATGTTTAAATATCTACCCCTTCAATAACATCATTGAAATACAACCAAGTATAAATAATTATTCACCCTTTGAAAAACTAAAATTTATTTTATCTTCTAACGATCTTATGCGGTTTGTTGCTCGATTTATAAAAAAAAGTCCATAGTACTGAGGAAAGTGGACTCTACAGCTGCATAATATGTGTATTTGTCTCCACATTTTTTTATGTATTTCTGTTCCACTTTGTATTTATGTTATTTTAATGTTTAAATAATGCTGTCAACTCTTCGGGGTATAAATTTGCATTTCAAATAAAGTTATAATATTATTTAACCATTTCGAAAATAATTATACTTTTAGAAATGTTAACGTTATTGCTAAACCCATCAACACCCGGTGATATTAAGGCAGTTGTGTCTTTTATTAACCAGTCATTAGAACTGAGGAAGGGAGGCTCGTAACTGTTTTATATCCAGATTTCTTAATATGTCTTATGTATAGCTGTTTTATATTACGTTCGTTATGTATTGAACAACGCAAATGGGTTTTTTGTCTTCAATAAATATTTGATTTTTTTTTATTTGAATTTTTTAATTACGTTTTCTTCTAGAGGTATTTCAATTGGATGGCGTCCTACAGAGGAATTTTACTTCAGAATTGTATGGCTAAGCTAATTAGATCATTACCTAATAATAGAATAAATTTATTTGTATGAAAATATATTTTTAAACAATAATTTGGATTTAGAATTAATCATAGGACGTCAGATAGCATCTTCGTCTTGAAATTCTTAATAAATAACTAAAAAAAAAACATGCAAGCAGAAAATTACGCCTGTTTTGTGAATCTCAAAAAGGATTTTGACTCTCTATTGCATAATGGTTTATTTCACAAGCTTATGCATCAAATTTTTAGAGTTATTTGGAATATTTATGGATCTAATAAGCCGTCTATTAAATAGAAAATAATTACTCCGAGTATTTCAGTCTAGAGTTAGGGGTTAAACAAGGTGACGGAATGATCCAAATTATTTAGCTATTTTATTCACGATCTCTATGACATATTTGATAACTCATGTGAATCTTTGGTCCTTGATAAATCAATCATTTTAAGCCTAAGCTTTGTGAATGATCCATTGATTCTGTCTAGATCCCATAGTGATCTACAAGAAGCATTGCATGAACTTGAGATATACTTTCATAAATAGCAGTTGACCACTAATATTAGGAAGACAAGTCATGTTTATTTTCAAAATAGTTATACTCCTATGCTACCATTATTCTACAAACGGCAAACCCTACTTGAAACAAGGGAGTATAATGTCTTTTGCAATGTTATTAATTTTAAAGGGAGCTTTAGACAATACAAGTAAAGTGAAGAGATACTAAGGAGGGAAAATCAAAAACAACTGACAAACTCCCGAGAACAACGTAGAAAAGACCAAAACAATACAAACAGTACACTTAAAAACTAAAAACATATGAACAACATGGACCCCACCAAAAAACGGGAGTAGACTCGGGTGCTCCGGAAGAGTAAGCAGTCTCTGCTTCCTGCAGGACACTCGCCATTCTGCCCATGTCAAATCCGGTATGAGGAAGGGACAACATCAATGGAACAGGTCCATTTTCATTTGGGAAACTTTTTTTTTTTCATAACTGTTAACCAAGCCATGGGTACGTCCATAATATAGCCTTTCTACTGAAAAAAATGAAACCGTATTAATAAGTACATGAAAACATTTTTCTTATTGTTTCCAGTGTAAATATTAAAAATTATTCTAAAAAAACTAAACTCATCGTTACTAAAATAGTAAAAATGGTTACAAAATATTACCAAGTTTTTTGTATCTGTGATCAGAATTTAAAAAGCGCTAAAAAGACTGGTACAAGACTCACTAGACTTGTCTAGTGACATTTTCCTTAGGCTCCTCTACTGTTAACTTACGAAAGTCAGATGTTGTTCTGGAGTTAAGTCGCCTTGTCCATAAAAAAATCAAATATGCACGAAAAATCACAAAATTAGCAATTTTCGGGTAAATTAAAAAACGTGTCGACTTAGATGGGCTCAATATATATTGTTAAAATTTGAAACATACTTTGTTAAGATAAGTATCTTTCAATGGTCAACTGCTAATCAATGCTAAACATATAGCTTCAACACCTATTTTGTGTTTTAATTTAATGAAGTTTACCCTTGACATAATGATAAACGTCAAGTAAAAAGCCTACATAATAACAACTGTTGTGGGAATTAGTTGGTTATAATGTAGAGTTATCTCTCTTTGAATAAGAGTTTTATATATGTGCACAAACAAGTACAAAATTTATATTCCAAAATGATTTTCGTTTGAGAAAATCTGAATTTTTCAATCTTTCAGCCAATCATTAAGTGTATTTTAGTAATAAAAAGTAACAAGCACCTAAAGTAATTGACCTAGAAATTCAAGTTTAAATTTTATGAGTAGTTTTAGTCATACAGATTTGTACAGTTGATGTTTTTGGTACACTTTGTTGAAAGTTGTTTTGATCTAGTCATGTGTAGAAATGTTTCAAAAAACATATCAATTTGTTCTTGGAATGTGAATGGTTTATTTAAGAGATTCAATAATCAATAGTTATGTAAGCTAGATGATGAGCAGTTTAATGAGTGCATTACTATAGCAATAGAACACCTGTGTAAGAAGGCAAATAAAGCTATTATCAGTATAAAAATATCTTTATTCTCCAAGTATATGAATGTAAAGCCGTACCTTAGACTTTTTGAATCGTGTGTTAAGCATATTTTATTTTATTAAATAATACGATTAAAACAGCCCTAATACTACCAAAACGGCATGTGTCATACTGGTGACATCGTCTTGGTCATATAAATCACGTGATCTATATTGCTTTTCGGCCCGGTCCAATACTGAAAAAGGCCGTATGAGCCCTAGGGCTAATACAGCCTTTTCACTTCCGGTCGTTTCATTGCCAGTCCGTATTGGAAATATTGGCCCTATATTCACATCATTGCCAGTCCGTATTGGAAATATTGGCCCTATATTCACATTTGATGTATGTAATACAGCATTCAGAGCAAGTCTGTATTGAAAAAGTTGGATTATTTAATAAAAGTGTTATGAACTGGCTGTTTCTGTATTGGCACTGGTATAGATTCTCGGTCAGCTGTATTGTCCCTCGACCCTACGGGTCTCGAGGCCAATACAGCAAACCTTGAATCTATACCAGTGCCAATACAGAAACAGCCAGTTAATAACACTATAGTATTGTCCTTTCCTTGGATTATCTTATCAGAGAAAACATAGATTATGAAGTAAGATATCTCAACTTTCCACCGGTCAAAATACAGTTGAAATTTTTAAAATTTGTATTAGGAGTGGGTAGAGAGGCTGTTACTTTTTCTAGGAGTAGGGTGGTGTTTTCTCTAAAAAAAACTAGAAGAAAATTTTATTTATTACTGGAGAAAATGTCTATTTCAAGATGACAATAAACCCAATAAAAATAAGTTCAGAACATATAGACTTTCGAAAACTGAATTTGATATGGAAAATTATCTTTTATTGAATATTGAAAAAGAAGTTGATTCAAATTTCGTAAAACTAATAAGAATAAACAACAGCAAATTATTTATTGAACAAGGGCGCCATCAGAATACTCCATTAAAATCAGAGAATTTGTCCTCTTTGCCAAACTGAAGTTGAGTATGAATTCCATTTTGTTATAGTTTGTCCTAAATTAAAACACATATGAAAGACACTCGAGGATAAGATTAGTTCAGTTATGGCAGTTTGTACCGCTAGAACAGAATTAGAAAAATTTTATTTTATCATAGGAAATAATGATTATGAAATTATGAAAATAAATGTGGAGGGAATACACATGACATGTTTATGAAAAGAAACATATTATTGGATGGTTAAAAATAAATAATAATAATATTATATATAGTTGATATTGTATTTGATTGATAATCCTATGTTGGGTTCTATGATCAATAAGTAATTGAATTGAATTGAAAAAAATATTCTATGTTAAACTAAGTTCGGCTGTGGCGGCCATCTTGGTTCTCAGTCCAGGTCAATGGACATATTTCTAAAAGAGAACCATCTAAGGACCATTATTGCCAAGTCTTGTTCCGACTGCCTAATGGTTTCAGACAAGAACATTTTTCAATGAATTTTTCCATAAGGCCCTATGTCAAAGTTCGGATGTGGCGGCTATCTTGGTTGACAGTCCGTGTCATCGAACACATTTCTGAAAGAGGACCATCTAAGGACCATTGCCACCAAGTCTAGTTCTAATTGGCTTAGTGGTTTCGGACGAATATTTTCGAGTTAATTTCCCAAAGGGTCCTATGTTAAACTAAGTTCGGCTGTGTCGTCCAACTTGGTTGACGGTCCGGGACATCGGACATACATCTGAAAAAGAACCTGCTAAGGACTATTACTGCCAAGTTTGGTTCCAATTGGCCTTGTAGTTTTATACAAGAAGATTTTTGAAATTCATCCCCCTTTTTTTCTATTTTTAGTAACAGAAGCCATGTCGGTTGGAAGTTAGCGATGCCAGAGCTAATTTTAGAAAGAGGCCACCCAAGGACCATTCCACCAAAGTTTGGTTCACATTGGCCTAATGGTCTCAGAGAGGATAATGAAAATGTTAAAATTCCCATAGGGTCCTGATTTGTTGTGTGAATGGGGCAAACAACATAATGAACTGTAAATGATGATTATATATTTTCAATAAATACTGCAATTTCGCGGGTGTGATCTAGTTTAATTCAATTCTTTTACAAAGTGAACTAAAAAAGAAAGTATTTCCCTTTTTCAGATTTGTTATAAAACATAGAAGATAAAAAAAAAGACAAAGTCAACAAGTATAAATTAATACTGATTATTTTACACTAACTAAACTTCATCGGAAAAAATGTTCATAATAAGATATGTTGAATCAAGGACGTATAACTAATATACGTCCTTGGTTAAATTATATTGATTGAAATATATGACATCTGTTTTCTTCAACATTTTTCTTTATTTTTAATAAGATAACACCTGTTAATAGTCTCTATATGATGGAACCATTTCTTGACCAATTTTCGAGTGCAAAAAATTGACTGGAGCGGTTCGAATGGGGTGTAAATAAATTTACAAAAAATGTTTTCAAATTATGATTTTTTGCACATCAAATCTGGGGAATATTTTCAACATTTTCTGATATATTTAGATGAGATTCTCGAAAAAAACAAAAAAGTGTACTAAATTTAAAATTAGGTCACCCCAAAAAGCTTTATTTATTTGCTTTCTATCCATTCGTTCATTTTATTATTATTATTACTATTTGCGATATACCAAAAAAAAAACAAATGAAAATTCAGTGTATAAACAAACAAAATAACACTTTTTATATTGTATTGTGTTGTTTTTGTTGCTCTTCGTTGTTCATTTGGAGTGGACTGTACGAGAGAAGGGCGATATAAAACCTATCAACCAATGAAAGCATGGTCCATAACGTGGTTCTTAGATATGCATATGTACTACTATTATACCTCACAATAAGGGAGAAAAGTCAGTTTGCAACGGAAGGAAACTAAGTCGGTGACGGTGCGTTATCCGGAATTTCGTGAAAAAATTACGAACTTTTAATTTGGTACAAAAAAATGTTGTTTCACGGATTTTCCTCAAAATGGACAGGTTTTAAAGATGAAAATCTCAGAATCAATTTGAAACTATGTACAATTATGAGGGTCGCGAAACTTTGTCGATTCGATTTTTCCATTGAAAAAAAACCAACCCATTTCTTACACCGAAAATCAACAAGAAAAACGTTATTTTCATTACCTTTTTCGACAAAAGATCAATATTTTCAGGACTATATCTACGAGCCATTGAATTATGAACAATTCAGACGACAATATGTGGAGCAATACACAAAATGAGACCAGATATTGCAAAAAAAACCGTCCTCCTAAAAAAAAATGAAAAATGGCCGCCATTTTTACTTCGTCGACAAATTCTATGATTAGATATTTTCATACGCTGGGAAATCCGGTTACCCAACTGATAACACGTAGCAAAATGAGGTCATAAGCTCGGGGGGTCACTCAATATGTTTTTTGGTAGGGGTGAGCAGCTGGCACACCAGGAGCCCCACCCTTATTATAATACTAAATTTACGAATTAGCCGAATAGGCGGCAAAACGCGTGGTTCAAAATAAACGATGTATGGTTCAGATTATAAAGGTTATTATCGGATTTGACAATCTGCATTTATAAATTTCAACTGCAGTTTTGTTTATGTGCAAATGGAATTTGTATGCACTTTTCCTATATGAATTCTCCCAACATATCCCTTAGAAGGTTCTCGAATGCATCATTTTAACACACTGATTTAAATAAACCAGTATGCACATATTTTAAATGTATTTCTGTTTGAAATTACGGAAGAAGAATAAAACTAATTAAAAACATTCTCCTTCGAATGGGATGTTTCCGCTTCATGTATTCAGGATTGTTTTTCTACAATAACGCAATTTCTCCTAACTGTAAAGGCTATGAACTTTCAAGATTATATGAAGAAGTAAGGTAAAGTTCAGAGGACTTCCTAACTTAGTTGTTTTTTTTTTTTTGGATTGCTCGGATGTTTACATTGCACAAAGTGATTAAACCAACAATTATCTATTTTTACATTATTTGTCATGTGACCTGTCTAAATATATCTCTACCATACAATTCCCTGTTTTTTAACAAATGGTCATCTTTATCATTAATGACGAAATTTATCTCGGACATCTTTGATAAATATAAACGTGGACAGCACACGCATCCACACACTAAAAATGCTTTTATCATCTGATTATTGGATATATTTGTGAAATTAAGCATCGCATGCGCTGCCCATGATGACAATGGAACAATTGGAACAATTATTTTCCAAACATATGCTCTACCTAACTCATGGCATCTTTTGAAAAATTCATCCGTCACTAAGGAAATGGTTACATCTACAATTTCATTTTCATATTTATTCTGAAGGAAAAATGTAATGCATTATGAAATGTGTATTTAATGAAAGCTTTTCATCAAGTTCCAGTTCAGAATTAATTGTAACAATAAAAATATTGACAATTTATGTGGTTGTGTTTTCGTCATAGATTTTGACTTTGATGGAACCTTAAGGTCCATTTTGGTAATTCTACGTGGCATACAGTCTACTTCATCAGTGGATACATCTTCGGTAGTAACAAACAGCCATATGACAATTGGGTCACGTTGACCTACATTTCGCGCTTCATTGGCTTTGCTTAAAGTTTGCATTAACATCCATTTCTGGAATAGTACAGCATATATAGACATGAAACTATCAGTTGATACCACCTACTTGACAGGAAAGTTTATGGAAAGCCTGCTACAACATCCATATTGAGTCACTGTTCCATGAATGACATGGCCGCAACAACTTTTTATAGTCAACATGGCCACCACAAAAAAAATTGCTTATTTTCCCGCGCTCGCGCGGGTTCAATGTCTTGTCATATATTAAATATCTCAAAAATGTATACCTTATCCCATATTTTTAGCAGAAAAGTATACCTAATCATATATTTATGCCGAAAAGTATACCTTTTCATATATTTGGATCAAAACGATTATAATGAACAGAAATTCTTTATTTTCAAGAAAAACAATGTTTGATTTATACTGCAATGATTGATTATACACATAAACTGTCAGACTGAATGATATTTTATTTAGATGCAACATATTGACCTTATCACATAATCCCATTAGTAATTACTATCCTTATCGCATTTTCTCATCTCAATTGCACACCCTTATCATATATTACGAAGCGTGAAAAAGGTACCTATTCCAGCGGCTCATCCCTACCTCATCATATATTGGAAGTGACCCCCCCCCCCGAGGTCATATGTAACGTAGTTACATGTATCACCTTGGGGAGATAATCATCATTATGCCAAATTTTAATAACACAAAGTCTAGTTCAGCTTTTCTACTCCCTGACAGAAAAATACAAAACACAAGTGCTTTAATGTCAGTTATTTAATAAAACAAATATTTGGTTAAAAATTGCCTGTGCTGAAGGACCACTGAAGAATTCGAGTAACTGGTGCAACTAAAGTTAAATGATTGCCTCCCTTGCTGTTTTACTACAGCCATGGGTCTTTAAAATAGATGTAAAACAGAATACCCAAACCATGCTGTTTATACCTGCAATAAACAACTTTATCTTTTCACCAATATGGAGTTCACTGTTTAGGGGTATTTATGTTATATAAAACTGTACTATCTGGTAAAATTCTGTGTCTATATTACTCCAATACTTATTCCAATATATATACTGAACCGCAAAAGAAACGTCGCTTTTTTCAAAATGTTAGCAAAATTCAAAATAAATATTAATTAATGATTTTTATATAATCAGTATTACGATTACATCACCAGGTAAGATTAAATTACCTGTGAATTAAATTTTCGGTTGAATAATTTTCAGTTGATATCGTAGAGCGACAGTACCTAAAACCGCTCGTGGGACACACTTGGCGGTAATTTTTCTTAAATCTTAAATGTTCGTGAAATTCATGCTCCTTTATGGGTATAAAAGGCCGGAGAAAATTAAAGAGTGTTAGTATCAGTGTTGACACAGAAGCTATGCCACGTCTGACTCCACAACAGAGAGAACAGGCCATTGGTCGATTGGATGCTGGGCAATCTGCCAGAGTTATTGCCAACGACTTCAACTGTGCTGTTCGAACAATTGAACGTCTACGGACACGGTACAATGCAACAAACAGCACAAATGACCGTCCACGGAGTGGTAGACCCCAAGTCACTACCCCTAGACAGAATAGAGGCATTGTTCGTCACCATTTGATGAATCGGTTCACCCCAGCTGTCGAAACTGCCAGAAACACTGTTGGAACACATGGACGACCCATAAGTGATGATACGGTTCGTCGGCGATTAGCTGCTAGAAACATGAGATGTCGCCGTCCAGCAAGAGGACCTATTCTTACTCCTCGACACCGTCAAGCTCTTCTTCAGTGGGCCACTCAGCGACAGAATTGGCGAAATCGACAATGGCGTAACATCATCTTCTCTGACGAAAGCCGTTACTGCATTTCAACAGCCGATGGCAGAACCAGAGTGTGGAGAAGACGCGGGGAACGTTACGAAGACAGCTGCATTCTGGAAAAAGACGCGTGGGGAGGACCTAGCATCATGGTATGGGGTGGAATCGGCCTTAACGTTTAACTTGGTCCAGTCATCTTTCAGAACCTTGGCCCAGGCAGAGGAAATGGCGTAACAGCTGCCCGTTACATCGACCAAGTCTTGACACCCCATGTTCAGCCCCATTTCGCACGTCATCAAAACAAGACTTTCCAACAGGACAATGCACGTGCGCATACACTACCGCAAGAGCCACAAGAGACTTCCTACAGCAGAATAACATTAATGTTATGGATTGGCCGGCTTTGAGTCCAGATTTAAACCCTATTGAACATTTATGGGACGAAGTTCAAAGACGGTTGAATAATGAGCAGCCAAGTCCGACAACTGCAGCTGAACTTTCACAAGCGCTTCAGAGAGTATGGGCACGTATTCCGATGGCGTTTATTAATCGGCTCATCAACTCCATGTACCGAAGATGTGCCGCAGTAATTAGTGCCGGTGGAGGACATACACGTTATTAACGGACGTGGGAGCACAGCATTGAAAACATGTGACGTTGCGACAATTGTGACGTTTTTGTGAACATTGTAACCAAAAGACTGTAAATCATTCATTAAATTTTGTAAAAATTAATTTAAAATATATAAATGTCACTTTGAAATAAATGTATGTGAACATGTCATTTTGTGCGACGTTTCTTTTGCGGTTCAGTATATATAAACAGAGGCATAGTCAACGTTAGAAATCAGGGGGAGGTAATTAATGTTAAATTGGATAGAGGTCAATATGACAACCATGAAATGAGCTGTGGAATTAAAAACCAGCCTTTCTTTTAACACAAACAGCTGTTGTTTTCTGACCCAGTCAATTACTATGTAATGTTTGAGGAAAGGTCGAAAACGTCTAATAACCAAAATCGTAAAAACA
This sequence comes from Mytilisepta virgata, assembly GCA_028015205.1. NCBI lineage: Eukaryota > Metazoa > Mollusca > Bivalvia > Mytilida > Mytilidae > Mytilisepta > Mytilisepta virgata. The sequence goes on from CM051515.1 coordinate 19,726,257, forward strand.
TTAAAAAAAAATATAATTCTGATTAAAGATTTAAAACTCAAAACCTTTACAATATCATGTGCTTCTACTAATAGTGCCAAAACAATATTTCGGTCCGATATTTTTTTGTCATATGTAACTTGCCTCCAAAGCTGTGATACTGCTTTTTCTAGTACATTTTGTACCTCCACCTTGGACTGAAACGTAAATTCACAAACCTCGGCCCTCCTCCTCATCCCCTACTATCATGTAATGAGTAAGTCTTGAATGGTTTAAGGGTTGGGATCATAATGGCTTCCATTTTGTGTCAATTTCAGGTTTAGGTTTGTAGCCTTATAAATTTCCAAATAAACTATTAATTTCCATCATATAGAGAGTGCTGGTAATAAATAAAAATGCTGAAGAAAACAGATGTCGTTTATTTCAATCAATATTAATTTAACATATATAATAAGTGACATTTTTCCGATGAAGTTCAGTTAGTGTAAAATATTCAGTATTAATTTATACTTGTTGACTTTGTCTTTTTTATCTTCTTTGTTTCTGTATCAAATCTGAAAAAGATAAATAATTTCTTAAGTTCATTTTGTACAAAAAAAATGAATTAAACCAGACCATACTCGCAAATTCACAGGATCTATTGATAATCATCCTCATTACAGTCCACTTGTATTATTTGCCACATTCATACGATTTTTACTACTGCTAACCAAGTTATCCAAATGCCCTGTGATTGTTGATGATTTTTTTTTCCTTTATGAAATTCATTATTCAAAGTAAAACAAAGAAGGCGTAACTTGTCGCAAATACTGAATAAGAGTGCTCCCTTTAGATCTTAAGGGGATGGGTTGGCAAGGAAGATGCAATAAGACGTGGCAGGAATGAAAATTTACTTTAAAAAATTTCAGTCCCCCAAATTAGGATAAAAAGGACTGATGACATATTTCATGAATTGAAATAGTTGATGTTAAAAAAAAGTTGTAATGTAGATTTGCTTTTGGCAAAAAGGTATTCTTTTGTTTGAAAATATAAACAAGTACTATTAATCTCAACTAAACACCATACATCAAAATGTACATGCTGCATACACAGTTAATATGTGGTTGAAATCCTGCAGAGTGCGCGGAAAGTGAAGGCTGAACAAAATGTTGTTCGAATTCTGCATTAATTTTTTACTGTATTTACACCTTTGACCTATTTTGTGGGCGGCCATGCTGAGCTGAAAAATGTAAAGATGTAGATGAATATACGAGACAGAATCCCAAATTGTCATATATTTGGGTCATGCTCCCACTGTTGCAGCATATATAAAAATTAAAACTTTCATAGAAACTCGTATGGTGAAGTCTCATTAATCAGAAGCTAGTAAATAGTTATTATCATTTGGCGAGGAGCAGGAGTGAGTATTCAATGACTTATGACAGAAGAATTCTGGGAATAGATATTCTAGACAAAACACATGGTGTATTTTTTTACAAATATTATGAAGTTACTTCATCTGCAATATGATACCCTATTCTTGCTAACAAAAAAGGTCTCGCCACCAGAAATATGCCTATTTTTGCTCATTTTGAGAAACTTCCCGTTGCCATGGAAACCAGAGTGAAGGCCCCACAAACATAGTAATGCACGATGTGTTAGAGTGGGCTGCCATCTTTCCATTAATTCCTATCAAGAGGTAAAACTAAAATTGTGTTGTAGGATCGATGTATGTAAGTCCTTGGAGACCAAAAGTGCAATTTTGGGCATTTTTGCACTGTTTAAGGTGCTCAAATGTTGAGAGAGAAAAATTTTTAAATATTTCACGCACACTGAGGTATTAAATGACCCTTGCTGTTCCTGTACAGCTCACAAGTAAAATTTTTCCACCCCACAATATTCATTTGGGACCCCAAACGCAGCCCACCCCTCCCTCTTAATTCACCCTTTGTGGCAAATGATGGCACCAAGGCTATTCTGCATGGTACTGTTAATTCATCCATGTGAATTTGGGTCCCAAATGTTACTGCTTCTGTAGCTATAATGTTCTCTTGCAATCAAGACCAAAAAGTGTATCCAAATATCAGTGGAGAGGATTAGCGGCATACACATGGCTGGAAAGGGCTTGAGGCATGTTTGCCTGGAAAGGGTCAAGGTCTGAAAAAAAAAACAAATAATTTTCTAACAAATCAAACGTCCCCTTTGGTGAATAATACTTGGAATCTCAGAATCAAAATTGTTCCTATTTCGAGATTTGTTGGTTGTACACACTGAAATATGTAGTACCCATTTTGAATATCTGTGCCTAAAAATCCTTATATTTTTAATACAGATCTTCTTTTTAATCTTTGAATGCATCTTTAATCTAATGCTGAAGAATTTCCAAAAACAAATAATCTAAATCAGAAAAATTTATTATCAGCCCAGTAGCCAGAACTTTTGTCCAGGCATGATTCATTACTCAAATGCCTTTAAATTGTCCATTCAAAATTTGACAAAATTTACAAGAAATTTCTAAGGCTCTGTCTTTTGATGAAGGGGTAACCCTTAGCTGAGTTTGAATACCTGTTTGTTTTAATTGTTTTGATTTTTGATGGTTGTGCTTATTAATTCATCATTATATATTTAACCGTTTTTCCAATATTTTGATCTTGAGCACTGCTGATAAGCTGTCAGTCAATGAAATGGCCATACAGTGCATCAAATTTATTTCGGTATTTTGTGATACGTTTTATTACTACCACTGGGTCTATGTCACTGCTGGTGGACTGTTAGTCCCCGAGGGCATTATCAGCCCAGTAGCCAGAACTTTTGTCCTATCATTATTCATTACTCAAATGCCTTTAAATTGTCCGTTCAAAATTTGACAAACATTACCAGAAATTTCTAAGGCTCTTCCTTTTGATGCAGGGGTCACCCTTAGCTGAGTTTGGATACCTGTTTGTTTTAATGGTTTTGATTTTTGATGTTTGTGCTTATTAATTCATCATTATATATTTAACTTTTTGTCCAATATTTTGATCTCAAGCACTCCTGATGAGTTGTCAGTCAACAAAATGGCCATACAGTGCATCAAATTTATTTCGGTATTTTATTTATTATTTGTATGTTTATTGCTATAATATTCAAATATTCTTGTCCTATAAATTCAAAGAACATAACAGTATAAATTTACATTAGTTTCCTCATATAGTATAAGGACTTCATAATATTTTAACTATACATAAAATCTAATCATATCTAAAAATGCCCTAAAACTGCCAAAAAATAACAAAAATAAACAACAAAAAATATAAACAACCGTATAGCCCCCTCAACCAGTCGATGTGTTTTCCACTAAGCCCTTTTCTGTTTAAAACGCACATTCATTAACAGCATTATCATAAGTACCACTGGCTAATTTTCTCATTTAAACAAACAGTTAACATAAAAAATGAGGTTATATTTTAATTGTTTATCTCCCTTAATAAAATAACCTAGGGGAGATAATCATCATTGTGCCATTTGTTAAACCACACAAAGTATAGACTAAGTTCAGTTCTTCTCCCAGACAGAAAAATACAAGGCAGGTAGTTATGAAGTTTTTTTTTTTTAATCATATTTTAAAACACTATTGCTGTATTGACAGTTTATTTAATTAAAATATTTTATTGGAAATTGCCTGTGTTGAGATACCTCTGAAGAATTTTAAGTAACCTGAGTCACTTAAGTTAAATTTACTGCAAATTCCCAATTAAGTATGAATTACCTCCCCTCTTATTTATCTACAGCCATCATGCCTAATAAATGTATAACAGAATACCCAAACCGTACTGTTTATACCTGCAATAAACAAATTGTCCTTTTCAACCATTTAGGGGTATCTATGTTTTATACAATTGTACTAAGGCTACACCAAATTGAGTTTTAGTTCTTTGGATTCTTTATGATAGAAATACACATGTAGGTGTGAGTGAAATTTTAATTTTTTTCTTGAGAACGACCTTTTTTCAGTTGGAGATCAAATTCCTGTTTGACAAAAGTTTTTTAATTTTCAATTTCTTGAGGAATGAAGAATTTGGGGCGATTTTCAGCTTTTTTGCTGGTCAGAAAATTGCAGGGGAAAATCCAATAAACTAAAATTCAATCTGCTGTAGCCTAATCTGGTAAAATTCTACGTGTATATTACTTCAATATAAACAGAGGCATAGCTTAAGTTTGAAGTCAGGGGAGGTAATAGATTTTAACTTGGAAAGTGGTCAATACACCAAATAAGAAATTAGCTGTGGAATTTACCACCAGATTTTCTTTCAACACAAACGGTTGTTGTTTTAGGACCCAGTCAATTACCATATAATGTTTGGGGATAGTTCTAACTGTCAAATAACCAGAATGGTAAAAACATAAAAAAGATCTCTTTCTGATTAAAGATTTAAAAATCAAAATATGTTTTAAAAGATTTTTTGTCAATTAAAATTTACAACAGCAAAAAACAATTTAAATATATTCTAACTGTTATACATGAACATTTTAATGAGAACACACAAATATCACAGCTGTTGACATAAGTCTACAATAACAATTGATCTTTAACATTTATTTCTTTCACAGAAACAACCACACATGCACACACACACACACACACACACACACACACATATACATGTATATATGTGTATATATATAAACTGACCATAAACATTCTATTTTAGAACCAATCCACTTGTATCAATAGTCAACTTGGTATGTGTTGTGTTTTCTCACCATGATTTTGCCAGATATAATAAATCTCTTTAAAAAACAAACCAGTATTGCTACAAATTACTAAAACACTAACAAGAACAATTTTAAAATAAAAAACTGGAAACAAATACAAAATTAATGGCAAAAGAATTAGTACTATATAATAAAATATATTTATAAAAACGGGGATAATATTATCTTGAAAAAAATAACTGTAATTTTATACCCAAGCTGTCAAATATCTGTAACTTAGTGCTTTGAATTATCCAACCAGTAAATTTTTAGCAACAAAAAGCCAGACGCTAAGGTTTATCCAGAAAATATCATTGTAACCATGTTAACTGCGTCTGCTCAAATTAAATTTAGCTACATCACTCAAGAAGACTTGGTATCATTGTATGAAAAAAGATCATCTTGGAATGACACTATGTAATGAGGTCCAATGGCTTACTCATATAAAACGAAACAGAACTAAACAAAAATCAAGCTGAAAAATTCACTCAAATGGATTTTCTTTCAACATTGATTACAAAGGCCTAACTGTAAGCCTGCAGGGTTAAGGAAATTCCTGTAAGCTGTAAATTTGACTGTAATGAAATTTTCACAGTTTGGAAAGGGTACTTTCAACACTTTTAAATAAACTACATCATGTACATATGCAATTATTCATCTGAATTGGAAAAAAATTTTCAAACAAAAACAAAATTGGCAAGATTTAGCAATAACACCTAAAAACAAAAACAAACATCAGAAATCAATATCTCCACTAAAATATCGGGAATCAAATTCATCAAATCCTATTGAAAGTCTCCCATCTTCTGAAACAGTGACAGGATAAATTTTTGCGATACGATCTTGTCCTTTTGGAGTTTTGACTTTTCCTGAATTTAGTTCAAATCTCCAGCTATGCCAGGGACATCTTACACATAAGCTTTTATCTGGCATTTCTTCTATATCTCCAAGGTGCAAAGGACCACCTGAAAAAGTTTCAGTTCAAAATTAGAGTTATCTCCCTTAGTACAATGATCTTAATTTTTACTTTTTCATGCAAATTCAAAATTCCTTGTACCCAAAATTCTTTAAACATTAACTTTTCAGGCTGAATTTTAATAAATGGAAAATTCACTATATGCCAATTATGAATTCTAAATAAAAACATGTTTCAAATATATTGTATTACATGAACAATCAAAAGAGGTTAGGCCAACACAAATATCATGTGTTTCAACTAACTGTGCCAAAAAAATAAGGTCAGTCAGTCAGATATTTTTTTTTGGCATTTGTAACTTGCCTCCATAGCTGTGATGCTGCTTTTCCTAGTACACTATAAACCTTTAAATTACCACCATTCAGATTTATGTGACCAACAGATACTGATAACATTTAGCACTGTTAATAGGGAGGCTACCCAAATTGACATGTATTTGTCACATGCACTTTTTGTCAAAAACCCCTGAGATTCATATATATATATATATATGTGTGTGTGTGTGTGTGTGTGTGTGTGTATGTATGTATGTATGTATGTATGTATGTATGTACTATCAATTACACGTTTTATATGTGCATCTTTAGAACATTGCATTAAAAATTCTCCTATATTTTAGGATAACAAAAAGTCATTGTTTTTCATTAACCTGACATATTGGACTGGACTTCCTTCCGCAGCACCTGATGTCACTCCCCGTTTTTAGTGGATTTCACAGTGCTAGTACTTTAGTTTCTGTGCTGTCTTGTTTTATTTCTGCTTACTTTATTATACGTATGTTTCTTATTTTTTAGTTATACATGTATCTTTGTATCACTTTGTCTTTTCCTTTTGATTTCCAATTTACGGACTTTTCCCCACTGTTTTGTTTGGTTTTCTTTTCCCGATATGTATCCAAATTAAAAAAGAAAATTTAATTTACTCAATTCAAAATAGAAATCAAAAAAGTTTTCTTCAAGTAATAGCAGGTTTCTATTAGGAAATAACAAAATAATTTATAAAGAATAACAAATTCTTACATTAATTTCTAAACTGACAAGTTTATAAAGCTACTCTTAGTATCATGCCATGCAAAATTGATTGTTTTGTTTGTTTGTTTAGTTGGGGTTTTATGCAATTTTCAGCAAATCTGGCTATTTCGTGGCGGTCAGTTTTTATTGGTGGATGAAGCCGTACACGGAGAGAAAAACAACCTTTGGCAGGAAAATGGCCATCTTTGTCAATTTAGATTGGAGTTGAACACACCCTGTCACAACTGAGATTCGAACTCACAATCTCATTGTTGACAGGCTTGTGATCATTAGCAGTCATGACGAACTACCTAAACCACTCGGCCACCTAGGCCCCAAAAATTGATTGTTGGTTTACCCTAACAATCGAAATGTTTAAGGGTAAGAAGGTGGAAATTTTGTTTTATTTTTATTTTTCTTTCTGTAAACTTGCACATGTGATAATTTTGATCTGCAAAGAATTCTGTAAAATAAATTCGTTTTATTACAAATCTGGACAAAAGGTTCGTTTCATTGATAATTTTTGAAAACAGTTTAGTTTCATTCACGATTGTGTAAAATAAGCTCTTTTAAAACATGGCAGACAATGTTATAACAGTTTCTAATCAATGGTCAGACTATTTAAATCAACATAAATAATTGCCACAAAACAAACCTGGATATTTGCTTTATTTTTTCATTTGTGGAAAAAAAAAGAATTGACCTGTAACGTGAAAACAGACCGGGTCGGGTAAGAAGAAACAAACAATCAATTTTCCATGGCTTCATGTTTCATGCGATGTTATACCTGCATGAGGACATTTTTCATTAATTGCATATACCCTGTCCCCATGTCGAAATAAAGCTATCTTCTGTTCATTACACTGAACTAGGGAACCCGTACGACTATTCTGCCTCAGTAATCCAGGTCGTTGTATCGAGGTTGACATGACTTTACATTTCTGTTCTGGATTTGACCAATCAAATAAATCTGCAAAACAAGATGAAAAACAACACTAAGTAAAATGAACTAAAACATTATACCAATCATTTGTGAACTTGTTTACATTTAAAAAAATTTTAATGTGTTAAATAAGGTACACACCCACTTATATTATTCATAATAATTGGTAAGGCCACACCAAATTGATTTTTAGTTCTTTGAATTTTTGGATGGCAAAAATAGGTGCGAGCGAGCACAATTTTAATTTTTTTTCTTCTTGATGACTAGTTTTTTCGTGCGAAGATCAGATTAACGTGCGGCACACATTTTTTTAACTAAAATATTACAAAAATAGGAAAAAATCCAAATTTTTACAAAATTTTAGGAGCGGGTGAACAATTTTTATTTTAATTTCATGAAAAATTAAGAATTTTGCAAAATGAAGATGCAAAATTTTTTTTACTAAAGATCAATTTGATCTGGCCTTATGGTTAAATTTTTGCAAAATGTTGAGTTATACATTTGATGTTTATGCATTGCCCTATATAGATACATACAATTTTTGTTAATAAATTTGTTCCGAAGTAATATTGGTTATGAAAGGGATTGAAAATTAGTTCAGAGTGGATTTTGCAGCTATAGTCATGTGTAATTAACTACATTTACACAAACTAAGGAAATAATATTACAGCGAATCACATTCTTCAATTCTTGAAATAAAACAGAATAATGAGTATATTTAACACTATCAATTGTTATGCAGAAGAGAGATAAGCAGGCGTGAGGTAATTACTATAAATTTGTATATTACTGGAATATTCACTGAAATATTTGAAAATTGCAATGTAAATGTTATAGAAAATAGTTATAAAAAATAGTATGGTGTTGAATTTATTGCAAATGTAGAAAGTTTTTGATCCTCTACCTGATTATTCATACATTATACAATATTATATCAAGCATATAGTAATAGTAAGAAAAGATAAACATGATAAAGTTTGTTTGCCTTCAGGACAATAAGTAAATTCCAACTGATTAAAGGGCATGTTGTTTGAACAGATGTTTTAATATATGTATGCCTAAGGGATCATGTTATAATTTTTTTGTTACAAATACATATACAGTAACACATATAATCAAATTAATCTGTTTCTTTGCATACAGCACTGCTTTCAAATTGGTGGTCTCATGGTAGGGTGCATACATGTAATTAAAAAATGTCATTTCTAATATTGTTTTTTTAGTTAAAAAGTGTTGAAATTTCTAATCACACTAAACTGCTAAATCTTCATTGTGTCAATTACATGCAAATTAATCTGGATAATGAAATTAAATTTTATTTGGCATTTCTTAAAACATTATATAACTACATCTATAATCTTGATAATGAAATTAAATATATTTATTATTTCATAAATGTAAAATATCACATAAAATATTTAAACCTGAATTAAAAAATATAACGTTATAATTATTATTCAGATGTAATAAATTAATGGAGAAAGCACTTCTCTGATCCTTCCTAATAAACTTGCAACCATCCAGTATTCATCTGACCATATCTGACAATTTTGTACTTGTACCCCCCCTTTTATTGGTTTAAATGAAATTAAAAACAATCAATATTATAATCTCTGAAACAGCTCAGGAGTTAGTTTAAATGGGATTTATGTAAATTCACTTTGTAACTTGAAAGTCGAAGTCATGACTTTGTAAAGATTTCCTTCATTCGAAGAACTGTCTACGCATTTTAACTCACCCGTTATTTTCAATCCATCGATCGGTATAAACAGTTTATCGGATCCCAGGCTATCACTTCTAGTAATATCCCCGTCAAGGTTCATTTCAACCTATACAAAGTAACACGTGTGTCCATTTGTTTCTGGCGCCGCTTGTATTTGTTTATATTTATGTCAGGGAATTTATAAATACAAAGTCGCTGACGGACAAATCAGATTTTACGGCTTATTTTAAGAAAAACAAGTCCAGACTTAGACTTGGCACAATTCTTTCTGTAAGTTTTGATCCCTTTAACATTATTTGGTATGAAAATGTACAGAACACTATCAAAAACTTGTTTACTATCCAGCTGCGGCACAGAGAAGCTGGATAGTAAACAAGTATTTGATATTATTCTGTACATTTCCGATAGACTTGCCACAAGTCTCTTGCTGTAAGTTTTGATCCCTTTGAAAATTATTTGCTATGAAAATGTACAGAATACTATCAAAAACTTGTTTACTATCCAGCTGCGGTATATAGAGCAGTAAATAAAAACATACAGAGAGACTTATGGCAAGTCTAGTCCAGACAAAATTCAAACTATCTCACGTCGTATCACTCATTTGATTTTGTTTTTTTTTTGGGGGGGGGGGGGCAGAAGGAAGTGGTCTATTGTCCAAAATATGACATGTTAAGACAGCATTGCATCAATAACATCATTGACATACAACCAAGCATAAATAATTATTCACCTTTTGAAAAACTAAAACTCATTTTATCTTCTAACGATCTTATGCGGTTTGTTGCTCCATTTATAAAAAAGTCCATATGCATTTATAAAAAATTCCATATATATATATATATATATATATATATATATATATATATATAGTACTGAGGAAAGTGAACTCTACAGCTGCATAAGTATGTGTATTTGTTTCCACATTACTTGATTATTTCCGTTCTACTTAGCTAGTATTTGTGTTATTTTAATGTTTAAATAATGCTGTCAACCATTCGTGATATAATTTTGCTTTTAGAATAAATATATAATAAAGATATTGTTGTTTTTAAAAGAGAAATATATTGGGAATTTATGCTTATCATATAAAATAAAAGAAAAAAATATATATAATCCTGTTGAAGAAAATCGCAGCTCATCCACGAGCCAACCGGCTTTTCAGTCACCGAGGCGCAGGCGCATTGTCTTGTAGGCAATCTCAACTCGGTTTTTTTTCAGAGTAAAGAATTTTGTTATATTTATTGTGACATTATATCCTGTTTTTTTCAGCTCATTTTTACCGCACATTTTTTTCATCAAATTTTAAAGAGTAACCACTGTGTGGGAACGGAACTGTACGGTTTTGTTATATTCTGGTCATTTGGGAGCCTGTCAAGCGGGGCTCTGCCATCAGGGATCATATAATACTAATACATATACAGTTCCTGCTGACATTTGAGATAATTTACAGTAGCCGCATAGGTAAGTATTTCCATTTCTATAAGCCTAAATGTGACTTACTTCAAATTTAAATGAATAAACATGCATACCTGTCATTAAAAAATACATTCAGGGGGTGCATAAGATTCTTAAGGCACGAAAACGATGCAAATATTGAAATAAAACGAAGAGCTCCGACCCAATTTGTACATATAATCATATGGTAATGTTGATTTTGCTTTTATGTTGACTTTGAAAGACTTTTTTTTCAAAAATGTTAACCTAATGATAAGACTTTGTGTATAGTTTTTCATCAAATTTAACATTGATATACACATGTACATATCATTACCAGTACAATCTAATTAAAAACCGATCTCTCATCGCTCCCGTTTTCTGATATGTCGCGTGGGAGATCTAACGAAACCCGCTTTGAGGTCACATGTGAGTGACCTCGTAGGTGTGTCCTGTTCGACCAATGAAATTGCGGCTTAGGCGATCTTGTAAGTTGATCGTGTGGTAAAGGGATGTAACTCATTTTATTAACGAAGAAATCGTCAGTCCCCAGAATTCATAAACTTTTTTGATTGGCTTCTGATAGGAAGTCAACTCATTTGCATGTCATTATAAATTCATAAGTTCCAGTTCACTCACATGTGACCTCAAAGCGGATTTCGTTAGATCTCCCACGCGACATATCAGAAAACGGGAGCGATGAGAGATCGGTTTTTAATTAGATTGTTACCAGTAGTGCTAAATCTTGAGAAATGTATGATACTAAATATTTTGCACTGTACAATCACTTGTCGGTAAACAACTTTCGACTGTATCATCACTTAGAGCATTTCTGTAATGTCATTTGGGAGCAGTCTCATAGATTTTGCTGGAGTGTTCTTAACGAAGACCCGGCGATTTAAATCTTTTATATATTTGCAATACCCTTAAGAAATACAAATCAGCACAGACTTTTTTCACTGTCATTACACAATTGTATTACAAGTCAATCGAGCTGACCTTAAACATTTAGACACGTTTTCACTCACAAACAAGTAATTTAAGATTCCTTAAATTGTTATAACCAAACTGTTCAACGTTTTCTTATTTTAAACACTTAAAATGGATTTATTCACGAAAACTTTGTTTAAACCACGTGGAATGCTGTACTTGATATAAAAACGTTATGAACATCAGAGATAATGTATAGGCCTATGAATTATGAATTTTATTTAAATATTAGAATTTATTTTATAGCGACGTAATATCTCCTACGGAACGTAAATAAAACTTAGCGTGCATTATTACACAATTTATGTCTTTTGATAAACAATAACAATACTTTATTTTCAAACAGACATATATACACGTGTAACAAGAGGCAAAATACATAATCATATATATGGTTGCTAACAGAACAATGTTAACATAAGCATGTAATCGAGAGTATAATTACAATATTTTAACAATTTTATTAATGAAAAGGGATTTCTTCAGAACTTTTGTATCGCAAAATGAAAGCAGCCATTTCATTGATGCAAATAAAAACATTATGAAAATGAAAGTTTTTAAGCTCTCATTTAAATCATTTTGAAGAAGACACATTTTTAGCTTGTATTAAATTTTGGTGATTCTCATAATTTATGTGATTTCAATTATAACCAAATGGACTTCAGGAGGTGCTTTGATACTAGTAGATATTTCCCGTCCAAGGGTTCTCTCGGCTTAGGGGATGACCCTTTGATATTCTGGGGATAGGGTCTGCATGGGGAGCAGAAGGATTTATGAAATAAAATATTAAAAAGGTAAAGAATTGAATATTCCAACTGAAAAATATTCCTCCAGAAGCTTCCCTGCCTACATTCCCAAGCCCATCTCAAGAAACCAAAATGGTCGTCACATTAAAATTTCAGTGATTCTTTTTTAAAATCCACCGAAAATAGTGTCTGAAAAAATTAATTTATTCTTTTTTTTTGGTAGGTATATTAGTAGATTTTTGTTCAACTGATGGGGTGTATGATAACGATTATTGTCGTTATAATAGTGCAGACAATAAAGAATCAATACAATGTACATGCAATGAACTTTATGAATTTGGCCAAGCGATTGTACAGTAAAGGCCCAAGCGATTGTATAGTAAAATTGCAAGTGATTGTACAGTCAATAAAATACCGCAACTTAAAGACGTGGACTTTATTTAAAAACCACATGGAGGAAGGACTATATATATCATCAAAGTGTTAAATGCTAAAAATATTGTACTTACGATTTGTTTTAGTATGTTTTTTGGCAAATTGTATCGTCGTTTTATGTCTGTTTTGGTCGATTTACTCGAGCTTCACGATTTAAAGGAAACTGTTTGAATATATATGTCGTTTTCATAATTCGATTAGTGTATTTTCTCATGTATAATGTTTTCATTACAAAATCATGAAGTAAAAACTTCATATAGTAGTGTGTGCGTAAATCAAACCTTAAAATTCTCCAACTTGTCAACCAAGTGACGAAGCATCGCTTGACAGTCTCCGAGTGACCAAATTGTCAAAAAAAAACGTACAGTTCCGTTCCCACACTGTAATAACTAGAGGTATTGTGATCAAAGCTCACAAAATGACACCTCCGCCGCTTGCAACGTCCAAACCCCAAAAATTAATTTTGACCAATACACAAAATAGGAAGTGCACAATGGCATTATATAGTTAAGAACCTGAGTCACTTTTATTATATTATGGTAAGTGGTTAAGGAGGAGTTGCTGATACAAAAAGAAAAACAGTTGATGATTTTGGCCACAAACAAAATTAGAGGTGCACAATTTCATTGTATGATAAAGAATCTGAGAAAGTTTCATTAAATTATGATAAGTGGTTTAGGCGGAGTTCAGGGGCGAGTCCAGGTGAGGGCGTAATGGGCGTACGCCCCCTCCCTTTTAAAAAAAAAACTATCGTGATCTGCTTATATTTATCCTTCACTGTTTGTTTGTCTTGTATTATGTGTGTCGTTCAACGAAACCAGAACTTAATCTAAAATAGAGAGATATTTATCAGTCTGGCTACTTCATAATTTGATGCTAAATTGTTGAAATCCAGGAGCTTCTGAGCTTACCAATGGAACCTCTACCAGGGCATCCGTAGTTACACCTCCCGTTCATAAAATCCTGGCCTAGCACTATTGAAATGTTAAGTAACGCCTCATACCCTAGAATTTGGAATTTCTCGTTATTGGTCTACTGCTGTTAAGTTCCATCCAATCATTTTAATATACCATAGACAATTAATGGAGAGAATTCGGCATAAAAAATATCAAACCCTGACACTTTAACTATAAAATATACATGCTCCAAGTCAGGAACCGTTACATTAGTGCACAATTATTTTATGTTTTTTAGCAAAAAAAAGGTCCAAAAAGTTTTATTGTACGACCCCCTTTCAAATATCCTGGAAACGCCCCTGGATTTTGTGTACGCACGAATATCAAGACTTTACAAAATATAATGTAGTATGAATACAATACAGAGTAATAATGTGGGTATACTCCTGTAAACCCGTATCACGATAAAGGCATTAGATAATGTTATTTTTGTACCCCCCCATGAGCACTAGAGTACTGCGAAATTGTGTTTCATGTACAATCTATGTTGTTTTTTTCTTCTTCATTTTCTAAAACATTTGAGACTCTCTTTAGTATAATTGCAAATTCTTTTATTTCAATGACACATTTATATTTAGGTATTTTACTGCTCTCTTTATGAAGTATCTTCGGTGTCATTTCAAATTCTATTTCCTGAAAAGTAAAAAAAAAAAACATCGTTATACCGGACCTGACAGTCTTCCGGGTTTTCATCATTGGCATATGATGGGTGGCGTTAAAGGACATAATTTACCCTCAGAAGTAATGGGTGTCACCCCAGGTTTTTTTTGCATTTTAAATTTACATTTACATTACAAATGCTAAATATTTATTTTGCCGTTTCGTTACGATTCTCTTTGTTTAGCTATTTGGCTTTATTTTTTCCTCTTTTTTCGTTACGTCATTGTTTTGTGTTTCGTGTGTTAGTGTTCTCATGAAATCGCCCTGTCCATGGATTTTTATTTTGTAGGATTTACCCAATGTCGTCCTACGTAGGTATTCTTCTTCCGATATTTGTCTTTGTGACACTTTATTAATAGTACATGTAGGTACTTTTTAACTTTTTTTTGACAATGCTAGTTTGGTAAATATACGACGGCATTGGATACGTTATTGGCAAAATAAGATTAGCCTTGAATTCTTCTTATTATTGCCATTCCCTAGATATTTGACCATTACCCAAGTGACGGTGTTGGACTAATGCATGTTAGCCTTACGGTGTAGCAATCTTTGTTTTATAGGTGTTCGTGTGCCCGTATCTTATACTGTTCAGTGTTGTTATATTTGTCTGCACCTTTGCCCTAAAGATGGTTCGCTACTTAAAATTTAATTTTCTATATTTATTTCAGCTGACAGCTGTAGCTCCAACTTGAAAGCCTGTATTCCTTTTTAAAGTTATTCGCTTTCCTATACGATAATTAATAAAAGTTTTCTTGCTAAACAAAAGTATGTAACGTCACCACGAATTGATTGGCCGATACGAAGTTTCTTTCTTACGTATGAGATTAGATATCTTTAGTTAGATTTCACTCCCTTCTGGAATTGTCACTTCACCGGACTTGACATCTCACCAAACTTGACACTTCACTGGCAATGTGACTGGTGTCGTTAACGGAGCATGACATGCTTACCTTTCTGGAGCACCTGATGTCACCTACGGTTTATAATGGGAGTTTACATTGCTAGTGTTTTAGTTTCTCTGCTGTCTTGTTCTAGTTTTGATTAGTTTATTATACGTTTTTTATTCTTTTAGTTTAGGTATCTTTGTGGCGTTTGTTATGTTCCATTCTCATGACTTTGTCTTTTCGTTGGACTTAGAATTTATGGACTTCTCCCACCGTTTTGTCGCTGTGGTATTCTTTTGCCGGTTTTGGAATACTACTTCTCTCCTGATAATATATGATAAAAGACTTTTTCCACTTACTTGACCTCACAAGGACATGCACCTTCGCAATCCTTAATTTCACCACTGCAAAAAAAAAACATATGATATTAAGCATTTGTGGGGATAACATACATTACTCGGAGAAAAACCATGTTTATTTCTACAATTTACGTGTATAACAAAATTTCTTTGGTTTTATCAATACGTATAATTGAGTGTAAAATGTAAATCTTGCATAAATCTAAATAATTTAATATTGGACGTAACGCGTCATTTGATTGGTCGAATTTTTTCGTCTATCATGTCATAGACTAAATTTTCTATTCTACTATGCTGCATTAAAATCGTATATGCAAACAATGTAATTTAGAATTAGAAGATGAGAATCATTTTTTCTTAGCTTGTCCTAAATATAAATCTCTTAGGCAAAATTTAGAAACAGAAATCGATAAAATATGTCCAGAATTTAGAAATTTTGATAAAAAAACACTTATTTCTTTATATCAAATTATGCAATTTACAGCTCCATTCATTAGAAAGTCTTTAATACTGAGGAGTGTGGACCCTGCTACTGCATAGTTTATAGTACATCAATTTATGTTCTTTATTTATTTCTTGTTTGTTTAGTTTATGATTTATTGACATGTATGCCATCAACACTTATGGAATAAATGTGCATTTATCAAATAAATAAATTAAAAAAAATAAAGGGAATCCTGATATTTTAGACGTCAAAACAACCGTTGGAATTAATTTATAAGGATTGACAGTAATTTTGTTTTCAGTCTATTCGAAATTATATCAATGCACATGGTGCACACTTTCAAATAAACGGCTACGCGGGTTATTTAGTGTGCACCACGTGATTGAAGTTACTTCTTCATGCCCTGACTGGAAAAAAATAGTCAATCCTTAAATGTTTTTTGCTTTTTATTGTTTTTTTATAAATTGTTTATTAGCCATTTTTACCAGCCCATTCGACAGCTCACTGACCCTTCATGATTCGTTGATTTCCTAATATCTTTATGTTATACTTTTATCTCAAATCATTTTACTTAAACCAGAAAATGACTGGTGATTTAATCCGAACAGTTATTTTAATAACGAAAATAAACCCTTATTTTGAAAATTTGCTCACCTTTATGCTCTAATCCCCCCCCCCCCCCCCTCAATAAGGAAGATATATAGGTTTCGTAAATTTTGTAATGACTACATTTATAGTATCGTACATTTTGTTTTTTTTTAAAATAAAATGTAATTGAGCTTATATTTGAGATATTCCCCAAAACGAATATTGCAGTTTAAAAAGACACACAGTGGAAGTATTTTACAATAAATCATTTGTGGTTTATTTTTGTAAAATCTTCCCACAAGATTACATTAAAAATACCCTTATTATTTTTCCTCATATATATTTTGATCACAGGCCCTTGGGACCAGGAATTTTTTTTAAGGTTTTGTCAGTAAAATTTATTATCTCCTTGGATACATGTATATGAAAAACTGGACATATCATTAAATATGCATTAAATCAGAGGAGAACAAGTCAGACAACACACAGAGTAGTTCAAATTGTGTGAGAAACTGATTCAGTGACATTTTACTGACAAAACCTAAAAAAAAAAATCCTGGTCCCAAGGGCCTGTGAACAAAATGGATAACAGGAAAGGTCAACAATATGCATGTTTATTATTATTATTATGCTTAACATAATGTTAAAAGAAGATTTATTTCAAAATTGTAAACTATATTATGACGATTTTGAAAAACTGGATGATAACAAAAAAATTATACCAAGATTTGATACGCTATGTTGGTCCCTTTATCAAAAAGTCTTGGTTACTGAGGAAAGTCACCCTCCCAAATCAGGATTTGTAGGAACGAACGTGGATACAAAACTCTGACTTTGGAGGAGACCGTATGAGGACAGTGGACAAAGAAGTTGCATAAGATGATTATGTCTGTTTCAGTTTGTCTGCTATTATGTATTTTCCCCCTTTTCAGTATTATTTGTACAATTGTTATTATGTTTAAAAGCCAGCAACCCATCATGGGTATTACTGTCTTTCATTA
This sequence comes from Mytilisepta virgata, assembly GCA_028015205.1. Lineage (NCBI taxonomy): Eukaryota > Metazoa > Mollusca > Bivalvia > Mytilida > Mytilidae > Mytilisepta > Mytilisepta virgata. The sequence continues at coordinate 19,744,099 of CM051515.1, forward strand.
ATAAAGTTATTACTGTATTTAAGCATGAATTATGTACTATTTGCAGCCTGTATATTTATAGAATAGAGAATGGAAACGGGGAATGTGTCAAAGAGACAACAACCCGACCAAAGAGCAGAAAACAGCTCAAGGATACCAATGGGTCTTCAACGCAGCGAGAAAACCCCACACCCGGAGGCGGGCTTCAGATGGCCCCTAAACAATACTTGTACTTATTTTGTTTATATACAAAAATTATCCTCAAACATTATTGCGGAATCATACATAAGTGATTGCTGCTGTATAAGACTTCTTGTTATAAAACGTGCATATATATGTAACAAAACAACAACTTACGCGCAGTTTAGTAGGCACACATTGGTATACGTTGTTCCTGACGTGGAACATACTGGGGCCGTAATAGCAGGACAGTCACAACCTGAATAAGTAAAATATTTAAACATGAAACCGCGTGTTCGGAGTTTTTTATGGTCCGAGCAAAATAACAAACTCTGTGGACAGAACATTATATCCAACCATCAAAACTAAAATATTAATAAACCAATTTATTAAGCAATTGTTAAGTCCAATTAAGGACTAGAGGCTAAATACATGTATATACATGTATCAAACAAGACTATAGGTACGAGTGAGTTATGGACTTTCTCCACCAGAGATAGTTAAATTTTCGATTTTCAACACGCGAGCTTTTGCGAGCGTGTCTAAATCTAAAATTTAACTATCTAGGATGAAGAAATTCCATAACTCATGAGTAAATTGAAGGAGAATCTGTTTCACCTATGATTTTCGACAAAAACCTCAATAAAATGTCGTTGCTATGTAGTTCGTTTACAACACGTCATTTCGGGACTTCTCTAGTTTATCGTTCCAATAACCGTAGAAAACAAGAGGCTCAGAGGGCTGAGCCTGTATCGCTCACCTAGCTGTGAGTCACAAACTTTTGATTTGATTTGATGGACTAGATTGATTTCTGAAAACTTTGTAAATGACCTTCCATAGATGCTTCATACAAAGTATAAGTTCATTTGGCCAAACGGTTTCAGAGGAGAAGAATTTAAAAATTTGACCAATGAGAACATATAAAGGCTTCTGGTGGCCATTTTGTTTCACTGACTATGATAATTTATGCAAAGTTTGTAAAGGACCTTACATAGATGCTCCGCACCAAAAATCAGTTCATATAGCTTTACGGTTTCAGAGGAGAAGAAGTTTTAAATTTGGACCAATCAGAAAATGTAAATGTTCAAGGCGGCCATTTTGTTTCAGGGGCCAAGATGATTTATGAAAACTTTGTAAAGGACCTTCCATAGATGCTCCATTACAAAAATCAGTGAATTTGGCTTTACGGTTTCAGAGGAGAAGAAGTTTTAAATTTGGACCAATCAGAACATGAAAACGCTAATGTCGGCCATTTTGTTTTACCGACGGGGATGATTTATGCAAACTTTGTAAAGGACCTTCCATAGATGCTCCATACCAAAAATTAGTTCATTTGGCTTTAAGGTTTCAGAGGAGAAGAAGTTTTAACACTGGACCTATCAGAACATGTAAATGCTAATGGTGGCCATTTTGTTTGACGGGCCAGGATGATCTATGCGAAATTTGTAAAGGACCTTCCATACATAGAAGCTTCAGGCCAAGTTTCAGTTTAATAGGTCCAGGGGTTTCAGAGTAGATGATGAAAATGTAAAAGTTAACAGACGGACGACGGGCGTCAAGTGATACTGAAAGCTCACATGTCCTTTTAGGACAGGTGAGCTAAAAACGGCGGTAATGAAGTGGTTAAAAATATTATGTATTTTTATCCTACCGATTAAACACGTCAAGAACAGGAGAAAAAACATTAAACAATTAATCAATATAACAAAAAGTGTAAACAGTACATGTGAATCAAACGAAACTAGCTGTTTCCTGTCCTCTGTAACAGTGATTGTTTCAAAAAGGAGCCCAGCAATCTCACTTGTTCATTTGTTTCGGGGTTTAAAATTTGTTTTAGTTTATCCTCTGGATCAATTTCGCGCTCAAAACTAAAATGTTGCAAATATCTATTTCTAACAGAATCATTAATAGAACAATCGAAAAAGAAATGAGCTTCATTATCAACAGTATTACAAATTTTACACAATATCTCGTTTCTTGGAAGCTTCTTGCATCTTCCCTTTTCAATTTCGAATGAGTGGTCGCTTATTCTAAATTTACTGATCAACTTTCTATACGAAAAATTAAAATTACGCAAGTAATATTGTTAATTATACGTGTGATTAGATTGGATAGATTTAAATAAAATAAGTTTACTATTTGTATCCAAATTTTGGACTTTTTTTCGTATTTCTTTATATATTGATTGCCAAGCTCCCTTTTGTAATATGCTTTGCTAACTGAAATTTTTCATGAACATTTAATATTCTGATTAGTGGTATCATTACATACACACAATAGGTTATTATTTCTAATATGATCTATATATGTATACCATTAGTATATTCCCTTCAAATGTAATATTTTACAAAAAGTGCAACTTTCCTTCAGGATTAATATCATTTTGGTGAAGTATGTCTGCATATAGTTCCAGAGACTGAGTTTTTATGAAACAATCTACAGGGTATCTACCAATATCAGATATAGATGCTAAATTTATAGCACCTTTTTTAACACCTAAAGTGAATTTAAAGAACTTTGTATGAACTTTGACAATATTTCTGTCTACAAAATTAAAATAATTATATGCACCTTTTTTCACTGTTATTAACTCGACGTTCAGAATTATAGAAATATAGATTCTCCTTCATGTACGAGTGAGTTATGGAATTTCTCCACCCGAGATAGTTAAATTTTCGATTTTCAACACACGAGCTCTCGCGAGCGTGTTAAAATCTAAAATTTAACTATTGAGTAAACTGAAGGAGAATCTGTTTCTCCTATGATTTTCGACAAAAACCTCAAGAAAATGTCATTGCAATGTATTTGTTTGTATAGATGTCATTTCGGGACTTCTCTAGTTTATCGTTCCAATAACTGTAGAAAAAAACGGAGGTAATTCCTACGTAGAAATTTAATCACCTGGAAGTGGTTAAAAATATTATGTATTTTTATCCCACCGATTAAACACGTCAAGAATAGGAGAAAGAACGATATAATCCATATACCATATTTCACTATTAAAAGTCAAAATAGGTCGGACTAGAGAATCAACTATATGACATGATAGGTTAGGCGGTATTCTATTGGTATTGCTCATGTATGATCGAAAGGAATACATGACTCTTTCAGTGCCGTTTGATACAAAAATTTGGCAGAAGACATGAAATTTCCATTTTCCGAGATATAATTACCTAAAAAGAGACAATATATCACAGTGAAACAAAAGATATCCCTGACTTGGGGTTAGGTTAAACTAGTTTTGTTGCATCCAGACACGCCCCTTGTTATGGTCAAAGGCAAACCTGAATACGAATGCCATGTGCTAAATTCAAATCAACCGGAAATGATATTCATTTAAAAGTATCTCAATAATAGCACCGTGTCCAATGCAATGCACCAAGGGACAGTGATCATGACAGAAGCGGGGGAAAACATTCTTGCAGATTTCATCAAATAATTAATACGTATTTGAACAAAACATATTATTGAGCGAATACTCTGATTTTATATAGAATAATACATGGCCAAACCTATAAGGGAGCAATATTTGATTTTTATAAGGGGGGGGGGGCTAGGATGTTAAGGTGGTACCTAACACTACAGGGAGATAACTCTGTAAAATCAGCTAAACGTTTTAATAACGTTGTGTTGTTAATGGAATATTAAGCTTTTCAATGACCAATATTAGTGTTTGTCAAACTGCTATACAATCAGTGTAATTTTTCTGATGAATTGGTTGGTTCAAATGTTTTGAAATTTTAAAATCTTTGTCAATGGGTCAAAGTAAATACTTTGTCAAAATTTTATGAAAATTAAACGAGCCAAATTAATTTGAGTGAAAGTGTTGGGTACCACCTTAAACCTGCCTATTTTTTCGTCGAAATTTTAGTCCTGGATTTATGACTAAAATTTGCATATCAAGTTGCATGATCACTCTCTGGACATGATACAGCCACATTCTACGGTATAAATTTTGCTTGTCGAACAGAACACTGTCAATAAAAATCAGTAGATGAATTTCTGACAAATAGTAACTACCAGGTCGAGAAGAAAACAAATTCTGAAGAGGCCATAGGTTTCTTGCGTATTATTTGCACGTGGGCGATAGGATATTTCAATTTGCCACAGAATCGAACCATAAGCAAAACTAATGATAAAATCTGAAGATCTTACCTTGTTGCAAGTGTTTTCGGTCGCTCCAATGCTTAACAGGAAGTCGCTCTAACGATTTTTCTTTACTAATATTTGGTTCAACATTATAGAGATTTTTCGCAAAACGGTTCAGTTTAACATTGTTAGAAATGTTTATACTGTATATGGTAAGTCGTTGTAGCACCGAATATGTAACATTTAATACTTTCCTCCGCAGGAAAATATTTGCTATTAAATTTTTTCCACGGAAAGAGTTTAATAGTAAAATCATTTCCATAGCCACATTTTTCTTTCCATCAAGTAATTTTGCTAAACAAAACATTGCAAAAGTGTATGAAAAGGGTTTACCTTTGGAGAACTGCTAAAAAAGTGGGGTTTGATCTTTGTTTAGGTAAAAGAAAGAAAATAGGTACAAGAAAGTAAAAGAAGAGATATTTCAAATGAAATCATGATTTATGAATGTTTCAAACAAATACAAATTTAGTTATATTTTATCCTGGCTAACACCAACCTAATTTATAATGAAAACTACTGACAATCCTTCAGGAAACTATTTCATATAGTGAGGCAGTAAATTATTATCCTGAAAGTTGTTTGGAATGAGATCAAGTCATTGTAGACAAAAGGAAAAAAAATCATAAAGGAGGAATGGATTTATTGGTTAAATAATATCCCATGGAAATAATTTCATATCAAATACTTTCGTCGGGAAAGAATTATGACTTACAAATACACTGTTCAGCTATGATATGATTGTTAGATATATGTGTTGAAATCATAAGTCGGTCAATCTTAAAATGTGATTAAAATTGAACTAAACTTTCCAAATTCCTTGTGTACGATGCAGATTGAGATACACCATTTATCAAAACTTTAGAAAAAGAATCAATAAACACCAAAACAACCAAATGCTTCTAAAGAAATTACTAGTAGCAAAAATCTAGGTATGGTCAACTTGTATTAGATTTGAAATCTTCCTTTTAACAGAATTTCAAAATTTATCAAAACAGTTGCCTAAATTTGTTCAGGGTCGTTTGCTTGTATTGCTCACAATAGTTTGGTGTTTAGTTTATCTATTTGTTCCAAAGTTTTCGTAAAGGTAAATGCAGAAATACACATCATGCTCATGGAAATTGGCACCCGAGTTAATTTTAGAAAAGTATTTAGTAATTCAACAAAAACCAATTACTGTAATATATAGCCTTTTTGTGCACACATTATTACCTTTGGGTTTATGCTTGCATCGGGCATCAACTGCAATAAGAAATTGAAAATAAAGTACAGACGTTATACAAATGATTTCTCCCCCTATACACGTGGTCACAGTCGTATATCTATCTAAGGGACAACCATTTGATTTTTATGTTTAATCCTGCCTACTTTTTCGTCGAAATTTTGGTCCTGGATTTTTTTTTTCTGACTGACATACGTCATATGCATAAATTGACTGACATAGGTCCTACATTTTTTCATGTCGAAAGTGATCCTGTCTTTTTATTTTGCCAAAATCCTTATTTCAAATTTGATCCGAGCCCCCCCCCCCTAAAAAAATCAAACGTTTGCCCCCTTATTAATAACAAGAAAACGTTTGGTCCTGGATTTTTTTTTCAGTCGCTATTTCGGCCTAAATTTTTATTTTTGATTAAACCAGAAAATTTCCTGATTGCCACAGGTCCTGCATTTTTTTTGGCCAAAATCCTGGTCCTGTCTTTTTATTTCAAAGTTGATCCTAGCGCCCCCCCCCCCCCCCCCCCCCCCTGTCCCCTTATCGAAGCGAGAGAGAAATTAAAATGCATTTTACTGTTTTTTATTAGAATTTATAATCAGTTTCTTAAATATGCAAAAGAACTATTAAATTTATTGGTTTTTTTTGTATCATCAGAATAATCAATAGCTTTAAAGGCAATAAACGTAAACATCTTAAATCATAATAAAATATAGAGAACATCCCATGCACGTTTCGATGAAAATAATGAGAAAAAAGAAAAAACTTTCGGTTAGTGTCGCAAAGTTTATTTTTATAAAACGAAAAGTAAGATTATACATAAGGGGAATTTATGTGCTGCAAATTAAATTTGTGAATAACAGTATCCTACATGATTTTGTTTACAAAATGAATAAATGTTGAAATTTAATTCCAGTTTTATATGAGTATATTGTTGTTGTTTATTGCTGTGGGAAATTCTTAATTACATTGCAATGTTCGAGCGGCACAAATTTTTTAAACTAAAATATTGAAAAATATCGAAGAAAATCCTATTTTTAACCAAATTTTAACAGCGGGCGGACACTTTTTTTCTTTTTAATTTCTTGAAAAATGAAGAATTGGGAGCGAATGTTAAACATTTTTTCAAAAGGAAGCTGCTATAAAGGTTTTTCTTAAAAGTTACAAAGCCCGAAAATCGGATCGACAAAATCGAAAGAGCTAAATATCAATTTGGTGTGGCCTTAAAAAGAAGTTTAAAAGTTATATTAACCTGAAGTGCATACAACAAAATAAACAAAATCAGCAAAATGACAAGTTTTTTTTTTTAATTAAAAAAAAAAAATAATAAAACCTGGAAAAAAAATGATTTAGTCAAAAAAGTTTTAATAGCACAAACAGTATGATATATTTCGATATGAAATTGAAAAAGATACCATTCACAATTTTTTCACTTATATTATGAGCCGATGGTAATAATTAGGATAAAATCTTAGACTTAGAACCAGTAGCTTTCAGCAATTGGTAGTAGCAATAGTTGGTAGATTAGTAACTCTGCAAGGTTAAGATGAATTCAAAGCTTAAAAAAGTTAACTAGAATCCGAAACGTAAGGCAATTTTAAATTTTGATATCAATTTGATAAAGTAAAAACTATAAAACACTGCTTGGCGCTTTCGGCCGCGCTACCGGCATTCATCGGCATTTTTACATATTTATCGCGTGCTAATGTTGGACGTAGTTGCTTTTGACTCTTAAAAAAGCTGGCGAACAATGAAAATGGGCAGTCAATTTAAAGAAAATCTACCTATTGTAGTCATACATTTGCCATTTTGACGTTAAACTTAGCCAGACCAAACCACACACATCTCTTAGGACGACAACATGTAAAACCCACCATTTGTTAGAAAAAATATGACGTTTTTCTAAAAGAAATTCATTTTTAAAAAGGTTTGTTCGTGTCCCTTTACTTTGCATTTAATTTTTAATTTTTTTTTCTTGAATAAGGTTCTTGACTAGAAATAGAGCGAAATTTCTTTCACGAAAATCTATTTATATTTTAATAAGAGTCTGTCTTCTTCGGTAGAAATATTCAGTTATATTGTCATAAAAATATTAAACAAAATTAATGTTAAAATTAAAAGTTTCTATCTTGAATTTTTTTTTCAAAAGCTGAATGAAAAATGTGATTGTTAGGCTTACCTGAAGTGCATGAAATTAACATTAGCAGAATGACAAGTCTTCTGTAAACCATTTTAATTTCTCCGACAAGATGACCAACGTTTTCTTTTAAAAGACAGAAAGAAAATGAAATGATTGAATTGATAACTGGAATATATAATTATAATTTTTTTATCATGTAACAGTTTAAAACATGTTACGGGTATTCACCTCATCAGAGTAGTTAATTAAGTACGTAAAAAATAAAACATATACGATGTATCATATGCCTAGATAACTTTTTGTGGTATTGTTATTATATTAATCATCCGTTTTATCTTGCTCGTACACAGTAGAGTTAATATCATTTATTTTCACGTTGTTTTCAAATTTCTGTTTATAGACCATTAATTTTGAAACCATTTTATTTCGAATCCATTTTTCTTTCATTTTGAGAGGAGATAACAAGCTGAATAAATTTTTATTTCTATATTTTAGGGTTGATTTTCCAGTACATTGATAACATTGATGAATATCATATTAAAGAATACAAACTCTCAAAAATAAATGATATTTCCAAGTTATATTTATATAGTAAACTTAAAAACACGTTAAAATTAGAAGAGTACTTGAAAAATGAAAAAAAGTTCCTTTCAAAATTTCGAATCAGTGATCACTCTCTCAATATCGAAGTTGGCAGATAATATATAAAAAATATTTCCAGGAAAAAAAGATGCAAGGTGATATATGATGAATACCATTTTTTCTTACATTTTAAATCCATTACTCAGTTAAAAGCTAATCACTTTGTATAGATAGTAGAAATAAATCAACATTTTCTATCGGGCGACGAAGGTTCACACATTTTTTATATTATTAATAAAAAAATGAACTTTTACCAATTGTTTGCGACTTTATAAAGCGGTCATTGTAACTGCGAAAATAGGGTCCACATCGGTCAAAATTAGATAATTATTTACTTATTCCTGTATCTTATCTGTCTGTATTTGTTTGTTATTTTTCATTCTATGTTATATTGTTTAACCCCCACGGAGGGTATATTCATAAGGAAATTGAATTTAACATAAGCCTTCTTGGTTTCCGAGTCCTTCTATTTTTTTATGTATGTATATTTGTTATTATGTATTTGCATGTGATTATATGAATAAATATGTTTAAACTAACACCCATGGGTACAATTTACATGGCAATTTATCGGAAACTATTGAGAAGATCTTATTTAATAAAATAACAAATGAAACCAAAAATCAGGTTTTCTCAAGTTTTAAGGAAATTTAATATCATTCACATGAATCTCTCAGTCCACTTTTTCTTTAGAACATATTATAACGAGTAATAACTGTAACAGTGAACTGTTACGAAGTCTCCCAAACGAAGTAACTGATATCTAGAATGCCTTACATTGTCTTCAATAAATTATTTGTTTTTCAGAGACTTAAATGGGTAAATTGTTCCTATAAAGTTTATGCAAACTTAATGGAGAGGTTACATGAAAATCGTTATATGGGTATTTTTGTGACCCGAATTTTACAGTCATACGATGTCACACTTGATCAAGTTTTGCTTGTCGACATGCTGTATTGACAGAGATATATTCCGATATATTTCTGAACCGTTTACGAGAACTTATTTTATTGTATGGTGTAATAAAATTCATTCAGTTTCATTAAATAAAAATAATAAAAAATACTTCTTACCTGCCGTGATAAGTCCTCCCAAAATTTTAATCATATTTATATAAAATGGTGCAATTGCAACACAAGAATTTTTTTTAATTTATGACCAAGCAAATGAAATAATATCTATTTTTACATATTATGTCTTATACAGTATCAATATTATGTTAAATCTACAATATGAATTAAGGACAGACAATAAAATAATGAAAAGATAAAACACCACATTAATAATAACTATGGCGAGGAATCAGGGTCACAAATATCGATTTTAGTATATACTAAAATCGATTTTAGGGTATCCTAAATTTATTTTAGCATATATACTAAAATGATTTTAGTATATACTAAAATGATTTTAGTATATACTAAAATGATTTTAGTATATACTAAAATCATTTTAGGGTATCCTAAAATCAATTTAGTATATACTAAAATCATTTTAGGATGTACTAAAATCGATATTTATGACCTTTATTCCGCTTCATAAATAACAAAATACAAAATATCTGAGTTGCTCATTAAATCTATCTATAAAGAAAGATAACTCTTTTTTATCACAAGAAAACCTACAAAAATGAAAAAAAAAAAAAAAAAAACTGGAAAGGCATGATCAATACCCTGCAAAAATGCATTTACTGAGTAACAAAAATAAACATGTATTTACATTTTTGCATGGTAGACAGGTTTAAAATTTTAAAAATTACGCTTTAACACACCCGCGAAATCGCATGCAGAACAAAATCAGTGTCATCTTTTGATTTAGTAAGTGACCATGTCGACCTTTTACCCACTGGTGTCAATAAAACAGGATTTTTCTCTTTCATTTTTATTCATTAGGTAAGGCGATCGAGGCAAAATTCAACTTATACATATAAAAATGTAAGGATATGGGGTATAAGCATAAATGAACATATAATGGCCCCTTTGACCGGGTCCAAGTGAGGGCGTAATGGGCGTACGCCCCCCCCCTTTTCAAAAAAAAAACTATCGTGATCTGCTTATATACTCTCTCAAAAAAGAAACGCAACATACAGAAAATAGGAAATTTACTTCATATATTATTTTCATAATTTATGATATAAATAATTTACACAGGAATGCAAAAATTGGCACACTTCTTGTTCATGAGTTCTTTTACCTTGGAATATCACAGTTTGTCACATATTGTCAATAAATCACTCATAAATTGTCAATATCTGGTATGTCCACCATTTGCTTGTAACACAGCCCCGACTCTTCTTGGCATAGATTGAATTAAACGCTGAGTTCGAACACGCGGTATCCTTTGCCACTCAAACTGAAGTGCCTGCTGTAATTGTTGCAGATTTTGCGGTGGTGGTTGTCGTTGGCGCACGCGCCGATCCACTTCATCCCACAAATGTTCAATTGGATTAAGATCGGGTGATCGTGACGGCCAACGGATCACATTGACATTCTGTTGTTCTAAAAAGTCTACTGTTACACGTGCTGTATGTGGTCGGGCATTGTCGTGCTGAAAAATTTCTCTCCGAATGTCAATTACGGGCAATAAATGAGGTCGTAAAATTTCGTCTCTATACCTAACAGCGTTCAGATTGCCTTGGATATGTATCAGCTGTGTGTTTCTGGCATAAGAAATAGCGGCCCACATCATAACACTGCCTCCGCCAAAATTGTCTCTCTCCACAACACAGTTTTGCGCAAAACGTTCGTTTCGGCGCCTATACACACGTATGCGACCATCTCGCTTTTCCAGTTGAAAACGTGACTCATCGCTGAACCATACTCTTCTCCAGTTCTGTAAATTCCATGCACGAACTGTAGTACACCATCTAACCCTCGCTCGGCGGTGTTGGCGTCTCAGTGTTGCTCCAAAGTAAGGTCTTCTTGCCCTCAATCCATGAGAACGTAACAGATTGCGTACTGTCTGTGCTGATATACGGCGCAACCCAGGGACGTTTACAGCTGTTTCTGTTGCAGCAATAGTCCTATTCCGCAGATGGAAAAGTCTGATGTAACGATCTTGCGCCCTGGTTGTAACACGCGGGCGCCCTGAACGTGGCCGATCTGTCGTAGTACCAAGCTGCAGGTAGCGTCCCCAAAGGCGTGAAATTGTGCTACGATGAACATTGTACGTTACAGCAACAGCATTCTGTGATTCTCCGGCCTCTAGTCGTCCGATAGCGATATTCCGGGTAGCAGCGTCTAACCTTGGCATAGCGTCACCTCATCAGAATTTTATTTTACGAATGCATTCATGAAAAGAAATACCGGGTTTTTATACCGACTGACTGATCTAAAAAATAACCCATGATTTGCACGTGAAAGTCGACCCAGTTTTTGGCAATGCGTAAATCGTAGGGTGTCCCAGATTGCGACCAAAGTCGTTTACGGGTGGATGAATTTAAATGATTGTACCTGGAAACTTTTTATGAAGGTGTAATTATGATCATGTGTACATATATTTTGATATTTATTGGTTATTTGTCCGGAAAAATAATATTTCAAAAAGATAATCTGATGTTGCGTTTCTTTTTTGAGAGAGTATATTTATCCTTCACTGTTTGTTTGTCTTGTATCGTGTGTGTCGTTCAACAAAACCAGAACTTAATCTAAAATAGAGAGATATTTATCAGTCTGGCTACTTCATAATTTGATGCTAAATTGTTGAAATCCATGAGCTTCTGAGCTTCCCCATCGACCCTATACCAGGGCACCCGTAGTTACACCTCCCGTTCATAAAATCCTGGCCTAGCACTATTGAAATGTTAAGTAACGCCTTATACCCTAGAATTTAGAATTTCTCATTATTGGTCTACTGCTGCAGCTGTTAAGGTCCATTCAATCATTTTAATATACCATAGACAATTAATGGAGAGAATTCGGCGTTAAAAATATCAAACCCTGATACTTTAACTATAAAATATACATGCTCCAAGTAAGGAACCGTTACATTAGTGCACAATTATTTGATGTTTTTCAGCAAAAAAAAGGTCCAAAATGTTTTATTGTACGCCCCCCTTTCAAATATCCTGGAAACGCCCCTGGAGTTGCGGATACAAAAAGAAAAACAGTTCACCAAAATGATTTTGATGATTTTGGCCACAAACAAAATAAGAGGTGCACAATGGCATTTTATGATAAAGAATCTGAGAAAGTTTCATTACATTATGATAAGTGGTTTAGGCGGAGTTAGGGATACAAAATAGGTACCTCAATAACCCCCATATAAAGCACTGGTAAAGTTCATGTTTTGGAAAAAGAAACCACAAAAATCAATTTGACAAAAAAATACAGAATAAAACAATGCCTTTGTATAGTTAAGAATATGAGAAAGTTTCATTAAATTATAGTATGTGGTTTAGGAGGAGTTGTGGATACAAAATGGACAACCCCATATAAGGCAACGGAAAATTACATGTTTTGGGAAAAGAAACCCCAAAACTGATTTTTACCAAATAAAAAAATAGGAGGTACACAATGGCAATATAGTATATAGAATTTCAAAAAGTTTCATTAAATTATAATATGTAGTTTAGGTATGTTAGGAGGAGATGCGGATACAAATTTAGAACATTTTGTTACCGAACGGACGTACAGACGAATGGACGGACTCCCCAATCACTATATACCTCCGTTTTATAAAGCCGGGGTATAATAATAATAATACTTTAATATGGATCAATGGCAGTACAATATAACACAGCACTTTTCAATGTCAAAGACTGAAATTGTTTGCAAATTCATTCGCAGATTCTTTTATTCTGGAAGATCTTTCATGTATATTTTATAAATGTGTTATAATAGTAAAATTCTAGTTTCAAGGCAACATTTTGCTGACTGGAAAAGCAACAAACTTCGGACATAGTACTTTTGCTTGTTGTTTTGGAGTGGTATTGCGTTCATTTTTTTGCATAGAAATTAACATTACTTTGTTTTAGTACATGTAGATGTGTTTCAGTCGGATATGAAGTAAAGAATAAATTGGAGGTACAGTAAACCATAGATGTATGTCCCTGTTGTCTGTGGATCAACTTCGGTAAAGGTTTCCACGCCACTAGAATTCGTCTGTCCTCGTACATGAGGCAATGTTTATAAACTTCGAGCAGATTTTTTTTTATAACACGAGTTTGTTGAAGTAACATCAAGTTAATTGGGCTTGCTATAACAGCTATGGACTTTTGTCTGCACTTAAGTCACGGTTTAAAACGCTTCGGTTGTCTCATGGTAGCGTGCTCGCCTCAAGTACGGAAAGTCGCTGGTTCCCCGCTGGGTCAAAACCAGACATTAAAATTGGTATTTGATGCTTCTCCACCAAGCAAGGGGCATTGGTAATTAAATCATGCTTCAACGGTGCAGAAAATAAATAATCTGTCTTTATTTTCCACAAAAATATATAACCCATCCAAAACAAATCCTCCTGTCCCCCCCCCCCCCGAGAATATCAAATGGTCGTCCCCTAACAAAAACCGTTATGAAATCATCCTACTATTTCGAAAATAAATAATATTACTAGTTTCAAACCACTCTATATCTACTATTTTGGATTACATTGCCAAAAAGTCATTCACTTAGGGAACAGTCATTATTTACCAGCTGGGGGGGTTGGGGAATTTTTCACCAAAGCCAGGATGATAAAATTACCCCCCCCCCCCCCCCAGATGGGAAAAATCCAAGAAATCAACCCCCCCAGAAGAATCACATATCCAACTATAGAAGTCATCACGTGACTTTGGTGACGTCACACATCACCTTTACCATGCCCAAGTAAATGGTATAGAAATGCACTTAGGCGATCAGGAATCGATAAAATAAACTACTTTTAGTTCGTGCTGAAAAAAAATTGGTGCTATGTAGTACTTCCTCATATATTTAGAAATATATTTATGCTATTTAGAAACGTTTAAATTTTTGTCTTATCCCTTCCAAATGCTTTTGAAAATTTTGTCTTATTTTCCCGTTAAGTCCATATTGTTAAATCATCTAACTCTGATAAATTGGCTTTTTTGTCGTTTTTAACATAAAATTGCGATTTAACCAAAACTGATGGAAAAATTTTGGTGCTATGTGCTAATTAATACATTTATAAATTATTGAAATATCGTAAATGCAATAGTTTAATTTTTTATTATATCCCTTCCAAATTGATTTGAAAATTAGCTATTTTCGGAAAATCTGTTATTATTTTTCAAAATGGCGACGATGACCGGAGGCGCGAAAATACAAACATTTAATGATTTTCTATTTCATATTTGCATCGAAACAAACGCTTATGTTTGAAATATAAAGTATATATATATATATATATATATATAAATAGCTGACATTACTTATTAATAAGTGTATAGTTTCCAATTGCACTGCATATTAACTTATCCTCGCCAAGGGTGATATAGATTATGGAAAAAAACGCACCTTTGCCAGTATTAATTAAAACTAACACAGATGATAAATCATTTCATACAGACATCATTTCTTTTCAATCGAGGATTTTATTATATAATGTTTGTGTGATGAAGTTATAATAAAAAGGGGGGACATGCATACTATAGATACTGATATATTACTAGAGACATATTGTTTTATGTCTCGGATGTTACTAATAAAGTACATCCTTTGGTCTTCATATATCATATTTTTGAGTAAAACCTTCATAACTTTTCGAATAACTTTTCGAAATATTGTAATTGCAATAGTTTAAATTTTGATTATGTCCCTTCCAAATTGATTTGAAAATTAGCTATTAAAATGTGTTAATTTTTACTATTATTATTCAAGATGGCGCCCATCCTAATCAGCTTCTACCTTGCAATAACAAAGTAAATATGTATACGAGTAAATAGAATTACTCATATAATATGTCAAATGTTAAATATATAAATACCAAAAAGATAAATTATTAATTTAAAATAAATTAAAATGTTACTTATCTGATACTTGAAATTATATTTCATCACTGCATTCTTTGTGATCCCCCCTTAAACACACACCTCTTTATTAAAATGTTGCATTAATTATCAAAAATGTGGCGTTAAAAATGAAATCACGCTGTTTTTGGTCAGCAAACGGTTTACCTGTATACATACAATGTACCTGTGTACCTTAATTAACGGTTGGAACAATAAACATCCGGACAGTCAAGGTACAATATACATGTCAAATCGTTAATTAGTTATAATTACCTGAAACACACAGCATGTTAATTGCGCATAATAAATTTCTTCAGATAAAACTCAAATAAATTTTACCAAAAAAAAAAAATCGCTTTTCTCGCGGCTTAAAAAATTAAAAATAAACTTGCACCATTACCCTTTATCACGTGTAATTATGTACTTTTGACAGTTTATATAAATTGGTGATAAATTTCATATTATTAATTATTGTCACAATTTCATATATTGAAATTATAATCCATGTGAAATGTTACTACATATTTCAAATAAAAAGTTTTTTAAAGTGAAGACGTGGAGAACGTGCTATAATCAATACAGAGTTATCGAAGTACGATGAATGCCTGGCATGAACGGGACCAGTAGATTCTCGATATTGGGTAACCAGTTAATAAGTCTAAACAGAGTTACCTAACATAATTATGACCGATATAGCTGCATATGATCTGAAAATGTTGACCCCCCCATTCCTTAACGTCCTAGTATCAGAGGAAAACAACAATAAAAATGACATTTATTGTACACTAACAACATTTGTACATGTAATACAATATTAAAACAAAACACGCATTGTTAGACAACATGGACAATTTCAAAACCTTTTTCAAAATAACAATCCAAAGATACTAATATTAGATATAGTAAATTTATACTATGCTATATACGACGTATTTCAAGGAGTTACATCTCATCAGCAGCATTAAAACCAAAACATTTGGAAGACCAAAAACCAAACTTATTTTAAAACAAGAAGTACTCATAACCAAAAATACCGAAATAAGAAACCACATTTCAACTAAGGAGATGTACCATGTGCAATACAGGGAAAGAACCCTTAGTAATTCTATTATTTTTGAATTTTGCTAAATACTGGTAATTTCTATAACACAGATAACACAGACTAACCTTAAACAGTCCTCACCACTCTCAACTACTCCATCATTCTCTCCATGACTGCTTTCACTCTCCATTTGCTCCTCACTTTCATGACCACTCATTTCCTCCATACTGGCTCCCTGAATGGCAGTACTTAACCAACTTTCATGCTGTCTTTCATACAATTCCCAATATCTTTCTTCCACACGATCATCCAAGTTTTCCAAAATCAAACATTTTGCCGTATGATGAAAAAAATTATTCTCAAATAAAATAAACAGAGCTTTTGGAAATGTTACCCAATTCAACATCAATATTGTTTGTACCAACGAAATACTTTTCTTTGCAAAGATCATACAATCCATTTATATGAGGAGAAAACAAAAGTTCTTGATTTTCAATTGAAGGACACAGCTGTTTGTTCAAATTGTTGCACTTTGAAACGAGAATTTTCAGTTTCCTTTTTACAGCCTTTCTACGGTTAAGGCTCTTCTTTTGTCTCTCATTCCAACTTCAGTCCTGCCAACTCGACCCTTAGCTCCGAAAAGTTGCTTGTATTTATGTAGCAATCTCACATTGATGCAAAAATTCCTTCACTTTTTCCTTCTGTTCAGATAAAGGAAGCAAGCATGTCGCTTTCATCAGCTTTTAAATCCCCATGTAAATTGTTACTGATTGATAATTCTGATTCAATTTTTCGACCCACCCAGTGTGCCCTAAAAAAATTTAAGCCCCCCCAGTATAAGTAAAAAAAAAATTTGAACCCCCCTAAAATTTCCCAACCCCCCCAGCTGGTAAATAATGACTGTTCCCTTATTTTCTTCTGTAACCCGGGAACCGATGAACTGAAATTGCATTTCACTGGGAGAAAACAATCATTTGATTAATGAGCTGTTTTTAAAAATGCCAAGACTTCAAATTTTTGACGAAATATACTTGTAATTAAGTCAGTTCGACAATGTCCTTCAAAAAAATTGTATCGCTTGATAACAAATAAGAAAAAGATGGCTGTTTCCTAATATTTGTTCTGCTAGATTTTACGTTTTACAGCGTTTTGAGCTTACACATTCCACTTAGTTCCCTTTTGTTATATTGTGTCTTACCCTCCCCCCACACACCCCCATAAAAGTAAATTTTCTTGGACGATTCCATGCAGATCAGCTAAAATGGTATGTCCTTAAAATCTACGGAAGTTTCATGGATTATTCTACTTTTTTCTTTGATCCGCCAATATTGGAATGTGCCGCTGACCCAATGAATGAACTTTTCAGGTGAGTTTGCCCTCATATGACCTGATAATGGGTTATGATGACCTGACATGAACTAATTGTGATACCACCTACGCTTAGACTGGTTGGTATCATAGTTGTCTAGACTGCGAAGATGCATGTTATTTTTTGTATTAAATCTTGTCAATGAATTGATCCATAGAATTAATAAGTATTTTATGACCATTTTTCAAAAAGAGATTTTTATTTTTCTTTCCCAAGCTAAAAACAGATTCGAATAAAGTGACCTATTGGTCCCGGGACTGGAAGCAAGAAGCACGATATGAAAAATGGTTTTCGCTTTAAAATAATACACCAAATATTCTGATTCTGAAGAAAACCAAAAACACAACTCAATAAATCAGTAAAATAAAGCAATATTGTTTGTATAATTTTTTTAATAGGACTCAAAGCGATATATAATTCATTAATATTCCAGGAGATTTGCCGAAATTAATTATATGCAAAAAACCCAAGATTAGCTAAATTCACTACTAATTTAGAGTAAATATTATATACAGTTTATTCGTAAATGTTAAAATGATATGATGTTTGTTATATATTGTTACAAAAATGTTTGTTTGAATTTGTGGCTCTTCAAACACGCTTGTTTACATTTTGCGGTAATGATCGATACTTATAAATCATACGCATATTGATTTCTGCTGCAACGAATTGAAATTCCTATATTCCGTGACCTCAAATGACCTGGCTGTCCTGAAACTGATATAATTTTTAGGGTGATTGACCTCCAGTCGTTTAGATTGTCATTGATTTGTACCGTTCATTCAACTCGCTTAGGAAATAGTAAAATGATTCCCCTGGTCGTTCACCCTAGTGTATTACACAACTGAAAAAACAATGTTTATTTCATCAAGTCTTTTGTGTTCATCAGATCATAAGAAAAAAAGTAATTGAAGTTTAAATTGATTCGGTAGAAGAGATTTGAAAAATCCAGGATTCAATATATCATGTATTTGGTAAGAATGGATATGATTGAAATCAGTTTTTGTGAGAGAAAAAATCCAGACTTGAATAAATCCTATCAAAATAATATATTTTTTAATGATGCACTCGGAAGCGCCAAACACACTCGATTTGGAAAAAACCCAGGAGCAAAGATCGTTTCTTGGCGACCATATCCCCATCATTAAATATTTTTCTTTTACATTTTACAGCAAATAGTTGCATGCACATCTTCTTTTATACATTTTGTAATATTTTATATATAACTTTAAATAAGTCTCCTTATTGGCCACAAACTGCTCGGGATATTAAAATTTTTATGTTGAAATAAAATGACAAGTAAAATAATTATTTCAATTCGCCATGTCCAAGACTTAGTAACTCTCCATTGAATCGGAACCCAAACATTTCAAAAAGTAATAAAATATATTTAGAGCATGATGAATATAATGTTCTAAATTAAAATAATATTTTTCTAATGTCTATATATCTCAGTTTCATCAGTACCCTAAATATGTGTTGGGGGTTCAATTATGTCACCGTTTGTAAAATTTCCATGGGAATATATATGATAGCTTGGTAAATAAATACCTGTCATAAAGGATGGATAAGTATTTAAGAGACTTTCAGCCTGACTGGTTTTGTCTTGAAGTTAGCCCTTTTTGTCCAAATATTTCTTACATGGATCATAGGACATATGTGTATGCTACTAATATTTTTACCGAAAATCGCTCAAAGTTGTTACTTATGTAATTAAAGCTTTTAATCGATAATTCTTTATTTAGCAAAGTTGTACCCAGAAAGGATTGAAGGCATATACATAAAAAACACACATATACATAGACTATACAGTTAGAATAAAACTGAGATGAATAAATAATTTTATCCCTCAAACGAAATGTTCCTAAGAGTATTTATAATTCTGCCAGTCAGTACGTAACAATCAGTTCTGATCACAATCCGTATTGTCTATAGAACAGAATATTTATCGAATATGTGTGTATAGCATGATGCTTGAAATGGTTAGTTTTAAAACTTTAAATATTGCAGCACTGTGCCAGTGTTTTCTTGAATCACCTGCATGTTCTTTTGAACGTGAACCTTTCAATCTCATGCATCTCTTTCGCTCTCGTCTTTCGGGTTTTTTTTTATTGTAACATCTTATGTAACCCACCCCCCTCTCCGGACCCTTTGTTTCTTGCTTTATATGTTTCACTTTCTTTCGGTGTGCCTTTATAGTTTTAATTGGAAGATGTTTTTATCTATTTTCATATGTAAAATACTGAATAAGCGGTTTAAGAGCTCTACAGTACAGAACTAACGGAAATATTTTTAATAGGAATATAAATGATCATAAATTATTCCAAAGACACGCAAGAATTATTGCATTTCGTGAACAGGGATAATTTGTCCCGAGCGGGATGCGCACCCAAGTATACAATCGTCTTTTTCTTCAGATCCGGAGTATTTTAACTGACCGAAATGCAAAAGATTTTACAATCTTAGAACTTCCGGAAATACAGCGGGCTATTTGAAAATAGAATTTATAAGTATAAGTACTTGAAAATTTACTTATATACTCACCCAGGAGTTCTGTTTTTTTTTATAAAGTGAAGAATAAGAATAAAAACATTAATTCAATATTCTAATTTTTGCTACGACCCACGTTCTTTGGCAGGTTATGGACTTACCTAAATTCTTTTTGCATGTTTTTATGGTTAAAATAAAACCCCCAACCGTTAGTTAATGTTACTCATATAGCTCAGTTGTTAGTGCAGTACACGACTGTGCATAAGTCTATGCACATATGTTTGAGACTTGTTAACTGCATGGATTTATGGTTGGGCTAGGGATACATGTAGTTTAGAATACCCCATGTATGCTTGAGATATCTTACAAATATGCATTTTTTGTTTTTTGAAACAGTCAAGCTTTGATTGAAGAAGATACTCCTAGGGTTTTAAAATAACATTGAATTTTCTTTCAATTTCACACCAGTACAGAAAAAGAACTGAAAGATATAGTCAGGATGTTATTGCAATGCAAAATATTAATTATAAGATTAAATTTTTATTGAAATATTATTTCTATAACCTTTTACAGGTAATGAAGGATGCCAGAGAGAAGACATATGATTTTATGTACAGTTACAGATATAAGAGATGGACAAGTTGTCTACCCCTGCTGTTCACATTGTTGTTCTAAACTTAGATCAGATTGCTTTCAGGACAGGTATAAAGTATTCTCGCATAAAAAGCAATTGAAGACAATTATAACAATATGGAAAGTCATCTTATATGACATGACACATAAACCTAAGTTACATGTATATGTACCAAATATACAGTGCATTTTGTAAATTTCATAATCTTTAATTCATGTTTATATATTTTTAAATTTTGAGATTAAAACTAAATTATGCATGATATTTCTGATTATCATGTTTGTTTTTTTATAAAACACTTATTTTTAAAGAATGAATATTTTTATCATTGCAGCCATTCTTTACTTCAGATCTGTTTCTTTGGTACCAACTATGATTTCAAATCTATCATTGAAACTAATTGCCCTATTTACTTAACAATTTCAACATTGATAAAACATCTAATGTATATCATATTAGCAGACAATACATGGTAAAAGTTATACCCGAATGCAGGAAAACGTTTTTGTCGGAGACTTTGTTTACTTTTATTCAAGGTAAACCTTATTGAGAAGGCTTTTAGGTTTTTTAATCACTGGTTACCTCTGGATAATCTGGTCAAGCTTCATGAATTACTTATAATTAAAAGTCACTTTAAGTGATGTAAAATACCAACAAACATCTTATCCATAGTATATATCAATTATCTTCATACGTTAATAGGTGGCAGTGTCTGAAGTGTGGCTCTACCTCCAGTAGTGATGATTTAGAATGGCGCTATAGACTGTCTCTCATGGTATCTGATGGATCTGCCCTAACCAACATATGTTTATTTGGAAGTATGCTTCATCAGTTTTTTGGAATGCCATCAAATCAGTTTGTCAGGTAATTACAAAAAAAATGGTCCTTTGGTCTGGACAGAATTATGAACTCTTGTCCATTTCATAAATGAGGAGCTTATCTGACCCTACCCAACCATCCTCGTTTCACAGTGGCAGTCAAAATTGGTTCCCCTTTGTTTTCCATCCCACCCCTATTTGAATTGTTTCATAAATTGAACTGGTTATTGTCCTGAATAAGCATGAAATATTTGCCACTGGACATTAAGCAACAATTAATCAATCAATGAGGGGGTTGCTGGTCTGTTGCTATGTAATTCAGGAAAATTATTACTAAACACAGGCTTTCTGCATCTGTTGACTCAAATCTTAGAATTGATAAGCAAACAATACAATTCTTTTACACAATTATTGGATTGATCAGATAAGGCCACACCAAAGTGATTTTTAATTCTTTGGATTTTTATGTCAAAAGTAGGTACGAGTGAGCCAAATTTAAATATTTGTTTTCTTGAGGACTAATTTTCCTAAAGTAAAAATCAAAATTACATTCTGCACAATTTTTTCACATATCATACAATAATGCAAGAATTGTTTGATTTATTTTCACAATTTTTTCAGAATGATGATATGCATCATACATAGCTCTCTCTCTCATTTTTGATTATTTTTAAACCTGTTATTCATAATTTATGGAACTTCAGTCAAAAAGGCAAATTTCAAATGATGTACCATGTACATAATTTTTGTGTTGTATGTTTTATGTCAGGGTGGTGTTGTTTGATTTGCATGTTATTGTTGATCTTTCTAATTAATCATTTAACACCCTGGGTGGTCTCGTGGTGCATGCTCGCCTTGAGTGTGGCCTGATGAAACCAAAGACATTGCGTCATCTAGGAGTAAGAGCAAAACACTGGTCGGCTTGGAGTCAGTATAATGTGTCCGTTTGGGATGATATGTCTTCCTGTGGACTAGTACCTTGTGAGCTCAGGGTAAAGATGTTAAAAATCTGGCTCAGGGTTCATATTCATATCATGTCAAAATGTTCTTGTCCTGATAGACTAAGACAATAAAAATTTATTGAAGGTGACTGCTGGTCATATAACTGAAACTTGACCTTTGAAGAAAAAAGTCAGTAGAGTTAAGTAAAATGTGAAGATATATGAACCATCTAAAGGTTAAGCTTTTGCAGTTTTAAATTTCATTAAGAGCGTGTCTCATTTCTAAGTAATGAAAAAATTAATCCGATATCTCTCTTAAACAATTATACCTAAGAGAGATGATAGGTTCCCCTCAGATCTTAGTATCAAAGGGAGATCATTTTAATTATCTCCTTTCAGTAAATTTGTTAAGGGAGATAACTGATATATATTTTTATTGCAGGTTTCTTCAAAAGATTGAAAGTATGTATGGTAACTCGGAAGAAATTCTCTTGCTTGGGCTTAAACAATGTTTTATAGGACAACACTATTACTTTGGTGTGAAGGCTAAAGCTTCTGCAGGGAAAGAAAACACAAGAATTAAGTTAGAAGATATTATCGAACAGAAACATTCAGCATGTCAGAATACTTTGTTCTCACAAGAAGATTATCTTAGCACAGTAGCATTTCAAATGGTATCAGCAGTTGAAAGAGATACAAAAACTGTTTATGAAATCATACGAAATTTTTTCAAAGGCTCCACAGATGAAACTGTTAATATTGATAAAGCTTGTAGTGGTAATTATGGCTCAAGCAATACATCAACTATGCAAAGATCAAAAATCGGGACAAAACTGTTTGAAAGATCGGAATCAGAACAAAGTCATGTTACACTTGGTCAAACAACTGCATTGTTGAGTTGTGAAATGTCAGATTTTGAGGAAACATGTTTGAAATCTACATCTAAAAGTAAAAGTATGTCAAGTTGCAAGAAAAGAAACCAGGAATCTGCTAATGCAAAAAATCATTTGTTGATTAACTTTACAAACAATGAAAGCGAGTACTTTGGGAAGATTGGAATTTGTAGACGAAACATCTTCGAAAGAAATCTTGATGACAGCAAGAATTACCCCGGTGGAGATAATCCTGAAGAAAGCAAGGTTCAACATAACGACAAAACTTTTTGTAACAGAATCAATTTCAAGGAAAATATTATTGCTTCACGCTCTGAAAAGAATACCACTTTTGATTCAGGCAGTAGTCTAAAGTCTGACAATTGTTGTAAGGAAAATGAATGTAGCTCAAAATTGTTTTCAGATCAATTGATTTCAAACCCCACAAATGATCTCAAAGATTACTTGAAATGCGGCAAGACTGATACGTCATGCAAAAAAAGTAGTTTAACAAACACCAATTCAGAAACATTATTTTCACAAGATAATGACAGTTTTAATTGCCCAGAAAATTCTCTCAGAACCAAAGAAGACAGCATACAAAATCATTTAAAATATCAAAGAAACCGTTTAAAGGATAGAAGTATCAGTCTCGAAGGATCACTTCTGTTACAGAATTTGAAGGTTCCGGATATACCAGAAAATGTCCCTGACTCTGAAGAGCTGGACTTGTATTTATTTAGCGATTCCAGCTTTGATCTAGAAGTCGGCAATCTGACACATTTTTCAGAAGAGCAAAATATGCTACTTGCTGATAAAAATACTAATTGTGTTAATCAAAATATTGTTGAAAGGACAGAAAGAAACCAAATGATTAACAGTGAGAATAAAAATTTGAAACGAGGAGTTATTCCTGATAATATTTCAGATGATCGCTGTATTCAAATTAGCTTAAACAGTAAGGGGGAAAAAGAAAAGTCAGAAAATAATATGTGTATGGAAAACATTAAAAACTCAAGTGTTCATTGTGAATCAGTTGACCAGAACAAATGTTTAGAAGAGTGTGATCAACTGTTTGAGGACTCTTTTGAAGATTTTGCTAAATCACAGCATTTTGAGGATCATTCAGATATGAAAACTACACGTCCAAACACTAGCTTACATTTGGAAAAAGATATGCATAAGAAAGTCCAGAGTAGATTTGAGTCAAAGCTCAAGAAGACTTCAGAAAACACACAGATAGATGTATGTAGAAGGGAACAAAGTTTGATGAATCAAAATTGTGGGATGGACGGTGAAACAGAAATTATAAATAGTGATGATTTTGTCTTAGCATGCGCTCCGGAGTTGAGTGATCATGATATCGAGGATCTGAGTCGAGAGTTTGACAAAAATTTGATTACAAACTTCAACCTAAAAGTTGATAGAATTAATTTTCTAGCAAAATCAATGTGCGTTGATACAGGTGCTCAGAAGGAAAAAAGAATAGAAAATAGTTCTGTTGAAAACTTTGAAAGTGGGTCAGATTTAATTTTGGAAAGTCAGCAAATATTTAATACATGTAACAAGCAAGAAACAAATGAAACATCTCTCAATCATTTTGCAGGTGAAAACCAGAGTCTCATTTCTGAGTCCATGTATGCTGATGCATCGGCTGACCTATTTGGGGAATCTCCAAGAAGATTGAAAAACTCATCTGTCCACCATTATGGAGATAACAAGCAAGAAAACAAAGGGTGTTGGATCAATCCAATTAAATCATCAAAGAAGTCTGTGAAGTTTTCTCGTCGTCTGAGTTGTCTTAAATCAGTGCAGCTTATTGACCTTCAGATGAAAATCAATTCAAATCCTGTTGTAACTGAGGCTGATGGGAAGGTGTTAAAAAAGTCTTGTTTAAAACAAGGGATTGGGACAATTGTGGAAAGCAATGAATCTTTCAATTACAGTAAGAAAATGACTAATATTATGAAATCAGTGGAAAATTCACCTATACTGGACAATAACTTGGTACCTCTTTCTCAGGACTTATTTTCACCTAGTCCAGATATATGCTTCAAAAAGCCAAAAACATTGTCCAATAAATTAATCACTTCTAGAAAGTTTTTGTCGAAATCAGATGAAAAGCCAGCTTGTGGAAATAATAGACATTCATCTACACCTATAGAAGAAGAAACAGTCAATGATGAACAGTACGAGTTGAACAGCAAATCATTTGTTTCAATGTTTTCTGATACATTCGAAGATGATTATGAAAAAGAAAACAAATTCAGTCATGACCATTTGAACAAAACGTCAAGGTCATCTGTATCATATTCACAGAGTGCAAGGTCACCAAGTTTATTTTCAAATAGTTGTTCGCTGTTTTCTTCATATTCAAAACTTTCAGAAAAGGGAAATAATATTTCTTGTTATTCAAATTGTTCAAGTGTAAGGGGAGATAATGTAGTAAACTCTCACTCAAATAATTTTTCTTGTGATCTTTTTAGTCCTTCAGGATATCAAAGTTGTCATTCACCTCAAGCTGTTATGCCTGTTAAAAGATTGTTCTTAGATAAACTGTGATAATTATATTTTTTATGTCATAGTTGTTTTATGAATATTATTATTAATATTAAAAAGCAATACAACCGAATACTGTTAAATTCTCGACGTTTCACAGTAATATTTCTATCTCAAGATAGTACTTTACATTTTTAGCTCACCTGGCACAAAGGGCCATGTGTATGGTTGTTGCTCGTCTTTGTAAATTTTCAATTCTCCTCTGAAACCACTGGGCCATTTGAAACATTACTTGGCAGCAATGGTCCTTATGTGGTCCTCTTTCAGACGTGTATCCAATGACCCATCCAACATCTAAGTTGGCCATCAGAGCCGAACATACTTTAACATAGAACCCTATCAGAAAATTGACTTAAAAAAATCTTATTTCAAATCAGTAAGCCAAGTGGAACCAAAATTGGCAGGAATGGTCCTTAGAACAGATTTTCCTTTTTTAGAAGTGTATCTGATGCTGATGACCATGACAGCAATCCAAGGTGGATGCCAAAGTCAAAATTTGTTTAACCTATGACCATATTGGGAAATTTAAGATCTTCTTGTCTGAAACTACTTGGTCTTTTAGAAGCAAACTAGGCAGAAATTGTCCTTAGGTGGTCAACTTTCAGAATTATATCTGCAAACTTAATAGCGTATATGGGACCCTATTCACTTAAAGATCTTGAAAAGAATATTTCAGACTGCCAACCTAAATGGACACAATCAAACTATTTATTCTGCTTAAAGTCTTCAGATGATATCCAGATGAGCTATACAGGCTCCTGGAAGCCTCTAGTTATTTCTTCAGATACATTTGTAATTGTGAAGTAATGTTGTTCTTTGTTTTTATGGTGCCTCAACTTGAGATAACAAGTGACAACAACATTTTCTTAGGGAGCAAATATTTCATTTTTAATGGGAGTTAGTGATCTTGGATCCTGGAAATTTTGATACAGCCTTAGTGGTCTCATGCTTGCCTAGAGGCTACCTGGAAATTTTGTTACAACCTCAGTGGTCTCATTCTTGCCTAGAGGCTGCCTGGAAATTTTGTTGCAGCCTCGGTGGTCTCATTCTTGCCTAGAGGGTGGGGGATTCAAGTTCTAACCCTGGTTGTGTCAAACCAAATTCAGACTTTAATCGGTATTTGCTGCGTCTCTGCTAAGTAGTCAAGAGCCAGCTTGTCGGCTTGGAGAATAATGTATTTGGATCGTGTGACATGTTTTTCTGTGGACTCTTACTTCCAGAGCTACATGTAGCACATAAAAATCTGGCTGAATCAATGGATTGCAATGAAGCACTCGAGAAATCTTCAGTAATAAATGCCATTGTGTACCTTGGGTTTTAATTTTTAATTGGAATAATTTTTGGGGTTTCCAACTCAAAACATGGGCTTTGTCATTTTTAGCTCACTTGGTCCGAAGGGCCATGTGAGCTATTTACATCACTTTGTGTCCATCGTTAGACAATTCGTCATCTAATCTGAAACCCCTGGACCAAATTTAACCAAACTTTGCAGGAAGAGCGTCTATAACACTTCCTAATTTCCCCGATTGGTTGAAAAACATAGCCACCATAGGCAATTCTTGATTCTGATTGTTCAAATATTCATTTTTTTGGTCTAAAACTACAGAGCCAAATATTTCAAAACTTTATAGGAATAATGATTAAGAGACCCTCTACAAAAATTCCTCATTCAGTGTTTGATGAGGTTGCATACATCGTAACTTGGCGGGTACAAAGGCGTAAAGGTTTGCATCGAAGCCTATGGGAAATCATTATTTTATCATCTCCAATGAAACTACAAGGTCTGTAATAACCAATCTTGACAGGAATAATTTATTGGAGACGCAGCATATCACAAAAAGGCCGTCAGACGTCAGAGCAATCTCGGACTTACTGACTGGTTCTTGTCTTAACAATACGTACATAAAAGATTTTTGCCAGCTGGATAAAGTTAGAACCCTCAATATTTTTTAACCAAAAAAAAAAAAAAAAAAAAAAAACGGGCCCCGTGTGGGATACAATAACAAGTTAACACATAGAATATATACAATCCATTTAAATAATAAAAACTTCGGGTGTCGTATATGCATGAAGTTACGTAATATCAACAACTATATCAACATACAATAATTTCTGTGATATAAAATGTCAAACTGAAAGTGATCGTTATATAACATAACATACTATAAAATCTGTCAAGGATTACAACAGGCATGTAACACATTAACAGAATATATATAATTATCTGTAAGTAATTTAAAACATAATGAAAACAAAACCCAATACAAAGCAATTTGATATACAAGTCCTTAATAGTAAAATGAATTAATAAGTTTTAAAATATCAATAGCATCCTGTTATACATTAAATTGTCTAGATTTTACAGTTTTATCCATAAGATTAGTTTTGTTTTGGTTAATAACCGCGGGAAAGGGTACATTAATCATAGCTGGGTATCTATCGGAACTCCTCGGTATTGATTATTTATTTATCCACAGAGAATGTGAAATTTTTGATCAGTCAAACGTCAATCAAATGCAGAAAAAGATACAAGTAGATGAAACTAGAAAGAAAGTACGAAAAATCTGCGTTCTTGCTAATCACAAACATTGATTGTAAAATTGTCACAGATATTCTGCAGACTATTAAAA
This sequence comes from Mytilisepta virgata, assembly GCA_028015205.1. Taxonomy (NCBI): domain Eukaryota; kingdom Metazoa; phylum Mollusca; class Bivalvia; order Mytilida; family Mytilidae; genus Mytilisepta; species Mytilisepta virgata. The sequence continues at coordinate 19,772,697 of CM051515.1, forward strand.
AAGAAGTGGAAGCGAAGAGGATATACAAGTTTAATTTGATTTTGAATACTTCAATCTTTAATTTTCAATTTCAAAATGAATGTATAAAAAAATGCTGCCATCAGGAACAGTAGCCACTGGCACACCATAAACATTTTGGACTCAATATACCTAAATTAATATACAGCCCCAATGAAGTGTTCAATGATTTTTGATGAAATCTTCCAACGCAGGATCAAACATTTCATCCACCCGCCTCCCCCCATAAAAATAAACAGGTTGCTCCCTTAATAGAACAGTCATCATTTACCAGCTGGGGGTGGTGAATTTTTCACGGAAAACATGATGATAGAATTAACCCCCCAGATGGGGAAAATCCAAGAAATCACACCCCCCCACCAGAAGAATCAGTTTGAAAATTTTTACCCCCCCTTCCCTTAACTTCCTAGTATTAGAGGAAAACAAACTATAAAAATGACATTTATTGTACACTAATAACATTTGTACATGAGACAATATTAAAACAAAACATGCATTTGTAACCATGGTAACAGTAGAGCATGATTTGTCTCACAAAATTACCTACGTTACCAACCGTGGATCGAACCCGGAACCTTTGCTTCAGTAGTCCACGGCTCTACCAACTGAGCTAAAGGAGTACTCCACTAGCACAGCTAATGGAGGGTGGTTATAAACCTGTTACGGTTCTATAACTTCTATATTAATGAAGGGAAGCCCGTTACACTTACCCCTCAAGAGTCATTTTCCTACGATGACGATATCCAACTTCAACCCTTTTGCCAGCTAGCCCTTTTTGACAATCGTGGGTTTTTAAGTTGGGCACCAATGTAACAGTAGAGCATGATTTGTCTCCCAAAATTACCTACCGTACCAACCGGGGATCGAACTCGGAACCTTTGGTTCAGTAGTCCACTGCTCTACCAACTGAGCTAAAGGAGTACTCCACTAGCTCAGCTAATGGAGGGTGGTTATAAACCTGTCACGGTTCTATAAGATTATAGAATAACTAATCTTGAAATTCGAATACCAAAAATCTAAAAACTCATGACGGAAAAGCACTCATAATTCACTATGTGCTATGTGCATGAATTTGTGAATTAATTTGTTTTTTGGTCACTTGTATATATTTAGGTATTCGAATTTCAAGATTATTTATCATGGTTATCCTGTAAACACACCTTGTAAACGGTGTCCTCAGTATGAAGTGTGCCTTCGTGTTCTCTGTGTACTGTGACTTCCACTGCAACTTAATTGGTATTGTAAGAACATATTTCAACATCAGCTATCAGTTTTCATATCCAGGAATTGTAATAATGCTTTTTAATTTCACTGTATCATAACTCCGTACTAGTGATAAGAAATAAGTAGTTAGTAGATCAGTACACAAAAACATGAAGGGACAGTGTACATCGTACAGATAATGAATGCGAAGTCACAGATCGACCATGCATATTGATTTCATATTATGGTATACAGCAATATAAAGGATCAGTGATTGTTTAATATCAAACATACATGTAAATTGTTTAGAGGAGGAGTTTAATTCATTATCTGTCCTTGGTGACAATATTTTCTAAATAAATTGTAAAAAAATTTAGAAAACAAAATATAATCATACCCATCTGAATGTCCTGTTGTCATGTAGTGTTCAAAAATGGAAGTCACAGAACACCGAGAACATGAAGTCAAACTTCATACAGGACACTGTTTACATGGTGTGTAAAGATCTATACTTTATACTATATTATACCACAAAACTCACACAGTTTTGTGAAAATGCATAAATAAAAACTGAATAGTTCAATAGAGCTACCTTGGTATGTTCTTCTTGCATAATTTATGAGGGCATGATACTAAACCCCTAATTGGACGGATTGTGGCTTATTTTCTATATGATATAGACAGTTTCGATCAGTTTAATTGAGGTCTGAAGCTTGCATGTCAGTAACTGCTAGCAGTCCTTTGTTATTATATATTGATCATTGTCATTTTGCTTAGTTTCTTCTGTTACCTTTATTAACATCGGACTCTGACATCTTTTGAACTGAGTATTGCTGTGTGTTTGTTTATTCCACATTGGCTAGAGGTATTAGGGGAGAGTTGAGATTTCACAAAACATGTTTAACCCTGCCACATTTTTGTGCCTGTCCCAAGTGAGGAACCTATAGCCTTTGTTAGTCTTGTGTGTTTTTTTAATTTTGGTTCATTTTTATGTTTTGGAGTGTATTGCTGAACCAGTATACATTATTCATGTTATTGTTTATGGGCCAGCTGAAGCCCACCTCCGGTTGTGGGATTTTCTTGCTGTGTTGAAGACCCATTGGTAGCCTTGAGCAGGTTTCTGCCCTTTGGTCGGGTTGTTGTCTCTTTGACACATTCCCCGTTTCCATTCTCTATTCTATTCTGAATTTATGTGAATGACAGTATTTTAGGAATTATCCCATGATTATCCCAAATACAGTCAGCTCTCGTTATCTTGAAGTTGTTGGGAAGATACTTCGGCTCAAACGGAGACTGGAAATGTGTAAGATTAAAGGAACACAACTTCAAGATTAAGCAATGAAAGCCTATAGCCAGTATGACATATTCCAGTTCAGTGAGCAATGTTTTGTTAAATAGGAGGGCATAGCCCAACAGTTTAATAAACATCAGTTGAATTACCGATTTATTCTATGTTCGACCTTGTCCTTTAGTTATCAACAGATGTGAATTTCGCCCTGACAATAGAGTGCAGAAATTGTAGGTGGTCATCTGTTACACAAGGCACATCATAGTAATGAATTCCAGATGTGTCATTTAGGCTATTAAGCTTAGTTCATGAATGGCCACCAGAGGCAATTCTTGTTTCTGATTGGCTGATTTTCAAAAATCTTCTTCTCTGAAACGGCTGGGCAGATTGGATCGAGGCTTCATAGGAATGATATATGACATGTCCTCCACAAACGATCCTCATTTTATATTGATCCGATGAAAAACGTGGCCACTGTTGCTAAAAATAGAACATAGGCGTAAATTGCTGTTTTTTGCTTATAACTCAAAAACCGTTACAGATATCGAAAATCTGACGGGGTAAAATTGATCAGCATGACAAGATCTACTTACCCTGAAATTTTGAAGGAAATTCCAAAACCCATTTAGGAGTTATTGCCCTTTTTTCGTCAAATTTTCAAATTTTAACATTTTTTGTCATTTATCTCCAAAACTATTTGAGATAGAAGTGAAATGTAAATTTGAAAAATGTTTGCCATGTTGAGATCCACCTACCCTGAAATTTTAAAGGAAATCCCAAACCTATTTAGGAGTTGTTGCCCTTTTTTTGTCAAATTCAAAATTTTTTCATTCAAAAATCTTCTCCTCTGAAACCGCTGGGCCGATTGGTTTGAAACTTAATAGGAACGATCTATGACATGTCCTCTACAAATGATCCTCAATTTATTTTGATCTGACATAAAACATGGCTGTCGTAGCTAAAAATAGAATATAGGGGTGCATGTGTTGTTTTTAGCTTATAACTTAAAAACCGTTACAGATATCAAAAATCTGACATGGGGTAAAATTGATCAGCATGACAAGATCTACCTAACCTGAAATTTTGAAAGAAATTCTAAAACCCATTTAGGAGTTATTGCCCTTTTTTCGTCAAATTTTGAAAATTTAACATTTTTCGTCATTTATCTCCAAAACTATTTGAGATAGAAGTGATATGTAAATTTGAAAAATGTTTGCCATGTTGAGATCTACATGTACATACCCTGAAATTTTAAAGGAAATCCCAAAACCCATTTAGTAGTTATTGCCCTTTTTTTGTCAGATTTTCAAAATTTTAACATTTTTGCATTTATCTCCAAAAGTATTTGAGATAGAAGTGAAATGTAAATTGAAAAATGTTTGCCATGTTGAGATCTACCTACCCTGAAATTTTGAAGGGAATCCCAAATTCTATTTAGGAGTTATTGGTTTGTGTAATTTGAGGTCGGGTTCTGTTACATTTATTTAAGGTTCACCCTTATTCCTGGTCAATTTTATCAACTTCCTTCCAGGACTACCACCATCAGGGAACATATTTTAACATTAAACCTTATGAAAAATAAATCTTCAACAAATTTTCCCTGAACAATTGAACCAATTGCAACAAACTTGGTCAAATAGTTGATTAATTGTCCAATGAAAACCAGACTCCAGGTGAGCGATACAGGCTCTGGTGAGCCTCTTGTTGTATTCTAAATTGTGGTTTTGTGTGTTTAATTCCCCATTTATGTGAACTGTTGATCACTATTTTTATCTGGCCATTTTTTCATTGGAACAGAATGCATAGTGTTCTGTCTATTTAGAATGAACTTATCCCGTTTGCTGAATTTGTAGCTTTATGTGCCTTATATAAATATCTTTTTCCATGTAGAAAATTATTAATTCACACTGACTGCCTGTTTTGTAAAATTATTGCAATGAGATAGTTGATATGATAAATTTCGTCCTGATCAGGCAACAAATATGGCCGTCATGAGCAGTTCTTGTCTTTCATCAGATGATAATCTTCTTCTTTTAAACCGCTTGGCCAAAGGGAATGAGACTTGACAGGAAGCATCTGTTGGAGATATTTTACAAAGTTTCCTCATTTTGTCCAAATCAAGTGACAAACATGGCCGCCAAGGGCAATTCTTGTTTCTGATCGGTTGATTTAAAAAAAAAGTTTTCTCTTAAACTGCTTGGCCAGATAGAGCCAAATTTGACAGAAAGTGTCTATGACATATAACAAAAATCTACAGAACCGCAGAGTTGCTTGAAACCAAACAGGGTCTGGATGTTCCTCTTAAGGTGCTCACCAAGTGTTGTTACTCCGATCCCTAATTCAAAATGGGCATCAGCAGAGGACTTAGGTTAACATAAGACCCTTTGGGAAATACATGCGAAAATGTTCTGGAGAACTGCCAAATTTTAGAATGTGCTGACCTGTAAGTAGAAGGACCTTGATGAAGAAATATTTGGTCCCTACAAGGCTTACCACACTTCATAATGATAGGGAGAAGTGACTTCTCTGAGGTACATCAATAAAAATGGCTTTCATGCCAGGTGAGGGATACAAGCTCAGCCCTCTGAGCCTCTAGTTTTTCTGTCATCATTTTACCAGTCTGTTGATAACATATATGTCTACAGAACTTATAGGAAAATTATCTTGGCTATGTTCACTGATTGACTACAAGACAAAATCTAGCTCATTAATATGTATTGCATAGTATAAGCAATGAAAGCCTATAGCCAGTATGACGTATTCCAGTTCAATGAGCGATGTTTGCTTTTTAGCTTACCTGACCCAAAGGGTCATGTGAGGTATTGTCATCACTTTGCGTCCGTCGTCATCATCGTCGTATGTAAACTTTTCACATTTTAATATTCACTGAAAACACTTGGCCAATTTGAACAAAACTTGGCAGGAATGTTCATTTGGTGGTACTTTACAAAATTTGAGTTTTTGGTGCTGATCGGAAATTCAACTTGGCTGCCAGCTGAAATTTCAAAAATCTTATTCTGAGAAACCACTTGGCAGATTGAATAGTTTAGCAGAAAATTCTATGGGAAATACATACAAACAGCTTCTTCTCAGAAACTGTTTCACACATTTAAACCAGATCATGCACAAATGATACTAGGATGGTCCTCTACTAATTTTGAGTTTTTTGTGGCGATCTGAAATCCAAGATGGCCAACACCATGTTACATAGTTTAACATAGAACCCTATGGGGAATACATACAAATAGCTTCTTCTCAAAAACCGTCTCACACATAGAAACCAGATCATGCAGGAATGATACTAGGGTGGTCCCCTCTAAGTTTTGAGTTTTTGGTGCCAATCCGAAATACAAGATGCTGCCACCGTGGAACATAGTTTAACACAGAACCCTATGGGAAATGCATACAAACAGCTTCTTCTTAGAAACAGTCTCACACATTTAAACAAAATCATGCATGAATGATACTAGGGTGGTCTTCTACCAATTTTGAGTTTTTGGTGCTGATCCGAAATCCAAGATGGCCACCGTGGAACATAGAACCCTATGCGAAATACATACAAACAGCTTCTTCTCAGAAACCGTCTCAAATATTTAAACCAAATCATGCAGGAATGTTACTAGGATGGTCCTCTACTAATTTTTAGTTTTTTCTGCTGATCTGAAATTCAAGATGGCCACCACCACAGCATATTCTTTTTTTTTTTTTTTTTTTTTTTTGACAACAACATATAATTTTATTCTAAATTTCCCTGTTATAATATGCCTTAGACGCCCAGGTTAGCAGACTAAGGACCCCTGTTTAACAATAAGTGCATATGTCCAGGGGGAACATAACACTACAAAAAAGTCCACGTAGTCCTTTTTTATTACCAAATATGTATCATTTCGTTATTTTTTATGAATAAAAAAAAAAAAGAAAAAAAAGAAGAAGAAAATAAAAAAAGAACAACATTTTTTTTTTATAACACTGCACAATATAATAAATACACAGTATTTCTTTTTACAACTTGAAATTAACCGTTATATAAATACATATCTTAAGATCACAACAATCAACTAATCGAACACACCTAGAAAATACTGTCGAGCACACTACTAATTTCAAGCATATTCTTTAACATTGGACCATATGGGGAAAATGTTTTAAAAATCTTCCTTCTCTGAACCACTTAAGCATTTAAAAACAAAATTTGCTGAAAACCTCATATACTAGTAAGAGTCTTCTACAAAATTTGTTTTTGATATATCAGGTGAGCGATACAGGCTCTTGAGAGCCTCTGGTTTTCATTCATAAAGATGGATTTTGTATGGTTTTTTCCTGATAAAATGGTGTTTATTTGTATATTTGTTCTTTTATGCTATTTGGTGTAGATTGTATTTCAATAAAGATGAAAAATTTTTCACGTCCTGACATTTCTGTTTATTTTAGCATTTACCGAATCCCAAATGAGCATTTTTGAGAACATAAAGCTCTTTTAATCTTTACTTTGTGATTATCAGGCTAATAAAGAAATAAAAAGTTAATTTAGAATTGAAATCTGTGTCAAGAATTCATTAATTATCTAAGATAACTAGTCAAGGTAACCTCAGGCAAAGATGGGAACGTCATTCATGTCATACATCAATCAGTGGTTAATGGCCAGAACTTTATTTCGGATTAACAATGGAAACCAGTTTTATCCTAGAGTTAGAAATTTTATATGTGTGTATCACATCAAGATAACGGAAACATTTTAAATGCATTTGTTAATATAAGGACCATAATTTTATTTTGAGACAACAGAAATTTCAACTCACTGAAATTCGACAAATCAGGACCACAGAAGATTACAATTCATCCGAAATTTCAACTCAAACGATTTCGAGACAACGAAAGTATACTGTACATATAATTGATCAGGAACAGTAAATTGGAGACAAACAATAATAATTGCATATTTCATTATTTTATGATTTCAGTTTCGTGATGAATGTACACAGTGTATATCAAATGGTTGCTGGAAGGGATTTATCTATATGGGCTCTGGTAAGGATTTATAATACAGAGTATTTGATTTAATGAGGAACCTGAGTGAGTTATCTTTTCCTAACCAATGTTGGTAAGGGAGATAATAAATTTGTCTCCCTTTTAGCCTCAGGACAAAAGGGAGAGCATTTAATTATCTCCCTTACCTACATTGGTTAGGAAAAGATAACTCACTCAGATTCCTCATTGTACACTGACAGTGACTGTATATCATCACCACCGAACATAGCTACTTTAAACTGTTGCTCTGTTTATATTCTGAGGAAGAAAATCATTACAGTATTGATGATACACAGTGTTATACATGTTGTAGTATGTATCTATAAAATTAAAAAGGTTGAGAATTAGGGATTGAGTTTATGTCATAAAGTAAAAATCAAATCCAAAAAGATGGAAAATATGAAGCCAAAAATCCTCTAAGGACACAGCTATTCCTTAGGTAGAAACTCCTTTGTTTACAATTTCATAACAGTAACTTTTTACAATCAGAGAACCTCTGATAAGAGTAAGGATTTACCCATATTTTTGTTTGTCAAATTCCAAGACTTTCAATTACAAGACATTATTTTCTAATTTTCAAGGACTATTTGTTTATGATATATTGCATATAATCCGTAAAAAAACCCAAAAATCTTAGAAAAGCACTTAAGAGTTAAAAAGTTTCTCCTTAACTCCTTGTTATATGCATATTGATATGTTATGTAAATACTATAACAGAAATGTATACTACTGACTCAAGAATTTTAAAGAAATTAATTTTATTTTATGCAAATATAGTTTTCAAGGAATTTTGATTTAACTCGTGTATATAATTTTTCTGCTTTCATGTTTCAAGGATTTCTTGGACCCCTAATTACCCCCCCAAAAGGTTGAAATGAAAACTGTATAATATCTCAAGATAAACATTTTTAGGTCCATTAGAATTTTTTTGAAGTGTAATCAATAATTAATTTTAACTTGCACATGTATATGACCATCAAAACATAACATTAAAAGAACGAGTCATATTTTGTTGGGTTCTTTAATTCGTGGAGGGGGCCTTAGTGGCCGAGTGGTCTAGGTAGTTCGTCATGACTACTAATGAACACTAGCCTGTCAACACTGGGGTTGTGAGTTCAAATCTCTTCTGTGGCAGGGTGTGTTCGACTTCGATCTTATTTGTCACGGATTTCCAAATGTGCTGAAAACTGCATAAAACTCCAACTGAAATAAACTAAACTAAATTTGTGGATTGACCAGTCCATGAAATCCATGAATATTGGTGTACCACTAAAAATAAGTGTTACATAGTATTTTTCATTTCCACTTTTTTTTTCAGCTGGTGTTGGAACATACACATTGCAGTTTATAATAGCAAAAATTATTCCAAGATACATGTATGGGAGGGAAAAATTTTTCATATTACCAATGTTACTCGGTGTGGGTATTGGATATCCCACAATTGTAATGGAAACACAGAAATGTAAAGACGAGTTTATGACCAAAGTAACGGAATATAATCAAACAATAGGTAACTTATCCTTTCTGTACCTCTCTTGATTTCTAACTTGTTGGGGGATAAGTCCATAGTAAACTTTGTCAAATTTGCCCTCAAATAGGAGATGCACATCTTCAATATATATATAAACACTTTGCAAAGTCTGTTTTTATAATGGGACATTTATTAAAACATAGAGTTTTACTTATTGTGCATGTTGTGGTTAATTTGAAATTTTTGTTATATGTCTTGAACTACTAGGCTCTGCTTATTATAAAGTGAAGCCAGGGGAGATGATAAGTCTCCATCGCCCGAACTTAAATTGGTCAGGGGAGACAACTGGCATATGCTTTTCAATTTTACTGATGAAATTATTAAAAACAGTTGAAATTATTGAAGTAATAAATTTTGCAGATAAGAAAAAGACAAAAATATCAAGTTCTTGATAGATGCATTACAATTGGAGTACTGGCCAGTAAAGAAAGAAAGAAAAAAATCCAGCCTGTCAGAAGCAATAACAGCGAAATATGTCAAGAAATTATGAGAAAACATATCCATCAAGTTTGACAAGTGATACATCAGTGATATGATTTTGTTGTTTGTTTTCAGTCACTTGTTTTTATTTTATACTAATACAAATATTTTTTGTATAATTTTGTATGTATTGTTTTTAAGCCCGTCACAAGAATATGCATCATTCTAAATATAAGCTAAGGCAACCAAACAATATATGACATTCAACAGAAAATTATCCTCTTTGCCTTATTGTGTGTGGATTGAAAATATTCTTATTTTATGTTTATATATTACATGAAGTATTCCAGGTAGCTTAAAATAGAGGGGTGCAACACTCTGCCCCTTTTCCAATGCACCCCTCTGCCCTTTCAGTGCTGTCCTCTGCTGTCTGCAGTAAATATAAATATAAAACTCAGTAGAACACCTTTTATGCCCCACCCACGAATGTGGATGGGGCATAAAGAGTTAACATTGTCCGTCTGTACATCTGAACTATGTGGTTAAGTTTTGCGTTAGGTTCATTTCTTTGGAACTAAGCATAGTGTATCAATGAAACTTCATCGGTGGATGTGCCTTGGGTAGTACTGAGCAGTCATACAATAATTGGGTCATTATGACCTACAGTTTATGCTTGAGCAACTCTGGTTAAGTTTTGCATTTAGGTTCATTTCTTTGGAACTCTCCACTTAAGGGGATACAATACAATTACAGTTGTCAAGTAAAAGTTGGACGTTATAATAGTTCACGTCACAATATAGCTGGACAATATTAATTCCACAAAGTTGACGCTATAATTAAACAACGTCATAATTTTGCTTGAAAATCTGGAAAAGGAAAAAAGCTGCCCAAGATTATGAGATTTCATGCCATTGCTTAGAAAAACACCCCTTTTTTATTTCTGTTTCAGGTTTGACTGCAGCTGTAAAAAAACATAAAACAATTAAGAAAAAATCAATTCAAGAAATATGATTTTTTTTCAGGAAAACATCGTAAATCTGTATTTTTTTTTCTATTTTTTTGCCTTATAACATGGATTTTTCCAAAAACCTGTATATTATTCCTTGCATAACTATCATTATTCGATATCAAAATATAAAGTTTAGAACCTACTAATCATTCAGGGTAAAAAGTTATTCAATTATCTTCACAAATCTCATTTTTATCCCAATGTAAAATTCCTAAAAAAAAATATGAAAGATACTTTTTTTTATTTTTCAAAAAAAGACTATCTCCGTAATTACATCAGCAAGGTATATTGTTTTTTATTTCCTTTTTGGAAAGAGCATACCAAAATTAACAAAATATCCAAAAATGAAGAAAAAATCTATTCAAGATCTAAACTATCGTATCCCCTAAAATGATTGGTGCAATTAAAACCAAGTTGATGAATACTTCTTCTGCTGTGAACTGTCAGATCTTTATCCAGAAATCTGGCCCTTCAACCAATATGGCTGCAGCTACTAAATAATAAAATTATAAATCTTTTCCTTCGGTGATCTAATTTGAAATTGTATCCGATGACCCTGAAACTAACTAAGATGCCTCCCAAATGCAAATCTGATCTCAGATTAACTCAAAACTTCATTTAAAGATGTTGAAGCCAGTTGGAACTTGGCAGCAATGGTCCTTAGTTGAAGGAAAAACAACCTAACACAATGATCAAGGAAAATCAGGTTTGCTGTTGAATTGACCACTCATTTCCTGTTTATTTTCTGTAACTATGGTTAGTGGACATAAGTATTGGTCACCTCCCATAGATTTTATACAAATTGTCAAAAAATTATTCTGGAGTCATTTCACAACTAATTTTCATGAAACTTTCAGTCAGAAAGACAAATGTTTGAAATTTCATTTTTTGATTTGTTTATGTATTTCTGATTTCTGGTTTATGAGTGACAATGATTTAGTTACAAAAAAATTGTGACGTCATATTTTCCCTAGATATTCGACGTCATAGGTAAAAAAAAAATTGTGATTAAATCATTACAACTCTGAAATTAAGAATCACAAAAATAGGCATAAATAAACAACATAACTTTTAACTATTTTCTTTCTGATGGTGAAAATTTCATGAAAATTGCTTGTGAAATGACTTCACAATAATTTTTTGAAAATTTGTTAATTTGTATATAAATATATGGTAAAAATTGGAGGAGACAAATACTTATGTCCACGAATTGTACTTTGATGGATTTTCAGATCTTTCAGTCTTGTATATTTGATTAAAAGTGTTTTTTGCTGTAATTTAGATCATTCAAAATTATGAAGGCAAAGGGGGAGCACTGATTGGAAATAAAGGCACAGCTCTCATTTGTTTTGTGCTAGATGGAACAATACTCTACACTAACATGATTGAGATAAATAACAAAACGTTACATGCTCGCCAGTATGTTGAACTAGGAGTTCTACTGAAAACAAGAATGTATAATTTAAAACTTTTATTTTGATTTTCAATAGCTTTTATTTAAAGCACAATTACCAACAGATACAATCACAATGGAGATTCTGAGTAAACAAAAACTGCACTACAAGTGTTAAAAAATAATTCATTCAAGACATTGCAAAAAAGGTATTCTTCCAAATAAAACTACATACCTTGATTTAAAAACAGTACAACAAAAGACCAAATGGTCCCATAATGATATAAAAATAATATTAAATAAACAAAAAAATGTATACAATAATATTGTAACGTTTTCACCCCTCTGATAGCGTTTTTCGTTATTCTGAAGTGAAACCTAAACAAGTATTCTCCGTCAACTATATATATATAAACATAGTGTATCAATGAAACTTCATCAATGGATATGCCTTGGATAGTACTGAGCAGTCATACAATAATTTGGTCATTATGACCTACATTTTATGCTAGAGGGACTCTGGTTAAGTTTTCATTTAGTTTAATTTTTGTGCTATTGATTATTGTGAATTCGTCTTGATTTGTAAAAACATATCACCTTGAGTAGATAAATTATTGTCAATCTTTAGTTGTAGGCAACATAGTAAAAAATACACAAAGTCTGTACCGTTAACATCATATTTTGCTGAAAAATGACTAAGTTCAACATGCAAAAAAAATTCATAGTTAAAATTTGTCAAATTTGCCCCAAATAAGAGGTGCACTTCTTCAATATGTATATAAACACTATGCAAAGTTTGAAAAATATTGGTTCAATACAAGGCTTCCAAAACTGTCATATATTCCGGACTTGACCGAAACTTTCATAAAAAGTCTGGCTGCTCTCAGCCTCAAACGGTCAAATATAATTGGTATGCCACTTTTTGTTATTCAAGGCATTTTCATAAAACGGTCATTTCAATTTTTACCAACTATCGATCGATAAAAATGTCCGTTTGGGCATTTTAGTTTATAATTGTGGCAATCTATTTCACAAAGATATTTCGGTCATAATTGGGTTTAATAAAACAAATGCAGCATATTTCAGATACTTTGAAGTGTCTCAGTTAGCCTAATCCTCTGTGTACATTTTACGGCTTGGTCTTTAGCTTGTGTACATCAATAAAAAGTAGAAAAAACATGTTTTCTTTTATTTAAATAACAACAAGCTGTCAAACAATTATCCCTTCAATAAGTTATATTGAAGCCATAAATCATTCACTGATTACAGGTTTGTTACCTTTGATGAGGTGTCCTTAGCTTGTCTTTATCAATAGAATTAATGATGCATAACAATGTACAAGGTGATCAGGTAAACGAGGTCAAACATGTGAACTTCAATACAGTCGGAGTTGCAGATTACACAAATTATGCACCGTTCATAGAATAGAGAATGGAAACAGGGAATGTGTCAAAGAGACAACAACCAGACCAAGCTAAAGGCTACCAATGAGTCTTCAACATAGCGGGCAAATCCCACACCCATAGGTGGACTTCAGCTGGCCCATTAACAATAATGCATGTAAAAAAGTTCAACATGCAAAAAATCATAATAAAAATTTGTCAAATTTGTCCAAAATAGGAGCATATCTTCAGTATGTATATAAAAGCAGAGTTTTAAAAATATTGCTACCCTACAGTCCAAGTTCCAGATTACAAAAAGTATGTACCCCTAAACTTGACAGACAGACAGAGTCGAGCGGCTACTAGACCTGCATTGGTGATGCAGGTGAAAAGTTCAAAACAAGTGAAAATGAAGACTGTTTCCAATATAAAAGTGTCAATAAATTTAGCACCAATCAAGCACTTATTTTGAGTATGCTCTGACAGTGCGATGTATGGAGTGTATATTTCACAACTCGTACGTTATTTTAGAGCTTGTGACATATACACTGACTTCCTGGACAGAGCTGGGCTCTTGACAGGAAAGTTGCTCAAACAAGGGTATGTTGCTCCTAAGTTGCAGTCATCCTTATTAAAGTTTTATGGATGTCATCTTGAATTGGTTGACAGTATGGAAAAAACAGTTTCCCCAAAATGAAAATGGACCTGTTCCATTGATGTTGTCCCTTCCTCATACTGGATTTGACATGGGCAGCATGGCAGGTGTCCTGCAGGAAGCAGAGACTGCCAAATCACCTGAGTCAACCCCCAGTTTGGTCTTGTCTTTGTTGTTCTCTGGAGTTTGTCACTTATTTTCGAGTTTACCTTCCTTGGGTATTTCTTGACTTTAATTACATCAGTACAGACAATATTTAAACTTTACATATAGAAATATTTTTTATGTCAGAATAGGTGAAGTTTTTTATTTTAATTTCATTTAAATACATGTATATAGAATGCATTATAAAATGAATATGGTCTTTGATGAGAGCAATATGTATATATTATCTGCATTTTGACAGCTAGATATCAAAATATCATCCCGTGAGCCAGAATATGAAGCTTGGGACAAGTGAGCCTAGCGGACGTGTCCCAAGTCTTCATATTCTGTCGAGCGGGGTGATATTTTATGATATCTAGCTGTAAAAATGCAGATAATGTTTTTATCATCTTAATTACTTATCTGAAATGTAAATATTTGTAAACGTTCTGAATTCTCCCAAATTCGCGGGAAAACTATGGATTCTTCATTTCAACGAAAAGTTTTCCATTACATTGTTTACCATACCTATAAGTACATATTTCCTGAATTTTCATGTAAAATATCTTATAAACGATATAAAAACAGACATTAAGGTGTATTTTCATGTTTTAAAAAACAAAATCAGTCTGGAAATTGAAACACCTGCTTTCAAACTTGCATTACCTCGTTGACGTCATAGTCCGTCTCTATCCGCGAAACAACTTCTGACCAAAATATGCGCAACGTAAAATGATCACTCAAATTTAACCAAGGAGACGACATTTAGTCGTTTTTTGTACTAATTCAGGCGAAAATATGGACATATAAAAATAAAGCGTACATTTAAAAATTTAATTTAATCGCAAATAATGAAACGCAATGGATAGAGCGGAAAGAAGTCCCAGCATACATTATTAGCATCGAGGAAAGACACATTTTGTTGATGTCACTTTTAGAAATTTCTTCATCATTCATTTAAATAAAACGCCATAATATAAAAAAAGAACACCAAATCTTGATATATTTATTAATATTTTGCAATTTTGAAAGCTATTTAATAAGTTCTAAGCTGCCAAACGTTGGGAGAATTTGTTGATAAGTCCGCTGATCGTTGATAACTCCTGTTCAGCGCACGTGCTTCTTGATACGAATTTTTCGGAGCTGCTCAACAAGCTGATAGAATAAATTGTGTTATTGGAGGATAAATATATTCATACAGAAAACAATAATATGAATACACCAAAAGAGAATCAAGATAAAAAAAAAAGATAAATTGTTAAATACAGTTAATACTATTCAGCAAGAATGCCCTATATATGTAAAAACACACACACAAAAAAGCATAAGTGCTTCAAACTACAAGCATCATTTACATAAAAACAAACAAATATTTCAAAGTTAGGACTATTCCATATAAATCTACATGTATATCCCAGAAATGGAAGGAGTAATTTTAGTCCCTCTCCCTCTGGACAACAATTAACGACCCTTATAATTGCAGAAAATTTTAAACGGCCACCAATAGAATTTTTAGCGACCGAGAACTGAATTCTTTCAAAACTCAAAATGGATTTGATTTACCAAACAGGCCCACTATCAATGGTAATGAAATCACCCTCAGTTCCAGGACCAACGGAAAGAAATAAAATCGGCATTCTCCTCTGGGATGTAGATTTAAATGGATTATTCCTCACCATAAACATAAAATTGCTGGGTACAATCTTTAAATCTGATTATCTCCCTTACACTGATAATTTGAGTATTGGCATTAAGTATATCTCAAGGCACTGTATATTAAAATAAAACATTAAAACATAGTAAAACAAAACGAAAAAACAATAAAAATCTTTTAAAAAACTTTCAAACCAAAAACAATCTTCATACATGTACATCTCATAAAAATTAATACAATATAATTACTTTCTAATACATGTAATTTCTTGTTTCCCTTATTCTAAAGATTCAAAGTGGAAAAGTGAGCCAAGAGTTTTATGAATTTTTTTTTTAAATATCTGGAAATCAAAGAAATTTTGATCATCTTTGGTATAATCACATTTTTGAGACTGAAAATCTCACATACAGTACAATACAGTAACATTATCATTCTGATGAGTATTGTTTTTATACAAATTTTACATTTAAATTTGGTTTGTAGATACTTATATACCAATAGATTCAAAAAAAGGTTGATGTGTAAAAAATAATGTTGTTCCACTTATTTATTAATCTCAGTCTTAATCAAGTTTTAGAATAAATCTCAATCTAAAATCTTTGACCTGATTTTGACAACCATGTAAAAGGAGTGGACATGATACTTCGGCAGCCATTAAATGTACAAATCAAGACTTCTAAAAGTGGAATACCAGTATCAGGTCTGAAATCTAGACTCAGTGCACTTACATCAATCTAAATTGGATTTCTAAAAGAAAATCTCAGTCTCATTAGGTTTTTAATATGCTGTTGCCGTGGTCAATGATGCGAGCACAGCAATAGCCCTTTCCAGAAACTCATTTCCGGTATTACGATTCTGACTCTAAAATTATAATTTGAAGCAAGTTATTTCCCTTACTTTATTTATTAATTCCGTTTCCAGTGAACGAAACTTTTTCTAGCCTTAGTATGTAGCACAATATGGCCATATTCGATTGAACAAATAAATTCACTTTGGATTGCATAATGGCTGCCCCCACTTAACAAAGACTTTTCTAAATGACCCATATGCTCCCATAGCGCTCGCTGTGCTTGCTATCAAAATCATGATATAACAAATTTAAATAAATGCATACATAAAAGAGATCTTTCAATATATATCTACATATACATTTTAAAAATAAATCTCAATGAAGTTTTTTGATATGTATAAAAATCTCAATGTCAGTATGGCTTACACAAAACAATATTATAAATCTTAATCTCAATATCTGGATAAAACTTAATCACATTTTTAGCTTCAATAGAGTTCCTCCTAATTTGGTTTCTGTATAAATCTAAGAACCATGTACCCTGCCACTCTGAACACAATGATGTAACAAAACAACGGCATTAAATATTCCCAGAATTCCCAGTCTATTCCGTAGAACTGTAATACATCGTTTGATGGAATCACGGTGGAGTTGGAATGTAAACATGTTTTAAAATGAGATTCTGTCAAGTTTGATGATACTGCACATCTGAAATAAACAGATTTTGTCAAATGACAGAGGAATCACTAAGGCCAAGTAAAAAAAATAAGTGCTAATGGTTACATCATGATAAAAAATAGGGAAGGTAGGAAAAGGTTCTTTTTTTAATTTTAACAGTACTTATTGAAAAATTTGCAAAATGTCTTTAAGGCAGGTGACAAAAAAAGGGTAAAGGTGAAAACCAGAACCAAACATGTTTTTTACTTGGCTTCATCTCTAATGTATCACACATTTTTAAACAGATAAAATTAAAGTGATCACTGCATTACAGATGAAAGTGTTGGCAACTAAGGATAATAATATTTTCCCAATTGATATTAACAGCTCTGGGGTCAAGTTTATCAAATTATTTAACCAAATTTTAAATTTTTAAATTTAACCCTCGGTTAAAAGAGTTGAACAACCAGTCCCCGTAATTTAATAATTAATGTAAAGTCAGAAATTATTCTGTCCAATTATAAATGCCTATCATCAACAAATGAAAATACTGCAAATATTAATTAATGTGATAATTAACATTTTGAAAAAGAATATTATAGGTAAAAAATTAAAATGTGAGGCTTAATTATTACAATCTTCACCCAGTCACATTTTTTGCTTCATAAAAAATACTGCAATAATTTCTAAATTTACAGTATTTCTATAATGGCAGAATCATTATTAACATGAACATGACAAACATCTTTATTTTTTATTTGAAGGGAAACCGACGTGATATCACTGTATTTAAAGGATCCAGACCGCAATAGAAAATTATTATTCTTTTCTATGGAAAATAAATTAATTTAAAATTTTTAAGCAGGAACTGACTAGACAGATCTTTCCCAAGATGAAACATATTTCACAATTGTGTTCTCGTCTGTGGAAAAAAGTTAATTATATAGTTCTTTCTGAAAATTGCTGACAATTACCGAGGTCTCTGTCACTGTCTTGTATTGAACATCCAGTATATTTAAAATGATTACATGGTTGTTTATGGTCTGGACACCAATATTTGTATATTGGAAATGTTATGGTTATAAAATACATTTTATGATGATCAATAAATACTCTTATCTATGTACATATACTTGATTTAACAATTTCCTTCTTTTTTTGTTGTTTATGAAAATTGCAATACACGTATTTTAAAGAAAAATACAAATTTCCATAGGTGAAGTATCCAATACCATTTTGTCCTTAATGTGAAATTTTAATCTCCTTCACAGCCAATTACAACTCTCTAAAGTTTAAGTTTATACTTACGACAGTGAAGGTCCATTATAGAACTCCAAATACAACAAGCAATGATATGTGTAATGTAGAAATGATAAGTACTTCACCCAAAATAACCATGGTGGCAGGGTTCGTGTGTAAAATCCACCTGAAAACACAGAATGAATAGTGTGTATCATTTAAACCAATTCTTTTATCGTAACAACATCCAAAGTAGAAATAAATCATAAATGAATAAATCACAAATGAACACTTTTTCATTATAAGTTCCTTGTCACAAATTGTAAATTTTTGAAACAGTTGAACTTGACATTACAACATCGGAGTGTATCTGAAATCAGCATTTGTTATTTAAAAAACAGAAAGTAATTGATCATATCTTTTAAGCAGTCACCTTATCATTTAAACCTAAATGGTATAAAAATTTCCTAGAGAGGTTATGCTGCCTATAATATTTGCAAATATTACAGAATATCACTGATGTTTGTATAGTGATGACAGTAGTAAAATCATGAGAGCTAATGGCTTACTATTTCATTATTTCATTTCTTCTGAATCAGTAAAAATGCACTTTTATTTCACTAGGGATTTAATGAGACTTTATTTCTCTCATTGTTTAAATTTGTATTCTGTATAAGTACTACATGGATATCAGTTTCAAGAATTTACAATTTATTAAATAAGTGACCATTTCCATTTGAGGAGTTATTACCTCCCCTGATATCAGGGATTATAACTTAGGCTTTTTACTTGACATTTTTCATTAAGTCAAGAGTATACTTCATTAAATTAAAACACAAAATAGCAGTTGAAGCTATATGTTTAGCACTGATTAGCAGTTGACCATTAAAAGATACTTATCTTAACAAAGTATGTTTCAAATTTTAACAAGATATATTGAGCACCTCCGAAGTGGACACATTTTTTAATTTTCCTGAAAATTACTAATTTTGTGATTTTTCGTGCATATTTGATTTATATTTGTATTATGGACAAGGCGACAAAACTCCAGAACAACATCTGATAAGGTAACAGTATAGAGGAGCCTAAGGAAATTTCAGTCTAGTGAGTCATTCTAGCAACTTCAAACTTTGATCACAGATATAAAGAACTTGGCAATATTTTGTAACCATTTTTCATCATTTTAGTAACGATGATTTAAGTTTTTTAGAATAATTATGAATAAATAATGGAAACAATAAGAAAAATGTTTTCATGTACTTATTAATAAAGTTTCATTTTTTTAGTAGAAAGGCTAAATAACTCCCAACAATTCTTTAGAATGAACAAATTTATCGGTTTGCCAGTGCAACAATTTTAACTTGCCTAGGTTAGTTTGTAAAATATCTATTATACACATGTACATGTAAAAATCTGCACATATATGAAATTTCACATTTACAATAACGGGCACATAGCCATAGTTAGCATTAAGGGGAGATAAACAATGTTTAATTGGAAAGTTGTCAACTTGCCATAAATAAAGTCTTAAAAAACAAAATCATGTAAGCAGTGATATATCCCAAAATATCATACAAGAAATAGGACAAATATACCTGAGGAGCAAATCAAAAAACGAAATCCCTTAGACAGTCAAACCCGGGAAGACAAATGAACAACCACAAGCACAACAAATAAACACTGAAAACTAAAAAACAATGAGCAACACGAACTCCTTTAAAAACCAGGAGTGAACTCATGTGCTCCAGAAGGATAAGCAGTTTCTGCTCTGTATACAGCACCCGTAGTGAAGTTTAATAAAGTCAATCCGGTCGAAGTCACAAATCGGTGGAGGTAATTTTCCCTAACTTTTTTATCTTGCCTTTAAACTTTCTAGAATATTATCATAATTCTTGTTCCTCAACATTTCATTATCATTAGCCAGATTCTACCTTTTAGGTTAGTGTTCAAATCAATTATTACTCACTTAAACTAATAAATACTGTTTAATTACCAAAATTAAATTAATAGTAAACCGATATGATCAGGAGAGTATTGGCAAAAATCCATTTTGAATATAAGGCAGTGATAATGAAATATATATGAAATATACACTAGCAATCAACCAATCAGAATCGGGATTCTTATATAAGGTATAATTAGGTACAATAGATATATCATAAGTAAATAAGGGTTCTATCTATTTGTAAGTATCTTTATTCAACCATAATTACACAATGATCAAGATCTGAAAATAACAGAAACAGAAACTATAATAAACTGATAAACTATGACAATTATCCTATAATAAGACGGACGTACCTAATAACATAATTCCCATTATGCAAACAGTGGCTAGACTCATACTACGTCTGATATCCATACACACGATACCCAGAAATAAACCAATACTCTGCAAAAAATTATAAATTTGAAATGAGACAGTCTTTTTAAGTAAAATTCTCCTAAAACAATGTGCAATCAATAAATAAAATATCACATAAGGGTCATCATATGATCTTCAGCACCACAAGACAAACTCTATTTTTAATTCATATTTAATTTCATTTCTTTATACTATGTTTAATGTTCAGTCAATTTTCATTCATTTATTAACTTAAATTTCATTACGACACCACTTGCCCAATTAACACTATTTCAATCATCTCTTGTGAAGTCATGTAAGACAGGATTGATTGTTTAATATCACTGGCACATGATTGAATGTATACTTTACCTGCCCTGCGATAGCATGTATTATAATCGTTCCTATGGTAGCGAAGAATGCCGAGACCCCATTAAGTCCGACACACCAGTAAACTACAGATATGAACATGACTGGCTGAATCAGTATCAGTGGTATCTCACTGGTCATTT
This sequence comes from Mytilisepta virgata, assembly GCA_028015205.1. Taxonomy (NCBI): domain Eukaryota; kingdom Metazoa; phylum Mollusca; class Bivalvia; order Mytilida; family Mytilidae; genus Mytilisepta; species Mytilisepta virgata. The sequence continues at coordinate 19,793,964 of CM051515.1, forward strand.
TGGCAAGGTAATATGCCGAGAGTCTGTACCATCCTGCTGATCTTTCTTTGTTTATAATTATTCTTTCTGATGGGACTTCAAAAGTACAAAAACAATTTGATTACTGCCAATGGCTACATTTATACCATTCAAGTGAGACTTCAGCATATCAATATAGCATACAAGCATTACTGTGACGCTAAGGATGATCTGGGTGTGAGATTTTACTCTGTACATATAATTACATTACTTGTTCATTTCATTGAAATACATATTTTTTATTGGTTAATATCAATCATGTGGTCCTGAAAAGTGATGTTTCATAACCCAATTAAAGTGCAAATATTGTCGAACGAACACTGTCAACGTCGATACCTTTGCAATGCAGCAGATTAATATTTCAAGACAATACAGAGAATATTTAAAAACTGCAGTCATATTTTAAACTTGTAATTACAAAAAATTAATGCATCATTTTAATACATGTAGTTTGATATGGTTTTAAAAATAAAAGCCTTGAAAATAAAATTTTGATGCACATTTCGTGATTTACGACTCATCAGTTGTGCTCATGACCTAAAATGTTAAAAACCAAAACAACAATCCAAAAAATTGAAGAGCAAATTCAAAAAATGCCAAAATGACTAAAAGGGGTAAAACCAAAACAATCTAAGGACAGAGGGAGAAGGCACACATTTTTAGTATAAAGCACATAAATGTCCTTAGGACACACCCTCACTGATAAAACTTCAAAAACAAAAAATTCTATTCTAAAAAAATGTTTTCTTATATTTCTTTCTGAGTAAAGTTTATTGCAACATTTTCAATATCTTCTCCACTCAAATGGTTATAATGGTAACATACCAAGTAATTTTTACAAGAGGTGAAAGACTTACATGATGTGACTGTGTCAAACAATGGAGTAAATCCCCAATTCATGGCTAGGAAAAATATCTGAAAGATAGAAACATGTTATATCTAGAATGTGTGACATTCTATTTAATGCCAAGATAAATTAAACACTGTGCAACAAAAATCAGATGTTGAAAATGGCAAAGACTACTGAAAACATTTACTCTCATTGTATATTTAATCTCTTTAGTCTTACATAATTTTTATTACCGATGACCTTATTTTGTAGTACAATTTATCAGTTTTTCAATCCAACCGTGTTGTAATTTTAACATTTTGTTTAAATTATAAACAAACATAACTTATTTAAAAGTTTTAAACACAAATTTATTAGTTCAAAACTTGTAACAATTTTTATATTTTGTTCAAGTAACATTCTAAGCAGAAATACTAAGGAAAAAGTTTTAAAGAAAGAAAATATATTTTCAAGCACTTCAATACATACAACTCCCATTCTATCCCTTAAAGTCTCCTCCTGCCTTGGTAACTGAAACCAAATCAGACTTAATAAAATTGTCATGACAACAGTCTCAATGACCTTGAACTTGCTGAAAATTATAGCTTTTGATTGTCGAAATGTTCTGATAGTCAGCTGAGTATACTGTGTACAGAATCCAGTCGGCCATTTTGGATCATCATTCTTGGGTGGATTTCCTTCAGGTTCAGGTATTTCCATTAGACTAATATGGACACTTTCTGATTCTGAAACATTTATCAAAAATCTTTTTATTACTCGTAATATGATATTAAAATGTTAAGGATGCTCTATGGTCATGTTTTGGTCTTTTTGTCAGATTTTCGGAATCCTTGGGTTTTATCCATTTCTTAAACATGAAATTTTTTGCCCATGAACCCCCACTTTTTCTTTTATAATTCAATCATTTATACCTTAAAATGGTATTTGACAAAATTTTATGAAATCCTTTTTTTTTTTCATACATCTTTGAGAGACTGAAGTTGTCAATACAAAGACAATGAAAAATCCGGAGAAAACCCATTTCCTGCAAATTTTCACGGCCTTGTAGCTCTAAAATGAGCACATGAACCTACATTTTTTTCTTGCTTATTTGTTTACTATTCATATGTTCTCTCAAACTAAAACATCTATTTCAAATCCTATTTATTTCCTATTAGACCAGAGATCATCCTTAACAATACAAAAACTGACTTGTGAAATGTTTTATGAGAGGGATATAAATCATCATGTGCTATTCAACTAAAGGTACTTTGAGCACTTACAAAATGAGACCCCTAAAACTCAAAACCAAATAAATGCTTAACTCAAATTATCTCCCCTTCAAGATGGATTAAATATTTTGTTTCTTACACATCTTCATAAAGTTTACTACTTTAAGAATGAATTTCACTAAATATCAGGAGGATGTGTCCTCAAAAAATTCATGGACAGACAGACAGATGGGCATTGTGTTTCCTATGTACACCACCTTATAGGGATATAATCAAAATAAATTGCTTTTAAACAGATGTTTTTCTAAAATCATGATCCAAATTTAAGTTTGCCCCTTTCAGCAATTCACAAAAAAGAAATAAAACATTTATGGATTTCAAAAACATGAATTTCTATTTGTCAATACAAGTATACAATGTACTAACCATTGTCATCAGTTTTTGTTCCTTTCTTCTTTAACTTTTGATAATTTAAAGTTTTTTCTTCCTCAGCTTTATTTTCCTCCTTCATTCTTACATCTCTGAGCTCCTCAGGCCAAGCATCAGTATTCCTATTTTAGATTATCATTATAGTTATTTCACATCCCTGTAGTTTTCGTAAAAGTTCACGTTTATTTTTATGTTGGTATAATTACTCAGTTTTCATAATAAACAAACAAAACATGAGGGTCAAAATACCATATGACACCAGTAAGCCATTAAAAATTGATTTATCGCAAAGCCAAGAATATATATTCTCATTTATTTACCCTAATAAGTAATTCTGCCAAGTTTCATCTAAATCCGAAGTATAATGCATGAGATAGAGCAATGAAAAAATTTTGTGACAGACAGACAGATGGACACACCGACAGACAGACAGTACAAAAACAATACGGCTCCCCACCTCAGTGGGGGGAGACATGATACAAAAAAGACATTATATTGTGGTAACCACGGTCCTTAATGAATAGACGGAGGCATTGGTTTTTAACCAATGTCAATTTAGCCAATCAACAGCCGACATTTATTCAAAGCCGGGGATAAGTACCTTAGTTCATAGGCAGCTTTCACTATCTGGTCTCTTGTAGAATCATCTTCTTTCAATCTTTCTACTGTAAACGAAATTTTAAAGTTTTATAAAACCTGCCATATGATTAACACAAACCTGTAGAACTAAAACTGGAAATAAGTCCTTACAACACATTTGCACAATATACAATTCTTGAATTTTGATTTAAACTGTTTTATATTTCTTGGCATTCCTAAAATACATGTAGATTATGATTGAGTGTTCCACTGAATGCTTGTGTTGCCTTTGTCAGCAATTACTTGTTACCGAGGAGTTGAAAACGGCTAAGTATTTTATTGAATTAATGTCCTAACAGTAGACTAACTTTTACTAAAATACATGATAGAAAGCATGAACACAAAAAAGCAAGTTAGGTGCTGTAAATCTGGATATTTTGGCTGTTTTTGCTAAAGACATGGATGTTAAATTTTGGTGTTTGTAGATGACAGTTTTTTGCTGCTTTTTTTTTTTGGTGCAAAAATGATGAAAATTCACTCCAAATGCTTCATTTCAAGATTTAAAAATAAAATTGTTTGCCCACTCCTAAAATTTGGTAAAAATTTGGATATTTTTTCTCATTCTTTTTCAATATTTTAGTTAAAATTTGATTATCGTCCAAAAAGAACTAGTCCTCAAGAAAAAGAAAATTAAAATTTTTAAATTTAAGATTTTGCTAGCTAGCATCTATTTTTGCAACCCAAAAATCCAAAGAACTAAAAATAAATTTGGTGTAGCCTAAGCAAAGTCATAAAACAGATATAAATTTACAAATTACAACTGAATTTGCAAATTAAAGGGCAGATAACTCCCTAACATTTTTTAAACTCGTATCTACGGTACTGATCATAATTGTTGATAGAAAGAGCATAACAATTACACAACAGAGCTGTTAGAATAACAGTGCTATGTTGCTGACGCTTAAAGATGTTTTATACTATCAATTGGGTCTACTTACAAATGAAATCAGCAGGGTTATAATGAGGCTCCATAGGAAATCCAGCGCCAGCAAAGAAATCAACTACATCTCGTGTTCTTCCAAAATAAGCAACCTAAATAAATACATATGTATTAAATATATTGTAAAAGCAGAAATTGTCATTGGAGATTTGAATTCATTTATTTTGCGACTAAGTATCATCAACAAAAATTAATCCCTAACAAAATACGACCCTTATTAATATTTATTATCTTTGGAATCCCAAAAAATTTTATCCCATGAAATTTTAACCCCACAGAAATTAGTGATTTTACAGTACATGCATTTACATATATGCATAACAAAATACTATTGTGTAGATTAAAGCTGCAGATTCTTCTAGAACCACCTAAAAAAATATAAAGTCTCTTCAAATACAATGTAACATAAAATAGGGATATGGGATGCAAAAAATTCCTATATGCAATATTCCCTACTAGAGTTGTCTCCCATATACATGATTTATCTTTCCTGACAGAAGGTGTCTTGTATTAAATATAAAGGGCAAAAAGTAATTTAATTTTTTATAAAAATGTTGAATTTGAGAAGACCTTCATCAGACATTGAAAACTGTGGGAAAATATATCCATGAACATATCATTAATATGTGTGAAGTATATTGTTAAGAAGGAAACAGAAATACATGCACAACAATTTGTCCATTGATATCTATAGAAGAAATTTTCTCCAAAGAGCAGATAACTCCGTAAATGGGAGAAATCTTACATGTATCAAAAATGGGGAATATGACAAAAGTCTAATGAAAGGAACAGCTAGAATGTTTACTAATTTTTTTCCTTTTGAAGTTATAGCAAGGATTTCAACATTGAGAAGAATGTCACATTTTACTGCACATTAAAGCTGCCCCTTAGCACAGGTCACCGCAGAATTCTTTACTAATTGAAGATTACATAACATACGTGTCAATGAATTACAAAGCTGATAGGGTTAATTAACAAACTATATACAATATAACATACAAAGATATGTAAAATATACTATCACAATTTGTAAAAGAATGCCAACTTGAATATTTCATCATATATTAAGCATCGATATAGGTAATTTCGCCCATATGAAACAACGAGAAGTGAACTTGTCATGTCAGATCTGCAGGGCAAAACTTAAAATGAGCATATCAAGGACAAAAATCTGTATCAGTATTCTTATCTAAGGCCACACCTAATTGATTTTTAGTTCATTGGATTTTTTAAAGAAAAAAATGTGCTAGCAAGTGTAATTCTTATCTTAAACTATAGCAAAAAATTGAAAAAAAAATCCCTACTTTATACCAAATTTTAGGAGTGGGCAGACACTTTTTATTTTAAATTTCTTGAAAAATGAAGAATTTGGTGTGAATTTTCAGTTGTTACGTCTTAAACATGGAATGCAATGATAACACAAACACATACACAAAGATTAGTGAAGCTTGATGATGAAAATTGGAAGGAATATTTCGTATTAAGTGATGTATTGCTTTTTTCCCATACAAGTTCCAAATCAGGACAGATAAAATGTTACTGGTTTTTGAGAGAAAAGTGGAAAAATTTGCTGATCACTGGTAAATTTATTGGTCACATTGGAAATACATGATAAACAGTTTATGACACTCCATTTTCCATATTAGTCTAGTTATCATCTTGTGACCCACATCAGCCCTCTGCCAAGGCCTCATGCTTATATCGTTTGTTCAGTTGGGGTTTTATGCCGTTTTCAGCACATCTGGCTATTTCGCGACGGCCAGTTTTTATTGGTGGAGGAGGCCGGAGTACCCAGGGAGAACCATTTAAGATTGGAGTCAAACACACCCCTCCACAGGTGAGATTCGAACTCACGACATCAGTGTTGACAGGCTAGTGATTATTAGTAGTCATGACGAACTACCTAGACCACTCGGCCACCGAGGCCCCTGATTATTACAGTAGTTTAATATAAAATTGATTGCAATTTTAACAGCTACTTCAAATTAACATTTATATACAGTGATTTTTAGCTTTAATTGATAAATGTTTGACCAGTGGGATGACAGCGAATAATGGGATTTATTTTCCGATACTGAATTTACAAGGTTATTTTATTGAACGTGATCATTAGCAGTCATAACTACCTAGACCACTTGGCCACTGAGGCCCCTGGATGATATCAGGACTGATATTGAAAATGGGTGGTAATAATCTATATTTATCATCCTTCCCTGTGATTCTATCAGCTTGTTGAGCAGCTCCGAAAAATTCGTATCAAGAAGCGCATGCGCTGAGCAGGAGTTATCAACAGTTAGCAGGACTTATCAACAAATTCTCCCAACGTTTGGCAGCTTAGAACTTATTAAATAGCTTTCAAAATTGCAAAATATTAATAAATATATCAAGATTTGTTGTTCCTTTTTTATATTATGGCGTTTTATTTAAATGAATGATGAAGAAATTTCTAAAAGTGACATCAACAAAATGTGTCTTTCCACGATGCTGATAATGTCTGCTGGGACTTCTTTCCGCTCTTTCCATTGCATTTCATTATTTGCAATTAAATCAAATTTTTAACCGTACGCTTTATTTTTGTATGTCCATATTTTCACCTGAATTAGTACAAAAAAGACTTAATGTTGTTTAAATATGTCGTCTCCTTGGTTAAATTTGAGTGATTATTTTACGTTGCGCATATTTTAGTCAGAAGTTGTTTCGTGAATGGAGATGAACTATGACGTCAACGAGGTTGCAAGTTTGAAAGCAGGTGCTTTTGTTTCCAGAAAAATCATGAACAAAGATTTCCAGACTGATTTGGTTTTTTTAAACATAAATATTACCCGCTCGACAGAATATGAAGATTTGGGACGAGTGAGCGTAGCGAACTCGTCCCAAACTTCATATTCTGGCTCACGGGATGATATTTTAAGATATCTAGCTGTCAAAATGCAGATAATATATACATTTCAGTAATTCCATTTGTACTAGTTGTCAATTTGAAAAATGTCAAACAAATGCTATTTAAATATATTAAAAGATATACAGTCAACTCTCGTTATATCGAAGTTGTGGGGAATATAGAAAAAGTTTGACACATCTGTAGTTAGACACAAGCGGCAGCTAATTAAACATAATAACAACTTAATTCAGAATTAAACATGTGTCAATAATTTATTAATTATCTAAGATAACAAGTCAAGCTAACCTCAGGTAAAGACGGGACCATCATACAGCAATAAAAAGTTAATGACAGGAAATTTTAATTGATTTTCAGATTTAACTATTAAAATCATTTTTATCCCTGAGGTAATAATTCGAAATTGTGTATTACTTCAAGATAACGAAAACCATTTAAATGCACTTGTTAATATAGGGACTATAATTCATTTTGAGACCACAATAATTTCGGAACACCAGGAGTCAAAATACATGTATATATATGGTACAAACTTTGGAACCACACAAAAATCTTACCTATCAAAAATTTTGACTCAAAACAAGTTCCAGACAATGAGAGTTGACTGTACATATATACAAGAGGTTCTCAAGAGCCTTTATTGCTCACCTGGATTTAACTTAAGTATAGCAGTCATCTTGTCTGTTTTTCTCATAGGGTCCAATATCAAACTAAGTTCAGCTGTGGCGGCAATCTTGGTTGACAGTAAAGGTCATTGGACACAATTTTAAAAGAAGACCATCTAAGGATCTGGTTCAAATTGGTTTCAAACAAGAAGATTTTTAAATGAATCTTCCATTAGGGTCCTATGTTAAACTAAGCTTGGCTGTGGTGGCCATCTTGGTTGACAGTCTGGGTCACTGGACACAATTCTGAAAGAGGACCATATAACATTTCTACCAAATCTGGTTAAAATTGGCCAATTGGTTTCAGACAGAAGATCTTTAAATGAATTTTCCCATAGGGTCCCGTGTTAAGTTCCGCTGTGATGGCCATCTTGGTTGACAGTCTGGGTCATTGGACACTATTCTGAAAGAGTACCATCAAAGGACCATTGCTGCAAAGTTTGGTTCCATCTGGCCATGTAGTTTCATAGAAGAAGATTTTTTAATTCATCCCCCATTTGTTCTCTATTTTTAGTAACAGCAGCCATGTCAATTGGAAGTTGTGGTTACCAGACAAAATTTTGGAAGGGGCCCCAAGGACCATTCCCTCAAAGTTTGGTCCCAATTGGCGCAGTGGTTTCAGGAGATCTTTAAAGTAAAGTTTATGCCGGACGATGGATGTCGAATGTTCGACCCCAAAATGACAGATAACGGATACCAAGTGATCGCAATAGTTCACATGGCTCTGTAGACCAGGTGAGCTAAAAACAGAAGCATAAGAGGATGAATTAATATTCCATGCTATAATTTGGAAAATTTGTTTTTAGTCTTAGGACAAGTTAGTTACCTTTAAACATGCAAGTATCCTTGGCACATGTACATACATGCAAAATAAGTTAGTAAGTGGTACAACATAAAATCATGGTGCTAAATCTAAATAAAATAAAAAAAGTGTTGTTAGGCTATTCAGAAAATAATTTTGTTTGTCAAGCCCTACTTCCATCACGGTTCCGTCACTGTTATTGCAAATCTGATTTAAATAAAAAAAATTTCATTTTGGCTCCTGTATATAGTAATGGAAAGCAAAACAAACAGCTAATATATCTTAACAGATTGTGAAATTGGTGCTAACCAGCCATTTTTATTTATGTCAGTTTTCAGAGGGAATGGATTTACACACAATACAAGTTTTTATTTTCTTTTTTGGGGGTTGTTGTCTAATTTTCATTTACCCATATCTTCAGAAAACAAAAAAAATTATCTGAATAGCCTTAGCATGGTTAGAATTATTGCATTATGTTCAAGTGAAGTTGAAAGAAAACAAAAAATGCTAATTCCAAAGCAAACAACAAACATGAAACAAAAAGGTTTCAAAACAGTTTGTATTAATAAATCATTAGTACTAGTATTATTAAATAAACTAAGTATTAGGATGCTATAAGGATACTAACACAAAATTCCCCCAAATTCTTTGCTTGACCTTAAGATACTGTAAATTCTAAATTTTTTAAGCTTTCCTAGCCACAGTGCAGCTTTAGACATTGTGCCTATCCTTCATTTGACATTTTATAAAGATTGGATGAATTCAACTTTTGATCCTTTTTGCTATGTTTATGCACTTCTTGAATATTCCAACACAACACCTGTCATGGCCCTAGATTTCACATTAAGTTTCATGACAATTTGGAAATTTAGGTCTTCTGGAATTTCTCATTTCCATGGCAACAGCAGCCATTTTGGAAATTCCGAGACCAAAGTGTATATCATGGTATGGTGCCTTACCTTCACATTAAGTTTCGTAAAGATTAGATTATTTTCAATTCTTGGAAATTTTTTATCCTGTTGAAACTGCCTAATTCCAAGACTAAAAGCGCAAGCCCAATAATTATCCAAGGTAACACAATCATTTAATTGCTAGACCAAAGTGAATATGAAGGTTTGGTGCCTAATCCTCTCATTAAGTTTCATAAAGATTGGATTATTTTTATTTTTGGAAATTTTTTTGTGTTGTTTCCATGAATTCCAAACTCCCAAAATCTAACACCAAAGTGCATAATACAGGCATGGCATATAAGGTTTTAGAAAGTTTGGAGCAACTTTAATTTGTTTTTTTCCAAGACTTGACTGCACATCTAGGTATTGTGCTTAACCAAATTACATAATAACTTGAATATTAAAATGATTATCATTTTTTTAGACCAAATAAAAAATCATACATTGAACTCACTTCAACAAAATCTTATTCTTTTTCTGATCAAGGTGTTATAAATTGTTAGGATCCAAATGTTACAGCTGCATATAAGAGATTTTAAAAAAAAATCAACATATTTGAAAAAAAAATTTGTTCATTTATTACCTCCCCTTCTGAGAGCAACAACAGATTGTCAAAAAGGTAGAATATGAAGCTTGAAGGCTGATGAATTGTTGTGACAACAGTCTTGTTGTGGTCCTTGGCATACTTCTTCAGACCCTGTATCAGACTGTATGCTGTACTGTAGTCCAAACCTGAGGTTGGCTCCTAATTCAAATATTTTTTGAAAAGTAATAAATTTCAATAAGTAGTAATTTTTAATCATCTTGATAACATTTATTTCATTTTTTTTTAAATCAAGAGTCAAAAGTATTACCTGGAAATCCTTTAAGTTTCCTTGCATTTTAAATCAAGGGCCATAACTCTGCAATGGGATTAAAAAATACCAAAACTAAACTTGACCTGTAGTTGGTGATCCATGTTAAAGTAGTATTCTTAACATCATCTAAAATCCTATAATATCATAATTTTGTTTTAAATTAAGGGCCATTAATATGTTTTTTTTTTGTTTCTATAGCTGCTGAGTCAAGTCATTTTAAAATTCTCTCATTTAGAATCTCTGATGTTCTTACACAATTTTGCACAAAAAATAACTAATGCATAGAATCTTCATTAATATTTTATACTCGAATGTTTCCCTTGAATTATACACAGCTTCTATACTAACATCTAAGAGGATCATGACAGGGTCAGTAATTAATTCACATGCAATGTTTGCCCTTTTTTTCTCTCCTCCAGACAAACCTCTCATCCAAATATCTCCCATAACTACAAAATATAAATAATTTATAATCAATTATCAGCAATTCATACATTTTTTCTTTTGGTTCTATTTGGCCAATTGGTCTTGGTAGTTGGTAAATTGTAAAGACTAATGAAGCTGTGAGTTCAAAACCCATGTATGGTGAGTTTTGTTCAACTGCAATCTTTAGATTGTCAGACTTCCTGCTCTAGTGTTCTCTTAGCACTAACTCTCCCTCCACCAATACCCTATCTGTGGATAATAGAGTTGTCTCCCATGAGTTATCTTTCCGAGGAAATTGATTTTGGGAAGGCCTTCACCAGACATAAAAAATTATAAGAAAATATTACTACAACATTTTAATAATGGTGTGGAGGATATTGTTAGGAAGAAAAAATATTTTGCAGAAAAATGACAATTTGTCCAATGATATCAATGGAAGACACCTCTTTCAAAGAGCAGATAACTCGCATGTATCAAAATAGAGAATAAAAAAAACTGGACTGAAAGTGTTAAAATCCCAACAATATTGCCAAGTATCATTTAATTACTGGTACTTCAAAGGTTCTGAGGTGAAAACAATAAGGATAGAAGGACAGACAGACAGAAAAAGTAATTCCTATCTGGGTATTATTACATTACTCTTTCTTATCTCGAAATTCATTTTTTAAATTAATCAATCACATGGTTCTTAAAATTGGTGTTTTAAAACCCAATAAAAGTCAAAGTCTTGTTTAGTGTGTGATCCTGTGACGACGTTGCAGCAGAGAAATATTTCAAGACAATACAGAGAATAGTTTAAAATTGCAATAATGTTTTATACTTGTCAAATGTAACTACAGCTCAGTGGGCTGACCCTGTATCGCTCACCTGACAAAATGCTTCTACAAATTTCCATTAATTCTTTGGTTGAATTTGCTTCAAAAGTTTCAGAGCAGATGATCAAAATATATTTTTCTCATAGGGTCCAAAGTTAAAAGTATTTCCCTTCTGGCGGCCATGTTTTTCTCAGATTTGAACATAATGAGCCAACTTTGTAAAGGACCTTCCATACATCATTCCAGTACAGTTTTATTCAATTTGCTATTATAGTTTTAGAGGAGATGATCAAAATATGTTTTTTCCCATAGGCATGTATGTTAAACTATGTTCCTGCTGTCAGCCATGATGTTTGTCGCATTCGAACGAAATGAGCAATCCCTCTAAAGGACCTTCCATACATCATTCCAGAACAGTTTGGTTAAATTTGCTCAACTAGTTTCAGAGGAGATGAACTTTAACATGTTTTCCCATAGGGTCCAATGTTAAACTATGTCCTGCTCTGGCAGCCATGTTTTTTGGCAGATCAGAAAAATTTCGGCAATCTTAGTAAAGGACCTTCCATACATCATTCCTGTAAAGTTTGGTTAAATTTGCACAAATTTTTAGTATGAAGTGCTTCTGCTTCAAGGCTTTCACACATCTGGGCCAATGCAACTACAACTAGAGGCTCTCAAGAGCCTGTATCGCTCACCTGGATTTAACTTTTCACCTTGAGCAGACCTAAAAATTTAAGTGTTGCAGTCAATTTGGCTTGTTTTTCTATAGGATTCTATGTCAAACTAATTTCAGCTGTGGCAGTCATCTTGGTTTAGTCCAGGTCAACGTATACATTTCTAAAAGAGAACCATCTAAGGACCATTTCTGCTAAGTCTTGTTCCAACTGGCTAAGCGGTTTCAGACAAGAAGATTTTTAAATGAATTTTCCTATAGGGTCCAATATTTAACAAAGTTCGGTGTGGCAGACATCTTGGTTGACAATCCGGGTGATCAGACATATTTCTGAAAGAGGACCTCCTAAGGGCCAATGCTGCCAAGTCTGGCTCCAATATGTCAAGTGGTTTCAGACAAGAAGATTTTTCAATGAATTTTTCCATATGGCCCTATGTTAAACTAAGTTTGGGTGTGGTGGCCATCTTGGTTGACAGTCTGGGTCATCGCACAAAATTCTGAAAGAGGACCATCTAAGGACCATTGCTGCCAAGTCTAATTCTAACTGGCTTAGTGGTTTCAGACGAGAAGATTTTTGAGTGAATTTCCATTAGGGTCCTATGTTAAACTAAGTTCTGCTGTGGTAGCCATCTTCGTTCAAAGTCCACGAAATCAAACATATTTCTGAAAAAGGACATCCTAACGACCAATGCCACCAAGTCCTGCTCCAATATGTCAAGTTGTTTCAGACAAGAAGACTTTTTAATAAATTTTCCTATAGGGCCCTGTGTTAAACTAAGTTCGGTTGTGGCAGCCATCTTGGTTGACAGTCCAGGTCATCGCACAAAATTATGAAAGAGGACCATCTAAGGACCATTGCTGCCAAGTCTAATTCTAATTGGCTTAGTGGTTTCAGACGAGAAGATTTCTGAGTGAATTTCCCATAGGGTCCTATCTTAAACTAAGTTCTGCTGTGGTGGCTATCTTGGTTCACAGTCCATGAAATCGGACACATTTCTGAAATAGGACCTCCTAAGGACCAATGCTGCCAACTCTGGCTCCAATATGTCAAGTGGTTTCAGACAAGAAGATTTTTCAAAGAATTTTTCCATAGGGCCCTATGTTAAACTAAGTTTGGATGTGGTGGCCATCTTTGTTGACAGTCTGGGTCATTGCACAAAATTCTGAAAGAGGACCATCTAAGGACCATTGCTGCCAAGTCTGGTTCCAATTGGTCAAGTGGTTTAAGACAAGAAGATTTTCAATCAATTTTCCCATAGGGCCCTATGTTAAACTAAGTTCGGCTGTGGCGGCCATCTTGGTTAACAGTCCGGGTCATTGGACATATTTCTGAAAGAGAACCTCCTAAGAACTATTACTGCCAACTTTGGTTCCAACTGGACTTGTAGTTTCATATAAGAAGATTTTTTAAAGTCACCCCCCTTTTTTTATATTTTTAGTAACAGCAGCCATCTCGGTTGGAAGTCGGGGATGCCAGACATAATTTTGGAAGGGGGCCACCCAAGGACCATTCCACCAAAGTTTGGTCTCAATTGGCCCAGTGGTTTGAGAGGAAAAGATCTTTAAAGGAAAGTTTATGCTGGATGCCGTCTTTAAAGGGCAAAAACTCCTATAAGGGGTCAATCAATGATTTTGGTCATGTTGACTTATTTGTAGATCTTACTTTATTGAACATTTTTGCTTTTTACAATTTGTCTTTATCTATAATAATATACAAGATAATAACCTAAAACTGCAAAATTTCCTAAAAATTAACAATTCAGGGGCAATAACCCAACAAAGGGTTGACCGATTCGTCTGAAAATTTCATGACAGGTAGATCTTGACCTGATGAACATTTTTACCCCATGTCAGTTTTGCCCTAATTGCTTTAGTTTTTGAGATATAATACAAAAACTGCAGTTTACCCCTATGTTCTATTTTTAGCCATGTCGGCCATGTTGGTTGGCAGGCGGGGTCATCGGACACATTTTTTAAACTAGATACCCTAATGATGCTTGTGGCCAAGTTTGGTTCAATTTGGCCCAGTAGTTTCAGAGGAGAAGATTTTTGTAAAAGTTGACGGACGACGACGGACGACGGACGCCAAGTGATGAGAAAAGCTCACTTGACCCTTCGGGTCAGGTGAGCTAAAAATGAAGATTCAATTCTTAACAAGAAATTGTGTCTGTAAGACATGGAAGCCTTAAGGATGTATTCTTCTGATGTTTCAGTCTAGTCAAAATCTCGTTCGGGAATTATTTCCAAAACATGTGATACAAGCTCAAGCATAAAATTTAGGTCAAAATGACCCAATTATTGTATGACTTTTCTTTACTACCAAAGGCACACCCACTGATGAACTATGCTTAGTTCCAAAGAAATGAACCTAAATGCAAAACTTAACCAGAGTCGCTCAAGCATAATGACCGAATTATTGTGTGACTGCTAATTACTACCCAAGCCACATCCACTGGTGAATTTCATTGATACACTATGCTTAGTTCCAAAGAAATGAACCTCAACAAAAAACTTAACCAGAGTCGCTCAAGCATAAAATGTAGGTCATAATGACCCAATTATTATATGACTGCTCAGTACTACCCAAGGCACATCAACTGATGAAGTTTCATTGACACATTATGCTTAGTTCCAAAGAAATGAACCTAAACGCAAAACTTAACCACATAGTACGGACGTAACTCTACATGTCCCATCCACATTCATGGGCGGGGCATAAAAACCGTTCATACTAATTGTGGCAATGATAGTTGTCCTTGACTATTACTTTAAATGTAAACACTGGCCTAGCATTACATGGAAGTTAGCTCCCATGAGATTCAGTTCAGGGCCATTACTTAGTGCAGGAATGCACTTTACTAATCTTGAAAATTGGAATACCCAAATTCTTCAATGAATGACAGAAAAAAAAATTAATTTATGAATGTATGTAGTACAAGAATGAATCATTGGTGTTGTTGTGTCATTACTTGTATATTTTGACTGTTCCAGATTCCAGATTTGTTTTTCCCTTTATTACATTGTAAATTTGGAAGATTTGAATAAGAAAATATGATGCATTATGTAAATTGTGTGATTAAGCTACACCGAATTGATTTTTAGCTCTTTGGATTTTTTATGAAAAAATATGTGCAAGCGAGCGAAATTTTAACATTTATTTTTTTCTTGAGGAATAGTTTTTTTCAGGGGTAGATCAAATTTATGTGCGGCACAAATTTTTTGAACTAAAATAATGCAAAAATGGGAAAAAAATCCCTATTTTTTACCAAATTTTAGGATCAGGCGAACACTTTTTAATTTAATTTCTTGAAAAATGAAGAATTTAGGCCAAGTTTTCAGTATTTTTTAAAAATAAGCCAGCAAAAAATTTTTCTTAAAATTTACAAAGCCAGAAATTGGAGCGGTAAAATCCAAAGAACTAAAAATCAATTTGGTGTGGCCTTACATATACTAGTTTGGAATCAAAAAACGTTTGTGACCTCTATTGTTACATCACTTCCTTCAGTCAAAAAGCAATCATTAATTGTAAAATATCAGATTTTCTTTCACTCAAAAATTTGTTTTTCACCTTTCTTGATGTAAAAAATATTATTAAAAAAAGCTGTCTAAGTGACAGCTAACCAAATCTTCCTTTGTCATTCTTCTTAGGAACTGCTCAATAACCACCCTACTTTGCCAAGGTCATAACCAGATTTTTGCAAAGAAAAATAATCTTCCATAATAAATTACTTAACGTATAATATTAATATGGAAACAAATCGACCATGTTATTAACATAAGCTAAAAATTGTTCATTACCTCTTACATGAATTACTTTAGAAATTTACATGGAGAAAAACAATTGTCAATAACAGAAAACCTGAGTACTTACTAGTATCTAGACATTTTCTGAGGTCAAGGTCATCAATTATTTGTTCCATTCGGTCCATCTTTTCTTTCTTTGGCATTTCATCTGGCAATCGTATCATAGCTGTAAACTAAATGAAAATTTTTATTGTAAATAAATAATAGTTATCTCCCTTTAGAACTAGTGAAAATTTTTATGTTTGTGAAAAAATCATATAACTGAGACTATATTCAATAATCAGAAATTTGTTTTTTCATGTAAAAGATATGTTTACATTACAAACTTGTGACTTTTACAGGTACAAGAAATCCTATCATTACATACTCTTTTAAGTACCATTCCATATAAAATTCAAAATCCAGTGGCAATGGATTTTTTTTATGTGTTTTTTTGCATTTCTTTTGTATAATTATTGACAGATCTGGTGATTTTTTCTTAGTTGTGACCTATCTTACTGAGATATTTTTTATATACAATGCACTATGAACAGGGGAGATAACTAGTGTTAGACCAATAATTTGTGTATATCTTTGCAAACTATTTTCACTGCTGCTAGAAGGCTTTTGAAATTCCCAGCTATTTTATTATAAATTTTTACTGAGTTTGAGTTGTAATATTAAATGCAATTCAGTTCAGGCTAAACACTGGTCCCCTTTTTGAGATAATTTTTACAAAGAAAGCACTATAGAACATTGTTACCAAGGGAGATAATTTATGGAAATTTACATAGAAAGCACTACAAATTAATCTTCCTGATTATATTTGGAACCAATGTTTGATATTTTTTGTTTTCCTAATGTATGGATAGTATAACAAGCAAATTAAATTACAATTAAAAAACTATGATGTGCCACCCATTTTTATGTAATTGTTTGTTTTTTATATGGAACTGTACTTTAAAATCGTTTACATCTACATGTAAACAGTGAAAAGATCATAAAATCTAAATAGTTATTTGAATATATTTATCATAAAGTTGGTTTTTATCTATAATTTAACTTTTTTCTTAAACTCAAGCATTGATTGATTTCTTTCCACGGTCAATTTAATATGAATGAATTTCCTCTTTGATCTGAGAAAATCATTAACAGTTCAGAATCGTACCAACAAATCACACTGTTAAAACATCTCTCTTTTTTACTCAAAATCTAGACTTTTCAGCCAAAATGTTGAACCTTTCAATTTTTAATTTTTATTGTAATCTCTCTTCTTTGTCCTTTTTGTTTGTTTTTTACCCTTTTAACAGCTCATTTACCCCTTGTCATAAAAATTGTTTCACAACATAAATTTCTCTTTATTATACAATATATACTTACTGACAAGGTTTCTCTGAGGGTTAAATTTGAAAAGAAAATGTCATGTTGGAGGACGTAACAGACTTTCCTTCTCATTGATTTGGTAATCTGGCAGTCATTTAGAGTTACCTCCCCTGAACTGTATGGACATCTGCAAGCCAGGGTGTTTAGTAAAGTTGTTTTCCCACCACCTGTAAATAAAACATAAGAAATTAAACCAGAAGTAAAGAAATTAAACAGAAATTATGTATTGCAAGTATTTAATTTAAACTTATTTATTTATAACAGTGCATTGGGAATGTTTTACCAACTTTACGCCAACTTTTTACCAACTCTCTACTTGGGATGTGTGAGAGCAGCCCCTTTAGCAGCATTTTAGCCTAGTATTATCCGACATGTACAGCAGAGTCTTTAATGTGTTAAGGGTGTTGCTCTCCCTTAACACAGAACAGCTATTTTTTTCCCCAACTGACAGACTGGCATCTTTTATCGGAGACCACCCCTGCAAATGGTTTCAATTGGGTATTGCAAGTTTGATTCATTATATTTTCATCCTGAACAGGAATTGAACCACTTTGCTTTGTATTCTTATGTAATTACCACTTCACAATAGCATCGGAAGTGCAAATATTATTTTCTTGACAAACTTCTTTGAAATGGAATGTGAGGAATTATATTGCTGACTCACCTGTGGGATTTTTTTGTGTGAATATAATTTTGAAAATGTTGGTGATGTTGTTGTACAATGGTATTTTGTGCACTATATTGAATCCTGTGGCATGTTGTATTGTTAATAGTTACTACATTTTTCCATATTCTTACATTTGATTATCCCACTGTGACAAGAAGTATCCAACACCAATACCTTTTTTCGTTAGATTGAAAATCAACATCAATACCTTTTTTTGTTAGATTGAAAAATAACAAAATCATTCAATCTGACTGAATTTCACTGAAATAAATAAAACTATCTAAAGTCTTTCATAAACAATATATCCAAGTTTTTCATCGAAATAGGAAAATGCAATAATTCTGAATTAATTTTAAGGAATATATATATATAATCTGGACCCTCTGGTCATAGCGGTCTAAGGTAAGAACTAACCATGTGAAATTAAAAATTTTAAGACTCCCTGCAATACCAATGCCTAACAATCTCAAGTTATTCAATTTTATCTGACAAAATGAAAACTTACCACTAGGCCCCATAATGGCTGTAAGATTTCCTGCTTTGGCCACACCAGATACATCTTTTAGGATAGGCCTCTTGTTGATGGACACATGTAAATGGTTAAAAACCAGTTCCATTTCATGACCACTTTTTGAGGAAGGGAGATAATCATTTTCAATAGGTGTCATCTCTGTGTTTTGATCATGCATTTGTTAGCTTGAAATTCTTTGATTAGGTTCTGTTTAAAGCACTCACTGGAAAATAAAACATAAATGAAAGACCATGATATGCGGGAATATAAATATGATATACTCAATAGGCCAAATTTTCACATGATGAATATGATAATGATTTAGCATGATCAAAATTTCTCTCAGGAAAATATAATAACGCAAAAAACTGTTTCCTCATTGACTATTCATTTTCTCATGAAAATATCATCTTTAATGATGTATAATGATGTACAAAAAGATATATATATACTTAAAACTAAAATCTTGTTAATATTTACTTTCTGTAAATCTTTCTTTTGGTTTTGTCTACAAATTGGTTATGTTAAACAAATATTCTGTAAATTTTATTGGCCAATCTAAGAAAAAATTAAGTCGAAATTTTTTGGATGTTCTTTTGTAATGATTTACATGGAAATTTTCAAAATAATTGATTGAGACCACTTTAAATAACAATTACTTACCGGTATAGATGGTTTCAATAAATTCAAATCAAGATCTATTTCATCCTAGATTTTTTCTCCAGTTAGAAAGATTAAATATCAAAATAACAAATAAGGGAAAAATTTGAATGAGGAAATTTTTTTTAAAATAATCTGACAAATTGTGTGACACAACTGAACTCTAGTATCAGCATCTAATTTAGGGAAAGCTCAAATCTGGCTCTTTTTGGAATTCCAAAGGGTGCATCTTTCAATGCAAAAATAAAAAATAAGCTGAGTTGCCAAATTCAAACCAAAGGTAAATTTTCCTTCATTACCTGCACCTGCCCATTCGCCTCACCACCAACCTGCCAGGCCGCCCTACTTTGCCAAACTAATGAGTAGATCTTCTGTGTTAGAACATTTGGTTAATAAAAATGGTGAAAAATATCAACTCAAATCTAATTGTGTATTAAGTGGTAATTAACAACTTTAAAATGACCTGGTAAAATTTTACCACGTGGAAATATAAATTTTTACCGCAATCAGCATTACAACGTATCAGGTGGCATTAGTATATGAAAAGTGTCAAATATTTCAATTCTAATATTGCAGAAGTCCTTAACAATATTTGAATTATAGGGTTTAATTGTACTAAAGTTATTGTGAGGCATTTAATAATTTCCTCACGAAAATATTTGCTATTAAATGTTTTCCAAGGTAAGACTTTTAATAGTAAAATCCTTTCCAAAGCCATATTTTTCTGTCCACTGTGTAAGTTTGCTAAACAAAAGTGTCTGTAAAGAATTTACCTTTGGGGAACTATTAAACAAAAGGGGGGTTTGGTTTATTTGTCAGAATAAAAGAAAGAAAATAGGTGCAAGAAAGTAAAAGAGAAAATTATTTCATATGAAAAATTAAATTTTATTAACTCAACTGCATCAACATTTACCTGTAATGAGGTGGAAACTATTTAATAATTAGATACTGTAAGATTTTATCCTCCCTAAACTGTAAACTACTGACATTCCTTCAGGAAACTATTTAATATATAGTAAAACAATAAGTTATTATCCTGGAAGTTGTTTGGAATGAGGTTAAATCATTGTTGAAAGAAGGAAAATTTCATAAAGGAGGAATGGATTTAATAGTTAAATAATATTCCATGGAAACTGTTTCATATTAAAAATTTTCCTCCAAAAACAATTATGGCTTACAATTGCATTGATAAACCTCAAAGAATCAATTTTCAACATCATCAAGCTCAAAGGACACAATACATTACCGCAACATTTATGAATTATATTTTCATTACTATCACTACATGTAATATATAATATGTAGAGCTGTTGCCCTCTGCTCACCACGGGAAGTTGGAAATTTCGCTTGTTTCACTTTTTTCAACTTCTGAAAGTATGATTTTAGCAAGACATGGCTCTTCAGTTGCCTTCCATTTACAACTTTGACGGAGTTTGTGAGTACTACTTACTTGTATGATATGTCCATAAACTTAATCTATAATATGGACAAACTTACCTGTAATATAACAACAATCGTGGTAATGTAATCTTTTCTTCAGTTTACCTAAGGAAAAAAGTCACTGTAATGTATACTCCAGAAAATCATTCTAATGAATTAAAAGAAATTTAAGAGTCGCAGTAATGTGCTGCTGATACAAAAACAACGAAAAATAAACTTTACCTGTTTAGAATGGATCATTAATAATATTTTTCAAATTTACATTTGGGCAAAGAAAAGTTTGTTATATATTTCTGTATTACCAATAGGAAACATGTTAAATTCAATTAAATCTGTTTTTAATGGTGTCAGCCAAAATTTCAAATGGTTTCTGTTTTGTTTTATAGTAATAATTACTTTATTTCAAAAGGGTAATAAAATTTCATTTATATCCAATATTCCCTAAAATTTTCGTAATAAAAACCAAATTATTATAGGATTAACATGCTCACTTATCTCTCTTATTCATAACAATTGGTTATGGTAGGTAAATTTTGGCAAAATATTTGAGCAGTTTCAAAATTTTGGGAATGTGATTCGATGAAACAATTCCCATTCAATGCGTATGTACAATATATTGCTCTATTTAGATACATACAATTATCCATGTTCAGAAATTTAGTTCCAAGTAATATTGATCATGAAAGGGATTGAAATTTAGTTAAGAGTGGATTTTGCAGCTATACTTGTCTGTGATAATCTAGAATCAAATTAAGAAACTAAGGAAATAATATGACAGTGAATCACACTCTTGAAATAAAACAGAATAATGAGAACATTTAACATTATCTATTGTTATACAGAAGAGAGATAAGCAGGCGTGATAAACATAATCACATGTATACGTAAACTTACTAACATATGTTCATACTCGTCTACATGTATTAGCAATGTCAGTAAACTTCAGGTGGAGCTGTTTTGGGAGAAGTTATTTGAAAACTGGATTCTGCTTATTCACAACCTTTCCCAGCCTATTTTGGGACCAGTATACTGTAAACAAACTGTGGCTTCTGCCCAGTGGTGCAACTAGTGTTTACTGACATTGCTACATGCATGTTGACTGACAAGGGTATAAAATTACAAAAGGTTGTGTACATGAAAACCCCTCTCCAAACCACAGTCCCTACATATCAAATTGCCGTTTGTTTGTTTGGTTGCTTTTGACAGATATCAAAGTTTGAAATTTTATCAAATTATTACCAGTCTTCACAGCTAGATTTTAATTTTTGACAATCCCCTGAAATTTGTTCAAAGTTTATTCAGTTTATACCTGTAACATTAGAAAGTCTTGGGGATTCTTCTCCTAAATGAAACATGTATTTATTGTCTAACTCTACATAATCAGATGAAATATCAAGATCAAGATCTATTTACAGACAAGCTCAGATGATTAACTTTACCTTTCAAAACATCAATATATTTTTCAACCTTTTCAGTTTTACACCACCTGTACTACAAAAGACCAATTGAAACCAGTGAAATATACCCATGTTCACTCTCTGGTTATAATGAACCTAAAATACCTAAATTTCCTATTTCATTTTAAAAATGTTTGTTTAGTTGGGGTTTTACGCCATTTTCAGCACATTTGGCTATTTCGCGGCGGCCAGTTTTTATTGGTGGAGGAAGCCGGAGTACCCGGTGGGAACCACGGCCTTCGGTAGGAAAATTGGCAATCCTTGTCAATTAAGATTGGAGTCGAACACACCCCATCACAGGTGAGATTCAAACTCACAACCTCAGCGTTCACAGGCTAGTGACCATTAGTAGTCATGACGAACTACCTAGACCATTCGGCTACTTTGAACTTTGTCCTCACTCAATTTCCAACTGGGGGCCTCGGTGGCCGAGTGGTCTAGGTAGTTCGTCATGACTACTAATGATCACTAGCCTGTCAACGCTGGGGGTTGTGAGAATGAGAACATCTAAAGGCTTCTGGTGGCCATTTTGTTTCACAGACTATGATAATTTATGCAAAGTTTGTAAAGGACCTTTCATAGATGTTCCATACCAAAATTTAGTTCATTTGGCTTTACAATTTCAGAGGAGAAGAAGTTTTAAATTTCAACCAATCAGAACATGTAATGCTCATGGAGGCCATTTTGTTTCATGGACAGGGATGATTTATGCAAATTTTGTAAAGGACCTTGCATAGATGCTCCATACCAAAAATCAGTTCATTTTGCTTTACGGTTTCAAGGGAGAAGAAGTTTTAAATTTCGACCAATCAGAACATTTAAATGGTCATTGCGGCCATTTTGTTTCACGGACCAGGATGATTAATGCAAACTTTGTAAAGAACCTTACATAGATGCTCCACACCAAAAATCAGTTCATTTGGCTTTATGGTTTCAGAGGAGAAGTTTTAAATTTCGACCAATCAGAAAATGTAAATGTGCATGGCGGCCATTTTGTTTCACGGACCAGGATGATTTATGCAAACTTTGTAAAGGACCTTCCATAGATGCTCCATACTAAAAATCAGTTCATTTGGCTTTACGGTTTCAGAGGAGAAGAAGTTTTAAATTTCAACCAATCAGAACATGTAAATGCTAATGGCGTCCATTTTGTTTCACGGACGGGGATGATTTATGCAAACTTTGTAAAGGACCTTCCATAGAAGCTTCAGGCCAAGTTTCAGTTCAATAGGTCCTGGAGTTTCAGAGGAGACGACGGACAATGGATGCCAAGTGATGGCAAAAGCTCACATGTCTTTTTAGGACAGGTGAGCTAAAAAGGCTCAATTACACATTACATTCAATTACATGGAAAACTGTAATGCATTACACTTAATTACCATTACATTTTTAATTATCCCACCCCTGACATAATGCATATGGAAAGACATACATTTTGACCCGGCTTTGAAATTTAGGACAAAGGTTGAGAAATATGTGTCAAGTTGAAATCTTTAGATATTAAATTCACAAACAAAACAAGTGGCCATTTAAAGGTAAACGGCTAAAAATAAGAAAGACCAAAGCATTAACCATAATAATATCAAATTCATTTTAAATAACTTACCATTCTTTAATGTATCATCTTTCATCTTTATCACCAGTATTCTCTTTCATCCTCATATCTGAATTTTGCTTTATAAAACATCCATATGATCCATGTCAATGCATATTAAATATCTTAAACCATCTCACCTGGGTAATAAAATTATGCAATGACTATCATTAGAGAATTTGTTCAACCATTAAAAATTACATGTACTTTATACAGCTAGTTAATCAATACCAAAATAGAACCAAAAAGGAAATCAATACTTAAAAAATAGTGAATTTGTAGAAGTCAGGGGAGACCATTTTTATTAAATTAACACAAAATGAACATCATTTATTAAACCAGAAAAAAAGTGATTGGAAATATAACAGAAGGCTCAGCTTGCAAGGATAGGAAAGTTTGTCTTCATGGGCTACAACTGGCTTTTGATAATGGACATAAGTCAATAAACCTTGTCCTTCATGAAAGGTGTTCCCATACTATTTGTCACACTTTCTAGTTATGATGAAAAACAATGCCAAATACTTCACTAAAAGCAGAACATACTTAAATAATTTATCTTAATATGGAAAAGAATTGATTTCCACTAAGTTTGTGACCTTGACAGTACTGATTTTCACCTTATTTGTGATTCACCTACTAAAGGCTTAAAACCATGCCAATATAAGTGCTTTGCTCAAATTGGTGCTTAAATTATCGAGCAGAAAAGATTTTTGATAATGAAAGTGAACAAAGTTTTGTGACCTTAACCTTGACAGAACCAATTTTTCATCCTAAACCATGCCAAATATAAGTGCTTTGCTCTAGTTGGTATTTACATTCTTGAGCAGAAACAATATGAATGTTTCAAATCATGTCCTCCATCATAAAAAATCGTTCATTTAGTAAACATCACTTCTAAATTTGTTAGGCATAACTTTTAGTCTTGTCAGAGCTTTGTGTTCAGATGAAGTTTTATACATTTAGAATTTCTGAAACTACAAAAAAATATATCTACATAAGCTCACACAAAGCGCTTGTTTGTTTAAACATGTTAAAATGTAAGAATATTTAGAAATAGTACACCATATACAGGCTAGTCTAACAAACTGGTGAATGATGTCATAAGATGAATATAAGAATTTTACCCATTGGCGGACATTAATCAAAACAACAGTATTGTTACAGACCGACAGATAAGTTACCTGATTTTTATAAGAGACAATTTATTTATTACATTGTAACCGATGATTTACCGTAGTCTCCAAGTGAAAGAAAATCTCACTGGTAAATCACATGTGAAAAGAACAGCTAGTATTTCATTTCACTCTAGGAAGTGACGTCACAATTGTTGCAGAAAGATATCAAAAGACATAGTCCGTTTTACTTCAGTCTATTTCTGTTAAAATGCTAGATTCTGTAGATTCTGATAATGTAATAAAAAGTATAACTAATCGCTGAATTGAAATACCATAAATAAAGAACTTGTGACCGAACTACAGCTATAAATAACTCGTGATTTACTGCGTAGTTTGGTCACACATTGTTTATTTCTGGTATTTCAAATTTAGAGATTAGTTATACTATCAATATTATATACTGGTACAAAATGCTCGTGGATTTTTCATATATTCCACATTTATAATATAAATACATTATATATTTGGACATGGTAGGTCGATATCAAACTCAGACTTTGTCCTCATTCTATATCACACTACCACTACCAGGTTCATATATTTTTATACTTTTTGATCATGTTAAAAGTCTATATTTGATAAACATTCCCATAAATTCTGCCATGAGCACTGATGATGAGGTAGAAATTTTTTAAATCATGCATGTACAGACTTCTTCAAAATTGGTATTACAGAATTTATTTTTTCACTTTGTGCATTATAGATCGCCTCTGCTGACCAAATTTCCCAATGATATACAAGTATGTTGGTACTAGCCATGACTCGAATGACTGGATAAGTGGAAATTTTCTCTGCACTTCAACACAACCCAGTTCCATTGTATATATATTAATATTTGGTTTAAGATGTCTGAGATCATATGCTAAAAATGTATTCAAATTTTTTTTACTCAATTGCAAATTGTTTTTTTTTTCCAAATTTCTTGCTTGTTCTATAACTCACTAAAAACCAATCTGTGTTCCCACTTTGAAATTTTCTTATAATATTACATATATAAAACCATAATTTTTCAAAATTTTGTCCTGAATTTATTTTTTGTCATATTTTATGAAATTTGTATTGATGACCATGCAGAGAAATATCTATTATTTACACTGATAATATCAAAATATTATAATACTTTGTTTTTTTTAAATCCGCAATTTAAATACAAATATTAGAATACATTATACAATACAATATACAAAAGATGTATCTTGTATAATTATTTGGGTAACCTGCAGTATTGATAGTCTCAACCGTGTTATAAAACTGCAAAAAAAGGGCAGCAAGGCTTATTCTTGATGCAGATTTTCTTGCTCCATCATCCCTTGGTTTGGATGACGGTTGAAAACAGAATTGCATACCATAAATGTACCCTGACCTTCAAATGTTTAAATAATGAATCCCCTTTATATTTGACTGATAGAATTAAGTAAATTTCAGAAAGCAATCCATATAATTTATGAAATATTGTAAACGGTAATTTATATGTCCCAAAATCGAAAACTGAACAGTTTAAAAAGTCATTCA
Source organism: Mytilisepta virgata (assembly GCA_028015205.1). Taxonomy (NCBI): domain Eukaryota; kingdom Metazoa; phylum Mollusca; class Bivalvia; order Mytilida; family Mytilidae; genus Mytilisepta; species Mytilisepta virgata. The sequence continues at coordinate 19,820,320 of CM051515.1, forward strand.
GCTACACTTGGCCTTTTCTATGGAACAGTCTACCAAGCTCAGTGTGAAACACTTAGAGTTTTAGTACTTTTAACTTTTAAACAAAATCAAAAGGCTTATTTGTTAAATAAACAATAGGTCTCTGAATCTTGTGTATTTTCCTAAATGTATTGTAATATGCAATTATTTTGACAATTTTGTGTATTATTTTGTAATGTTTTTTATTTATGCTTTAAATTTTATATGAGGGCCTCAGGGAAGATTAGTTTGTACTAACTGTGCTACCCTCTTGAAATAAAGTATTATTATTATTATCTATTTGCACAAACACAAATAATATGGCTACGGCAATTTTTTTTTAAAATTTAACAACATTTTCCCCATAAACCAATGTAATTTTGACATGCATAAAATCTTATTTGCCTTTTAATGACGATTTCTTCAAAATTCAGAATCACAGAAAAAATTTCAAATTATCTAAAGAAATTTGAAATATTTCTGAGATTGGCCATAAAAAAATTCTTAATTACAGCATAGGATAAGAATTAACACCAGGACAATATTTTGAAATAAAGTAGTTTCATATGAACTGTAAAGGTAAATTTACAAGTGGGAACTCAAATTTGTGCACTGAGTATTCCTTTTTCAATCAAGATGTTAAATATTCGTCTCACTTCTATTTTGAACTGAAATCTGTATTTTATAAAAACCTGCTGTTCGATACGCCGAAGCTTTCAATGAGAAAAGACCTTCAAGTGTAATAATTGGTTGTAAGCTCGATAGTTTTCTTCAGATTAAACAAACATTCATTATATAAATTATAACCTATAAGTCGTTTTAATGAAACGTGCCTCTAAAAGTATGAAGATTTGCTGTATACACTGCTAAAGTAGATCTTCCTGCTTTCGTGCCCGGCAGGTATGGTCAACATATAATTCGAAATATACAAGGAAAGTAAACGAAACGATTTCAGTTTCAACATTTATTATATTTGGTTGGATAAAGTGAAGAATAAGAAGCAGATAATCCAAATTTACATGTATAAGACTTTTAGCTACAATAGATCGTACACTGAAAATACCTGTGGGCTGTATTAAATCTCCGATTTAAACACTTATACTTTTTATAAACATTAACAAATTTTGTTTTGAATAATTGAAATATTTTTCTCCATGCTTATGTGTTTTTTAGGTATAAAATTTAGTTTAAAATAGAGAAAATTAAGCTTTAAAAAGGCATATACTTGCTTGAAATAGTTTGAGTATGTTCATTTAAAACTGAATATTTTATTGATCAAATTCCTTGTGATGTGAAATCAAAATGTGTTTGTTGTTTGTGTTATATATTGACCATCTGTTTTGTTCCAGTTGATTGGTGTTACGGTAGGTGTTAAACCTGAGTTTACCTAAGGGAAAAATTATATGACATTACACCATCAGCTGGAAATAACTGATTTTGCAATAGTTTTGTTTTTAACTTGAATATATTGACACCAAATAATTAAAAAAAAAACATATAGAATATAGAATTAATAATTACGAAATTTAAAAACTGATAATTATAATAATAATTCATAGAAGGGTGTTTAAGTGGGTTGTTTTTAAAAATATTTTGGTGATTGATTTCTATTGCTTGTAATCTTGAAATGTTGTGACAATATTATTTGAAAATTTTAATTAAATTAGAACTATCATTAAAGTTTACATTAATACCTGATTAGCTGAAGATCAAAAGAAAATTAATGTTTTCATAAACTAGATGAGCAAAACCAGATCATATGGAGAACACTATCTCTGAATCATTTTTCTCATTCTGTTTATCAACTTTAACACCAATAAACTTTATTTGAATAAGATATTAACCGAGGTGAGTCCATTTATAAGTGTATATAATAGAAACTTGTGTATTATTTGACAGATTACAAACATCAAAAGTCTAAATAACATGTTTTTTTTTTTTTTTCAAAAAAAAATGTTTTTAAACTCAAATGAAATGTATTCTAGAAGATATAAGGTAAAATATGACATTTGAATGCTCTCAAAGTGTTGAATAACCATAATTATTTGGTAACATCCCACTTGGTCTACTCCCAGCTGGTCTAATCCAGTTTGATCTATTCCCATTACATCTACTGTGGAATATGAAAAAGTCACATTTGGTCTACTTGTTTAAAATTTAGTTTGTTTACTAGGGAACAAGAGGCAATTCCCATTTTGTATTCTCAATTAAAATAAGAGTGTATTTACTAGGGAACCAGAGGCATTTCCCATTTCATCTACTTGTTTAAATTTGCTGTTAACTAGGGATCCAGAGGCATTTCCCACTTCGTCTACTTGTTTAAATTAAGTGTGTTTACTAGGGAACCAGAGACATTTCCCATTTTGTCTACTATTTTAAATATAGGGTGTCTCTACTATGGAAAAGGAGGCATTTCCAATTTTGTCTACAATTTCAACTTGGAATTATTGATATATGTATTGGCATTATGTAATTCCTTCGATTAAAGTGAAAGTTTGGGACCTGTTCAATTACATTTCACCTCATCAGTTGTTAAAACAATAAACTATTCACTTTGTAAATCAACAGAAACAACACTGACATTTGACTTTAGTTAGACAATTGAAGCTATTTAGTTAATGCCAGTAATGTGGGCAATCCTTTTGTTATCATATTCACAGATTCACAGAAAATTATTATAAAATTGTACAATTTTTTTTTAAGATTTATTTTTTTTTATATTTAAACAAGTAGACGAAATAGGAAATGCCTCTGGACCCCTAGTAAACACTAAATTTAAACAAGTAGACGAAATGGGAAATGCCTCTGGTTCCCTAGTAAAAACACTAAATTTAAAGAAGTAGACAAAATTGGAAATGTTTCAAATTCCGTAGTAGACGAAACAGGAATAAACCTAATGGGAATGGTACAATCATAGAACAAATGGGAGTAGACCAAGTGGGAGCTGACCAAGTGGCAATAAACCAATTATTTTATGATTTATTCTTTCACACCTTTGTGTCGCTCGATTTTCGTTAGGTAGTTTCACTGCCACCATAGATGGGACCTGTCATCGTTAGGTATCAGTTTTGTATATATATTCAGGTGACATGATCAAATACAGTTGGAAAAACCGTACATGTTATGTATAACACCTTACATAAGATAAAATTTATAATACCTTATTTAAGATAGTAAAGTTGTTTAAAAATATGGAATAAATCATATATCTTCTACTTTTTTTTTTAATAATTATTAATAAAAGATTTAAAGTTGAATTTAATAAACAAACTACCAAGTTTTTACATTTCAATAAGATAATAAAATAAAAATAATTATATCTTATTATATCATTAAATTTCATAATAATTTTGGACTTCTTTAATCATATTTTAGATATTCTTTTCTTTCCATTCTCCTTTTTTCTTTTTATAAACATGATAAAGGTATAAAACAACAAATTTCTTAATATTTTTTTTATAAAAGTATAATATATTTTTAAAATTTTTACATTTATTTGTCTAACTATTAATCTAAAGAAAAAACTTAATGACATTTCTTAATTAGTACCCTGGTTGCAAGCTAATGACGAATGACATTCTTCATGAAAATATGGAGCAAAAATATGTTCAAGATTTTTGTCAGTTTTAAAATAATGTAGCCTAAAATTTCTCTTTTTTTTTGCGGGAAAATGTAATTTCATCAAATTTTAAGCAAAATACTTTAGCCAATTTTCTATTATGGAAATATATGTGAATTTTGAAGAAAAAATATGTGCAAAAACTGAATAGGCTGTTTGGTCTTTAAGTTTAATAAATTTGTGGTTCTTTTGAGTGAATTAATTACTAGTTGTATACATATAATGAAAGTTGATATATTTTTCTTTGCTAATCACACTTTAGCAAACTGACAGAAAAAAGTAAAAGTGATGAATTTTTGCAATTAAATTATATTCAGTTGACCCTGTCAGTTTGAATTTGACTTCCTAGAAACAACCTGTAATGGGTAAAAAGTTAAGAAAGGGTTTAGAAACCTTGATCAACTTTTAGAAAACGTTTTAATCTTATTGAAATATCTTTGAGTTTAGCCCCCTGAATTTTTAATTTACCAATTTATAATTCTCATGTCATTGAGTTTTGATGCATCAAAGCAGAGTAACACAATACAGGGTATCAAACATAATCCTCTCAACTGAAGATTATTGGAGGTAATAATGCAATAGTAAATTTTGTCCCGTAGTAAATTGTGTCCCCCAGACTTTGTTTCCTAGTAAAGTAAGTCCATATTTTGATTTTAACTAGAAAATTTAGTCCCAGGATTAATTTGCATAGGAAAACATGACCATAATCAGTAAAATATGTCCGTTATTAGTTTTCTTAGGACAATTGGTTCTGGGACTTAATTTACTAGTAAATATAATACATAAGACATTTTTACCAAGGAAAAAGGTTCAGGAGACACTGCGAATTAATATACTATTAAAATCCAAAATTTTTTATTTTTTTTTCATAAATCATAATATTCATACTTTATTATAACTAGAGACATGTATAACATTAAACTCCCCCACCCCCAATGGTAAAATATGTCCCCAAATTTTGTTTCCTAGTACAGTAAAACTATGTTTTGAAATATTGATGAGGATTACAGTGATATCTTGCACAATTCTATGTATTATATCAGATTGATTTATAACAATATTAAAAAAAAAACTGTTTATTTTTGTTTCATGAATCATAATGTTCATACATTTTTATATTGTATCTCTCAATACATGTATCTGAATATTAATCCAAACAAATAAATAAAAAGATTTCACTGTTATACAGCTAAATTATACCTTAAGAACAAATTATTTTCCTAGTTAAATTAGTGACATGGACAAATTTACCGAGGAAAATTAAAAACATGGTCATTTTTACCTAGGAAAATATGTCTAAGGACTTCCTGAAGTTTAACTAGCATTGGATTAGTACGAATTACCGGTAAAATAAGTAACCATAGATTAATTTTACTATAAATTTATGTCCAGCCAGACACATTTTACGATGACCAATTTATCACCTACAGTAATTCACTCTGAATAATCAGCTGTGGGTTGTTAAAGAAAATTCCTTACTTACGTATATTGGAGTTGTCCCCCATATGCATGAGTTATCTTTCCTGACAGAAGGTGCTTTGTATTAAACACAACTTCGGGCAAAAAGTGATTTTAATTTTTTATAAAAATGTTGAATTCAGGAAGATCTTCATCAGACATGTAAAAATTTCGGAAAATATATCCTACAACATATCATTAATGTGTGTGGAGGATATTATTAGGAAGGAAAAATATTTTGCAGAAATACGACAATTTGTCCATTGATGGACAAATTTTCAATTGAAGACACCTTCTCCAAAGAGCAGATAACTCCTTAAATGGGAGACAACTTACATGTATCAAACATGGGAAATGATAAGGGGACAATAAAATTTCTTTTTATTAAATATAATCAACTGGTAAGTGTGTGATTAAACATTATGTACTGAAAGACCATTCTCATTGTAATAGTACCAGTAATGGAAACTATTGACCAGTCAATAATTCCTGGTTTAGAAATAGACAAAATATTAATATTATTGTAAAAAAATTTATATCCAGAAAGCATACTAAGGTACAATAATTTTGGTTATTTCTATGATCTTAATCATGATAAAACAAATATAAAATTTTCACTGAAAAAGAGAAAAAAATATATGGCAACCAAGAACCTCATTATAAATTAAATAAGGAAGTTTAATTTCTTTTTTGAAGATACACAGTTTGACACATATTAATTTCTCTGTGTGATGGAAAGGTCTGTTGCTGTAATTGGTGGAGGTATTGCTGGATTGGTTTGTGCCGCCAGACTAAAACAGCTTGGTATCAATAATGTCACAGTATATGATACAGGTAATAGTTATAATCATCAAACTAAAAAATCTTCTTTTTCAAATTCTCTGATACCGATCTTGATTCACAAGATGTGCACATTTCGTTTATATATAGGACTTATCAGTTATGCTCATGACCGAAAATGTTGAAAACCAAAATAAAAATCCAAAAAGTTGAAGAGTATTTCAAAAATTCCAAATGACCAAAAGGGTCAAGCCAAAATTATTTAAGGACAGAGATATGCACGAGGGGGATGCTCCTTAGCTTTCACAAAATTGAACATTTTTTTATCAGTAAATTTAAAGTATTAATATCGGGCTAGTATACTAGCAGTTGAGCTGGTGATACCCTCGTGGACTAATGGACAGTAAGCTAGTTAAGCATTTCTGTATTTTTTTTTTTTTTGACCGCCTCGGTGGTCTCGTGGTAGCATGCTCGCCCCAAGTGCGGAAGGTCACGGGTTCAATCCCCGGCGGGGTCAAACCAAAGACATTAAAATTGGTTTTTGCTGCTTTTCCGGCAAGCACGCGGCATCTAGGAGTAAGAGCAAAGACTGGTCGGCTCGGAGTCAGTATAATGTGTCCAAGTGAGGTGATATGTCTTCCTGCGGACAGTTACCTCGTGAACTAGCACATACAAAATCCGACTTAGCGTGTCGGTCTAGTACAAAGCAGGGATCATATTCATTATCATATCAACATGTTCTCGTCCTGATATGCACCTGGTTGCCACTGGACGTTAAACAATAATTCATTCATCCATCCATCTATATTTTTTTTTTTTTTGTGGAAAACTTTTTATTTAGGTTTTATAAATAGCTCTTGTTGACTTTAACAGCACTTGTTCAAAAATGTCCAAAAAACTTTAGCATAGGCATTGAAGATCTAGATCACATTAATAAACACTCACATATTATTTGTTGATATTAATTTTAGTACCTTGTACATATTTTTTTTATTCAAAAGAATCCAACTTAATAATCTAGGATTTTTGCACAAGTCCAAGGAAATAATAAATATTATATGATCATAATCATTTTCATTAATTATTAAACCAATATAATAGAGTAAATATGATAATGTAAGAATATACCAAGCATTATACCATAGGACTCAACATGGGGAAAAAATTCGGTATATTTTACAGTTGTTGTGTGGCCTTCAACAGTCCCAACCAATAAATAGCCCTAAAATGGTGTCAAATTTACACAAATCCCAAGTATGTTTTGGTGACCATTGTGCTGGGCTTGATGTTAAGAATACCTTAAATGAATGTAGCTACGTGACAAGTCTTACTAAAATAATATATCAGAATTTAAACCAAGTAGATTAAAATATAAATTTGACTTGTCTGATATACAACAAATACCAAACTCTATCTGAGAGCAGCCTCAAAATTGTAGAGTTACCTCCCATGTGACAATATAAAAATATGAATTCTAATCTCTACTACAATTGATTTTATTTCATCTTGTGTCAGATATCAGAGAATTTTGCTTAAACAATTTTTTTTATCACTGGAGGGTCAAAACAGGTTACCTTTGTGCCATATCATGGTAAGTTTTTCGATGTTTAATTATAGATTTCAACAACATATTTAACCAAATGATTATAATATGCAAAAATATCTACCATATACACCACAATTAAATATCCTATTATAGATAGGAAACATTAGTCAGTTAGTGCCTAAACTTATAGTACTGTTGTACTTATATCTTTCTTATATCCCTTCTCCTATAGGGAGATTATTTTTTATACATTGTACTTGGTTATAAGGGAGATAACTGAATAATGATTTTTTTTTTCATCATGATAAAAAAACATTTTAAAATTAAAATTCAGGAAACTTAAGATATATTATTCTTGGATCTTTGAATTCCAATGATTTTTAAATTTCTTTCTCTCATTTTCAGGAAAACATGGACCCGGGGGAAGGTGCTCTAGTCATACAGTCAGTATCAATGGACAATTACAAATATTTGATCACTCTGCTCAATATTTCACAGTGTCTGACCATAGGTTTGCAAACATAGTTTCATTTCTTCATAAACAAGGAGCTGTAAAAGTCTGGAATGGTAAAATAGGTCATTTAAAAAATGGAAAATTTTGTGAAGATAAGAATTTGACACAGGCATTCATTGGAGCTGAAGGAATGATGTCAATCCCCAAGAGTCTAGGAACTCTTTCCAATGTAAAAGGGCCAGCATGGGTTGGAAATATACAGTGGGAATCTTCTCTCAGGAAGTGGAAAATCGATAAATATGGTTTCCATGACTACCTAGTCATTGCTCACAATGGAAAATGTGCAGATAATCTTATGGCAAATGCAGGTGTTCCAAACATACACAGACTTCTACAAGTGCGCTTCAGTGACAAGCTGAATTTGAGAGACAGTCGTATGCATCTTTGTTCCATATGGGCCCTTCTTGTAGCATTTCCTGCTGAACTGAAATTACCATATGTAGCTGCACATGTTGAAGACCAGCAGATATCATGGATTGCCAATAATACCTCCAAAATGAATTTATCAGAACATATAAATAGTAAATTGGAATGCTGGACTATTTTTAGCACCAAAGCATATGCTAGTAAGAATAAGGTGCCTCAAGAGCATGTGCCTCAAGCAAAAGCAAAAGAGGTTACTGACACGCTCTTAGCTGCATTCCAGAGGGTCACAGACATTCAGAAACAGTTACCTCCTCCTGTTTTTACAAAGGTACAGCTATGGGGTGCTGCTGTTCCACTTAATATTTTACGAAATGGGGAGGAGTGTGTCTTTGACAGTCAGCACAATATAGGAATCTGTGGTGATTGGTTGGTCAGTCCAAGTATACAGGGAGCTGCTCTAAGTGGAATGGCTTTAGCAGAAAAGATACAAAAACATTGCTCAGGTAACAATTGAAATATAAAAACATTTTATACTAGAGAACAACATACATTGACAATGCCTTTCTAAGTTTCTGGAACACATGCAAGGACTTTTGTTTGAATGTTTGCATTATTCTAGCAAAGCTGAATCTGTCAATCTTGTTTTTTCCATGTCTTTTGTATGGTATCTCTTGTTTTAATGAATTGTGTTTGTTTTCTGCATTTTAAGTTCTTGTTTCAAAGAGCAACCATTTTATTTCTAAGAGGGCCATGGAATTGTTTTCATGGCATCCATTCAGCTGCCGTTTTTGTGTCACCTGCGGAACGCATGGTCGACACATAGGGATCACTACATGTATCTGTTGTCTCGCATCTTGCGTCGTCACACTCTTCTTCTATCCTCAACTACTCGTAAACCGCTCAAAGGAATTTGATGAAACTTTCTCTGTGCATTAACCTTTATGCACAGGTGTGCATATATATTTAATTTCTAAAAAAAAATTTGACATTTTTGAAAAAAGGGGGGTCAAAACTTCTCTCCTCAACTACTCCATAACCGCTCAAAGCAAATTGATGAAACTTTCTCTGTGCATTAACCTTAATGCAAAGATGTGCATATATATTTCAATTTTGGAAAATTTTAATATCTTTTGTAAGAATTGACGTCCGCATGCGACACATGTCTTCCTTGGAAGACTCACACATTTTTTTCACTAAATGTTGGATCCTGTCATTATCCTTCATTGTTCCCCTTTAAAAATCAATGGTTTTACCTTCAAGTGTACATTGTATCTTTACAGTGTGAAAAAAACTAGCCAGAACAGTGATGAATGTGAAATTTACTGAACTTCTGTTTTAAGGAAAATTAAGTAAGTGAACAACACTCTTATTGCTGTTCTTCATCTTCAGGGCCTTTATAACTTGGTACTATAGAAGATATGTACTATTACCACTGGTTCAGTTCAGTTACCTTTATTTCAATACAAGCATTGGTTGGACGGTACTGTAAAATTTATTGTTATAATTTTGTTTTAATTTTATAAAATTTAAGGCAATTTCCCTGTTACATAGCTCTGGTCTAAGATGGTTTTGGTGCTGGCCTTTTGGTTGCTATGGCATTTAAACTGTTTTGGAATATTGTTTTGTCTTTCAACCGGTTCATCCTTTAGCACAAACGATGAGTTGTAAATCAACGAAATGTGCACATCTTGTGCATTAAAACTGGTATAAAAAAATATTGTAATGTACTTTGATACATGCTGTATTCTATAAAATTTGATATCCTATTACTATTAGAATTCATCTAGTCAACTTTCAGTCTATGAAATTAGTTTTTATAGTATAACACATATGTAAAAGTAGTCAGTGCCGTAACTACATATAGGCAAATTTTTTTATTTTGTTTAAAAAAATCAAAATAAAAATATGATATCCGCTAAATATACTGCTTATTTGATGTCTACGGTAAAGATGGTGACCGTTTGAAGTCTACCGAAAGCGTTGCTATGAAAGACATAAATGACATAAATTGGACATCAAACAGACTATCGATCACGGAATCCAGCATCATTTTCTCGTCACTCATGCCGAAGGATGGTTTGTGTAAATTCTGCGAGTGAGACTGTTTTTCGTCTTAGTACTTGTTATGTGGAATTGCCTCTTGCTCATGATTGAAGGCCACACGTCGGCGACTCCTAGATAACGGTTTGCCGTGTTCTATTTTATTCTGATGTTGTCTCATTAACGCATACCCTGTACCCTTTCGTTTACATAACAAATGCAAACTGCTTTTAACACTTATTGTGAATAAGTTTTATGTATTTCTAAGGTATATGGATTCCGAAATACATCCTACTGCCTGATTCAGTAGTAAAAAAGAAAATTAAATCATGAAAAAATTGTATTAGTAAACTAGGAAAAAGATTTCAGGAAATGGCTAGAATTGAGGATTAAGCATCATTTAGGCCAGATCTTCTGGGGGCCTTAGGCGGCCCCAGACCCTTCGCCCAAAACTTTTTCGCCTCCCTACCCTCGGCGGACACGATTTTTGCCTCATACAAAAAAGACCCTAATTACGGCCATGGTAGTGATAGACTAAGTGTGTGTTTTTACATTTATTCACAAACTGTAATTACAACATACTTAAATGGTGTTACAAATGTATGTACAATAAAGAAAAAACAAATATAGATAACAGAAAATGTCAACAAGGACATACCAATCAATCAATCAATGCCTGTCAACTGACAGAATCACAGACCAAAAAATAATACAAAAAAGCACAAAACACAAACCATAACACAACAGAGAGTCATGATAGTCTGACCAGGTACAGATACTAAACAGTGGTTCAATCAGTTTTATGGTTACCCAAGCCTATGCTTACATAGCCCAGATTAGATGTGGGGGCTGATACCAGGACTTTCCACCTCATATGCTCCACTCTGTTCTAATGTCACTTCCAGTACATAAAAATATAGTACTTTAGGAGTGATCTCACTAATTCTTTTCAAACATAGTAAAAAAATTAACAAAACAGACAAAAACAGACAAAAAATAAAAATATGAGGCCATACCAAATTGATATTTAGTTCTTTGGATTTCTTCGCTCCGAATTTTGGACTATGTAAATTTTGAGAAAAAAATGTGTGCCCTTCATTTTGCAGAAAAGCTGAAAATTCGCCCCAAATTTTTCATTTTTCAATAAATTAAAAATAAAAATTGTTCACCTGCTACCAAAATTTTTTTGCAATATTTCACTTTAAAATATGTGTGCCGCATGTAAAGATCTGAGCTCGAAAAAAAAACAAGTCCTCAAGAAAAACAAATTAAAATTAAAATTTCGCCCGCTCGCACCTCGTTATGTCATACAAAAATCCAAAGAAGGAAAAATTAATTTGGTGTGGCCTAATCTTTTCAATCTCTATCAGGTTAAAGTCTTTTACTTTTTTACAGGAATGGACCAAATGAGTACAGACTACCAGCCCATATTCAGAGCTGCCGAATCAGAGACAATTGGTGCTTTTCCAACAAATCCAAAAATGATATTCCGTCCCTAATGAATTGTTATTTCAAAATAAAATTTAAAAAAATTAAGTTCCAGCTGGTACTTTTTTGTGGTTTTACCAGTCTTAATAACATATATTAATTCCATATATAGATAATTAAACATTCATGTACATACAACTATATATGTATATAATAAAGCAAGTCAGATATTATGACGTAACAGTACGTAAGGCAGCAATAGCCAGGTAGGTTGAAAGGATGTATATCGGGTGATAAAGGCTAAAGGTAACAAATACAATAACTGATGCGCAGTGCAATAAACAATATTATTATTACTTCATGCCAAAAACTGCTGTGATATTTGGTACATTAATAATTCGCATATAAATTCCAACCTATCTAGAAAAAACGGCATATGAACTACAGTAATGTGTCCACGTGCGGCTTTATACATGTTATATGTCACATGAGTTTTTGTGTACATTTATGATTACAAGAATAGAACGCTTTTCATGAATATTTACAGTAAGAAATGTCTCAGTCGGCGATTCGCTTTTTACATGAGAAAAATTAATTAATTTTAAGTTAGATGAATTCTTAGCATGAAGTATAATAATCGAAAATTTAGGGTTATGCGAAATATTTGCCAGTTCTGAGGGACATATTACCCTTCGCTTCATGTCGGGTAATATGTCACTCAGACCTGGCAACTACCTCCGCTTCGCCTATGGTAATATGTCACTCAGACCTGGCAAATATTTTGCATATAACCGTCACAAGACCCTTATGTTATGTAAATCTAAGTATTTTTCCGAAAATATTTTACAGATATGGGTACATACAGTGTTGCGTTCTGATTCCGTCTGATAATCAAAACTTAACAAGAAATATTGTATACAAGGAAATAGCTATAATCTGAGTAATATATGTTTCTAGGTAGTTAGATTAATGACACTATTCACTTTTTACAGTAGTCTTTAGTTCAACAATTATAATAATTACATGTATACATTTGAAAAACTTAAATGTTATTTTTTACAGTAGAAATTTGGTGAGGGGAGACAAACACAAAATGGCCTAAAGATAAAGAAATGATAGGGAAAAAGACAAAATAATCATAATAATAATAGGAGTAATAAAAACTATAAGGCTCAAAACTTTCTTTGTTAAATTGATTATTATGATTCAAAAATATTAAAGAGAAGTACGACTTTGTTTTCCACCCACCTCCATGACCTCTCCTTTTCTAATTCCTCACATGCTGCAAGACTCCTTTGGTTATACTGAGCATTCATACGACAATTGGGTCATTATGACCTACATTTTATGCTTGAGCGAATCTTGTTAAGTTTTACATTTAGGTTCATTTCTCTGGAACTAAGCATAGTGCATCAATGAAACTTCATCAGTGGATGTGCTTTGGATGTAATGAGCAGTGATACAATAATTGGGTCATTATGACCTACATTTTATGCTTGAGCAACTCTGGTTAAGTTTTACGTTTACATTCATTTCTTTTGTACTAGGCATAGTGTATAAACGAAACTTCATCAGTGGATGTGCCTTGGATATTACTGAACAGTCATACATGATGACCTACATTTTTGGCGGGGCATCCGTGTCTTACAGGTACAATTTCTAGTTCACGTTAGCACAACTAAAATCTTCTTTGAAAATGACATGATTCCAAGTGAACTTTTTTTCATGACTGAATCAAACTTTTCCTTTTCAAAATATTTCTATTTTGCAGAATAAAGTTACATAACTGGCGCACTTCTATGTATATAGTTTTGTCTTGCATGCACACCCATCAAAATAAAAAATAAGACCCGAAATGAAAAGTCAATAATGTTGGTCAAGACTATTCATGACCTTGGATTTGAAAATGTAATCTTGAAAATAAATTTGTAAGTACTTTTCGAAAAGGTTTCACAGTAATGAAGCATGTGATAGGATCTATAAACATATTTGTTGCTTGAAAAAGCATTCCATAATCATATAAAATTTCTCGACGGTTGTCATGGTTACTGTATACAATCATAACAACAAGCTGGGGAACAAAGATGATGAAATGAGTTATAACCAAAATCCCTATTATCTTTAAAGCTTGCATTTTTAGCTTCATGTTGCCTTGAACTGTCGGTGGAGGAAAATTGTTCTGATTTCGTTGGATAAACGTTCTGTTTCTATTGACGCCAATATCAATTAAACTGATTTGAATACCCACTCTGATACATTTTTTTCGAATGTTGTAAAAGGTCAGAAGGCAGAGAGGTACTTCAACAACTAAAACACAGAATACGATCCAGATGGCGGTAATTCTATTTATTGTTGACGTCAGCTCCCCGTACAATTCCTGAGATGAACAATCATTTTTTCCAAAGAAAGCACCAAGAAGTACAAAAAGTGCCAAAATTGAAACACAGAAAGTAATTGATATTTTACCAAGAACTGAACGTCTTCTATTCAGAACTGATTTTGTTAATATACATGAAGCTTGGTATCTATCAAATGCTACAATTCCAATCTGTGTAACGGAAGATAGTCTTGATGCTATTCCAATTACGGAAAAAAATATATAGATTAAATTAATTTGTATAACACTAAAACGTAGCCAGTATTTGACAACAATTGATAGTGATGCTACAGCATGGAATAAATATATGGAGAAAAGAAGTCTGTAAAACAAATTGTAACGCAGTTCTTTCGTCGTTATAAATACCAGAAATGCAACTGAATTCAAAACAATGGCACAGGAACTAAATGCAAAATTTACCCCAATCAGAGTATCAATTTTGTTTGTACATGTAGTATTATCCGTAATACTAAAATTTCTCAAATTTGAGTCTGCCATCTTATTACATTTTAATATATAGATACATTGTATTTCAGAATCTTCACCCAATTTTTGCTAATCTCCAATACATTCTAATGGAAAACGATGCTATCAATCTTCGGCTTTAGAGGCCAATATCGCAAAAACACTTACAGTGAGTGTCACTATATTACGGAATATTCCATTCTTTTTATAAAGTCTTTTAAAACACCGAAAAAAATCGCGTTTGGACATGTGTTTGCTCCGTTAGAAGTTATAACGAAGTAATGATTACTTCATTGCATTTTTATATATCGGGAAAACATGTAAAATATGGCACCAGATTCATTAATCCGTTTTTGTCGTGAAAAAAAACACAAACGTTATTACGTGTACAACCCACAGATATAAGATTAACCAGAGAAAACTTTCGTTGATGAAAAATGTTCTATAGTAAATTAGGCAACACCAAATTGATTTTTAGTTCTTTGGATTTTTCATGGTAAAATAGGTGCAAACGAGAAAATTTTAATTTATTTTTTTTTCTTGAGGGACTAGTTTTTTTTCAGGGGAAGATAAAATATACGTGCGCGGTACAATTTTTTTTTACTAAAATAGTGCAAAAATGGAGAAAAATTCCCATTTTTTCCAAATTTTAAGAGCGGGAGAACAATTTTTAATTATAATTTCTTGGAAAATGAAGAATTTAGGGCATATTTTCAGTATTTTAATTTGCACTATTGAGCGGCAAATTTTTTTCTTCTTAAAAGACCGAAAATTGGAGCGGCGAAAACCAAAGAACTAAAAATCAATTTGTTATGGACTTACACTATGATGCTTTATATAATAAATTAAGAAATCTTACCAGTGTATTTCAATTTCCCTTCAATACAGCGGAACAAAAAATATATATTGTTAGAAATATATTGTTTTTGTCAATGGCGTTGTCTTGTAATATATCAAAAGAAATATTAAAAAGAGAAGATAATTTGACTTTAAAAGAATCTGATAAACCTATAACAATGTCCGAATAAAATCACAGATTAAAAAACTGTAAAATGGTAAAAGTAGTGGTCCAGACCTTATTTGTTAAGAAGTTATTAAATACAGCAGCCCTGTATTACTTACATCATTAGCTAAATTTTTCAACCTTATATTAAAGTCTTCAAAATACCCAGATAAGTGGAATAAATCATTTATTATTCATATTTTCAAAAATGGATATAACTCCAATCCCTCCAATTACAGAGGAGTTTCTCTCACAAACTGTCTAAGCAAACTTTTTAATTCTATTATTAATAACAGATTGTTAAGTATATTTGAAAACCTTATTAGTAGGTCTCAGTTTGGCTTTCGAAAAAAAAAAACAGTCCAACTACAGACAGTATTTTTATTGTTAAGACTCTCGTTAAGGATGCTCGCTGGTCATGTTTTAGTCTTTTTGTCAGATTTTCGGAATCCTCGGGTTTTATCCATTTCTAAAACATGAAATTTTATGCCCATGAACCCCCACTTTTTCTTTTATAATTCAACCATTAAAATGATATTTGACAAAATTTTATGAAATTCTCTTTATTTTTTCATACATTTTTGAGAGACTGAAGTTGTCAATGCAAAGACAATGAAAAATCCAGAGAAAACCCATTTCATACAAATTTTCAAGGCCTTATAACTCTAAAATGAGCACATGAACCTATATTTTTTCTTGCTTATTTGTTTACTATTCATATGTTCTCTCAAACGAAAACACCTATTTCAAATCCTATTTATTTCCTATTAGACCACCGATCATCCTTAATAAATACATCAACAAGAAGATGAAAAAGATGTTTGGATGCTTCATAGACCTAAGGAAGGCATTTGATTTAGTATGGAGAACCGGCCTTCTCTTTAAACTTATAAAAAATCCGAATATTTGCTCAAAGTTATATAATATTACTAAAAATATGTATCAAAATACTGAAGCCAGATTAAAGTTAAATGATTACCTGTCTGACCCAGTACTAATAGAAAGAGGGGTTAAACAAGGGGATAATTTAAGTTTTTTATTATTTAATATATATGTCAATGATATCTCTGACATTTTTAATGACAAATGATTTCCAGTTATGCTTGAAAAAGTATCTTTAAATGGTCTAATGTTTGCAGATGATATTTTATTATCAGAAACACCTGAAGGACTTCAGAACTGTTTAAATAAATTTAGTGAGTACTGTTACAGTAGGAATTGGCAACTTTCTATAAATGTTGAAAAATCAAAAGTAATGGTATTTCAACAAAGAAATATACTGGACAATAAATATGATTTCTTCCTGAATGAAATGAACTAGAAAAAATATTAAAATATAAATATCTTGGAAATGTGATTGAAACATCTGGGATGTTTCATTCCACACATATAGAATTAAAAAAAGGCAAATAAAGTAATGTGCTCCATATTTAAATATCTCACCACACTTGATGATATAAATATTAATGTTCATAAAAAAACTATTTGAATCCTTAATAAAACCTATTTTGATGCATAATTCAGAAATTTGGTACATGGATTTTTATCATAAAATAATAAAAGCATCCAAAAAAAGCTAATAATAATTCCAAATTTTATATTTGTTACGGCCGAAATCACCTTTTAAATTGTAGCCAACAAAAGACACAAATCAATAATAAAATTTAACAAGATTTATTATATACAAAGTTTACAAAAAATATTACAAAAAAAAACTAAAATGTTAACTTAACTGTTCAAAATCCTGTTTTTTCTTGATCCGGAATTCTGGTCACTGTTGCCTGAATCCAAACGGAATATTATATCCAATCAGTCACAATCTAGTATGATGTAACGAAAATAAAAGTCTGTGAAGTACGATGTGTGAAACGTAAATAAATCCAACAGCTGAGAACACAAGAATGTCTATCTGGTCCGATAAATGATGTTCTGAAAGTCTAACTTTCTTGTCCGTATATATACTGTAGAACGGAAACTTCTGGAATACGGTAGAAGTTCGAATCACACCATAATTATTACGTAAGTCAAATAGAAAGTTCTAGTCATTCCACCAGTATCCATTATTGTTCCAGTGATTTCTAAACTGCGCAGTTATAACATTATTTGGTAAACAACTATAAGTATTATGTAAACATAGTATACATGTTATAAGGCTACGCAAAACAAATTAGGCCAAGATAAATAAATATAATAATTACAATATCATAACACCTCCCCCCTTAAAAGAAGTTTGAGTGTAACGAGAACTTCATGAACAATATGTACAGTGTTTTAATAAGATCTACATAAAGCATCTGCTATTACGTTATCTTTACCTTTAATATGTTTTACAATTATATCATATTCCTGTAACAATAAACTCCACCTAGTCAACCTCTGGTTCTTGTTTCTCATTTTATGTACGAAGGTGAGAGGATTATGATCAGTATAAACCAGAATAGGATGCATAGTGGGATTTAAATATACATCAAAATGTTGAAGTGCAGACAACAGTGCAAAACATTCATTTTCAATAGTGGAATAATTTTTCTGATGTTTATCTAATTTCTTGGAAAAATATGATATAGGTTTCTCAACATTATCATTTGTTTCTTGATATAAAACGGCTCCAACTCCTACATCACTTGCATCAACGGCAAGTTTGAATTGCTTTTTAAAGTCTGGAGTGATAAGAACGGGACTGTTAATTAAAAGTGATTTGCTTTTTTCAAAAGAGTTTTGACAATTATCACTCCAGATGAATTTAGAATCTTTTCGTAAAAGATGAGTCAATGGTTGAACAACAGTAGCAAAATTTGAACAAAATTTTCTGTAAAATCCA
Source organism: Mytilisepta virgata (assembly GCA_028015205.1). Lineage (NCBI taxonomy): Eukaryota > Metazoa > Mollusca > Bivalvia > Mytilida > Mytilidae > Mytilisepta > Mytilisepta virgata. The sequence continues at coordinate 19,838,734 of CM051515.1, forward strand.
ATCATGCCTAAATATCTCATAAGTTGTTTTTTATTTGTAGGAGGAGGAAAATTGGTAATTGCATCCACTTTAGCCATAATAGGTTTCACTTGACCTTGGCCAACTGTGTGCCCTAAATAATCAACAGTGGCCTTACAAAATTCACTTTTAGCAAGATTAACGGTCAAATTTGATTGTGACAATCTATCAAAAGTATCATATAAATGTGTTAAATGCTCTTCCCAGCTATCACTACATACAATAAGATCATCAATATAAGCATAACAACAGTCTAAATCCTTTATAACATTATTGATCATTCTTTGAAATGTAGCTGGAGCATTTTTCAAACCAAACGGCATGACAGTATATTGAAATAAGCCGTCTGGTGTGACAAAAGCTGATATTTCACGAGCTCTTGGTGTCAGGGGGACCTGCCAGTAACCTTTTAATAAATCAAATTTGCTTACGAATTTTGATTGTCCAATGTTATCAATGCAGTCGTCTATCCTTGGAATCGGATAGGAGTCAGATTTTGAGACTGAGTTTACTTTTCTGAAGTCAGTAACGAAACGAAAGGTTTTATCTGGTTTGGGTACAAGAAGACAAGGAGAGCTCCATTCACTGTTACTCGGCTCAATAATATCATTGTCAAGCATATATCTAATTTCTTGTCTCATAACATCAAGTTTAAGTGGATTGAGCCGGTAAGGATGTTGCTTAATTGGAGAAGCATCGCCTACATCAACATCATGACAAACAGCAGTGGTTTTGTTTGGCACATCTGGAAAAAGATTTTTAAAAGAAAGTACCAAAGTTTTCAATTTTTCTCTGCGATCGAAAGTCAGATGTGCAAGTTTTGAGTCTAAATCTGATAAAATTTCAGAATTTTTCAATCTAACAGTTTGTTCCATAGTCTTGGAATCAAAAGATGGTTCAGTTATATCTGGTTTGTCATGATCGTTCTCCAATTTAACCATGGCTAAAGTGGCAACTGGTTTACTCTCACCTTCATTAGTACGCTCAAAATATGGTTTTAACATATTAATGTGACACACTCTATTTTGTTTACGCCGACCTGGAGTTTTTACAATATAATTCAAATCATTGATTTTACTGTCGATTGTATAAGGACCACAGTATTTAGCCTGTAAAGGATGCCCAAGGACTGGCAAAAATACAAGTACCTTACCACCAGGCTCAAAAACTCTGTCCCTGGCATCTTTATCATACCATATTTTCATCTTATTCTGTACATTTTTTAAGTTTTTCTGAGCAATTTGACAAGCAGTATACAATTTTTCTTTAAATCTAGATACATAGTCTAGAAGATTCAAGTCAGTGTGTTCAGTAAGCCATTTTTCCTTAATCAATTTCAAAGGTCCCCTTACAGTATGACCAAACACTAACTCAAAGGGGCTAAAACCAAGGGATTCTTGAACAGCCTCTTGGACCGCAAAAAGTAGAAAGTGAACACCATCATCCCAGTCCCTGTCAAATTGAAGACAAAAAGTTCTAATCATGTTCTTCAATGTTTGATGAAAACGTTCTAAGGCACCTTGAGATTCTGGATGATAAGCACTTGATCTATACTGAGCAATCCCTAACTGGTAAACGACCTGCTGAAATAAACCTGACATAAAATTTGAACCCTGGTCGGACTGTATAGACTTAGGAAGTCCTACTAATGTGAAAAATTTGATAAGAGCTTTGACAATAGTTGGTGTCTTGATATTCCTTAAGGGAATAGCCTCAGGAAAGCGAGTGGATGTACACATGATCGTTAATAAATAAGCATTTCTAGTCTTGGTCTTTGGTAAAGGTCCAACGCAATCAATAAGTACTCGGCTGAAAGGTTCTTCAAAGGCTGGAATTGGCAGAAGTGGTGCTGGTGGTATTTTCTGGTTAGGCTTGCCAACAACCTGGCATATATGGCATGATTTGCAGTATTCTGTGACATCATTTCTAAGTCTGGGCCAGTAGAAATGTTGTAATATCTTAAGGCAAGTCTTCCTTATACCTAAATGTCCAGCCAAGGGGGTGTCATGGGCAAGACCAATAATTTCTTGCCTATAAACTTTAGGCACCACCACTTGGTATACCACTCTCCATTTCTCCTCTAGGATAGCATCAGGGGGCCTCCACTTCCTCATCAAAATGCCGTCTTGATGGTAGTAACATTCGGCCACTTTGTCTGCTTCTTCTTGGGGTAGAGCCCTCTTGCAGAGCTGAAGAACCTCAGGGTCTTTGTTCTGTTCTTCCCTAAATGTTCTTTTGTCTAATGAATGGCTGTTCACGTCTGGCCATGGCATAATTACATTCTTGTTAGTACCAGGTGGTCTTATTATGGCCCTTTTTGAGCTACCGGGACCTTCAATGTCGGCAAGGAAAGTGTCAGAAAGGTCCATAAAATCATACTGGCCTTCTTGTAAATCCTCATCTTGTTGTTTTCTTGCCATTGCCCTAGTAACAACACAAGCTGGATACAGTTCAGCATCATCTTCAGGTGATTTAACATCCACCACCGGTTCACTTGTAACAATTGGTTCAGCAACCACTTTGTTCCTAGCTAGATCATTTCCTAGCAATAATGAAACACCCTCAACAGGGAGAGTAGGACGAACACCCACAACAACTGGTCCAGTAATTAAATCTGACTTCAAATAAATACGATGGAGGGGAACATCTATACAACCTAACTCCACACCTCGTAACAAAACGGAGGCACCAACGGACGTCTCCTCGGACAAAGGCAACACACCTTCTAACAACAAAGACTGAGAAGCTCCAGTGTCCCGTAAAATCTTAATAGGCTGAGGAGTGGTATTATTAACAATAGAAACAAACCCATCAGACATAAAGGGCTTATAATCCTCCATGTAATCACAAAAACTGGACTTAAAAGCCTGACTCGCAGGACATTCCAACTTATTGGTAACAACGGGTGTCGTACAAGCACTGGACTTGGGCTTATGATCTCTTTCATTCTTCTTCTGGAGTCTAAAACAATCAGCCATCAGGTGACCATTTTTCTTACAATAAGCACACGTTAGTGACTTCTTCTCAAAAGTATCAAACTTTGGACCAGACATATTATAACTAGACGGACTCTTATTCTGTGCAACAGGCTTAATATCAGTACGCTCAGTGCTTTGATTTTTGTAATTTCCGCTTGAAGTATTAAAATTTTGACCTTTGAAACTTCTTTTATGTGAAATGGTATAATTATCGGAAACAACAGCTGCATCTTGCAATGTCTCAACAGTTTTGTCATCTAAATGTGTTTTTAAGTCTAAATTAACACACTGCTTGAACTCTTCTAATAACATTAATTGTCTTAATTTATCAAAATTTTTATCTATTTTCTTTGACGTAAGCCATTTATCAAATAAATCTTCTTTTTCCCTAGCAAATTCAACATAGGTTTGTGTTTCAAACTTTTTATAAGACCTAAATTTCTGTCTATATGCTTCTGGCACTAGCTCGTAAGCTTTCAAAACTTCCTGTTTAACAGTGTCATAATCAGAACTTTTTTCTGAAGAAAGAGCTGAGTAAATTTCAGCGGCCTTGCCCACAAAAACACTTTGCAGCATAGTAGTCCAATAAGGCTTTGGCCATTTCAAATTTTGAGCAATTTTCTCAAATTGTGGAAAAAATTTATCCACCGTTTTTTCACAAAATTTAGGAACCAAACGTATATTTTTTGCTGCCTCAAATTGTTCTGATTTTGACTTAGTGTTGCTTTCTACTTTAGCCATTTCTATTTTCATTTTCTCCATCTCTAACCTTTCCCTCATTTCAAGTTCTGCCTGTAATTGTTTTAATTTAAATTCGTCTTCTTTTTCTAATTGTTTTAATTTAAATTCATCTTCTTTTTCTAATTGTTTTAATTTAACTTCGTTTTCAAATTGTTTTTCCAATTGTTTTAATTTAAGTTCGTGTTCTAATTCAAGCTGTTTTAATTTTAAAGCATCAACATTTTCGACCTAGAGGTCAAGAGCCTCTTCACCAAAAATTTCTGAATCAACTAAATTGTCTATTACCAAATTTTTTATAATTTGTTTTCTCATAGATGTTCTAAAATCTATTTTTAGATGTTTAGCAAGCAACACTAATTCTTCTTTCTTTAATTTATCAAACCCTTCCAGGTCTGGCGTTTTCAAAAATTTACCAGCATCAAATGCCATTTTGTAGAATTTTGTTGGCTAATTCTAATAAAAATTCGTAAGGGTTCCGCGGAACCCAGTGTCTCGCCTACTTTTGATGTTGTCTATATTTTCAGTGTGATATGTGAATGCACATAATAGTAAAATTCCTGGATAGTTTAAGAAAGTTATTAAAATTTTAAAAACTTTAACCACAGAGTGAATGTAATGTTTCCTGGCAGAAAAACTAAGTCCATTTATAAGTAAAATACGGAAAATTTTTTTTTTTTTACTAAATTTACTTCTGGATACTATATTATGATCATAAACAAGCTTCTGTCCAAGTTTGGTACAAATCCAGGATAGTTTAAGAAAGTTATTAAAATTTTGAAAACTTTAACCACAGAATGAATGTAATGTTTCCTGGCAGAAAAACTAAGTCCATTTATAAGTAATATACAGAAAAACTGGAATTTTTATTTTACAAAATTTACTTCTGGATACTATCTTATGATCATAAACAAGCTTCTGTCCAAGTTTGGTACAAATCCAGGATATTTTAAGAAAGTTATTAAAATTTTAAAAACTTTAACCACAGAGTGAATGTAATGTTTCCTGGCAGAAAAACTAAGTCCATTTATAAGTAAAATACGGAAAAACTGGAATTTTTTTTTTACAAAATTTCCTTCTGGATACTATCTTATGATCATAAACAAGCCTCTGTCCAAGTTTGGTAGAAATCCAGGATAGTTTAAGAAAGTTATTAAAATTTCAAAAACTTTAACCACAGGGTGAATATTTGTGGACGCCGCCGCCGACGACGACGACGACGACGACGACGACGGAATGTAGGATCGCTATGTCTCGCTTTTTCGACAAAAGTCGAAGGCTCGACAAAAATACTGAAAAAATTTAATAAGATATTAACGTTCTCCCGAGACGAGTCCCCAATTTCTATTACGGCCGAAATCACCTTTTAAATTGTAGCCAACAAAAGACACAAATCAATAATAAAATTTAACAAGATTTATTATATACAAAGTTTACAAAAAATATTACAAAAAAAAACTAAAATGTCAACTTAACTGTTCAAAATCCTGTTTTTTCTTGATCCGGAATTCTGGTCACTGTTGCCTGAATCCAAACGGAATATTATATCCAATCAGTCACAATCTAGTATGATGTAACGAAAATAAAAGTCTGTGAAGTACGATGTGTGAAACGTAAATAAATCCAACAGCTGAGAACACAAGAATGTCTATCTGGTCCGATAAATGATGTTCTGAAAGTCTAACTTTCTTGTCCGTATATATACTGTAGAACGGAAACTTCTGGAATACGGTAGAAGTTCGAATCACACCATAATTATTACGTAAGTCAAATAGAAAGTTCTAGTCATTCCACCAGTATCCATTATTGTTCCAGTGATTTCTAAACTGCGCAGTTATAACATTATTTGGTAAACAACTATAAGTATTATGTAAACATAGTATACATGTTATAAGGCTACGCAAAACAAATTAGGCCAAGATAAATAAATATAATAATTACAATATCATAACATATTATATCTTTGATAGACAGTAGCCACCTTGAGAAAATTAACTTAAAATTTTATAAATATAACCTTGGTTTAAGTAAACATTCCCTAAACATAGCAGCCAGAGCTGAATTAGCACAATTCCCCCATTGAGACATACATTAAATTGCAATCCCTGAAATATTTCAGATGTGTAAATGGAAACAATAACTTTACTAGATGATGCATTCTTATTATCTAAGTCCCTTCAGTCCTCTGGTTCTTACTCCTGGGTTTTATTTGTTAATAATATATGCACTTCTAATGACATTGATCAAAACCAATTGAAAGTAATAAACTACCAAAAAGAGAAATTTAATTTAACTAAAACTTTGAAACAGAAACTTAGAGATAATTATGAAAGTGTGTTCTTTAAAAAATTAGTGAAAGAAGATAGTAAAATATACTTATATAGTAAAATAAAAACTCAATATCAAACTGAATTGTTTTTTACTTCAAAAAAACTTTGAAAATAGAAAAAAAAACTTATAAAAATGAGAGTTAGTGACCACTTTTAAGAAATTGAAAGGGGACGGTATAAAAACATCAAAAGAGAAAACAGAATATGTCAAAAATGTAATTTAATTGAGATAGGGGATGAAATACATTTCTTCTTCAATTGCCGAAATATGACATTTTAAGGCAAGATTACTTCAATAGCATCACTGAAATACAACAAAGTATAGATAATTATTCGCCTTTTGAAAAACTAAGACTTATTTTATCTTCTAACGATCTTATGCGGTTTGTTGCTCCATTTATAAAAAAAAACCATAGTACTAAGGAAAGTGGACCCTACAGCTGCATAATATGTGTATTTGTTTACACATTTTAACTTTTTTTTATGTATTTCTGTTCTAATTTTAATTTATGTTATTTTCACGTTTAAATAATGCTGTCAACCCTTCGGGGTATAAATTTGCATTTCAAATAAAGATATTTAATACTACATATCTGTGTATATAATACGCACCTTCTTCTATTTATTATGATAGACAGATGTTAGAACTGAATTCTCACATTCAGATATTTTTTAACGTGGTAGAAATAAGTTTTCATATGAAAAATCATTGTCTAAAAAGATATTCTCAGAAAAAATGGTGCATGTTTTAGTTTCTTTTCTCATTTCTAGCCTAACGGGGGAGCATAATAACGACTGACTCCAACGAGTGATACCTTTATTGCAAAACACCTAAGGGGGCTTAGTTTTTGCAAATAAATTATGATTATCAAATAATAAGTTTAACGTAAAAAAATAACAAACAAAAACAATAAAAAAAATAGTAACAAAAGAAAAGGAAAAAACAAACTGAAAGAAAAGAAGAATGAACGAATATGACTCATGTTTTAGTGGGTTTCAAAGAGTCAATATCTTTCTATTTCTACCTGAACAAGGCCATATTAGCCGAAACGTTGGGCCATTTTAACTTTTTAACCTTTTTTATTTTGTTATTATATGCATCTAGTTTCGTTTAACGTATTTTCCTAATTTTCAGCTAATTTAACAGTCTCTAAACCCGTGTTGGAAAACTTAATAATCAGTTACCACCTGCATGTGCTTGATGATAGGACCCTGTTTTGGGCCCCTCATAGCCCCCATTCCCTTTTTATAAACTGATTACCAGCTAATTACAACGTAACTGGGCATGTTGAGATTAATCATAAAGTCTGATTAATAGAAATATTTTAAAGTAAGAAAAAACAAAATGACAAGAGTAGCTGATGATATCGTTAATAATTAGCTAAATTAAATGAATTATACCAGTCACGTTTCTCACCCTCTACAAACACCTATAATTTTTCTGACGTATTTACACTTCGTGGGGGGATTGACCAACCGATTTTATTAGGGGGGGGGGGGGTCTAAGGAAGTATTTGAGAAAGCAAGGCGTACTGGAAAATTTGGTGAAGAAAAGGCAGGTTCAAAAATGTAAATCCTAGGTGGAAATAAATAAAGATAATTAATTACGTCACAATACGCACTTAGTTCCTTTAGTTCTGCACTGAAACAAAAGACGTCAAACGGCTGTTTTTTTAGAATTGACTGGGGCCATTGGACGTCAGCACGTCACAAGTTTTGAAATAGAATTTGGATTTTTCAAAGATATTTGACAATGAATATTTTGCGGATTCCAAATTAACTTTTTACAGAGAAAAATATGTTTTGTTTCTGTATCCATTTAAATGGTTATTTTAAAACATTTTGTCTCCAAGCATCAGATTGTTATTTCTGATCAGGCAAAATAAAAATAGACCACATAAATACATCACACATACAAAACATATGTTATTTATTAACTTCTTAGTAATTAGTGAATATTTTCATAAAACCAAAAGCTTTTTTTTTTTAAACTTACAGAAATAATTTTATATATAGTTTTCTTGTTAGAAAATACACCTTTAAGTCGTATCACACTGAAACGGGCTGATTAGGCAAATTTTCCAGTTTTGTATTTGTAGTGATTATAGACATTGCACCACTGTACACGATTCCGTTTGATAGATAATTTGAGTGATGATGCTTCTAAATTATCCCCTACAAAATGGTCCATTCAAGATCATATAAATCATAAGTTTATTATGTTTTTGTTTTTAAATTCATTTAGTTATATTTGTGAGGAAAAATGGACATGGGAGTGAAGTTCATGAAGTTACAAAGAAAGCACAAAATCACATTTACATAACCAAACAAACATCTAGAGATCACAGCATGGTCTTTAATGACGGAAAACCACACCATGCCCCAAGCCTTGAATGGCCCCAGAGTAATTATTGAGTAGTCATGTCCTTGTTGCATGTATTTGTCTGTTATTTTGCATCCACTCATGACATTGTCTTACCTTTGGACTTTGATCTTACGGAGCAACCATTTGAATTTTATGGGGGGAGGGGGGCATGGAAGTAATCCTAAGTCCTTATTTTTTTCGTCAAAATTTCGAGACTGCCTTCGTTTTTACTACCTGGTGTTGTCCTGCCTTTTTTTCTGGGTTCATGCCTTTTTCTCACTATTTCCATCCTGCCTTTTCTCAAATTCCTTCCAGGCCACCCCCCCCATACAATTCAAATGGTTGCTCTCTTATAGACTTGTTCCAGTATTTTGTCGCTTGGTTTTTATTTTGCCGATATTTGAACTATTCACGTCCCTTTTTGTGCTCGTGATAAATGCTAGGTACCTGAAATTTTGAGTCTTTTTTCCCTCTAACTTCTTCAATTTGTATGAGTTATCTCAAGTTGCATTGGATTTCAGTATTTTATATTCTTACTTTTTGTTACCCACCACGAGCTCAACACAGAAATTTTCGCATGTGTTTCATGAATGCCATCAACTTAATCTTTTTAATATTTCTTCTAAATATTACTGTTTATAAAAGAATATATAAATTCAAAAATTTCACTTTTACAAATATAACTCATTCCGAACACAAAATCTATCAGATGCAACCATTATAAAATAAAGTGGAATTATCTCAGAGCACAAGGAAATGACAGTCTTTTGAGTGGGAGACAGAATGAGGGAGCAATTTTAAATCATCATGTGTTATTCAGAAATGGGTAAATGAAATGGTTTGATTAGGTTTCTTTGAACTTTATGTCAAATTCAAAACAATCAGCTATATATATATACACACCAATGCAGCCGGTTTTTATTTGTGGAGGAAGCCGAAGTGCCTTTTGTGAAGCACAAAACGATCAGCAGGAAAACTGGAAATCCTTCTGCATAAAAATGATATCAAAGAATTTATTTTTAACCACTGAGTCGATAATGCTGCTGGTGAACTCTAACTCCCGGAGGGTATCCATAGTTAATTGCTAGTATGTATATTACTAGCCGGAAATTGGTTCTTTAATTTTACTACTACAAAAATGTTAAATTTGTTAAAATTAAGGATGTTCGCTCCTCTTGTTTTTGAATTTTTGCCAGATATTCGGAATCCTCTGGTTTTATCCATGTAGTGCCATTAAAAAAATTTCCCCGCTAACCCCTATTTTTCTTTTCATAATTTTATTACTTATAGTTTAAAAAGCCATATTTGAAAATCCTATAAAATCCTTGTTATTTTTTCATATTTTTTTAAAGAAAAAGGGTGCCAATGTTAAATGTATGAAAAGTCTAGAGAGAATTATTTCCCGCCAAATTTTCAATGGCGTATATCTTGAAAACAAGCACACGGACCCTTCATTATTTTCTGCTTTTTTAGTTCCTTTACTTATATAATACCAATTTATAACAGTCTTTTAAAAAGCTTGTTATTTTTAAAACAGAGTAGCGAACATCCTTAAGGAGTATCTATCTCGTGTATAGCTCTGTCCTTAGATAGCTTTGGCTTTACCCCCTTTGGTCTTTTTATTTTTGAATTTGCTCTTCAAAATTGGATTGTTTTGGTTTTCAACATTTTAGGCCTTGAGAGCACATGTGCATCAAAACTGGTATCAAAGAATTTATCAAGACTGGAATCAAACACACCTTGTCACAAGTAGGATTTGAACAACCTCAGTAGTAACAGGGTAGTGATCGATACAGTAGTTATATAGTAGTTATGCCAGGCTAGTGATCAATATAGTCGTTATCAGAGGATAGTTATCAATATAATAGTTATGGCAGGCTAGTGATCAATATAGTAGCTATGATAAGCTAGTGATCAATACTGTAGTTGTGACAGGCTAGTGATCAATATAGTAGTTATGACAGGCTAGTTATCAATATAGTAGTTATGACAAGCTAGTGATCAATATAGTCGTTATGACAGGCTAGTGATCAATATAGTCGTTATGACAGGCTAGTGATCAATATCCTAGTCATGACAGTCTAGTGATTACGACAGGCTAGTTATCAGTATAGTAGCTATGATAAGCTAGTGATCAATACTGTAGTTGTGACAGGCTAGTGATCAATATAGTAGTTATGACAGGCTAGTGATCAATATAGTCGTTATGACAGGCTAGTGATCAATATACTAGTCATGACAGGCTAGTTATCAGTATAGTAGCTATGTGAGCTAGTGATCAATACTGTAGTTGTGACAGGCTAGTGATCAATATAGTAATTATGACAGGCTAGTGATTGATCTGGTACTTATGACAGGCTAGTTATCAATATAGTAGTTATGACAGGCAATTTTTTAATGTAGTAGTTATGACAAGCTAGTGATCAATATAGTAGTTATGACAGGCTAGTGATCAATATAGTATTATGACAGGCTAGTGATCAATATATTAATTATGACAGGCTAGTGATCAGTATAGTAGCTATGATAAGCTAGTGATCAATACTGTAGTTGTGACAGGCTAGTGATCAATATAGTAGTTATGACAGGCTAGTGATCAATATAGTCGTTATGACAGGCTAGTGATCAATATACTAGTCATGACAGGCTAGTTATCAGTATAGTAGCTATGTGAGCTAGTGATCAATACTGTAGTTGTGACAGGCTAGTGATCAATATAGTAATTATGACAGGCTAGTGATTGATCTGGTACTTATGACAGGCTAGTTATCAATATAGTAGTTATGACAGGCAATTTTTTAATGTAGTAGTTATGACAAGCTAGTGATCAATATAGTAGTTATGACAGGCTAGTGATCAATATAGTATTATGACAGGCTAGTGATCAATATATTAATTATGACAGGCTAGTGATCAATATAGTAGTTATGACAGGCTAGTGATTGATCTAGTAGTTACGACTGGCTAGATATCAGTATAGTTGTTATGACAAGCTAGTGATCAATACTGTAGTTATTTATGAGAGGCTAGTGATCAATATAGTAGTTCTGGCAGGCTAGTGATCAATATAGTAGTTATGAGAGGCTAGTGACATTTAAGCCATATCACGGCGAGAGCTAATTAGATTAAGTTTGATTAAAACAAATACTATCTAAAAAGAATGAACTATTTACAGACAGGCTAGTGATTATGACAGACTAGTTATCAGTTTAGTAGTTGTGACAAGCTAGTGATCAATACTGTAGTTATGACAGGTTAGTGATCAGTACATTAGTTAAGACAGGCTTTTGATCAATATAGTAGTCTTGGCAAACCACCTATTCCTCGCATCCACCACGGCCCTAAAAATGGCAAAGGGAGATAATAAAAAAAAAGTGTGTTCAAATACTTTACTGTTTTAATAAATATGGTCATAAAATAAATATAAATGTGAAAAATGTTAAGAATAAAGCTCAAACAATAAAATTTTTGTAGATAACTGGAATTCTAAGGCAGCACAAAAAGCTGCATAATCACAGATATAATGAACCTGTGTAAATACAACAAATAAGTACTATTCATTAATCATAGAGACAATAACAATAAGGAAAAATATTATAAAGTAAACTTATTTTGCTTATACTGACAAAAATGGAATTTTCCTCAAATAGTAGAATTCAAATAATAGTATAAAGAAAGAAAAAAGATCGTATGAAAGGTAATGTAAAACTTCAAGCTATAAACTTTCAGATATTATTGAATAAAAAAAAGTAATGTGATCATATCGCACTATAATATATTTCTTTTATATAATGGCCTTTTATAAAATTTTTTTTAGATATTTGTTATACTGCTGCATTTTTCCTCAAATTTTTAAATTTCCCGAAATCTTATTTAAGTAAAGGATATGCTGTTGATTTCTTCAAATCTGAGATGAGTTTTATTATGCTAATTCTAAATGTATCATGTAATTTTTATTTTCATAACAATAATTTTCTAATTTGTTTTTTATAGTTTTTCTTAATTACTATAGATCCTGATGAACGATTAAAAAATAATCCCCAAACTTTGATCAAAAATCCACAAGATCAGAATTGACATAATGAGCAAAAAATCAACAAACACAAGAAAGACAAAATAATAAAAAGAAGAAGCTGTTAGGCCATACCAAATTGATCCCTATTTCTTTGGATTTCGCCACTCTGATTTTATTAACTATTTAAATCTTAAGGAAACATATTTTTGCTGCTTCATTTTGCATAAATGCTGAAAAATTGTGCCCCAAATTTTTCATTTTTCAATAAATTAAAAATAAAAATTGTTCACCTGCTCCTAACATTTTGTAAAAATTGGATTTTTCCCAATATTTTACTTTAAAAAATGTGTGCTTCAGGTAAATTTAATCTGCACTTGAAAAAAAACAAGTCCTCAAGAAAAAAACATTAAAATTAAAATTTCGACTGATTGCACCGTTTTGCAATCCAAAAATCAAAAGAACGAAAAATTAATTTGGTGTGGCCTTATTTTAAAAAAAATGTATGCACTCTTAATAACATATATATTATGCACAAGAAAAGAACAGTTACATGTTTTACACATAATTGTAAATAGTAAAATCCACACGTGGGGAAAAAAGTTATACTGCAGAAAACGATTACAAGTACATGTACCTATTGCTACTTTTTTATTCTCTGTTATTTCATCAAAATTTAACCTGTTTCCTGTCAATTCTATTTGATAGTATTAATGTGAATATACAAAGAATATTTTATTTCGAAAGATCATATGAAACAAACTTTTGTGTAAAATTCTGATGAAACATCTCAAACATAATTTGTCATATCTATGAGACATCTAAGGCCAATTAAAATTAATTGATAGATTTTCATCCCCGCCCGCCCCTCGAAAATCGTGCCGCCCCGATTTTTTTTATTTTATAAAATTTACGATTTCCGGATTTTGTTCATCTTGTTACCGGTATCTGTGTCAATAATTTCGTTTTTTTGTTAACTTCCTGTAACAATTCAACATGGTTTTCGTGATTCGACTATTTTTGTGACCTTTAGATGTCTTTTGGTCAGCTTAAGTCTGCAGAGATTGGAGTTGAAATTTCTATTGTGCATGTTTCTGGAATAAAAACATATATAAGCCATTTCATAACGTTTGCATATTAATAACAACTTACAAAATAGTTTCATATGAAATGAAAAATAAAAAATAAAATCCTCCCACCCGCCCCATTTTTTTCAAAAAGTTGGATGAAAATCTACTAATTAATTTTAGTTGGCCTAATAGTTATGAATGAGACTTTTCATTAAATTAAATTCAATGAACAAACTACTATAAATCCATTCAAAGATTTCACCATAATATGTTACAATAAACATTAGAAATGTACCTATGAAAAAAGTTATCAACAGATTATTTCAAACAAAAACAAGAGTAATGTTAAATAAAAAGATTACAAAAGACATGAACACATAAGAGTCTGATTAATAAAAGTGAAAAAATCAAGATCTAAATTGCAAATAAATATCGTAAACATTAATATAAATCCTATTTGAAATTAATAAACATGATATTCACTATTCAAGGAAAATTTTAAACTAAATGCCCATCAGCAGATGTTTGTTTAGTGCTTTATAGAAGATCCACTGTATACAGTCACCTTTAAAACACACACACACACAAATAAACAGAAACATACATATACGTGATTGAAAATGAATTAAAGGGATTTGGGTCACAACTGACATGATGATTTTAGATGACATGATTGCTCCATGCAAAGAAATATAAAAATGACCTTGGTAATTATCGATAAACTTTGCCTCACTTAGGCCACACTAAATTGATTTTTAGTTCTTTGGATATATTACACAAAAAATAAATGTGAGCTAGCAAAATATAAATTTTATCTTTTTTTCTTTAGGACTAATTTTTTTCAGGCGAAGATAAAATTTACATGTGCCACAAATTTTTTAACTAAAATATTGCAAAACATTTTTAAAAATGCTATTTTTTTTACTAAACTACAGGAGTGGGCAAACATTTTTAATGTTTTAATTTCATCAAAAATGAAGAGAATTAAGGGTGAATTTTCGGCATTCTTACAAAACCGAACGGCAAAAAAAAGTCTGAAAATAGAAGCGACGAAATCCACAAATCTAAAAATGAATTTGGTGTGGCCATATGTTCCAACCAACCAATGAAGTATGATAAACTTGTAAAAGATCTATCTATACCATTCCTGATATGAACTTTTGGTTCAAATTGGTTTCATAAAAAAAAAAATTATTTACAGTCATTTTCTGTCATGGTGCCGATTCCATAACTTAGTGAAACATTGTATTTCTGATTTTATTACAAAATAATTCATGTAAACAATGATTGGATGAACAGTGAAGGCCAACTGTCATGTAGGAGCTTAAAACTACTTACTTAAAATAGAATTATATATGATTCATATATGATCAGTGGTAATTACTAGTAATACAATTTGTTGATATTAATGAATGTTCTTATGGCCTGTAAAAAATTTGGTTTGATGAGGGAGATAAATGGTTATTTTCCTGCTACTTTTGTGCAGTTTTTTTAATTCACATGTTTTTGTGTCGAAAGGTATTTATTTTCTATGCTTTGTGTAAATTGATAAAAATGCAATGTGCAGATGAAAATTTTTAATTTTATGTAATTTTAAATGACACTGTCTTACTGTTATCCAGGATCCAATCCCAAATTCCCAAATGACCCTCAATGTGCCTTTCCCTGTTTATCTATATTGAATTCTAGTATATTTATTAAAAATCTGGCAGGTAATGAGTATTCTTTATACTCTTTAACTAATGACAATGGTAGAGAATTAAACTTATTACAGTTATCTTCAGTTGTTTCTTAAACTAATAGAATTATGAACTTTAGTAGTGGAAAAAAATGTTTTTTTTTAAAATAAATACCATATTTTGATATAAAAAAACAAAGCTTTAAAATTTCTGAGAATAAAAATTTCATTTGAAATGCCTTTAATATTAAAATTGATTTATAATATGCCCATAAGAAGGAAAGTTGAAAATTAAAGATATATGGTAGACTGACTGCTGAATGTTTTGTTCAGTTTACTATTAAAAAAAATTGTAATCAAAATTACCTGAAACCTTTAAAAGCAGTTATTACTTCCAAAATTTTGATTACCTTATGTTTTTTTTTTTTTATAATTCTTAGTTATTAACAATCTTTACTTATTATCTACAAATTAGTACACAAATTCAAAAATATATATTTTCCACACATAACAACACTTACAACTTTATACAACTGAATTTTAGTAATACTGGAAAATTACTGATTTTGAACTTTGTTTTAACTGGTATTTTTAAATATAACAAGAAAACAAGAGGCTCACCAGAGCCTGTATCGCTCACCTGGAGTCTGTTTTCATTGGACAATTAATCAACTATTTGACCAAGTTTGTTGCAATTGGTTCAATTGTTCAGGGAAAATTTGTTGAAGATTTATTTTTCATAAGGTTTAATGTTAAAATATGTTCCCTGGTGGTGGTAGTCCTGGCAGGAAGTTGACAAAATTGACCAGGAATAAGGGTGAACCTTAAATAAATGTAACAGAACCCGACCTCAAATTAAACAAACCAATAACTCCTAAATAGAATTTGGGATTCCCTTCAAAATTTCAGGGTAGGTAGATCTCAACATGGCAAACACTTTTCAATTTATATTTCACTTCTATCTCAAATAGTTTTGGAGATATTCAAAAATGTTAAAATTTTGAAAATTTGACAAAAAAAGGGCAATAACTCCTAAATGGGTTTTGGGATTTCCTTTAAAATTTTAGGGTATGTATATCTCAACATGGCAAACATTTTTCAAATTTAGATTTCACTTCTATCTCAAATAGTTTTGGAGATAAATGACGAAAAATGTTAAATTTTGAAAATTTGACGAAAAAAGGGCAATAACTCCTAAATGGGTTTTGGGATTTCCTTTAAAATTTCAGGGTATGTAGATCTCAACATGGCAAACATTTTTCAAATTTACATTTCACTTCTATCTCAAATAGTTTTGGAGATAAATGACGAAAAATGTTAAATTATGAAAATTTGACGAAAAAAGGGCAATAACTCCTAAATGGGTTTTACGATTTCCTTCAAAATTTCAGGTTAGGTAGATCTTGTCATGCTGATCAATTTTACCCCATGTCAGATTTTTGATATCTGTAACAGTTTTTAAGTTATAAGCCAAAAACAACACATGCACCTCTATATTCTATTTTTAGCTATGACAGCAATGTTTTATGTCAGATCAAAATAAATTGAGGATGGTTTGTAGAGGACATGTCATAGATCATTCCTATTAAGTTTCAAACCAATCGGCCCAGCAGTTTCAGAGAAGAAGATTTTTGAATAAAAAAATTTTGAAAATTTGACAAAAAAAGGGCAACAACTCCTAAATGGGTTTTGGGATTTCCTTTAAAATTTCAGGGTAGGTAGATCTCAACATGGCAAACATTTTTCAAATTTACATTTCACTTCTATCTCAAATAGTTTTGGAGATAAATGACGAAAAATGTTAAAATTTTGAAAATTTGATGAAAAAAGGGCAATAACCCCTAAATGGGTTTTGGAATTTCCTTCAAAATTTCAGGGCAGGTAGATCTTGTCATGCTGATCAATTTTACTCCATGTCAGATTTTCGATATCTGTAATGGTTTTTGAGTTATTAGCAAAAAACAGCAATTTACCCCTATGTTCTATTTTTAGT
This sequence comes from Mytilisepta virgata, assembly GCA_028015205.1. Lineage (NCBI taxonomy): Eukaryota > Metazoa > Mollusca > Bivalvia > Mytilida > Mytilidae > Mytilisepta > Mytilisepta virgata. The sequence continues at coordinate 19,855,916 of CM051515.1, forward strand.
AACAGCGGCCATGTTTTTCGACGCATCAAAAATCCCCACATCAGTTCTATGCAGGGTACCCCAAGGAACATTCATACCAAGTTTGGTTCTAATTAGTCAAGTAGTTTCAGAGGAGAAGATTTTTGAAATAATAACATAAAAAAAGCCAAAAATGTCAAAAAAGGGTAATAACTCTAACATCAGTTGACAGATTTTCACGAAAATCAGCATACAGGTAGCTCTCATCATGGTGAACACTTTCAACCTGCCAGAATTTGCCATAACCTAATGATTTTTGAGATATTTGCGAAAAACTGTTGTCTGACCCCTATGTTCTATTTTTAGTAACAGCGGCCATGTTTTTCGACGGATCAAAAATCCCCACATCAGTTCTATGCAGGATACCCCAAAGAACATTCGTACCAAGTATGGTTCCAATTGGTCAAGTAGTTTCAGAGGAGAAGAGTTTTGAAAAATTGTTAACGACGACGACGGACGACGACGGACGACGACAGACGACGACAGACGACGACGGATGCCAAGTGATGGCAATAGCTCACATGGCCTTCGGCCAGGTGAGCTAAAAATAATCTGAGCTGGCAACATTCATATGGTACATTTTGAAAAAAATATCTCTTAATAAAATTTAAAAAATTTACTTGTTAAATTTTGAAGATAAATTCACAAGCTTCCTAAATTTTAATGTAACTTATTACCCAGTTATTTACACTTTAAAAATTCTGTCACATCTGCACCAATAGCAGAGTACAAAATTTAACATTTTAAAAGTGAAAGATGATATCTGACACTACATTGCCATTATTATTTTCCTATTTAAAAGATTATGAACACAAGAAATGATAATGTTCATATTTCTAAGACATGAATAAAGTACAGCAATTCATTAAGGTCAGTTCTATTTTTCTTTCTTTGTTTCTATGTGTCCATTTGTCGTTGAGGTTGAGTTATCATCGTGTGATATATGTCCGTTAATTTCATGTGACTTTACTTTTCCATTTTCCTTGCTCTTCCTAGCTTCAACCTATAACAATATTAAAATACTCATAAGACCTTTTATCAAATAAAATTCAAATCATGCACACTTTGACAATAATGTTCTATTTCATTTTTTACAGATAGATCCTACTACAGTATAGAGATAATTAATCATATTAGAATTAGCAGCAACAGTGGGCGAGTGGTCTATGGAGTTTGTCATAACTAATTTCAATCTCAATTGCATGGATTGCCAATTTCCCTACCTACATGTAGGATTGATAGATCTGTCCAGATACCCTGGCTCCCTCAACAAACAAGCTGAGCAATAGAATGTCCAGTACCAACTACAACTGTGAGAAAACACACCAAATGCTTCGCTGAATCGGATGCAGATGTATGGACAGGGTGATTATTAAAAATTCTAAAACCATTATTTTAGCAATTATTTCTATTTCCAAGGGCAAAAACTCTCACAATAATTATCCAATCAGCTTGATCTGTAGCTCATCATTATAGCCAGTGCTGCGAGTGCTATAGGAGCATATGGGTCATTTAGAAAAGTCTTTGTTTATTGCAAACCTACGTGTATAGTACCTTTCAGCATTACCGGTAATTGCACTTCATATTGTATCTCAATAGAAAATTTTTCAAAAGAAAATACACATGTACCATAAACTGTACATACAGGTTATTTCTGTAATTCTAATTTTTGCTTTGCCACAATTTCTTTTATTCCACATTATAATAGCACTTTTTTTTTATGAAATCTGCCCTAGTTAAGGATTTAAAATTCTGTATCTGTACTTCATTAATCTAATTTTTGCACCCAATAATGTTTGGTAATATAGTGTTGTAATAAATTTTAAATTTTAGTAGGAATATACATATCATAAATCTATAACTCAGGAATGATACATGTAGTATTCATAATTCATTATGCGTAATTGTGATTCCATAGACACTTTTACCATAATTTTTCTCTAATGCTTACTTCTTGAAAAAAGAACCAACACATCAATTTTATATATTTTTTTAAGTGTGACCCAACTGAGGCTTAAACTGACAAATTAAGGTAAAAAGAGCAAGTGTTAACATAAACTGATTGGATATCATATGTGATATGGAACAAGGTACGGTGTCTTCCTCTAAAACATCAGGTCCAATTTATCACATTCTACTTTTTCAAATCCTGCAGATTTATTCAGATACACATACTCTGGTTTTCAGAAAGGAAATATGAAACAATGATAAACCAGAGTGAGTTATCTTTTCCTAACCAATGTAGGTAAGGGAGATAATAAATTTGTCTCCCTTTTAGCCTCAGGACAAAAGGGAGAGAATTTAATTATTTCCCTTTCCTACATTGGTTAGGAAAAGATAACTCACTCTGGTTCCTCATTCTAATGCAGTAGAACTGCCTTGAAAACATGACTTCCATAGCAAATGTTTTTTTTTGGTACTGGAGACAGAAAAAATGAAATGATAGTTAAAAATTTAGACAAGAAATCTTAAATTAAAAAAATTGTAAAACAGATATTGTTCCAGAACTTATAAACAGAAAAAAATTTCTCTTGATCAGATTATTGATTAATATATATTCTAAACAAAAATAATTCTAATTTTAAGAAAATATTTTAAATATTAGTTTCTCAGAAATAAAAATAATTCTGAACTAAGGTTTGGAAAAAAACTAAAAATTACTGTACCTTCTTTCTATAAGATTTAATATAGGCATGGAAGTAGAAATTCAAAAACAGGCATAAGATGGAGAATGCGTAGAAAACAAGAGCCCAGTGCATCCACTCTGGGAAATCACATCCAAAAATCAGTGACTGAGCTGCATGTGCAATTCCCACCATAAATTGTATCTGAATTGAAGAAAAACAGAAAATTAAAAATAAATAAACATATAATTATTACCTTTTGTTTTATAGCTGGCTTCTGTATATATGCCTTTATGTAAAAGTTGAGGAACAGTGCGATTATAGTCGCACCATAGAATAGTCCAGCATACTGCATCCATTTTGGAAAATCACAGTCAGTGTATAAAGTTTGGAGACAGTATATCATGCCTATATAGAATTGGGTCTAAGAAAAGAAAAGAAAATATTACTGTAGTTTTTAAATGGAAAATTTCTCATGCTCATTCTCATGTACAAGAAAGATATTTTTTCATGCAAATTGTAGTTTTTTTTTCTTCTGAAACTTTAAAAGTACAAAAAATAATATTTTCATAAAATTTGATTACATTAATATCAAAATGCATAACAAGAAACTAGAAATATTAAGAAATTTACTGGAGAAGAAAACATATCTCTAAACATTCAATGGTAATTTCTAACTGAAAATTGAATTTATTTAATCACACAGCAAAACTAAGTGATGTCATACAAATCATAAAAGCAATGAAATAGTTATGGAAGGTAAATCAGAGTAATAGTACTTTAAACACTGAAAACAAGATGCATCATTTTATCTTTACTCGGGATTCTAAGCAAACTGTGAATAGTGCTACACATGATGACATGTGACAGCAATAAAAAATCAAACTGTTCGTTCTGCATACTTGCTATAACAATCCTAAACTCTTTACATCCACCATATCCATTTATTTTTCTAAAATTATACTAGATTTTACCTCGGTTTTTTCTACCATTTTTTAGAAGAGGTAATACTGCTCTTTTGAAATGATATTAATCTTGTGTAATAATAATATAATACAACAATCTGTTTTGGGATTTTGATCTAGAGCTTTATCAAAACCTGTTTGCTTCAATTGAATTTTAAATCTCCAAGTCCAAGTTTTCTCAAAAAGACCCACTGGCTTTAATTCCAGAACCTCAAGAAAAAAATGAGCCATTGCATAAGGTATTTAACAATAGGATAAATTCACAGAAAATTTCAACCATTTACATGAACTAAATATTAAATCATTATACTTGTATATAGAAAGCACAATCCAACCATTCCCAACCTAAACAATTTAATTTTCTATCATCTCTCCCCAACCAATCAATGCTGAAGCTATTTCATTACGATCAGGTTGACAGATTACATTCCTTAAAGAACCATAATGCATTACACATTTCTTCCGTCAATTTTCACATTGAGTACATTATGAAAACAAACATGATATTTTTTTGCTAGAACTACACTCATAGATATTATGTTATTAAAAGGAAACTATTAGTATGAAAAAATACATGCACTTACTAGTTGTAACATTGTTAAATAACGTTTCCACCATAAATATTTTTGCATGTGTGGTCCAAGGGCAGATAATCCATAATATCCATACATAACTACATGAATGAATGAATTTATCATTGCACCAAAAAATGCTGAAAATAAATATATAATGCATAATATAAAATAAAATTTATAATTTTCAAACATTACGAAAACAAGAATGATTGAAAATTTTTTTAACTGCACGGTAAAATTATTTCACCACCATACATCTCATACAAATAGTATTATTTCAACGTTAGCTTTGGAAAAAAAAACTAGAACTGTCCTGAAAAGGACTAATACCCCCCACAGCAACATGTCTGTTTTGAAAAATACACAAAGTTCAAATCATTATATTTTTCAAATTACTTGCTCAAACAGAAAATCCTGACAATATGCACATCTCAATAATGTGATGTAACAATTCATAAAGTTTAATGAGAATTATGCAAGTAATGTAGGAGGAGTTGCAGACAACACATGGAACGAAGTTATGTTAAAAAATGCCTAAGTCAAAGCAGCCATATCTTTTACATTTCTTGTCTAAACAGAAATTCCTGACGATATACACATCTCCATATAGTGGTCTAACACTCCATTAAGTTTCATGAGAATCATGCAAGTAATTTAGAAGGAGTTGTGGACAACGTGTTATTCAGACAGACAGATGGACAGTCAGACTGAAACCTATATACCTCCCCAAACTTGGTTTGGGGGGGGGGGGTAATAATTATATTCTGGGCATACAATTTATTCCCAAGAAGATTTAGAATTTCTCTATTTCTCTGTCTTGACAACATTTGTACAACATCCAATTAAAGAATACAGATCAACAAAAATCTTAATTTTGGACTGGTTGAAATGCAGACACAATCAACCAATCATTTACTTACATTGTCCTCCAGCAACCCACTTTACACCAATCCACCAGAGAGGGAACATAGTTGCATGATGGTATACATGAAGAAAACTGACTTGATTGTTTTTCTTTCTCAACACAAAAAAAATCGTATCAGCCATTTCTACAAATTTGGAAAAGTAAAACCACCAGAGTGCTTTTGCTATCTGAAAAAAAACCACACAATAGAATCATTTTTTTAACATTTGTTTCTTCTACAAAATTACTAAAGAACTGAGTTTGTTAACAATCTTGTAATAATAATTTTGATTTCTTTTAATGAAACTTTTCACAAATGTATTAGTTGTTGTAATAGCTAATTATCATAAACTGTTATCACAGAGATATGTCTCGCCTTTTTGTAATTTTGATTATGCAAATGTTGAAATCATAATAGCAATACCTTAACATCTTACACAAGTTATGCAAATATTCAAAGTCAATGAACCATGACTGAGTTACATGGTTAAACAATCTCCATTTAAATGAGATGTGTGAATGCTAATACAACTGGATACCAAATACCATTGACTTATTATAAGTCGTTCCCAAACCTAAATACAAAAATTTTGTGGGAAAAATTTGGTTGATTATATAGGGAATCACTGATGCGTGACTGGAGTGGGCCCCCCTTAGGTCGGTCAGCCCCCCCCCCCCCCCCCCCTAACAAAAAGTTCTGGATCCGCCACTGATAACAATTCTTTAACATGTAAGTTATGCAAATATTCAGTCAATGAATATGCACGAATTAGCATACCTATATGTAGCTTTTCAACCCAACCTCATCATGGCGAGACAAAAATCTTTTTGCTTGGCTTTGTGTCCAATAAAATATAATTTTGTTTGTTTACTTATAGTTACTTATAGTTACTTATAGTTGATTTCCAGTGCAGGATCTCTCAAGGTTCCTCTTCACCAGACTCATAATATATGTAAAGTAAGCAAACCATTCAAAGTCAATAGACCATGACTGAGGGGGTGGAGCCAAATAATCTCCATGGCAATGAGATGTGGCAATGATAATACATCTGCATATCAATTATCACTGACCTACCACTAGTGAATCCCCATAAACTGACCTAATCACAAACTAATACATGTAAAGTAAGCAAACCATTCAAAGTCAATAGACCATGACTGAGGGGGTGGAGCCAAATAATCTCCATGGCAATGAGATGTGGCAATGGTAATACATCTGCATACCAATTATCATTGACCTACCACTAGTGAATCCCCATAAACTGACTTAATCACAAACTAATACATGTAAAGTAAGCAAATCATTCAAAGTCAATAGACCATGACTGAGGGGGCGGAGCCAAATAATCTCCATGGCAATGAGATGTGGCAATGGTAATACATCTGCATACCAATTATCATTGACCTACCACTAGTGGATCCCCATAAAACTGAGCTAATCACAAACTAATACATTGTTGACGCCGTCGCCGCCGACGCCGGAAACAGCATACCTATGTCTCGCCTTTTGACTCCGTCAGATGAAATTGATGTCTGTCGTCATCAATTTTGTGATCAACCTATTACAATTAGCAAAATTCCAACATCTGGTCAGAAAATATGTAAATCAGCTGAACTGTGGACTCTGTAAAAAACAATGAAACTTTCTAATTCTGGTATGAAAGGAAAAACATCTACACATACTGGCCCTACTATTTTTTTAAGCATATTCCAAACATACATATAGTTTGGCCTTACTATTTAACAGGGACAACAGACTTCTGTACCCAAGACCTACCTGTACTTCATGATGATTGTCTGAGTAATCTACAACTTGACAAGTATAACTGTACCCTGCTGCTGTTGTATGGTACAAAATCTGAAACAAAAATTTAAATACATAATATCAAAACACACAGTAAATGTATGATGTTCAACTGTTGATGGAACTTTTTTTTAATATCTGTTCAATTTAAAATCCTTTAATAACTTAATAAAATTTGTCAGTCCAATTATTTTGACATTAAGTACGAAGGTAGTCCTAGTTTCATTGGACATCAAAACAATTTTTCCGTATCGGCTAGGACAAATAGCCCTACATGTATTTGTAAAATCAGAATATTTCAAGTGTCATGTTAAATAAGCCACAGTAAAGTAAAAATCATGAGAACAGGTATATATGTTTATTATATTAAAAAACACAATGTTCTAAGTTTTATTGTAAAAAGGATATGAATTAATCAACACCACCCAACAGACAAATCGCTTGACAAAAAATAACAATAAAATAGCACAAAACTTGCACACAAAAACTTTACAGCTATTGTTAACAAGAATATGTGTGTTCAATGGAAACTGTGCTCCACTTCCAAACAAACACCTAAATCATGATCAGTCTGTCTGTCAACCGTGACAATGAGGTCACACCTCACCTTTGTCCTAAATTTTGAGTAGATCCCATCTTGAGGTATTAAGTGATAGATTTTCATATTGATATGGTATCTTTTTCCCATTAAACTACCCTCAATCTAAACTTTAACCTTAAAGAAGGATGTACATAGACAGAAACACTATATGCCCCCATGTTATCACAGGTGGGGCATAAAAATAAGGGTTGGTAATAAATGAATACTGTAAATTCAGAAATTATTGCGTGCATTTATTATTGCGATTTTGTCATTTTAGACTAAAATGTGATTTTAATTTTTACGATATTGAGAAAAATCCCGCTTCATTCATATAAAAATTTCAAAATGCGAGTTTACATTATTGCGATTACAACCCTGTTGCATTTTGCGCAATAATAAAAACATCGCAATAATTTCCGAATTTACAGTAATTGGAAAGAATCAATTAGACAAATCTGCAGATAACAATAAAGAAAATCTATTTTTATCTTACCTGTGTAAATATATGTAAATTTAATATTACTAGGCCTATGTTGTACCAAAATAAAAAATTTCCTAAATTCACCGGTTTTCTTTTTTCCATTAATTTCATTCCAGCTAATACGACAACTACATATAATAATGTTATAACTATAGTCGGTGTAAAACTCTGCATAAGGAACCAGTCTTTAACTCTGGGATCTGAAAAAAAAAATAATACATGAACCAAAATAATCCAAAAACTTTCTATATTGATAACACATATACATTTGGTAACAAATGTAATTTTGGATGGAATCTGTTAAAATGTGAAATGCTTAATCTTTAATCTTTTTTTTTCTGCAATCAATCTCAATCCCAGATAACATGGATTACTTTTATTACATCAAGACCAAAGTAAGTCAGAAACTAACAATTACCCCCAAAAATTTAGGTCTGAAACTAGACACAAGTACAATACCATGTAGTTAACACCACAATCACCCCCCCCCCCCCCCCCCTCCTTATTATTCAAGTTTGGGAACCAATAAACGTTTAAACTTCTAATTCAGCCTTAAGTATTGATCTATCTTTTATTAAACCTTAAAAAATGTTTCCTAAAAATCAGTCAACTCCAGGTATACATACATGTTGTACATATGGTAACCCTCACCAATTCTATAAAATTAAATTTTAAAGGAATAAAACTTATTCATAAATTATTAGTGATTTTATATTCAAATAAGGACAACTAAAATTCCTAAATTTCATGTCTGTACACTATTGTATTTAACTCATGCCCAAACATTTAAACATAAATTTTTGTAATGTACTAGCCGAAAACCATAAGCTGTCTGAATGACAGCAGATTGTATTTTCCTTTATCAATGTTTGATTGATTGATTGATTATCGTGTAATGCCACGTCAACGCAAAGAGGTCATATCGTGGCAGGCCAATGTTTGAAGCCACCCTACTGTTGGCCATATTTTCCAATGGAAGCTAGATCAGGTTAAAAATGTTAAATTTTACTTCAAACGTCTTGGGTACAGAAGTCTATTGTCACTATTGAACAATAAGGCCAAAAAATATGAGTTTTTACAGTACGCTTCAAAAAATCCACCCATCTGTTTTAATTTTGATGAAAATCTTGATTGAAGTTCAGAAATTTGTTTTTATGATCTATGCACCAACAGGAATGACATTCCTTCTCTTAAAATGTAATTTACTTCTTTCCACATTTTATCAAAAAATATAAAGAAATGAGACAAATAACAGGATTTTATCAAGTTACAGCATATCAACATTTTTTTGTTGTTTCAGTAATTTCTCCAAAATATCAAAATTACTATCAAGTCCTAGTTTCTAGAAAAAAATTATGATAATGTTTTGAAAATCAGCAATTATTTGGCTTTCCCAAGCTATAGCCCACGTGATAATGATTGGCTAAAAGTAGGTTTTGTTTTTATTTATCAAGGTTAATTGGAATTTAAATAGAGCTTACAACACTTACAAAATATGTTTATTCTTGATAAATATGTTTACATTCCATTTCAACGTGAATCTACATGTATACTCAAGAACAATAAGAAACACACCATCTATTCATTAAAAATGCATAGCAGCAAATTCTGAGTGAAAATGAATTTTTTAACTTTTAACATAAATTACTTTTAATTTCTCAAAATATAATAGTTTTCATCCAAACATTGTTACGATAAAAAAAAAATAATAATACAATTTTTTAACACCATTTGAAGTTGTTTTTATCTTTTAATGTGAAAAAATCAAAGCTACTTTTGCTAGTTGATTTTTTTAATGTGACTATTTTTAAGAACATTCGGAATTTTTATTTTGGAATTTTAGGAAAGAAAACAACAACTGGAATGGTGTCATTGAAATCTAGTTCTGCTAGCAAATATTACAAATTGTGAAATAAATGGATGTATGTATCTGGACTTGTTAAGTATATATATATAGCCTTAAATGTATATATAATTATTATCAAGTTGATGCTTTTTATCGCTGACACATATACAGATAAATATCTCACAAAGTAATGTGTTTGTTGCAAAAGTAAAAACGAAAAAAGAACTTCAATCTGTTCAACAGAATATTTCATATTATTTTGGATGTTCCTAACAAACCTGAAGTCAAATGTACCTTGAATTTCATTTTATAAGTATGACATGCCTACACCATAGCCCATTCTGTCCTGATTTCAGATACTAAAATTATAACACATTTTCTCTTTGATATTTATGCCATATTCTCTCTCCGTCATTTATATGACAATTAAATGTTTTTTTGTGGCATTCAACAAGAAGCCAGTAGGAGCTCTGAAAAATTAATTGACAAAGAAAAAGCTTACCTGATGTAGTGAGAGCCCAGTCGTAAAACTCTCTCCATTCATAGTATTTATCCTTAAGTATATCCATACTGTCTTAATTATCTGAAAAAAAGCACAATAATATTTTAAAATTTGAAGTAATAATATTTTAAAATTCTAAAATTACAATTGGCTAATATTATTATGGAAGCACTATACAATTATCAGATTCTATCATGTATATTATTGAAATAGTTGGATGAATATCTTTTAAATCACACTCACATCTCACGGGAGGAAAACATGTACAGTATGTCATATTTTCTACCATATATTGTAAAATATATAGTCCAGAATCTGCAGCAAAATTACATACATGTAGCCAGAAGCAACTGATTTAAACTTTTATCAAGAATAAATGTTAACACATAATTATGTCAACTTCTCGGATATATAAATTTATGTGTATCTATCCAGACTTGTATTTGGAACTAAAAAGCATTGCCACATAATTAATCAATCAATCAATCAATCAATCAAATCAAGTATCTTATGATAAAAATTAAATGCTGTTGAGGTAAAAATTAAAACATGCATCTACACAATTAATAATCATTATTTGACAAAAAAAGCTTCAGAATGGAATTACCAGTGTTCAATAATGTCAAACCTATACCAGATGATCTATTTTCCTACGAACATTCACCTACTTTACTTTCAAACCCATCAATGAACTGCCATGAAGCGTGACTAGTAAATTATTCATTACAAACCTCAAGTTAAAAGTGAATCAGTTTTTTAATTGTATACTTTAAAATACAGTGTACTGGTGTAATAATGCTGATCTTTTATTATTTAAAAAATCAATCAGATTTATTTATATCTTGAGAACCAAGCAAGTTGACACAAGTGTGGAAAGGTGTTTAGATGTGTTGTGGCAACTAAATTGTGTTCCAACCTGATTTTCATTATAAATAAGCCAGTCATTTAAAACCTAATTAGAGACATTCAGGACAAATACACCTAAGTAGTAAATCAAAAAACGAAATCCATTAGACAGATAAAGCTGGGAAGACAAATGAACAAAAGCAATTATTTATATATCTGATTAATCTATTTAAAATGTTTAATTGTATAATTACTATTTGAATTTTTTAGCCAGTCTGGAAATTATGGACCATTGTTTAAGGTGGAAAGACAGATTTTATACTTTTTTTATATATAAAACATTACGGTATGTGATGTCTAATTGACCGGGAAAATAAATTAGGCCAAGCAAAAAATTATGTTTGGATCTGTAATTTAACTGTGTTGAAAGGGTTTCATATATCATTTACATGTACTTTCAGACTTTTAGCCAAAATTTACTTTAATTCTATGATTCATGTCCAAAATTTCAATTAAAACTTAAAATGATATACCAACAAAAGTAAAGAAGCATATTAATAACACTTTTAACCAAATTAACATTTATATTTTTGCCTTTTATCTGAAATCATGAGCAGACAGGCATTCAACATGTTCAAGGTCAATGTAATTAATTAACACTATAATTAAATGGACTACCTATGTTCATGATGATGTTATGGCATTAAAACAATAAACACACAAACATATGCAATATAAAATAAACATTTTCATTTAGAGTCTAACCTTTTCTGAACAAATGAATAAATTTGAAGATCTGAACTTAAAACACAAATTAAAATTTTAATATTTAGAAAGTTTCCTTATATGTTTTTACATGTACCTAGATTTTGATGAAAAGTGTTAAATTTAATTAAGAAAAATTAAAGTATTTTGTTCATGATTAGGACATATCTTCACAGTTTCCTTGAAAAAAATTATTTTTCATAACACAATATTTAAGGATACTTTGGCTGTGCAGTATGCCATAGAAAGACATTCTCTTGTTTCAATGAAATTTAAAACTAAAACACACATGCAGTAGTAAATTACTGTATATATTAGTACAAGGAAAATATTTCCCTTTCCTGATTCAACAGGAAATAGAGGAAGACATTTCTGGCATCCTAATTGTTAACAACCTGTATTATATAAGGGTTGTCACGTTGATACATTTTTGTAGGTCCTTCAGCCACAAAAACATTCTGTGTTAAATTTTCAGAAGCTTTAGAAATCTGCTCAAACCTATACTAGAGACTGCCTTGAACATGAAGGGTTTGTGACATTTTTTGTGTGTGTAAAGGCCTAACTGAGACTTTCAACAACAAAAAATGGCAATATAAGCAATGTTTGTTTTCTTAAATACATGCATGTAGAGATTTGGATCAAGTATCAATGGTATTGACTATGACTGATCAATTGAAAATGGTCAAGAATGATATTTTTAGCAATTATGATTTTAAAATTAAATTGATAAATTGTTGAGCTGAGATTTCATAATAACAATTTTTTGGGATAAAAAGTTTTAAAGTGCCGTGAGTTGTATCCCTATAGTACAAAATACCACAAATGTACAGTATTGAAAACCTATTAACTGAAGTTAACAAGAAAGCAAAAAAAAAAAAGAAAGTAAGGACAGTATTTGCCACCTAGCCAAAAAATATAAATTTTCAAATTTACTTGGTAAAGAATTTGGTATAACATGTTCACGTAAAATTAATATTGAGCAAAATTTCAATGAAACAGGATTAGCTAAGTAAAGTAATGATATAGATAAAAGCTATTGATGAAAAATCAATCTGCAGAAATGAACAAAATTGAAAAAAAAAACATGTATAACCTGAAGCCAGATTAAAATCCTTTGATTCTTGACCATTTAAAAAAAAATTTCCTTGTAAATGTAGTTTATCAAATGGCTTCATTTGCATCTGGTGTATTTACATGTATCAAACTTGATTGATAGAAGATTCAGATCATTTAACTTTGACTTTATCACTTGCCAAAAATTAGTATGAGTTGCTTCCCTTTAACCAAAATGTCTTTGTGACGTAGCTCTGCTCTGCAAGTCAAAAACCAGCGACTTAAATTTAAATTTTGCTATCTAGATTAGTCGATCTCTAAAAATTTCATTACAACTGGCCACTAAGTTTAAAGAATTATCTACAAAGTGATCGCCCACTTGAACTGTGGGGCTGCAGGAAAATAATTTCAAACTTAAAAAAGGAGACTCCAAACTTTGGAGAATCAAAACAGATGCAAACATGTTGTGACAAAAGACAGGATTGAATATCACCTGCAATCAAATAAAAGTATATTTTGAGAAAAAAATTACACTCTTGTGACAGAAAAAGAAGGTAGGGTCAGGTATTCCGCTACAGTGTGCTAGGATCAACGATAACTTCCTTTCCACCAACCCCCCCCCCCCCCCCCACAACTCATCATAGAAATCAAATGGCTGCTCATAAATTTTTACTACCTTTTCCTTTTTGTTAATTTTAAAGTCACTATGAGTTACAGTGTAAGTATTAGGTATTGTCACTTTCCTTAGTTTAGGTCCTACAAAACATGTATTTAAGATAAGTTGTGTATGCTACTTAAGTTAAAGGAAATTTTTTATGAAATCCTAGTCTGAGAAACACTTAAATTCAGTTTCATACATTTGGGTCATGAACCCTATAGAAATTCTTTTTTCACACCCTGACATTTTATATCCCACAAATATTGTTACTTTCAATATTATGAAAATCTTGTGGAATTATGGAATCACGTTATAAGAAACCTTTTCTTCAACACAGAAATCTAATTATATAATGTCGTTTGTACAATGTACAATGCACATATGTATTTATTTTCGAGAAGTAATTGACTTACTGTGTACCACTATTCTCATATGTCTCAGTATGCTGACCATGAAATAACCGCAAGCAAAGTACCATCGACTTAAATTTACACTAGTTTGAACTGTCTATTTTAGTCGTACAATCTTTATGACTTTTGGGCCATACCATTTTTGGACTATTGGGCTTTTGGACCAATCGACTTTCAGACTTTTGGGTTTTTGGACCAGTGGGATTTCAGACTATTGGGGTTTCAGACCAATGGGATTTTAGAATATAGACATGGACTCGTCACAACTATATCTTTCATAATAATGTGAATCTCCAGAACAGACATTTAAATACTTTTATTCTTTGTCTCTTTGCAAATTTACCTACTTTAAATTATCATTTTACCATCATTACTTTTAATTATGAACAATACAGTAAATAATTAATACATTTTTTTCTGCTCTTAAGTTTATAGCTGTTAACATGGTTAATTTTCAAATCACTTTGCTATGAAATTAATGGTACAAAGTTCATATATTATATGACCATCAGGTGTCAGGTTTTAGTATTTTAATACTAACTGTGTTACCCTCTTTAAATAAAGACATTACTTACTTACTAAGTTACTTACTATCAGACAAGTGCGTGTATGGAAGATCCTTGCATTCAAACACGTTCAGAAATTACTTAAAGATAGGGAAATACTAGAATTTAAATCGGAAGCCGTGTAATCAATAAATATTAATTCGGGAATGTCAAAACAGAGTTATTAACCTGTAGCAGACGCCAACAAATATTTCCGGGTTGGGTACTTTTCCACGTGTTAAAATTGATCTTTCTAAAGCGATTCACAGATTGCAAATAATCAAAATTTTCAAAAATATAACAAACTTAAGAAGCATACCTTATCTTTGCGGTAAACAAATGTCAGGAGACCGGGTAATGTGCAAGGACCAAAGCATGTGTTGCTATAAACAACTAGAAACAAAATATGCCGGTGAAAGCACTTGATAGCCAATCAAATACGCTTTAACAATTAAACCGGTTAAAATATAGAAGAGTCAGTCTACGTGATTGGAGAATACATAGGAAAATAATTTTAGAGACATTCAGGCTCTGTATTTGGAGAACAGAGAAACAACAACAAACAGGAATATTGTTGCTACAGGGACATATTTTATCCAATTTAAGGATAAAAGGTATTTATTAATTTATAAAAAAATTCTTCAATTTTCTTTACACTTGTCTACCTTCTAAAAATCTGATAATGAAAATATTAATAAGGCCAGCAATGTTAAAAAAAAATTGAACACAAGACAACATATATGCATAATATGGATATGTAAATTTACAAATCACCTGTAGGTACATTACTTAAATAAAAGTAGCTTTGTCAATGCAAAATTGAATAAGATCTTTAAGCACTGGTAAAATAATCAAGGTATTTCATTATAATTTATATATATAATATAATATAAAACTGCTGTCTTGTGCATGTTTTGTTTATTTTATTATACTTTTTTTATTCTTTTAGTTATACATATATCATTGTGGCATTTGTTTGTTGTACTCCATTCTACTGACTTTGTCTTTTCCTTGGACTTCAAATTTGTGTACTTTTTTTCCCACTGTTTTCTCCTTTCAGTACTCTTTATCCGGTGCATATATGGTGTAACCTACTTTTCATGGTTGATTGATCCCTAATCTATAGGTCTTTGTCTGTTAATGTGGAAAGAAAATATAAAATTAGGTCCAAGACCATCAATATAGTTTTTATGACTTCAAAAAAACTACCCACAGAAAAACTTTAGAATTTCTAGAGTTATTTCCCCTTAGTATTTACACCAAAAAATGTTTAAATATCATTTTGTGCTTCTGTTATTTATTTATTTTGTAATACTTTTGCAACACAATAACATGTGTCGATGAGTTAGCGTTTTTTTTTATAACAAAAAGAGTTGAAATAATTAAAATGTACTCATTTTCATATAGTAACTAGTGCAAAAAATGAAAAACATTCCTATTCAAATTATCATGAGTAAAATGTTTATATTTTAGGTCCATATACAGAGATGGGATTCTCATCATTGCTTGGGGATGAGGAGGAAGTATGGTGGATAAAGATGGGAGGTAAATCTCTTAACTGATATTGATTTTTTGTTTCCTGAAGGCAATATTTCATACATTTTTCAAGGAAAAAACTATTTACATTGTACAATTGGAATTACAGAACGAAGGTTTTTTCTGTGTTAAATCATCTATTTTTCCTTTAAAATTATTCCTAGCATATATATTATACATGTACAAACTTAAAAAATTACCTGTTACTATCACTTAGTAGTGTCAAGAGTTTATACCTGTAATATCATTTGAGGCAGGAAAATGTGGATTGTCTCCCATAAGTTTGTGCAAAAAAAACATGGATTATCTCCCATGAGAATTTTGACTATTTTAAGAAAATTTTAAGTATCTTACAGAATAAAATTTTAATAAAATAAATTTGAAATGTTCCTTATTCAAAAATAATTATATGTAAAATACCCCCCCCCTCCAATATTTTTAGAACCAAAAGGTATTTTCAAACATTTAAGTGGAATTTTACAAATTTAGTGAATGAAGAAAAAACATGGAATAGAAATATTAAGGGTACAGTACTACACATAAATCTACATAAGGATAAGTTTAAATTTATAATTTTTTTGTAATAATTTAGTTATGAAAATTGGATTGAGAAATTGTGAAAAGAATTTCGAATTTTGGAATAAAAGATTCTAAATTAATTGAAATTTAAAAACTTCATCAGCATATTATTTATTTATTTGTAAAAATGCATATGAAAGATAAAAACATTTTTTACAAAACTAATTTTGAAACTAAAAAGCAAAAAAAAATTTTTTACATGTTATAAGAACAAGTAAAGTTTAACACTAAAATTCAGTGTCAAATGATTTTATATAAAATAGAAATATAATGAATTTGTTTTTATATTTTCAGATATAAGAACCCAGGATTGGTTCATGATATCATCTCCCATCCCTACCATTCTTATTGTTATGGGATATCTGACCTTTGTCCATAAAGGTCTAAGATGGATGAAGAAAAGGGAAGCTTACGATCTGAAAAGAATCATCCAAGTTTATAATTTCTGTTTGATTTTATTGAATAGTTACATATTTTATGAGGTGATTATCAATTTATGTTGAAGGCCAAGAAAATAGTGATGGTATATGTTGTCTTCAAATATTTCTATGCATGTTATTTTAAAACAAATCTTTTTCTTTACCTTTCTTTAACATATGGTATATGCAGACAATTGATAAGAAATTATATCCAAGGGATATTATATTGGAGTCTGAATCAAAGAGACCATATCTGTATTCAACAAATCATAACATTTCGATCCAGTCTCTGGTTTAAAATGAAAACTCTCATTATAGGGTAAAACATGTAATGATAAAATTAATATGCATATAGTTCAATTTACAGAATATGAACAAAGGGATAGATGGTTGATTGATTCTCAAAACAAAACCCCTATAATATATACATTACAAAATTTGAAAGTAAAGTGGCTGTGCTTTTATTACTGTCATTCATCTTAAAGGCACAGTGAAGCCTTCAACACAGAAAAAAGGCTCTCACCCTACTGCATGCTCAAGACAACTCCTAGCACTGTTAAGCAGAATTTTGTACTAAATGTCAATTATGTCATATGTGTATTATGGAAGTATACAGCTGCAAATTGAATCAACAAAATACAACAATAAAACAGGTAAACAAGCATATATTTAAATCTTTCCGACACAAAATATTTGTTTTTGATAATTAATTTTCAAACTATAATTTTTATTCATGGTGAAGATAAACACATTAAAACAAAAAAAAATTGTATTAAGTTTGACGTTAAGTGTTTTGATTTTATATCTCTTGGAATTGTCAGATTTGCATCCAGTGAAGGAGGTATAATGTAATTCTTTGTGTTTTAATGTGTTTTTTGGTAAAGGGAGACAATTCAGTATGACCCCACCTGCTATTGCAAATAAAGATTTACACATTTCAAAATTTATTCATTACATGATAAATAAAATCAAAGATAATAAATAATTTTATTTTTAAAAAAAATCATGTCAGTTATTTTGATTTCTTACTTTTCAGTTTTTTGTGTCAGCTTGGATAAATCCCAAGGTAGATAAGTTCTGTTCTCCAGTAGACACATCAGATGATCCTTTGACCACAAGAGTAAGTTTACCTGATAGTATGTCTTCAGATAGAGCAAACTTTAAGTTTTTTACAGGTCAGAGGGTCGTAAAGGGGAAATAAGAACACAGGCAAACAGGAAATAAAAATGTCCTTTGTATCAAACCAAAAATTTGACTTGCACATTTTCATTTTTATAAACGTTTGCACAAAATTATGAAATTAATTAACTTACAACACAAAATTTGAAAACGTGAAATAAAATTTACAGAAATTTTGCCCGAAAATAACCTTGTACCACCCTCACAATATGTTAAAAAGGATAATGAAGGACGTGAATACACAAAGGTTCATAAATTTTATATCAGACTTTATTAAAAGAATCTCAAAAAATCAGTCAATGTCACAGATACAAATAATATGCTGCTGAGTTCATTGAAATGTAATAGAAATTTTTTCTTCAAAATTTTGGAAATTCTCAAGACCTGAAAAGATTATCTTAAAGGGAAATAACAATTATATTGTTATTGAATAATAATAAAAAAATTTCATGCAGTTTGATATTAAATTTTGACAAAAATCCCTATTTAAAAGTTTGTATAATGGCATATTGAATTAATTTTAGACTTCTCATCCTTGCATGATCCTTTTCCCTCAACACAGAAATTTGTTTCAATTATTGCCTATTTCTTTAATTTTAAAAGAATTTTTCGTCTATGACCAAACAGGTACAATTAAAATCAAAACCTTTCCATTTTCCTAACTGATATCTGAAAAAAAAGGTATTGGGTGAGAATTTTTACATTTTAATATTTTAGCAGAGAGAGTTTCAAATACAAATTTTACCTGAAAATTAAAAATTTTAAGGGACTGTTTATTTAATTTTTTTTACAGTTGGCTTGTGCAGTATGGTGGTTTTATTTCTCAAAAATTATTGAGCTGATGGATACAGTAAGTAGATCAATGTATATTTATCTGAACATTTCTGCTCTGTGCTATGTCTTAAAAAATAGCTATAATATATTAGAAGAAACTGTATGTTTCCAAACATCTCAGGTTTTCTTACTTAAAATTTTTCTACGTTTTTAAAGTATGTTGAGAACCTTGAATCATAAACCCTTTAAGCAACCTGGTGGAAGAATGATAAAAAATGTTATATTCAGTTTATATTTTATATAGTTGACTCATTTTCTTACACGAATAATAGCTTGTGTTTTAACAAAACCATGAAAATATTAAATTTGGCTATATTAAAAAAAAAGGAATTCTTTTTATCCTTTACATACTTATTAACCGACGTATTAGGAATTATTCAAAGGAACATAACAGAGTACAAATATTTTTTAGGTTTTCTTCATTTTGAGGAAAAAGAACAACCAAGTTACCTTTCTCCATGTTTATCATCACTCGACCATGCCTGCCATTTGGTGGATTGGTGTTTTCTTTGCTCCTGGTGGTGAAGGTATACATCTTTACTTGTTTCTATAATAATGTACTCCGACAATCAGTAACTCATCTGTTTCTATTCGAAAATTTACAGTGGCTGAAACTCCAAGGGACCGTCAAAACTGTTTGAGTAATCAGTAGTTTGAGTTACTGAAGTTTGTTCAAGTACAGAAATTGGCCAGTGCTGCATACATGTATGAGTTGGTAGAGCTGATCATTATAATGAATTACTTTTTAATTAAAAAATAAACAGATTAATTTCTAATTAAAAGTAATTATGACATTTCTATTACATCATGTTTGTTTTTTGAAGAAATCAAGCAACAAGTTTGTCCTTTAAATTACTGAGTTGATATTTCCATGGTAAAACACACGATTTTATCATTGTCGGTACCAAAGTATGTGTTGACTTTTCGAGAAACCAGGCTTTTTTACATGAAAGAAAAGGGGAAAAAATAATGGGAATTTCAAAATGGTTCAAGCTACCAAAAATATTTTAAAGTTTTTATTTATCTATGTGGGGACATTTTATCTCCCTTATGCCTGGTTAAGCTGTTTTCTGGTGGGGATGAAGCATTTTTTAAAATCATTACCTGTAATTGTATTAGAATCTCCCTTATGTATGGTTATGTATTTTGCCTTCTGGGTCATTTTAGATTTGAATTTGCTCTGTAAAATTTCTACTTTTTGTTTTGACTTTCCAAATTTGGCTTTGAGCACTGTTACATTAGTTTTTGAAGTAGTAAATTGAAATTAGAATCATACAAAAATTTTGAAATTATCAGTATGAATTTATAACCTTCCAAAATATGTAATATTTGATCAGATACGTACTAAATTAATTGATATTTAAACTCACTTTTTTCCAGCTTACCTTTGTGCAAGTATCAACAGTTTCATTCATATTCTGATGTACTCATACTACTTCCTGTCTTCCCTTGGACCCCAGATGCAGAAATATTTGTGGTGGAAGAAATACATGACAACTCTACAACTGGTATGTACAGTAGGTGTACTGGTTAGCACATTGGGATGCCAAGCCAGGATTTCTTGGATGAAAATTTTTAGGATCAAATTTGTGATGCCCATTTGAAAGGATGGTCTCAATAAACAATGTTAGTCCATTGCAAATGTACAAAAAATGGCTGTTACCTATATTTGGTAGAAATTGGTCATTTGACCTATAGTCAGAAAATTACGGTAATATAGTTAAGGGAGAGTAAAAGCCTTAGCATCATATGATGTCAAAAAAAGAGTAGGCTAAAATACCACTATAGGGATGCTCTCATACTTAGGGAGCAACCATTTGATTTTTATTGGGGGGCTTGGATTAAATTTGAAATAAAAAGTCAAGACCAGGATTTTGGCAAAATAAAAAGCCAGGATCACTTTAGACGAAATTGGTTTAAATGAAAATAAAAACTTAGGCCACAATAGTGGCTGAAAAAATTTCTGTAAAAAATTAGGCAGGATCAAACATTTTATCCTAGCCCCCCTGCATAAAAATCAAATGGTTGCTCCCTTAACAAGTGGAGAATAAAGAACTGAATAAAATTTCAGTACCTCTAAAATACAGTTTTGGTTGCCTACAAACTGAAGGGACACAAAAGCTATTCATGTTGTTCAAGTTACTATGTGGTTAAAGTTATTTAAGTTCTAAAGAACTTATAGGACTTTTGTGAAAAGACTTAAAAGCTTATTCCAGACTGGTATAGCGGATTATTTTCTAAGGATGGACATTTTTGCTTTCCTTTTAGAAATTTTGCAAAAATTGCAAACATTTTATAAAATGTTTGTTGTATTATAATACATTCCACAAAATTTAAAAGGATTAACTTTTGCCATACTTTTTAAATTCAATTTTGCAAGATTATAGTTTAAACTTATTTATTATTTATAGTGGATTGGGAAACAGCTTATACTAATCCCTCTCCACTTGGCAGGTGTGAGAGTGGCCCCTGTAGCAGCATTTTAGCCTACTCTTATTCGACATTTACAGAGGAGTCTATAATGTGCTAAGAGTGTTGCTCTCCCTAACATGGGACAGCCATTTTTCGACCCCGTCTGATGGACTAGGATCATTTACCGAGACCATCCTCTCAAATGGTGTCAATAGTGCATCGCAAATGTGATCCCTGAAATTTTCATTGTCTGAAAAGGATTGGTTGATGTAAACAACATTTTGTTCTCATTCATACATTTTTTCCATTTTTTTATTCATTCATTCATTTAATCAATGATTTTTTTTTTTCATTTATCTACTAGAGTTTGCTATAACCAGGAATTCGTTATAATTGAAAAAAAAACCAAATTATCTATTAATTTTTCAGGTGCAGTTCTGGTGGATTATGTTCCATACCATTTATGCCATACGACTGAACTGTGGCTTCCCAAACAAATTCAATTGGGCTCTTATCGTGTACGACTTATCACATATTGTTCTCTTCACAAACTTTTACTACGAAACCTACACAAAGAAAGAAAGGCGTCTAAAATTAGAACAACAGATGATTGCAAAGGCAGAAGAAATAAAGGGCAATAAAGCGAACTGAAGTGTTGCAGAAAAACAGAAATATGTGGAAAAGTAGATATTTATTTAAATTTGTATTTGTGGTTGCAATTTTAATGATCTATTTTTTTAAAATAAAATGCATTCCATGATATATATAGTACCTAACCATTCAGGGGTGCTGAAACTGCTGTTTGACAGAAATATAAATTTTTTGTTGTTGACAATATGAGAAATGGCTATTTAAATTTCAAGCAATCATTTCGTTGCCTATACATGGTATCTACTACAAATGTTTAAGAACCAGTGTTCTAACTAAGACAATTGTAAAAGTTTACCCAGAATTTTCCTGTTTAGGGAGAGATTTTTCAGAAATCTTCATACTGAAACCTTGCCACAAAGAAGTGAGCTTTGATTTTTTTAAAATTACAGTCAAACCTGCTTTAAAGGGCACCTCTATATAGCAAATCACTGTCTTTAAAGGGCACAGTGAAAAAGTCCCATTCATGAACAAATTATGTAAAATTAACCTCTGTATAAAGGGCACCTGCTCATAAAGGTCCCTTTGGTGTCCTTTATAGACAGGTTTGACTGTATTGAAGATACAATGTCCTTTTAACTGCTTTGCAACAATCTCTGACAAATATGACCATTTTTTTTATACATTTATACACACCAACCATTTATGCAATGTTATTCATTACCATTAAATTGTTACATATTGGCATGCAATAGAGTGTTTGAAGTATGATTACTGAAAGAATGTTTTGTCTGAAGCAATTGATAAAGTATTGTGTGTTGTATACCTGAAAAATTTCACAGAAAACCTGCTTTTGATATTTTGAATTAATTTGTATAAATGAGTCTTGTTTCTTTCAAAAGTTTTTATATCTTTGTTGATATTTGAACCTTCCATTAGGCAGCAATATAGAATATGAAAGAATGTTCATAATTATAATTAGTTTACAAATTTTCATATGTTTGTAGATAAGGTTGATCCAATGTCTGTTAAGCTCAAATTTGTTAAGGGAATTTTTTTAATATATATAGATGTATATCTAAAATACTTTTGTTCTAATATTTGAACTTGAGTCAAATGATTCAACAAAAAACCAGCAAGAAACTGCCCATCAAGTTTGTAAATTTATGTTCTTACTCGCTTACAATGGACACATTTTTAAGAGAACACTGCTGATGTATCTTTTGAAATATCTGCTTTGAAGTTTGATTTTGTCTTCTAGATTGTTTAAATATATGTGTGGTATTAAGCATGTGTTAAGCTTAATTTTTCTTAAATAAATATTTGGGAAATTTTTTTTTATTAAAAATTATATATTATTTGAAAAAAATATTCTACCTCAGTGAGTGCTTTTTTTTAACATGCATTTATTGGAGATATTTTTCTAAAGTGTTTCCTAAATCCATCTAAGGCAAATTGAACTTAATATGTGGATTTTCATTAACCTAACCAAGAAAAATAGTGTGGGTGGGAGCATTTTATGTTTAATTTTTATGCAAGAAACAAATTATCACAAAAAAAAAAAAATGGCATAACAACAAAAAGTTGTCATTTGACTTTCTAGTAATGGGCCTGAAAACAATTCTAGAAATCAGAACTTAAAAAGAAATTTAAAAAATTAGGGCAGGACAATTTTTGAAGTGCATGACTCTCGGGAAGATAATCCATCAATTAATTATACCCCCCGCAAACAAAGCTTTGGGGGGGTATATAGGAATTAGCCTGTCCGTCTGTCTGTCCAGAATTTTTTTGTACGTAGATGTGCGCATGTGAAGTATGTCCTGGTCCAATACTTTTTTCCATAATTTTATACCCTTTTGGACTTAGAAATTCTGTCTATCCCCCAATTTTTTTTGTACCCGCAGTTTCTCAAACATGCCTTATCAGAGGTTAATGAAACTTTGCATACTGTTAGATCCTAGTACGTAGATGTGCGGTCTTTTGTACATTCTTACAAATGAAAAAGATCATTGCATTATCTCCCTTTACCAAGTTACACAGGGGAGATAATAAAATAACATCTCTTTAACCATTAGGACCAAGGAGAAACAATTGCCAGCTTGTTTAAGGATTGGCTTACTATAAATGTTTCTCATTGAATATTAGATAGATTTGGCCAAATTCTGTTTACATGTGCAACATTTATTTTTATATAAATGTTCTGCAATAATTTTTTCTAATTTAATTTATTTATTATTAAATATTTTGTTATAGTTTTTCTTTTTATGTTGGATTGTTTAGGTCTCCTGTTGTGTTGTTACTATTTTTTTTAAAAATTTCAATCTATTTACATACTTTCTGTATCAACCATAAAGACCTCATTGCTTTCATTGTGTGTGATTTGTTGAAAATTTGTCACATCTGTATCCCTCAATGAATACGAGGGATACAATTGATGTCTTGCAAAGAATTGCACTCATGGGTGTTATGTGCCATCTTGAAGTGAGGTGCAACTTTTTCTCAATGTTAAAGGTCTCTCAGTTCCTTTAAGATGAAGAAAATCAATAAAAGACTTTATCCTTCGCATGAACTTTTGTCATGTGCATTTCATTTGGTGTCAAGAATTTATACACTATATAATTTCTAACCTATGTAAATTTTGTAGTACAGGTAGACCTAACAATTCTGTATTTTTGTTTGACAGAATATTGTCTGACTGTAGGATTGTTATTAATTTTTACCTGCTTTACCAATGGTGAAAGCAGGTCTAGTAGCCGCTTGACTCCGTCCATCCATCACGCTTAGGGGTACATACTTTCTGTAATCTGAAACTCGGACTGTATTGAACCAATATTTTTAAAACTCTGCATAGTGTTTATATACATATTGAAGATGTACACCTCCTATTTGGGGGCAAATTTGACAAATTTTTACTATGAATTTTTGCATGTAGAACTTAGCCATTTTTCAGCAATACATGCTATGAATGGTGCATACTTTGTGTAATCTGTAACTCCAAACGTATTGAGCCAATATTTTTCAAACTTTGTATAGTGTTTATATACATATTGAAGCTGTGCACCTCCTATTTGAGGGCAAATTTGACAAATTTGTGCTATGAATTTTTGCTTATTGAACTGACAAACATATGACAGTGTCGCAGGTCCAGACATGTTATTGGTGTTGTATTGCTTATATGTTCCTGACTGTGATAAGACTTTTTAATATTTTGCCTTAATTTTTACATTTGATTTTAATTGTAAATGTTCATTTTTTTATTGTATGAGTCTTATTTACAAAACTTGACTGATTTTTTAATTGTATGAATGTTATTCTGTGTATCTTTGACCAAAAACCTGACTGAGATTGTGTTGATGTTGCATAATACAATTATTAAACTATTAAAGAGTCAGTAATTTGGTAAAAAATTAGAGAAGACCCAGAAAATGGACCTAACACACTACATATATATGATACAGTTTATGCATGAAAATAACATCTTTTTAGTTTTTATAACAAAATTTTTTATTTAAAACACATTTATCACAGAACTACAAGTGTTAATTGTTAGTACTATTAAGGAAACTGGTTTATAAGGCTGTTATTTTTGGATTCAAAAAATGCATTTTTTTTTTTAATTCATCCTTAAAAATACTTTTCTTTTGGAAAAGATGCATATTTTGCAACACTTAAGGGGACCAGTATAAAATCCAGAAACCTATGATAAAATTTCAATTTTCATGCAGGATTTACATTTTGAAAGGAAACTATTTGAATCTTTCTTTTGACTGTTTACCTGCCAATTCCATTGATTTGACAAAAAAAAAACAGTATGATAATTACCATCTTTGAATTATTTCTTTTTCAGTGGAATATATTATAAGTTTATTGCACATACATGTATATATTCAATTATAACAGCTGTGAAGATTAATTTTTGTGTGTAGAGTTATAGATTCTCCTTTACGTACGAGTGAGTTATGAAATTTCTCCACCCGAGATAGTTAAATTTTTGATTTTCAACAGGATTCTTCGAGTGTGTTAAAATCTAAAATTTAACTATTGAGAGTGGAGAAATTCCATTAACTCATGAGTAAATTGAAGGAGAATCTGTTTCTCCTATGATTTTCAACAAAAACCTCAAGAAAATGTCGTTGCTATGTAATTTGTTTACATAGACGTCATTTCAGGACTTCTCTAGTTTATCGTTCCAATAACTGTAAAAAAAGGATGGTAATTCCCACGTAGAAATTTAACCACAGGGAAGTGGTTAAAGATATTATGTATTTTTATCCCACCGATTAAACACGTCAAGAATAGAAGAAACGATGAATACCATACATGTGTGTTGATTTTTATATATGTTTTCCTCTTATTTTACTTTAAGTCTATGGATTAATGATAAATAAAATATTTATTCTTGTAGTTAGTTTACTTCAAATTTCGTTCATATGCAGCATTTTGATACTGCAGAAGTGAATAAAGCTCAGGCCACACCAAATTGATTTTTAGTTCTTTGTATTTTTTTATGGAAAAAATATGTGCGAGCAAGCAAAATTTTAATTTTCTTTCTTAAAATTTACAAAGTCAAGAAATCGACAAATCGGAGCAGCGAAATCCTAAGAACTTAAAATTAATATGATGTGGCCTCAGTACTGTAGAATTCTTAGAAGCTAGCAAAATAAAGATGATGGGTGGATGAATTATTGTTAAATGTCCAGGGCCAATTTTATATGCATATCAGGACGAGAACATTATGAAGAAGACCCTGCTTTGTACTGGACCGAACAGCCAAGCAGAATTTTAAACAGTCCACAAGAAGACATATCACCCCATCCAAATACATTATACTGACTCCGAACTGACAATTCTTTTTCTCTTCCTCCTTAATTCCACATGCTTGTCAGAGAAGCAGCAAATACCAATTTTAATGTCTTTGGTTTGACCTGGCTGGGGATCAAACCGACGACCTTCTGCACTCTAGGTGAGCACGAGACCACCTAGGTGGTGGCAAAATAAAGACATGGAGTACATCATTCCCTCATCTATATAAAACATTTGTGTGTAAAATATATGACTTAACCAAAACTTCACCAGTCATCCATGTATCAAATGTAGGTAATGGTTATCTAAATTATGCATGGGTCTCTAGAATTGTCCAAGACACCTTGATAATATATTATTCCTTAAAGGTTCATAGTCACTTGGATTTTGACATAAACAAAATACAATGTAGGGTCTTAATTAGCTGAATTAAATTTATAGTCTATTGATACACTGACAAAATATAACTTCTCTATGACTTGTAGTTAAACTGACGGCTGTCATATTTGCGATTTCGACCATTCAAATGTATAAGGTGAGTAATTAAATTTATAGTCAATTCAAACTTCGTTTTTGACACGATTTCGGGCGGCTTAACAATTTTCAGGGTGATTTCCACTTCACTTTTGATGAGAGTTTGGGCTAAGTGAAAAACTACAAGGTGACTTCTTTGCCAGAATCGCCCCCCAGCTGAGCCCTGGTTTAAACCTAAACATTAACACAAAACTTAACAGGGATATACATATATACAAATGAATGGCTATAGTCTCCTTAACAACTCTTTTGAATTAAAGTAAACTTGAACTAAGGTGTGGACTTGCATGGATGATAAAGTCGAGGGTGGTAAATTTCTCCTCTTCTTCAGAGGCCAACTAATAAAACAGGAAAAAACATTTGAATTAATATTTATGATTTAAATATTTAAACAACAAACAGATCCCTAGACAAATGTTTCTAACTCCATTTTTTCAGCACTTAAAAAAATCTCTAGTTGTATTAATTTGAAATGTTTGTTACGTATCCATGGTGGTTGGTGGTTTTGCAATGGGGAATTCCTCAAGCGATTCAGCATAATAGCTTCCTTGCACATACTTTGCCAGTTCATAAGCTGCTATTTTTTCTAATGATGTAAGCTTGATGTTCAAATCTTCTAGTGTTGGGCATCCTGTAGGTCTATCAGTTACATGATCCTGAAAGATATACATGTACATGTATAGACAAATGAATCATTTCTGATCATTATCTTCAGTCAAGTTTTCATCTTTTAAATGGAAATGGACTCTAAAACCAAAACTGGAATACAATGGGACAGGTGCTGTTAATGAAGCAGGACATTTCTACCTTCCCTGAACACATATTTATTTATCGTTCATATCGAGAGTACTCTGAATTTGTTTTTTTATGTTTTTAATTTTGCTGTATTTGTCATTAAAACCCTTTTCTTGTCCTCAAGATTTTGCTTTGACTCCTTGCCGAAGTCTTTTTGATTTCACAATTTATTGTATAGCTTCATCCTTCTTTCTTAATTCTAGGTAATGTAAGAAAGCTTACAAAACAAGATTTACTGTGAACCATTGGTCACTAATGATAACCCCCTTATTGATAAGGTAAAAAAATAAACCAAATTGTCAAACAGGAAGTTGATGTTGCCTTGGTCTGAAAAATTATCCAACAATAAGTCTTCAGTGTTTAAGTCCAAGGAGCATATACACAATGGTGTTTCTATAGCAATCATATCGAGCGCTATAGGAGCATATGCATTTTCTACATATGGGTCATTTAGAAGAGTCTTTGTTTAATGGGGGCAGCCATATTGTGCTACATACTAAGGCTAGAAAAATTTCGTTTGCCGGAAACAGGTAAGTAAAGTAAGGGAAATAACTTGCTTCAAATTATAATTTTAGAGTCAGAATCGTGATACCGGAAATGAGTTTCTGGAAAGGGCTACTGCTATTGCTGTGCTCACATCATTGGCCACGCCAACAGCATATTAGACATGTCTGAGAAGATGCAAAACATTTGCACTGTATGGTTTCAACCTTTTCAAAAATATTAAGTGATGTAACAGTATATTCATTCATATGTCTCTATTGAAGATTGAATAAACAATTGTAGGTACCTGAGGAAACTTTTTAGCATTAATTATTACAACTTGAAAATGTAACTACATATGGTATGGAATTTATTTTCTTTTTTTTTCAAATCAAAACAAAGAGTCGTTTACACATATCAAAGATTTTTGCATTCAGCTGGTAAAATCTATGTCTCAAACAAATGCAAGTGTAGCAAAAAATAAAATTTATTGTCAATTAATTAAAGGTGTACAAGTCTTAATGAGAACTCTGTAATACTTTGGTACGATCCTGGTAATATACGATAGCTTTATGGTATGATATGAATACAGGGGTTCTTTAATTGCAGCATGATATGACCTCAACATGTTTTTTGGGCACATTTACATTTGTAACCCCCTGTAACTCAAGAACTGTAAAAGATAGTAAAACTTAAAAATTTTTATGTTTCCTCCAAAACTGCTTGCTTTGACCCCTTGCATATCAGAAACAATAAAAGATAGAAAAAAGTTGTTGACATACTAAAGAAAGGTAAATTAAAAGACAAAACTAGATATGGACAATGCCCCCTTTTTTCTGCCTTGCCATATGCATGAGCATAACTCCACATTTTTTAGATTTGACAAACAGTGATGTTGGCAACATTTTGTCGCGGGGGCATAAAAACCCATTAAAACTGGATTAAAATTTTTTAGAAATGTACATATCAAGGCACATTGCTTTTATGGCCCTTTCAGTCCCTTAAATCTCAAAAATAGAAAAAGATAGAAGAAGTCTGTGGACATACTACTGCAAACACTCATCAAGATGAATTAAAAGAAAATATCCGCATTAAAGTTGGATGAGAAATAAAAATTTAAGGCTTCCTGCAAAATGCTTATTTTGGCTTCTTTAATCCCTTTTATCTCTGCAATGACAAAAGTAACACAAAAATTTTAATTTTATTTTTTATGTCAAACCTTTTAAAAAAAATCATCAAAATGGGATAAGAAATAAAAAAGTTTTAAAAATTAAGGTGTGTCTCTTATATCTCATAAAAGGGTAAGAGATGGTGAATAAAGAGCTGCGCCATGAGCGCATGATACAAATTATATCAGAAATTTATAAAAAACAAAATAGAAAACAGGAAAACCCCCCATTTTTTATGAATAAAGTTCCACAACTCCAAATCATAACATCGGAAATTTTTAAAAATCGTAAGGGAACTTATGTCAATAGATACAAACAATTCACCAAAGTTTCATGAAAATTGCTCAAAGCAATTTTAAGTTATTGTCTGAAAACTGGAAAATCCCCCCTTTTAAGTCCCATAACTCGGAAACCTAAAACCAGAAATTTACAAAAATCGAAAGGAGCTTATGTCAATAGATATAAACAATTCACCAAAGTTTCATGAAAATTGGTGAAGCGATTTTGAGTTATTGTCCAAAGTGTGGACGACAGACAGACAGACGGACAACGGTATACCATAATATATAAAAGGTTGTGTGCCTGTCTGGTTGTCATAGCGATGCATAAATGTTTTGGTCATATCAAAATATTTCTTATTCTTTTTGTTAAAAAACTGTAGCCAGAGATAAATTTAAATTTTGTCCTCCAAAAAAAACCGAAGTTTTTGCAGCAACTCCCATCTGCTATGAGGACATTTTAAAATTTTTTATTCAAAGAAAGTTTTTTTATTTTCCAGGAGAGAGATCAGTGTTGCTATATAACTATATTTTTTCCTAAACCTTTCATTATCAAGGGAGCGTCTAAATACCAAAATATCTGGTGTGGCCTTAGTTAGTCATAACCATGTAACTTACTTTAACCAATAATATGCTATTTTACAAGTTACCTTTTCTAGCCTATCTAGGGTGAAAAATGGCTCTCCGTGATTAATAAAAGGAAACTTTTCAAAAACCTTGGCTCTTAATCTAAAAAGAAAAATTAAAATATGACAAAGAAATTTTGTAATTATGTCTACAATATTTGAATTTAATACTAAATATGTAGTGATATCCAAGATATCCCACTCACGTACATTTCTTTAATTTTTCGTCACTGAAAAACACCTATTTTTGAGGAAATTTGAAAAACTGACAAAAATTAAGTTTTTAGGAACCGTTGTTGACTTCTTGACTTCCAATATATCGACCTGTTCAATGATGACTAGAACTAATTCAGTTCTGAAATAACGTTGAAATTTCCAACTTCACAACAATTACAATTTGATAATTTCAAAAGTGACAAAAAATTAAAAACAAAAATTTTCCACAAAAGTGACAAAAAATTAAAGTATGGTATGTAAATTTTTAAATACAGTGTAAACAGTTATGAAAATCACAATTTTTTTGTTGCATTTATTAGTGCAAACAATCAACAAAGTACATTAAAAGTTTAACATTATAACAACTTCATAAATGTAAATATAAAGACAGTAGCTTACTTCATTAATGGCCCAAGATTTGTCCTATTGTTTTCTTGTTGAAACCTACAAACTCTCCAGAAATAATCTACTATGTCAGACAGGTAATATCTGTGAGGTCTGAAAAGAAAAACCATTAATGTAATTATTTGTTCTAAGATTCAAAATTGTTACCAAATATAAGGCACTTCCTTTTTCATCAACTCAAAGAATATTCAAATTGATATATACAGTTGAAGATGTTTGTGTCAAACACTCTTTATTTGAATTCCAGGGACATTTCGAAGTTGCTGACTGGGCCCAAATTTTTGCCCATTAATTCAACACTGTTCATTCAAACATGCTTGAGACAAATACATCTATTTTGATAGTCCCAAAGTCGAAAAGTTAAAATTATTTTATCACTTGGAAGTCAAACCTGAACTTATCAAATGTATTTTTCGTTTCATATAATGTTACTTTTAGCCTACTTTTAAGTAAATTGTTTCACTTGTAAAGACATGTATTTCATAAATTATTGACAATAATTTAAATTCATTGTTTTTCACACTTTCTGTCACATTTAAAAAAGAAATATTTGTGTAAACAATCAAATTGTACCATAAAATATGTGTGAATTAATCAACGATTAAACTGGAGGTCAAAACTGAATATGGATAACTCAAAGTTTTCCTTAAGTCCACTGTACTTTGACACAACAGAGCTGCCTGTATATTCAAAGAAAATATCTATTTAATGAGAATTGGTCAGTTATCTCCCTTTACTAAGTCACCTAAGGTCTCGTATACCCTAAGACATCATTAACATATTCCTGCAAGTTTTGGCCAAATTTCAAACGTATAGGTGTAAAGTTATGCATGAGACATACCTCACTGCAAAGCACAAATATAGCAGATTTAAGAACTGCTGCAAATATGGTATGATGATCGTTTACTTTTTTACAAAATAAGCCTGAAGGCAAAGTTTCTCTGATCACTATGTGTTTAATTTTGGACAAAAACTGAAACCAGAGGCTCCCAGGAGCCTGTATCGCTCACCTGATATTTCCCTTGTTCATGGCCAAAGGACCTTGAAATTCACATCCATGCCGTGATTGGTTTCAATCCATTCATTAATTTTCAAGAAGACACTGTTTGCATGTATTTCCCATAGGGCCCTATGTTAAACTAAGTCTTTCGCTGACAGCCATCATAGATAACAGATCGGCACCAAAGTAACAACACTTGGTCAGAACATCATAAGGAGCATTCATGCCATGTTTGGTTTTAATCCATTCAGCGGTTTTCTAGAAGAAAATTTCAGTTTGTATTTCCCAAACGGAAGTCCCCCGCTGGAGGCCATCTTGGATGACGGATTAAGTAACAACTCTTGGTCAGCACCTCATAAGGAACATTCAAGACATGTTTGGTTTCAATCCATTTAGCAGTTCTCTAGAAGAAGATTTTTGTATGTATTTCCCATACGGTTCTAGGTTAAACTAAGTCCCCCACTGGCGGCCAACCTGGATGCTGAATCAGCATTCAAATATCAACACTTGGTCAGCACCTCATAAGGAATATTCATGCCACGTTTGGTTTCATTCCATTAAGTGGGTCACTAAAAGAAATCATTTGTATGCATTTCCAATCGCTGGCAGCCATGTTGGATGACGTATCGGCACCAAATTAACAACACTTGGTCAACACCTTCATAGGAACATAACCATAAAGTTTAGTTTCAATCAGTTAAGCCGTTCTTCAGAAGTTTTTTTAAAAATCAGCAAATCAGAAATTAGAAAACGTCCTGGTGGCCATGTTTTTTGACAAATTGGAACCAAAGTTACAACACCTGGAAAGGACCTTGTAGGGAATATCTCTGTCTAATTTCGTTTCATTCTGTTCAGTGGTTCTCAAGAAGAGATCATTTTGTGAAAAGTTAACGACAATGCCAGACGACGGACAACGGACGCCAAGTGATGGCAAAACCTCACATGACCCTTTGGGTCAGGTGAGCTAAAATGGGATTGACATTAGTCATGTTATTACCTCCTGTACAATAAATTCCTACACATGGATGGAAAATGGCAATTATTTCTATAAAATAAATATTCTCAGCTTTCATTTAAGCCCTTAAATGTTACTTTTACCATTATGTTAATTTATTTATTTACTCAAACAAATTTACTTCAAAATTCAACTTTTTTAAGAACTATGGTTAGTGGCCAACTGGCCTCTGGAAGTCTATAATGAAATCCAAAGTATGTAATTAAAATTGTCTCCCTTGGTTTCTTATATCAACACGAAGGCAATTTTATTATCTCCTCTAAAAACCTTCCTTAAAGGATGGATGGATGGATGAATTATTGTTTAACGTGCAGTGGCAACCAGGTGTATATCAGGACGAGAACATGTTGATATGATAATGCATATGATCCCTGCTTTGTACTAGACCGACACGCTAAGTCGGATTTTTAATGTGCTAGCTCACGAGGTAACTGTCTGCAGGAAGACATATCACCTCACTTGAACACATTATACTGACTCCGAGCCGACCAGTCTTTGCTCTTACTCCTAGATGCCGCGTGCTTGGCGGAGAAGCAGCAAATACCAATTTTAAGGTCTCACTCGGGGCGAGCACGCAACCAAGAGACCAACGAGGCGGTTCCTTCGTTAAAGGATATAACTGACTTAATATTCTCATTCTCTTAAAAAATAATCACTATATTTGATTGTCAACAATTGTTTGCTATATAAAGTGGTAACAAGTTTATGTGTTTAGCAAAGTGTTATACATGTATAGGCTATAAAAGATCTAAAATGTACAGTTTATATCTTACCCCAGAAATAATCATTTGCTTTCTAATAATGGTAACAAATAATGTGTTAAGAAAATTTTATACAAAATCAAACATAATAGTATCTTACCCGAGAAGTTCGTAAGTATTACCGGCTGCATCAGGATCTTTCATAGCGTTCATAATTCCCTGTGCTACATCACTAACCTATAAAATATAAAAAATACTTCATGTAAACATAGCACATAAGTGGTGCTGCTCTGCACTTACGCTGATAATATCATGAATAAATTCTTCAATTGCCATTATCATTTAAAAATTTTATTTAAAGAATAATCTGTAAGTTACATGTAAAATATGTCTCTTCAGGAATATGATTTGTTAAAATTATTCAAGTTTAAAAAAATTTCTTAACCTCAGGCTAACTACCATTTGAATGAGAAAAAAATAATCTGTAAAATAAATGTACTGGGAATCTAAGATGCAAAAATTCCAAGAAGTTTCACAGAAATCCATTTACTGGTTTATGAGGTGTTGCAGACGGTATGCTTATCAACTTACTACCATATTATGAAGAAATTATAAAGTCCATTTTGTTTGTGAAAAACCACAAAAATCATTCTGATCAAAAATTAAAAAGGTGGTGCACATTGAAATGTTTCACACAATACATTCACTTGTTTAGAAGGGGTTGCAGACAGAGCATGCCTACAGCCATTACTTAGGCTAAAAGTCAATTTATATATTTTTTATTTCACCAAAGCAATCATCGACATCCTGTATTGAAAATTTGACGTGCACGAATGATGTCAAAACAAGAACAATAAAACTCTTTCCTCATTGTCTTGTACTTTAACTGGCTCAAGACCTGCAATGAACTTTGACCTGAGGGATACGAAAGAAGTCCATAAAAAAAATTATAATTGCACCATGATATATGGACCTACTGTAACAAAACCAACCATGATAACTGAATAACTAGTGTTGTTTTAAAATTGTATTTACCTGAGGCATTTGACATAGAAATATTGAAAGGATTAAATGAATAAAAACCAGGAAATTTTTATTCTACATGGAGAGCATGAAAGAGGTACATTTTACTTTGCGGAAGGAGACTTTTTTACCATGGCTCGTGATTTCTCAAATTACAGAAAAAGTAGACTGACTTCACACCCCGAAATATTAACTGGATATGTGCCAGTGTATGGCAATCGTTTTGAGCCATCTCCCACGTTTCAACGAAACGTAGACTTAATGGCAGCCTATTATTTCATGACTTCTGTAACAGGAAAATAATTGCGTGGCTTGTCCCAACTGTTCATCAAAGCTTTCTATCATGACAACTACCTTTATTTGGTTGCCATAATTTGCATTGTTTACAAAAGTTAGTATGTTATCAGAAGTGGAGCGGACATGAACTTAATCCAAATGCGTACATAGTTGCATACTGGGAAGCATCTGAAGTAAAACTGCCACGTACAAAATTTAAAAGATGCACATGATCTGTCTAGATGCATTTTAAGGATCCCTGTCATTGATTTAAACCATTACAATACACTGTATTAAAATTGTATTCGTTTCCCTCCAATTTTAAAATATATTGGTTTCCTCCATAAGTCACAAGACAATCCTTTGTTTTGCGTCAACTATTTTTTTCAAATGGAGGAGGGTATGCAGCAAACACAGAAAAAAACAAAATAAAACAAATATGAAAAATGGCAGTAAAACTGAACTTTCTTTGACATATCCCATGTAGACTTTAGAAGTATCAAAGAAAAGTTTTGTAAATTAACTAGACATTTATTTCCAGCCATCATATGCAGATTCAATATTAGACATAAAAAAGAGATACACCTACATGTATAGTACATCTAAAATAATAGAATGACAAATTTCTAGATTTGCGGGCAAATATCCAAAAAAATTACGCCAAACATAAAACTAGATGTACTGTGAGCAAAACTCACAAAGGATACCCCCCGCTTTGAAGTCCAATTATCTCCCTTGTGTTATATCGGGAAGCAAAGATTTTTCTTCATGCACATCTTTGGATGATGTACTTCCTTTCTGTAAAGTTTCGTTGAAATCCATTGAGCGGTCTAGGAGGAGTTGCGCTTACAAGATATATGGACAGACGGACAGACAGACAGACAGACAAGGTGATTCCTATATACCCCCCCAAACTTTGTTTGCGGGGGGTATAATTAACTTGCTTTGGCCAAAACAATAACAAGGACTTCCATACATCAACGGATGTTTTATAAAATTAAAGGGCTCATTTAACAATAACACTGCACTACCTACTTATACATGTGGATGCACCTATCACAGGAAGTTTGAAAAATGACCCAGAACACCCCGAATAAGCGTGTTCCCAATCGGCAGTGAGGCTCCAGCTTATAAGCTCCCCTTACATCGCTGCAGCATAACTGCAGAAAAATATAGCAAGAAGCTGAGTGACAGGAAACCAGGATGTCCTACTTACCACATTATGGTAGGAAATCTCTACTTAGATGAAAAGAGAAGCAAAACAGACTAATACTGGTGTATCAAACTTTTATGATACACCAACTGTTCAGACTTGTCAAATATTTGAAGAAATTTTAAACCTATGTCCAAAACAACGTAAAAGTTTTTTCAGTAGGCCATGTTAATCTCTTGGTACCGAGATGCTATCTGTTTTTGCTTTGGATGCTATCCAAGCTGCCAAGACTCAGCCTACTTTTTTAGTATTGATAACAAGTCAATATGGTGAATGAGAAAATGCAAAACATCAACAAATCATCTGCTAACAATGAATCAAAAGGTGAAGACAGAATAAGGTACTGCAAAATGGGCTGAAAAGGCAGAAAAACACAGCTGTAAATACAGGAACAACCAACACATTCCTTTGTATGTGTTTCACTCACAATTATTCTAAAGTATTTTCACTTTCTAGCTGTGTGTTCCAAACCATAAATAATACATACTTCTTCAAAGCATTTTCAAAATTAAAAGGAAAAGAGCTGTCAAAAGCACATTTACCTTCATTGCTGTTTGTACATTGCTAAACTGATTATAGGATTTTACCCTTAACAAATCTGGTTAACAAGAAACAAATCTGCCCAGAGAAGAATACAATGAAAATGTTTATCTTGAATCTGATAATATTTTATGTTCAAATATTTGATCAACTAAATTTTTTTATTTAAGGGAACAGACAGACTTACAAAAACAGGCTGTTTTATAGTGGCATCTCCTTTCTTCCATAATGATATTCTAAAAAATGGGTTTCTCCTCACTGTAAATGTAAAAGTTACAATATCACATAAAAGAATTCACCAAAATATTTAGCTTTGTGATACTGTAAATTCAAAAATTATTACCATAAGGATTGCAATAATAAAAACTCACATTATAAATTTTAATAGAGATTTCTCTTTACAATATTTTTGTAATCGCATTAAATAAAACTCACATTTTTTTATGGTGTGAAGGGAGTCTCAATACATTTATTTCTGAATTTACTCTAATTGTTGAAATATTTTTAAAACAAGAGAGCTGTCTGAGTGACAGCAAACTGGGTTTTCCTTCTATTTCATTTTTACTGAGTAACTTTTCTCCACCAAAGAAGTCAAGGGTCAAGGTCAGATGTCAACATCTTTAGTACATGACACATCATCTTGAGGTACACTACCCACACATTAAAGATCTAAGATCTAGGTTTTAAGACAAAAAAGTTACAGGCTGGACAGGATTAGCAGTCTATTGACCTTGAGGTCAAAGTTCAAGGTAAACATCCTTAATAATGTGACACATCATCTTGAGGAAACCTAAGTACACAACAATTATCCAAGGCCTAGGTCTTAAGGCAAAAAAGTTACAAGTGACCAATTTATTGACCTTGAGGTCAAGGGTCTTGAGGTGACATATCCACATACCATAGATTTAAGGTCTAGGTCTTAAGACAAGAAAGTTATAGGCCGGACACGATTGGCAGCCGCCCGCCCGCCGGACTGCCCGAATTCACCAATTCAATAACTGTATTTTTCCCGAGGAAAACTTTAAAAATAAGCAAACAACTATCAACTAGACAGAATCATAACTAAATTCATGAATAAAAATAAAGTCATCTGAACACTTTTTTTCTGATGTAATGAAATAACAAATTTATTTAATGTCTGCACAAAATCCACAATAAATATATTTATTAAACATCACTAAAATATTGTATCAAAATTCAAAACAACCTTTTCCCTTTGTATTTTTAAAGTCATAGTTTCTATGATGCATGTATTTCTTGAACTTTAAAGCATTTCCATGAATCTACAAAGATTTTAAAACTTCAAACATAATTTGCCAAAAATCAAGCAAAGATGTTTTACTTTTGAACTCACATCCCCAATTCAAATGTAGTCAAAAAGCATCAACTTCTAAGAAATAAATAAATTAAAACTGTTTATAAAATATATCAGCATTTTTTTTTTCATTTGCAGTAATATCTTTATTAATAATAATTGATATTCACTATTAAATTATGAGAAAACTAGCATGGTAAGATTCTTTTTCTTCTTCTTATTTCTTAAAAATCTATACAATGTTTACCTCTGCAAAAATTCAGGAATTTGTAATTCATGTCATCCAATAATTAAGGATTGACTGTACTGGTATTGTTTTTTCCAGTCTATGAAGAAATAACCTCAATCACATAGTGCACACTGTGTAACAGTTATTTAAAAGTATGCACGAGGAGCATTGAGGTTATTTCAGTCTAATACTATAGGTTACTGAGAAATAAACCTAAATGCAAAACTTAACCAAAGTCAATGAAGCATGAAATGTAGCTCATAGCGACCCAAGTGTTGCTGAACTGTGTTGTACTATACAAGAGGACTGTAGTGGTGAAATATCATTGATATATTACAAGAGGTTTCTGAGAAATGAACCTAAATGCAAAACTTAACCAAAGTCAATGAAGCATGAAATGTAGCTCATAGCGACCCAAGTGTTGCTAAACTGTGTTGTACTATACAAGAGGACTGTAGTGGTGAAATATCATTGATATATTACAAGAGGTTTCTGAGAAATGAACCTAAACGCAAAACTTAACCAAAGTCAATGAAGCATGAAATGTAGCTCATAGCAACCCAAGTGTTGCTGAACTGTGTTGTACTATACAAGAGGAATGTAGTGGTGAAATATCATTGATATATTACAAGAGGTTTCTGAGAAATGAACCTAAACGCAAAACTTAACCAAAGTCAATGAAGCATGAATATTTATAGCAACCCAAGTGTTGCTAAACTTTGTTGTACTATACAAGAGGACTGTAGTGGTGAAATATCATTGATATATTACAATAGGTTTCTGAGAAATGAACCTAAACGCAAAACTTAACCAAAGTCAATGAAGCATGAATATTTATAGCCACCCAAGTGTTGCTGAACTGTGTTGTACTATACAAGAGGACTGTAGTGGTGAAATATCATTGATATATTACAATAGGTTTCTGAGAAATGAACCTAAATGCAAAACTTAACCAAAGTCAATGAAGCATGAATATTTATAGCAACCCAAGTATTGCTGAACTGTGTTGTACTATACAAGAGGACTGTAGTGGTGAAATATCATTGATATATTACAATAGATTTGTGAGAAATGGAGCTTAACACAAAACTTAGCAGAATTGGGACATACAGACGGACAGACAAGGGTAAATCTATATGCCCCAGCCACATTTGTGATATGATAGACAAAAAAAGTAAGCCAATCAAATTACACATTGCATTCGATAATAAATCATTAATATATAGACCTGAAAAAAAGATACAGCTTTAAAAATCCATACTTTCATTTCTATTTCATTCATATTTCAGTACTAACCTGAAAAAAAAAAGATTTTCTCCAACCAAATTAAATTCTTTTCTATTTTAGGCACCAAAACTTACTATGAGATATATAAGTCATCATAAATCTGTCTTCTCCACCAAACATATCAGCTGGTCTGAAGATAATGGCTTCTGGAAATTCTTCTCTAACAGCTAATTCGCCTCTATACTGCAATTCAGAGTAAGATAAATTTTGAATAAATTATTAATTTTCTGTAATATTTTTGATAATAATTTGTAATTATTAGTTGCCTTTTAATTTTTTAACTTTAGAATAACTTTGCAAACTTGTACCAAAGAGAAATTATGTCATGGCCCATGTTTAGTTTTCAAAAAAAGTAGAAATTTTTTTATGAAGTACCAAATAAACTCGATAAATATTCATACTGTCTCAATTTGATATAAAATACAGTCGAACATGTTTGTGTTGCACTGTTGATATGACAAAATTGCTGAACGGACCAAAATTTTAGCCCATTAATTGCAGGTAACACTGTTTATTCAAACGTGCTTAAGTCAAACACATCAGCTGTTTCGAACTATTTTTATAGTCCCTAAGTCCAAAAGTTATTATTTTACCATTTGTAAGTCGAACTTGATAGTTTAATAGATCACATTTACTTTCAAACAATGTAGCCACTACTGTAGTTTAATGAGGAACCAGAGTGAGTTATCTTTTCCTAACCAATGTAGGTAAGGGAGATAATTAAATTCTCTTCCTTTTGTCCTGAGGCTTAAAGGGAGAAAAATTTATTATCTCCCTTACCTACATTGGTTAGGAAAAGATAACTCACTCTGGTTTCTCATTTTATGTCATTTTTTCTAAGTGTAAAATTTTGTTTCCAAAAATCATAGACATTGAGGTAAATTTGTTTTTTTGTTTGTTCATTTTTTTATCTCATTTAAAATATGAAATTTTGGTTAAAAATCAAAATACACAAAATTATGTGTAAGAATTAATCATAAATTATACTGGAGGTCAACACTAAATACGGATGACTCGAAGCACAGGTAAGTAGAAATTTTCTTCAAGTTCCCTGCACTTTGACACAACCAAGTTTGATAACCAATACATGCACCTGCGACTTGTCATTTGCATTCCGTTAAAGTGAATCACTCCATTGTATTCTGCCATAATACTTTATATTTAATAATTTAGGTCATGATGCTATATCTTACTTTAGATTTAAGAAATTCGGATCCACCTCGTTTGAAGCACACTTGTGGTTCTGGACTCGCATTAAGTGATGAGAAATGAATCAGCTTGTCAATACCACTTTCTCTTGTTGCCCTGGCAATCAGTCTTGCAGCATCAACATGGACATCTTCATATTTGAAATTCCTAAGATTAAAAAAAATAATAATAACCAAATAGTTAATTAATTATGATTTTTTTATCAAAATTAAATTTTTCATTACTACATCAGATTCCTGTTAACTCAAAGTTGAATGGACCATCAAAAATACTTTCACATTACAGGAATTTTGAGATGTAAGGAGTAAATACTGTGTGAAGTATCATCTTGGGACCTACAGCTTGAAATAGTATTTTAAAAAAAATCTTCAATGAGTAACCTAACAAGCATGCTGGGCAATACAATGTCTCCTACTGGCTTGAGCCAAGATAAAACACGCAAAATCTCCTTAAGTATGTCAATCGGACGAAGAAATAGTGACAAAGCGCAGAAAACTGATTATTTGCGTACCATAACTCTGCAAAAAAATCATCCAAACAGAACAAAATTCGAACTTGATCTGTAACTTGCCATTGTAAAACTATAAACCAACTATCAAATCAATATCTTCAAGCATGATGAAAAAATTTCGGGAAACTGATTATGTGTGTGAATTTACTGGCTTGAGCCAAGAGAAAACACGCAAAATCTCCTTAAGTATGTCAATCGGACGAAGAAATAGTGACAAAGTGCGGAAAACTGATTATTTGCGTACCATAACTCTGCAAAAAATCATCAGACTTGATCTGTAACTTGTCCTGGTAAAACTATAAACCAAATATCAAATCAATATCTTCAAGCATGACAAAAAAAAAGAGAGCAGAAAACTGATTTGCTGGACCGACGGATGGACAGACGGAAAGTGCAAACCTATAGTCCCCTTCGGCTTCGCCGGTAGGGGACTAATAACACACTAATTCATGAATTAATGTATTATTCATGGTATTCGAATTGCAAGATAAGTTATTCTTTTTTAACATTGACAAACTGATATGACTTCATAAAAATATACTAAGGGGTTATATTTTTATGTGACTACATCTTATACATGTCAATGTTTATATAGCAATGATATTGGCAACATCTGTTGTTACTACATCACTTCCATGAGTGAAAGAACTGGGTTTATTTTATAAGTGAAATGTGGGATTTTCTTTCACTCATAAATCATGAGTTATCAGGGAATTTCGTGAATCTATGATATAGACATTCCCTTTATTTTGAATTTACAGCTTACTAATAATTTAAACACGTCGCAAGTTGGCACATCCAACAGACTGCTATCCAAATGTCATACCTAATATGTATTTAATGGTCAGTAATACTAATGCTAAAGTAGATGGATGTTTATTGAGGTAATGCTAAGGTAGAGGAATGTTTATTGAGGTAATGCTACAGTAGATTGATGTTTATTGAGGTAATGCTAAAGTAGAGGGATGTTTATTGAGGTTATGCTTAGGTAGAGGGATGTTTATTGAGGCACATGTAGACTAAAGACATTATTGCAGGAAACAATCAATATTGATTGTTTCTCTATAGTGAAGTGTGGATCATTAACTCCTATTGCAAAAGACATGAAACTTTTCCACAGATTCACTTGTAGGTTACCTGCTGATTTACCGGTAAACTTTTGTAAGTTCTTTTGTCCCATTGAATAAATACAATAGCTGTTGTTCCCTGTAGAGTTTATTCAATGGAACCTTTAAATTTCTTCTAAGAGAAATCCATCACTCATTGATTGATTTACTTGAACAAAAAATTTAACTTTCAATGTTGAAAATAGTCAACATTTCCCTTATACAATCTAGTAGCCTACTAAAATTATTTGATAAATAAATACAACATCACATGCAGTTTTGTGTGTCCTTATTTAGTATTCGTACATTGCGTACATGTATTTTCAAGAGATGTATAGTGAGCCAAAATATCATTATCATCCAGAAACCATTAGTTTGGATTTATATTTTCCCCAAAGGAGGGAGGGGCATAAAACAGCATATGTACACATGTACATGACATAAAACATTTAAAATGTCAAATACAAATCCTGAAAACTAAATCTATGTATATTTTTTACCGTGTTTCATAGTCTCTCCCAATCAAGTTGATAACT
Source organism: Mytilisepta virgata (assembly GCA_028015205.1). NCBI lineage: Eukaryota > Metazoa > Mollusca > Bivalvia > Mytilida > Mytilidae > Mytilisepta > Mytilisepta virgata. The sequence goes on from CM051515.1 coordinate 19,899,312, forward strand.
AAATTTGAATATTTCATGGCTTTTAAGATGCTATCATAATCTTTGACATCTATTTCCTGAAAAATGAAACATCATCTACAAGTTTAAAATATGTCAATTGTCTTTGTGCAATAAGGTAAGTAAAAATTTTTCTTTTGGAAAATATTATCTGCAGTAACAACAAGAGGTTCTCAAGAGCCTGAATCGCTCACCTGTTATCTTTTGTGTACCAGTAGATCTTGCATCAATGATATGGTTGCTAGGGACTTTTTCATCAGTTGCTATGGACTTTTTCAATGGCATGGACTCTTTACATTCAATTTTGACTTGAACAGGTACAATGTAAATTGTATGGTCCTGAACCGAAATATATATGGTTGCTATGGACTTTTGACTCTTGACCTTTCTTTTTGATGTGTACAGGTAAATTATAAAGACCTTAACCTAAATATATATGGTTGCTAGGGACTTTTTCATCGGTTGCTATGGACTGTTCAATGGCATTGACTCTTGACCTTCCATTTTGACTTGAACAGGTAAATTATAGGGTCCTGAACCCAAATATATATGGTTGCTAGGGACTTTTTCATCAATTGCTGTGGACTTTTTCCATGACCTTGACCCTTGACGTTTCTTTTTGACTTGTACAGGTAAATTATAAGGTCCTTAATCCAAATATATATGGTTGCTAGGGACTTTTTAATTGGTTGCTATGGTTTTTCAATGACCTTGACCCTTGACGCTCCATTTTACTTGTACTGCTATCATTTAATTTATTTCAAGTAATGCCCTAAACATCTGTGACAATGTCAGACCATTATTTTCTGTTTACATGTTTATAATCTTTCAAGGACAAAAACCCCTATACAGGGCTCACCACACTTGAAAATAACAGGGAGACTCAGAGTCTCCCTCAGGGTAGCAACAGGGAGACTTCAGGGCATGACAGGGAGACTTCCAAGTCTACCAGAGAGACTGTGTTTTTTCCTCCAATTTGTCGCCTGTCGAGTAAATACCTGTTATTTTGTGTCTTATAGTGTATACTATACATTCCTTTATTGTGTTTTATCCTGTATTGTTTGATATTTTATCTACATTTACTCCATGTCCTTCCATTTTAGTCATAATCTGAGATTTTGTCTCATGTGCATTTAATCAATATCCTTTGAGAATTTTTCATGATGAGTCCTGGGACTCATCATTTTTCAGAATGGTGAGTTTCAGCTGATTTTGATGAGTCCCAGTCCCAGGACTCATCACCACTTTTTTAATGTACATTGCTGCATGATTTTGACCATGGTAGGCCTATTGTACTATTGTTAAAGTTTAATTAAAATCATGTGCTGCCTTGAAATACTGACGAATATAATTTGAAATAAAAAAAATTTTAAAAAATGAAATAATGCAGTGGTGCTCCAAACTTGGAAGAAAATTTCTGTTACAGATATGAGCAAAAATATTTGTACCTTTTGACACAACTTATTTATTATTGCCATTTACTTTTTAATATTTATTTATCTATACTCTTTACTATTATTTTTTCTCAAAAATACTCTTAAAATCCTCCCATTCACCTTGCTTGAACACCTTAATAATCAATACATGTATTGACAAAATTTCCATTTGTGCGTAAATATGTCAAAATCCGCTAAATTTATTTTCAAATAAGGTCTACATATTGTTACCGGTCGGTAAAAAACACCGTGACGAATGAAAAATCACGAGAATTCCGATTGCCGCAATTTTCTAGCTTACTTTTTGTCGTTTCTTTCCCCTTCCTCCAAGAAAACAAAAAATGGCGGCTCGATATTTTTAATGAAAATAACGGTCTTCAGACGCAGCTGATTACATACGTTGTTCGGAGGCGCCTTACTTAAAAACACAGGGTGACTCATTTGTCGCTCTGGAGCCGATCACAGGGCGACATTGGCGAGTATTAGGCGACTTAATCGCCCTAATCGCCCAGTTTGGTGAGCCCTGCCTATAAGGAGTCAATTAACGGTTTTGACATGCTGACTTATTTGTAGATCTTACTTTGCTGAACATTTTTGGTGTTTACAGTTTGTCTTTATATATTATTATATTCAAGATAACAACCTAAAACTGCAAAATTTCCTTAAAATTAACAATTCTGGGGCAATAACCCAAAAAAGGGTTGTCCAATTCATCTGAAAATTTCATGGCTGGTAGATCTTGACCTGTTGAATATTTTTACTCCCATGTAAGTTTTGCTCTAAATGCTTTGGTTTTTGAGATATAAGCCAAAAACTGCATTTGACCCCTATGTTCTAATTTTAGCAACAGCGGCCATGTTTGTTGATAGATCAAAGATTCAGACATAATTTATAAACTAGATACCCTAAGGAACATTCAGTTAAAGTTTGAAGGTATTTTGCCCAGTAGTTTCAGAGGAGAAGATTCTTGAAATAGTTTACAACGACGGCGACGACGGACGAAGACGAACGCCAATTGATGGCTTAAGCTCAAATGGCCCTTTGGGCTAGGTGAGCTAAAAATGGCAGGCTTTCTTGGTCAAGATAACAAATTGAACTTATTTTCATATCTCGATCTAAACTAAAAATAACAATCCAAAGATACTACTATTAGATATAGTAAATTTATACTACGCTGTATAAACTTTTTCTTTGATTTTGTCCTGATTTTGTAAATTTCCTATTTAATTTAAACTTTCAGAACACCATTCTGAGAGTATTGCAGAGGAACACAATGTCAGTAGTTCATCATAAGCCTACATACTAAAAATAAAATCAACTGGTAAAACGGTTTGCAAAAATGTATTAAAAACTAATAATTTGACAATAATTTCTATCTCCAAGGGCAATAACTCTCATAATAATTACCCGATCATTGTGAAAGTCAAACTTAATCTGTAGCTCATCATTATAAACTAGCACACCAAAAATAAACTCATATGGTAAAAGGCTTTGCGAAAAAATTCCGGAAAACTATTATTTTGGCAATAATTCCTATTTCCAAGGGCAATTACTCTTACAATAATTATCCGATCAGCATGAAACTCAAATTTTGTCTGTAACTCATCATTTTAAGCTCCCATACCAAAAATAAGATCAGTTGGTTACACGGTTTCTAAAAAAGTCTTGAAAAGTATTATTTTGGCAATAATTCCCATTTCCAAGGGCAATAACTCTCACATTAATTATTTGATCATCATGAAACTCAAACTTGATCTGTAACTCATCATTATAAACTCACATACCAAAAATAAAAAAGTTGGTAAAAGGGTTTGTGAAAAAAGTCAGGCAAACTATTATTTTGGCAATAATTACTATTTCTATCGGCAGTAATTCTCACAATTTAATTATCTGATCAGCGTGAAACTTAAACTTGATCTGTAACTCATCATTATAAAGTGACAATGTCACATAATAAGATGATTTGGTTAAATGGTTTAAAAAAAAGTCCGGAAAACTGTAGTGCGACTGATGGACTGACGGACAGGAGTGCAAACCTGTAGTCCCATTCGGCATTGCCGGTAGAGGACTAAAAATTCCCTTACATGAAATAACATCTGTCCAAGATCTGTTGCAGTTCGTAGATGATAGTAACTGTAGAAATCTCCTCTGTATGGTACAATAACCTGACATCCTGTTTTACCTAAAAAATGCAATAAACATTGATAGAAACACAAACCACTAAACTTCCTGAAATTGTGTAAAAAAGCCAATAAGTTAAGTTAAAAAAAAAATGTGTGGCAACCATTTGTATGTTGGAGATTTTAATATGCCTGACATTAATTACCATAATTTTCAGACTATTGGTCGATGTGACAAATAGGTCAAATGAGCAATTTTTACCAAATATACCCTAATTTTCAGACAATAGATCGATGCGGTGTATAGGTCGAAACAGTTCTTAAATTGTTTTATTAATAGTTACAGTAAGGAGTGGGTTGTGGTTTACAAAATTTTTTTAAAAATCTTAGTCGATGCGGTGAATAGGTTGAGTCCAGCAATTCAGAGGAAAACAGTATCAACCTATACACTGAAAACTACGGTAAAGCAAAATCAATTTTGAACATTGCAAATTATGACCAACTACAAACAATACATGTATGTCCAAAAGACAACTTGGTTAAAAACTTTGAAGAACTTGTACATATCCAGCAACTTTATATTTATTTGTGTTGGCATCATATATTGAAATTGATGCATTGCAGACAAAAAACACAAAATCTGCTTTCATGGAAAAAATTTTAATCATTAGCTTTGTGAAATGACAAAGAATTTATTGCAACTAATAAAAAAAAGCTACAATAACAGTTTTACTTATATTTTAAAAGAAATTATTGAGATTTTCATGAAAAACAAGTTGTTGTTAATCTTAGACACAAAGCAGTTTGAACCCAGTACATGTTTTTTTTCTATGATCGCCAATATATTCCTATTGTAGGTGAGAACTCTCTCCATGTACTCTAGTATCCTGCTATAATATATCCAATTCGTGCACAAATCATGGCGCAAAACCCAATGGACATGAACATCAAACCAGCTAGTAGTATATAAAACTTTATAACAATTTCAGGACATACCTAATTGGTTAACAATGTATCTGCCCAAAAATCCTGAAGCTCCAAACACTGTGGCTACAGTGCCACTGTATGAATGACGGCCACCTGTGCCCCGTTTATAGTTTTGTACGGTTACATCTTTTTTGCCTCTGGTCTGTATAAGGTATCCTGATGTTCTAAGAATATCTTTCCCTACAAATAAAAATTCGTAAGGATTCCGCGGAACCCAGTGTCTCGCCTACTTTTGATGTTGTCTATATTTTCAGTGTGATAGGTGAATGCACATAATAGATTTGCAGTTAATGAAATAAAACATTTGAAATGTATGAAAAAAGATTTTGTTGTAAAAAATTAATATAGTATGCAATTATATATATATAGATTTATAAATGAGTAGAAACATAAATTTATTGAATGAACAAATGCTACTATAAAAAATATGTTTCTATTTTTTTAACTTTATTTAATTTCTCAATTTCATTTTATTAACTGAACTCTACACAAAGAGAGATAACTCAAAAATTTAAAGTGATACTTTTGTTTTTTTACAAAGACAATAACTCTGCAAACAATAATCCTCTTCAAGCATGAAAAACTGATTTGGACTGACAGCTATAAGGCAAACGTGAAGTCCACTTCAGCTTAGGGGACTAATAAACTGAAAACTTTCATAAGCAGTAATTCTTGTGTGCCATCATAAGTAAGTTCATCTACAACTAAAAACAAGTGTTACCTACTGGCATATAGGCTCTGAAACACAGTAAATAAATTCCAGCAATGAAATAATGAAATCAATTCCAAAATTATCGTCTGGATACTCTATTTTGATAATGAAGAAACTTCTCTGCAAACTTAATAAAAATAATAAAGTTATTAAAATTTTTAAAAACTTTCACAACATAGTGAATGCAATGATAAGTCCATTTATACGTAAAAAACTGAAAAACAGAAATAAATATTTTACAAAATTTTCTCCTGGATACAATCTTTATATCATAAACAAGCTTCTGTCCAAATTTGGTAAAATTCCTGGATAGTTTAAGAAAGTTATTAAAATTTTAAAAACTTTAACCACAGAGTGAATGTAATGTTTCCTGGCAGAAAAACTAAGTCCATTTATAAGTAAAATACGGAAAATTTTTTTTTTTTTTTACTAAATTTACTTCTGGATACTATATTATGATCATAAACAAGCTTCTGTCCAAGTTTGGTACAAATCCAGGATAGTTTAAGAAAGTTATTAAAATTTTGAAAACTTTAACCACAGAATGAATGTAATGTTTCCTGGCAGAAAAACTAAGTCCATTTATAAGTAATATACAGAAAAACTGGAATTTTTATTTTACAAAATTTACTTCTGGATACTATCTTATGATCATAAACAAGCTTCTGTCCAAGTTTGGTACAAATCCAGGATATTTTAAGAAAGTTATTAAAATTTTAAAAACTTTAACCACAGAGTGAATGTAATGTTTCCTGGCAGAAAAACTAAGTCTATTTATAAGTAAAATACGGAAAAACTGGAATTTTTTTTTTACAAAATTTCCTTCTGGATACTATCTTGCGATCATAAACAAGCCTCTGTCCAAGTTTGGTAGAAATCCAGGATAGTTTAAGAAAGTTATTAAAATTTCAAAAACTTTAACCACAGGGTGAATATTTGTGGACGCCGCCGCTGACGACGACGGAATGTAGGATCGCTATGTCTCGCTTTTTCGACAAAAGTCGAAGGCTCGACAAAAATAGGTTTAATTCTTGCAATATGAGAAAAAGAGTAGAAAAGCAATGATTGAGGGGAAATTCCAATTCAACAAATTCCAAAGACATAGCTAAAAATTTGGTAATTTACTATATCAAAATTGTGCGAGGTTTATGTTACAAAAGCATGTAAATAGCATAAGCAGAGCCCCAATAAATGAAATTTTACAATTCCACGATTTCTGTCCTGTTTGAACAGATCAATGATTTGATAAATTATATTAAAAAAAGATAGAGTTCCAATATATTCAGACAGCTTTGTCACTGAAATTTCAAGTTTACTAAATGATTTTTTTAAAACAAATCAAGGAACAATATGATTCCATTTATTGTGACTTTTAGGAAATAAATTCCCTAATAGCTTCCTGTGTTGTAAGATATCAAGCCAATACATTCTTTTTCAAACTAAATTTTGATGCATGATAGTGTTGTCCTGATGATTGTTTATAATTGGATATCGATTGATTTTGGCAAATAAACTGTTGACACAGAGATATGTCTCGCCTACTGGCAGAAAATTCGAAAAAAGACAATCTGATGGACAGCAACATTGCTTGGACCATGACCTGGGGGCAGGGCTTCAAAATGGTTGACCAACTGAGATGTACTGATAGTAATGCAACTTTATACAAAATATTATTGATCTATCACAACTAGTTCCTATCAAACTAACTTAAGCAGAAAACTTAACATTGAAAATTGCTAATTAATTGAAAGTCACTGGACCATGACCTAGGGGGCAGGGCCTTGAAATGGTTGTAAAATTGAGATTTACATATAGTAATGCAACTTTAGACAAAATATCATTGATCTATCACAAGTAGTTACTATCAAACTAACTTAAGCAGAAAACTTAACATTGAAAATTGCTAATTAATTGAAGGTCGCTGGAACAGTACCTAGGGTGCAGGGCCTCACAATGGTCGACAAACTGAGATGTACTGATAGTAATGCAACTTTATAGAAAATGTCATTGATATATCACAAATGGTTCCTACCAAACTGACTTAAGCAGAAAACTTAACAATTGTTGACTCCGCCTACTACGACAACACCGGAAAAGCAACACTTGCACGACTTTCATGGCAGGCGAGACAAAAAGCAAACATTGCTGTGGAAATTAAGTCAATAAATTATAGATTTAACTTTGATTTTCTGGAAAAAGGTTGACACACAGTTTCTGTAAATATTGGTGTTCCAAACAAATAAAGACTGAAATAATCAAAATTTCTATTCTGATGAAAAATAAACCCAAGAGCATCTTACAAAAAGACCCGAAAGTGTTTTGTATATATAACTGTATTTTGATTATTAATCGATCATTAGTTATAAATTTGATTTCATCTAATGATCGATTTTGAAATTCCTTTTGATTACCATCATTAACATTTGGTAACACTTTATACTTCAAGCAAGCAGTGAAATGATATCAAATTTATGTTGAAAAAGCACCATAATCTTGATAGACACATGCACAAAACTGAAATATGAGAAAAACAGATACTCTGCACTTAATATATTGTGGTACTTAGATTTCAAATTAACATCAAGTTTATATTGAAAAAGCATGCAATTACATGTTCCAGATAGGAGTTAAGGGTAGAAGGGTATATTTTTTAATTAGGACACTTTAGCTAGTCTGTAATGGGCAAAAATATATACAATGTCAACTTTTTAGAAATATCAGTTATTCAATTATCTGATGTTCTTTTAAGAGTACTTTTTTCAAATCTTTTAAGTTTCTCTCATGCACCTTTAACAGGCTGAGAACAAACCCTCAGATGAGCATGATGAGGTGCGGTTTTGGGTTATCCCTCTTCTGAGTGATAAATTTCAAGTGCATTTAAAGTAATTTTTAGAAATTCTAATTTTAAATTAAAAAGGGCACATCTGCATATGATTTGCTACAACTTTTCTAAAAAAAAAACTATATGTAACCTATCTAGTTAAAACATGTCCAGGAAATTAATATGGTAACTTCATGGACATGTACCGATGGCGATATTGCAGATGCAAATATTTACATGAATTTTTGCCTTTTTAAAAAAAAAAAAAATAAATGTTTAAAAAAAAAAAAAAACTTTTTATCACTTGAAATTTAACCCTAATGAAAAGTTATGGGGTTACCCATCATTTGAAGGTTTGATTGCAACCTGTTTAATGTATATAAAGTTTAATGCAGTCTTGTTTATTTGAATTAAAAGTGTTTTAATGTTTTATATCATACCCAATTCAAACGGCACAGGTAATGGGGGAAGGGTGCACTTAATATTCAAAACCTGAAAAACTGCTCACTGTTCAATAAACAAGAGTGGACATATAAAAATGTCTCGCCTGTCGTGTATTTCTAATGAAAGTAAATGCTATCAGACATATTGCATACAGTATTCGAAAAACAGGCCAAAACACAAAAACTGAACTATAACCACTGAACCATGAAAATGAGGTCAAGGTCAGATGACACCTGCCAGTTGGACATGTACACCTTACAATCCTTCCATACACCAAATATAGTAGACCTATTGCATAAAATATTCGAAAAACAGGCCAAAACACAAAAACTTAACTATAACCACTGAACCATGAAAATGAGGTCAAGGTCAGATGACACCTGCCAGTTGGACATGTACACCTTACAATCCTTCCATACACCAAATATACTAGACCTATTGCTTATAGTATCTGAGATATGGACTTGACCACCAAAACTTAACCTTGTTCACTGATCCTTGACATGGGGTCGAGGTCAATTGAAAACTGTCTGACAGGGATGAGGACCTTGTAAGGTACGCACATACCAAATATAGTTATCCTATTACTCATAATAAGAGAGAAATTAACATTACAAAAAATCTTAACTTTTTTTTCAAGTAGTCACTGAACTATGAAAATGAGGTCAAGGACAATGTACATATGACAGACGGAAACTTCGTAACATAAGGCATCTATATACAAAGTATTAAACATCCAGGTCTTTCACATTCTAAAATATAAAGCTTTGAAGAAGTTAGTTAACGCCGCCGGATCACTATCCCTATGTCGAGCTTTCTGCGACTAAAGTCGAAGGCTCAACAAAAATTATGTTCATAACAACCTTCAGTTTGAGTAAGGGGTAGACCCAGAATTATGTGCATGAATTAACTGAATTATTAGACGATGATTAGTCTGGAATTAGACTGTACATGCACAGAAGTGTTGTGTTATTTATCCAACAATTTGCCTGCCATACATTTTTAGCAGGTCTTATCTACTGTAAGGTAAGCTGTGTGGCTGTCAATGCCAACAAAGATTCAAAGAAGCCGAAAAAATTGGTTCAGTTATAACTAAATGACACTTTCTAGAGGGAAGTGGGTTTACTTAAAAGGCTAAATAATATAATTCTTACGGCCAAGGCAAATGACCTGTCTCACGGTCAGAGTTGCCATTCTTGGCTATGATCAATGTTTTCAGAACGCTTTAAACACTGCCAAAGTCATATTGTTTTACACGCACAAATGATCAGGTACCGATCAATGTCATTTGGCGCTTATTCTTTAAACGAGTTTACTCGTTTTTTAAAACGTTTGATAGATTGCAGTACTTTTGTTCCAAAAATTTGTTGATTGATCTTCTGTTGATTCATTGATATTGTTGAAATACTGCTTCACAGTTTTTGATGATTAACAGTTTCAAATTTATTTAACGATTATTTTTTAAGCAGGTATTCTAACAGTTAAGAATTGAACTATGTTGGCACACGTCGACCCCAGTCAAGTGATACTGACTATATTATAGACAATAGTATTAACTTGAGTCTACTGGCTACCGCGTCTGTAAACCTCGTTCAAATGAAGATTTTTCATAATTTTAGCACCTTAATCAATTATTTACCCTTTAACAAAACAAACACTAGAGGTCAGATAAACTTTAAAGTGTAATACATCTTTTGTATACTTTTTTAGCTACAAGTACAATAGATGGCACATTGAAAATTTGAGACGAGTATTCAAATTTATTGCCAGTAAAAAACTTTTTTAAAAAGTGTTCTGCAATTATTGATGAAGTGGTCTTATATAAGGTAGTATGGCCTTTTGGATTGCCTAATATAAAACTAATTCATATTCTATTAAAACTGAAACTACTGCATGTACTGTTAAATGTAGGAGATATGGATCTAAACAGGGGAGCGTCTTTTTACCACAGAACACCACAGAATACCACAGAACACCTAAAAACTAGGGAATAAGTCGAAATAATGTATATATTTCGTTCAATAACTATAAATTATTAATTAATTTTTTTTTAAAAATGATGTTTTTTTAAAGACTGTAATTATCGGGGCTCTAAAACAACAGAAATTCCCCCACATTGAATTTATTTTTCATACAACCTAAATTGGGTTAATGTATGTATTTCAATAAATAAATATATGTCTCTGATATATTCTTTCATTTTCATTTAACTTTACGTAGATCCCAAATGAGTTTATATTTGAGCCCACAATTGTTTAACGTTTAGCTTTAATGTCCAAGATAAGGAAACAGCAGATTGATTTTGGTGGAAGAGGTGCTCTGAAAAAGGAGGGTATGCCCTAAATATTCAGCTTAAAAAGGCATAATTTTTGTCTTGAAAAAAACATGCAGGCTCTCGAAATGGTGGGATCCGGATAAAACCTATGATCTAAGATCACTTTCTTGGCCACCCGCCTTTTCACAAAATTCAAGGTTATAGAATTATATATATTCACTTCATTTGTTAACCGATTGTTATAAATTTTTCACCATTGATCTGAGATTTGTCTGTAGTTTCTTTGTTCATTCTGAAATGTTTATCAGTGCTGCTGTTCTAACTACTAGTAAGCAAAATTTTAATCACACAGAAAAATGTATGATGTTACAAATTTACTTATGTATATATAGGGAATTTGTGCAACCAAATTAATACGTTATAATTCAATTAATGCATCTTTTTAAATGGTTACCAGAAAAATCAATCCAAATAATCAAAGAAACTACAAACAATTCTCAGATGAATGGTGAAAAATTTATAAAAATTGGTTAAGAAACGGAGTGAATATAATTTTCCAAAAAAATTGAAAGGTCGAAATATTACCTTGATATTTAATTAACATTGCTAAATAAATAAATTTTTCATTTCAAAGTTTAACATACGTTTAAATTTTAAACTATAAATACATGAATAAATATAGAAAGAAATAAAGAAGACCTTTTCAATATTGTCCGATAAGATAGTAAATTTTAACTATAGCAGTCGGTGGTAATTTGCAAAGATACTAAAATTGTGCTCTGCTATTTAACTAATAATATGAAATTGATTTATATATTATACCCAAGTTATATAAGATTTTATGTCTTGGTGATGCAGAAAATTGTGTGTTATCCAATGAAAAACCGTAATAATTTGAACTGATTAACACCTCAGTGTTAACAAATCGCAATATAACACTGTAGGGAACAGAAATAATTAAAACTCTTATCTAACAAATAAGGTGACATATGAATATATAAAAGATATCTTCCAAGTTTGGAGAGAACTGTCATATTCTTTCATTAAAATATCAGATGAATCGATGTCGAAAAAGTTGAATAAGTCGAGAATGAGACCATATCCATATCTAGGTATAGAGCCTATAGTCATTTTGTTACATATTTTATATTTTCAGATAGCTGGAGATAATGAAACATCTCCGATTGAAATAAATTTTAACAACTGATTAATAATAGATTGGGAATAACACTTTTTCATGGGTGTATATTTATAAAATGTGGATAAACTTAATTGTTTAGTTTTTCTATAATATCTTTCTTTTCACTACATCATTATAAAATTTACAAAAATACTTGCATATTTCCACTTTAAATATCTTTAGAAAGACTTCAATGGGAAATTAAGAAACAACGTGAAATTTATTGGTATTATAAATACGTACGTAATCAGTGACAGAACAGAATGCTTTACTTTCAATTTTCGTCAATTATATAAGAAAAAATACAACAATTTAGTATATAAAACCATCACAGCAAAAAAAAAAGAAAAGAAAAACAATTCTAATTCATTAGAGATTAAAATTAGAGAAATGATTTTAAAAAAAAAAAACATTTCAGAATATTCAACAACGTGCCAATCGGTCTCTGGATTTTGAGAGGGAATAATTTCCGCAACTCCATGTAGACAAACAGATGTTAATAAAATCTTTTACCCTTCAATATAATCATAGGGGTTCACCATAAAAATACAACAACAACAACAAATAAAAGATGCATGTTACATGCTTAACCTACCTAAACCATTGTAAACGTAGTTATCGTTTTGATTTACAACCAATTCACATTCATTTCACACGCGGGGTAAATAATGCTTGGTTAAAGTAGTTTTACTGTCTGTTTAGAGACATTTTTCGTAAAGTGTGAATATTTTAATTGCACTTTAGTATCTTTTTATTAAAAAGAAATGTAACTTTCTGTCCTAAATAAAATGTCAAATTGTGCAAAAATGTTGTGAATTGTAACTTTTTGTTCAAAATAATATGTCAAATTATGAATTAAGACTTTTTGTCCTAAATAATATGCCAAAATGACAAATCATGAATTGTAACTTTTTGTCCTAAATATACATGCAATTGACTTCCTAATTTAGTGTAATTGAAAAAAAATGTACATTTTTTGCCCTATATGTTCTATCAATATGCAAATCTGTTTTGTCCCTGAATTATATTAAATCCAAAAACCTCGCGGCAAATACATCCTTTTTAAAACAGTCAGTTGAACTGTGTAACACAGTGTCGTAATTTTGTTAGTACTTAAATTATTATTTTATCATAATTATCTTTTGTGTTTAAAATTTGTCACAAGCTGTTCATTTTAGCTTATATGACAATAAACTATTACTATTATTGAAAGAATTTATAACATTATAACACACATAAGTGTGAATTAATCAAATAAACGAAAAGTCGCCTTTCAAAAATATTTACTTGAGATGTACAATGTACATTCTTAATATAAAAATATTGATAATTTATAACTATCAAAGCAAAAATATACTTTATTTCTACAATTTTACTAGAAATTAGGTGTTCTGTGGTGTTCTGTGGTATTCTGTGGTATTCTGCGGTGTTCTGCGGTGTTCTGTGGTAAAAAGACGCACCGTCTGAACAGTATTTCTAGTAGCAAGAGTTCACTTTGAGTAAAAAAACTGATAAAATATGCTATGCTTTTACTTTCCTAGGCCATTAAAATATACTGAAAGCTTTAAGTATGCAATTCATGCTTATTCTCGACTTTCATTATACCAGAAAACATACTACGTGTATTAGGATACTGGTACATCATTATACCTGAGTTTTTCTTAGAGAAAAAAATTCACGTTAAAGAAGATACATATATATGTATAGGAGTGATGATGATACAAATTTGAGCTGGAGACAATTCATGGTTTTGCAATAAATTTCTTCATAGCCTAATTATGTTGACATTAAGTACATGTAATGAAAAACATAGAATTAATAATAAAAATGATAATTATTATAATAATTAAATTTATAAAAATGTTAAATTGTTAGTGGATTTTTTTTCACAAAGTTTATATGATTGATTTTTTAATTATTCAAATGTTTGTAATGTTGTGAAAATATTTAATTGAATTAGAAATATCATTTCACTATTTTGACATAGTACCTGATGATGAAAAGAAAATGAATGTTTTAATAAACTGGATAAGTAATCAAGATTACATGATGATGGCAGTTCTTTTCAGCAACTGTAATACCTGACAACTTTCATTTATATTTAGCAGGTCGAACATATCGCCGCCTGGTGTGTGACTTAGAAAATTCTACCTACGATGCAAAAGATTCTCGTTTGATCTTGAGAAGTAACCAATGCAAATTGTTCACTTCCGACTCATAAAATATGAATGAATGTTGTCAGGGGTTTGTAGGAACGAACGTGGATATAACAGGGTTTTCGCTAAGGCGCGTACATGTGTCCTGGACGCGCTAACATTGGACTGGACGCGTCATCCTTCAAACTCATGCGTCCCTGGGACGCATGTAGATCTAATCAGCTGCGTCTGAAGACCCTTATTTTCATTAAAAATCTCGAGCCACCATTTTTTGTTTTCTTGGAGATCAAAGGGGAAGGGGAAAGAAACGACAAAAAGTAAGCTAGAAAATGGCGGCAATCGGAATTCTCCTGATTTTTCATTTGTCACAGTGTTTTTTACCTACCGGTAACAATATGTAGACCTTATTTAAAAATAAATTTAGCGGATTTTGACATATAATATGCACACGTGGAAATTTTGTCAATACGTGTATTGATTATTAAAAAAAGGTGTTCAAGCAAGGTCAATGGGAGGATTTTAAGAGTATGTTTGAGAAGAAATAATAGTAAAGATTATAGATAAATAAATATTAAAAAATAAAATGGCAATAATAAATAAGTTGTGTCAAAAGGTACAAATATTTTTGCTCATATCTGTAACAGAAATTTTCTTCCAAGTTCGGAGCACCAATGCATAATTTCAATTTTTTTTTTTATTTCAAATTACATTCGTCAGTATTTTAAGGCAGCACATGATTTTAATTAAACTTTAACAATAGTACAATAGGCCTACCATGGTCAAAATCATGCAGCAATGTACGTTAAAAAAGTGGTGATGAGTCCTGGGACTGGGACTCATCAAAATCAGCTGGGACTCACCATTCTGAAAAATGATGAGTCCCAGGACTCATCATGAAAAATTCTTATTGAGAACCCTGTATCAAACCCTGGCCTGGGAGGATGTAAATGCACTAACAACAATAAAATGGAAATTATTATATATCATATTAATTTCTGATTTCATCAATTCTTTGAAGATCTTTCATTAGAAACTAAAAAATAAAGGTATAAAATGACATATTTTTCATAATTTAGTATTAATTTGTGTAATGATATCCCTACTAAGAAAATAACTTATCATGTCATAAGTAAGTCGATCAATATTTTATAACATTTATTCCATAAAGATTTTCTTTAAAACTATTTTTACCCTAATAATTTTTTCTCCGCTTGGCATCTGTGTGTTCCATTGTCAAATTACATATAACTTTCCTGTTTCATGTCACAGTTTTGATAAAGATATTATAATTGATAATATAAACATGGTCTGTTAAGCCTGCCACATAGCTAAACATTTAAATTTGGATTATCTCCTGCTGATCTGATAGATGGCTCTTTTTTGTTGTTGGAAACTTGCTATTTTGAATTGTCTTATCATTTGGCTGACTGAGAATGAGGTGCGGAATTAATCAAAATTATTATTACATGTATTATTTAAGGAGGTCCTCAATTATTTATTGACCTTCACAATTTGATTTCAGGAGCTCCTCAAATATTTCTGGACCTCCACAATTCAATTTCAGGAGCTCTTCAAATATTTCTGGACTTCCAAAACTGATTTCACTATAGGAGGTCCTGAAATCTAATTGTGGAGGTCCAGAAATATTTGAGGAGTTCCTGAAATAAAACACATAATGCAGCTAGTTTGTTCATAACTAAAACATTTGAACTTACCTTATTTTCTTGGATTTTTAAAATGTAAAAGGGAGATTACTCTCCTCATGATATTTTATTTAGTTAAGTATAATGTATTACATCCCTAGTTTGAATCAAATGTGCAAAATTTGCATGAAATGTATCTATAATACTAAATTTACGAATTAGCCGAATAGGCGGCAAAATGCGTGGTTTAAAATAAACGATGTATGGTTCAGATTATAAAGGTTATTATCGGATTTGACAATCTGCATTTATAAATTTAAACTGCAGTTTTATTTATGTGCAAATGGAATTTTTATGCACGTTTCCGATATGAATTCTCCCAACATATCCTTTAGAAGGTTCTCGATTGCACCATTTTAACACATTGATTTAAATAAATAAGTATGCACATATTTTAAATGTCTTTCTGTATGAAATTACGGAAAAAGAATAAAACAAATTAAAAACATTCTCCTTCGAGTGGGATGTTTCCGCTTCATGGATTGTTTTTCTAATATAACCAATTTCTCTTAACTGTAAAGGTTATGAACTTTGAAGATTATGAAGAAGTAAGGTAAAGTTCAGAGGAATTCCTAACTGTTTTTTGGATTGCTCGGATGTTTACCTTGCAAAAAGTGATAAAACCAACCATTAACTATTTTCACATTATTTGTCATTTGACCTGTCTAAATATATCTCTACCATACAATTCTCTGTAAGCCCTAGATAAAAATATTTTTAACAAATGGTCATCTTTATCATTAACGGCGAAATTTATCTCGGACATCTTTGATAAATATAAACGTGGACAGCACACGCAGCCACACACTAAAAATGCTTTTATCGTCTGATTATTGGATATATTTGTGAATTAAGCCTCACTTGCCCTGCCCATGATGGCAATGGAACAATTGGAACAATTATTTTCCAAAAATTTGCTCTACCAAACTCACGGCATCTTTTGAAAAATTCATCCGCCACTAAGGAAATGTTTACTTTCATATTTATTCTGAAGGAAAAAGGTAATGCACTATGAAATGTGTATTAAATGAACTTTTCATCAAGTTCCAGTTCAGAATTAATTTTAACAATAAAAATATTGACAATTTATGTGGTTGTGTTTTCATCATAGATTTTGACTTTGATGGAACCTTAAGGTCCATTTTGGTAATTCTACGTGGCATACAGTCTACTTCATCAGTGGATACATCTTTGGTAGTAACGAACAGCCGCATATGACAATTGGGTCGCGTTGACCTACATTTCACGCTTCATTGACTTTGGTTAAAGTTTGCATTAACATCCATTTCTGGAATACTACATCATATATAGACATGAAACTATCAGTTGATACCACCTACTTGACAAGAAAGTTTATGGGAAGCCAACCACAGCATCCATATTGACTTCCTGTTCCATGAATAACATGGCCGCAACAACTTTTTATAGTCAATATGGCCATCATAAAAAAAAATGGTTATTTTCCCGCGCCCGCACGGGTTCAATGTCTAGTTAAAGGTCTGCATTAGTCATTTAAAAATTTTTAGAATTTTCAGTTTTTTTAGTTCATTTAGTTTTTATTGAAAATTTCCCATTTAAAATCATATTTGTGGTCTCAAATTATAATCTTTATAAACTAGTAGAAAAAGTCTGTTTTCTTGGATGATTCACCAAGGTTGACATGGTTAATTAATCAAAAACAAATTTTTTTAAATAATTTTAGTATTTAGACTTTCAAAATTTCAAAAATCCACTCTGCAAACTGAGATTTCAGGACATTAGTCTCATATATATATTGCCAGGTATCCAATCTCACCATCCAGAGTTTTTTATTCAAGTTGAAACTGCTAGTTAAAAAGTTTTATCCATTGTTTGAAATCATCACATAGTTAATTTCACAAGGAAACTGAATGCAAAAATGGCAATTAGTGAGTGGCTACTATAGTTTTGTATGTTTGTGTCCGTCAAAGAATAGAATGCCATTTTCAAAAAAGTAACCTCATGAGACAAATACAGTTACAACATGATAAAGACATTAAATCACGAAAAAGATCAAATATACGTGGCCCGTTGTCACCGAAAGAAATGATTTACAAACAAAGCCATCAAAGAGCTGCCTAGTGTGTCCCCATGTGGCGAATAGGGGAGAGCCTCTTGTTGGGGGGTTGTCAGGTCATAATACAGAAAACCTGTCAGTGGACCATAGTGGGTAAAGTATTTGGAGAATATACCCAACCATCCTCCTTTTACTGTGGCAGTCAAAATTAGTTTACCTTTGTGTCATGACCCACCCCTTTTTTAATTTTTTTTATACGACCGCAAAATTTTTGCGGTCGTATATTGGTATGACGTTGGCGTCGTTGTCGTCGTCGTCGTCGTCTGTGTCGTCGTCCGAAGACATTTGGTTTTTGCACTATAACTTTAGTATAAGTTAATAGAAATCTATGAAATTTAAACACAAGGTTTATGACCACAAAAGGAAGGTTGGGATTGATTTTGGGAGTTTTGGTCCCAACAGTTTAAGAATCATGGGCCAAAAAAGGGCCCAATAAGCATTTTTCTAGGTTTTCGCACAATAACTCTAGTATAAGTAAATAGAAATCTATGAAATTTTAACACAAGGTTTATGACCACAAAAGGAAGGTTGGGATTGATTTTTGGAGTTTTGGTCCCAACAGTTTAGGAATTAGGGGCCAAAAGGGTCCAAAATTAAACTTTGTTTGATTTCATTGAAAATTTAACTATTGGGGTTCTTTGATATGCCGAATCTAACCGTGCATTTAGGATCTTAATTTTTGGTCCCGTTTTCAAATTGGTCTACATTAAGGTCCAAAGGGTCCAAAATTAAACTTAGTTTGATTTTAACAAAAATTGAATTCTTTGAGTTCTTTGATATGCTGAATCTAAACATGTACTTAGTTTTTTTATTATGGGCCCAGTTTTCAAGTTGGTCCAAATCGGGGTCCAAAATTAAACTTTGTTTGATTTCATCGAAAATTGAACTATTGGGGTTCTTTGATATGCCGAATCTAACTGTGCATTTAGATTCTTAATTTTTGGTCCCGTTTTCAAATTGGTCTACATTAAGGTCCAAAGGGTCCAAAATTAAACTTAGTTTGATTTTAACAAAAATTGAATTCTTGGGGTTCTTTGATATGCTGAATCTAAACATGTACTTAGTTTTTTTATTATGGGCCGAGTTTTCAAGTTGGTCCAAATCAGGGTCCAAAATTAAAGCTAAAAAGGGGGTAAATTATTTTTTTTTGGGGGGGGGGGGCAATTCTCCACAGCATATTGTATTACACAAAAGCAAAAAATTGAATATAAATTCAAATCATATGACCAATTCTAAGTTCTTTATTTCAGTTATTCTGTGTCAGAAACCTATTATGTGTCAAATATTTGAAGAAATTTTCAATTGCACAGTATTGCGCAATAGCAAGAAATTGATATGTGTGCCCTGTTATCAAAACTTTATTATTAACAAATTCCATTGGAAATTTGCCAATATAAAATGTGCTGATGAAGCTTTTTTGTTTATCTTATCTAAACTGCTTTTAAATTAATATGTATATTTAAAATTTGCCATCCATGACTATGATGTAATTTTCTATTTTAATATGTTATGGTGTATTTAAATGGGCTGTTATGGTTGCAAAGTATAAAGAAATGGGGGGGGGGGGGGTTGAAAACAAAATTTGGGGGGGGGGGGGGGGTAAATGAGAAATTGGGGAGGGGGTAATTTTTTCTCATTTCATATTTCATAAATTAAAAAGAAAATTTCAAATTTTTTTTAGCAAAAAAAGGGGGGGGGGGTTACAATAAATTTTATTGTTTTTTGGTTTTTTTTTGGGAGGGGGGTCAATGTGCAACTTCATAGTGTATTGCACAAAAGCTAAAAAAAGGGGTAAATTTTTTTTTTTTTTGGGGGGGGGAGGGGGCAATTCTCCACAGCATATTGTATTGCACAAGAAACAAAAAATTGAATATAAATTCAAATCATATGACCAATTTTAAGTTCTTTGATTTCAGTTATTCTGTGTCAGAAACCTATTATGTGTCAAATATTTGAAGAAATTTTCAATTACACAGTATTGCGCAATAGCAAGAAATTGATATGTGTGCCCAATTTTAAATTTTAAATTGGTTATTTCTGATTTATATATAAAAACAAATAATACTGATATGGTTTGAATAGGTAAATTAAAAAATTTTAAGTTCTTAGACAACATTCATTCTGTGTCAGAAACCTATGCTGTGTCAAATATTTATTCACAATCCAAATTCAGTATTGTATCAAGCTTGAATGTTGTGTTCATAATTGCCCCAACTATTCAGGGTTCGACATCTGCGGTCGTATCTAGCTGCGCCCAGCGGAGCATTTTATTGATAAATTGAACTGGTTCTCGTCCTGAAGAAGTATGAACCATTTGGCACTGGACATTAAGCAACAATCAATCAATCAATCAAACAAAGCCTAAAACATAATACAGGTTCAGTCCTAAATAAAATTGTACAGGTAAACACTACATGTCCAAGTTACAAGACATACTGAACTCAAACCAAAGAAAATGAAGGAATAAAAATGTATCCAATCTGGAATGTATTGGACTAAGAGACTGTGTTTTGATACAAATAAATTGTTTATTTTATATTTCAGAACATATCTTATAGCCATACAAAAGAGGTAATTTGGTGAAAGTTCAGCTTGACAACATCCACTTATCAGGATGTCGTACATGTTGCAGCATTTACGCAATGGATGGCAAGTGGATCAGGCCATTTTATCAGAAGAAGACAGAGCTGTCGTGATACGCTTTGGTCATGATTGGGATCCTACTTGTATGGTAATGGACGAAACATTATACAGATGTGCCGATAAAATTAAGAATTTCGCTGTTGTTTATCTGGTTGACATTACAGAGGTTCCGGATTTCAACAAAATGTACGAGTTGTACGATCCATGTACAGTGATGTTTTTCTACAGAAATAAGCATATAATGATTGATTTGGGTACGGGTAACAATAACAAAATAAACTGGGCCATGGAGGATCCCCAGGAACTTATTGACATTATCGAGACTGTGTTCCGTGGAGCAAGGAAAGGAAGAGGTCTGGTGGTGTCGCCAAAAGACTATTCAACTAAATATAGATATTGATGTTGTTCCATTGTTACAGTCAACATTTTGTGTAATTTTAAATGTCATTTACATTTTACATTTCTGTTTTATCGTAAACGATCATAAAAAAGTGGAAAACTTAAAGATATGTAACATTATTGCAAAGACAGAAAATTTTAATTTCATTATAATTAAGTTTAGTGTTTAAATGAAAAAAAAGATCTTTTGGACATAAGAGATTTCTGCTCTTTACAAATAATGAAAAGATAGGATATTGTCTTGATAACAGTATATTGAGTAATGCAAGATCTCAAGTTTATTTTACATGTAAACGTTTGATAGAATCTTGGAGAGATAATAATTTACACAAGAAAATAACTGAATACATGTGTTGCCTTCAATCCCCCCCCCCCCCCCCCCCCCCCCCCCCCCCCCCCCCGGTAAAATCAAGGGTCATGAATTCAAAAGGCCATGTACAAATAATTTCTTGATATGTGAATTTTTCTGTTTTTGATTAGGTGGGGTGGTTATTTTTTGTTTTCTGTCGCCTGAGGCAAAATAGTTGGCTTAAAGGGTCTACCTTTGCTAAAATCATGATATTTTGAAGCCACCGTGAATTATTTCTCAAATATTCTGTCCCCTAACATTATTATTGAATTATGTTATAATTAGTGCTGAAAAAAAGAATAATCTGATGGATATTTACTAGACCCTAAATAAGTTATATTTATAGCATGACTTTCCGAAAAATAAACTTTCGAATAAAGGCGGTGCTATAAATGATTTTAACAGGAATTGACAGATATGTATGCCCACATTCTTATGGTCTGACCAATCCGATGATTGAAAATAACGCTTCAACCATGCAATGCTTGTGGACCTCGATAGGGTGGGAAAATTTAGTATGCGAGAGTTTATTTCAGTTTTGTTACGCGATACTTACAGGGAAGTTTTATCAAATTTTTTTTAAAGTTTTGACTTCGCATCTTGAAGAGATCAGATCTGTTGGAAAAAAGGCCATTTTTTTTTTCTTCTGAGGGATTTGTTTACATTTTTTTATGTTGAATTTTCCAAGACTTACTAGAAACTTAACTGAACTATATTGGAAATTGTATTGTATTTAATACATACATTGTCATAATTTGTTCCGAATAAAATTTTGTCTAAATGTATAAAATTTATATTTTTAGGGTGTTGCCATTCCCTGTTAGAGGTGGAGCTTAGCTAAGCATTATCAGATTTCGGGTATCGGATATTGCACAGTCTGTTTTCAGTTAAAATTACATGACCATCTGATGGGTTTATGCATTATATCCTGATTTTGGTTTTTATTGAACAGGTTCTAGTTGATGCTTGCTTTCTTGAATATATTCCATAAAAAGATCAAAGGAAAAAAAGGAATTCATGTAACAATTTATGGTTTGACTGAGGACTGTGTGTGGTAAGGGCCGATTTGTACATTGTAACAGTAGTGACCCTTTATCTTATAGAAAATACTTAATAATGATTGTGTTTTAGAACTCAAAACAAAGTTAGTTTGAAGATCATTTTTACAGTTTGGTATTAATCAGTATTTTTTAAAATCTTGATTATTTATTATTAAAAACATTTTAAGGATGAAACTAACCTAATTTGCACCAAAATTGCACTTACCTTTCACAATGAAAAAATGTTTTGCAACTACAGTATTGGTGCAGATGTGGAATAGATATACAACTGCATAAAAACACTAAAAATCTTTAGGAGACGTTGATAGCAAAGGAAAAGAGAAGACATTATATGAACAGACAGAATAGACATAAATTTGTACACTTCAACATACATTTTTAGCTCACCGGACCCAAAGGGTCATGTGAGCTATTGCCATCACTTTTCATCAGTATGTCCGTCAACATTTCACATTTTGAATGTTGCACAAATGTTCCTTACAAGGTGCTGATTAAGTTTTGTTACCAATCTGTCATCCAACGTGACTGCCAGCAGGGGACTTAGTTCAACATAGGACCCTATGGGAAATACATTCAAAAATCTTCTAGAGAACCACTGAATGGATTGAAACCAAACATAGCATGAATGTTCCTTATGATGTGCTGACCAAGTGTTATAACTTTGATGCTGATCTGTCATCCAAGATGGCTGCCAGCAGGGGACTTATGTAGTTTAAGATAGGACCCAATGGGAAATACACACAGAAATCTTCTTCTAGAGAACCGCTGAATGGATTGAAACCGGACATGGCTTGAATGTTCCTTTGGATGTTCTGACCAATTGTTGTTACTTCAGTGCAGATCTGTCATCCATGATGGTCGTCAGCAAAAGGCTTATGTTTATCATAGGACTCTATAGGAATTACATACAAACGGCTTCTTGAAAATTACTGAATGGATTAAAACCAAACATGGCATAGCAGTTAATTTCAATGTCCTTTAATTAGCAATAAACAAATGGAAATATCAGGTGAGAGATACAGGCTCCTTGGAGTCCTGGTTTAATCAGTTTAATACTTTAAAATCATACACCTAAGTAGCACTATTAAATTAATGTTAATACCATATAAACTTATATAAGTTGTTGAAAAGTTATAAGACTCTTATAAAGCATAATAATTAATTAATAAAATGAAAAATTAAATATATTCATACTAAACAGCAAGTGTTTAAATTTATCTAAATAAATTTAAATGAAATTATAGTGTGAAGTAACTCGGTGAACTTGCATTTTGGAGCCCAAATAGAGATGATAGTGCTACATCTAGCACATGTATGGAACCACGTGGCACTAAAAGTGAGTACAGCCCTAAAAAATATTGTTGCATGGAATGGCTGTCACAAATGTTTGTAGATTTACATATTTATATCTGCTTCTGATTCTGAAAAGGAATGGTTTATAATTGGACAAAAATGGTAAAAGAATAATAAGATCTTTAGGTCATCTTTGAGCAATTGTCCATATAATAAAAGTACAAATTATTCTACACGTATACTGCTTCCGTAAATAATGGTGTTAAATATTAACAGAAGTACACAATCTGAATAAGCTTCTATTTCATAATGGAAAGCTTGCAACAGTAAGAACAAAACACTTAAAAACAGCTTTTGATTAAATTAGTAAACCAATGGGTACCTCTGTTTTACAGTTAACGTCAAAGATGCAAAAGTGGTTGCTAGGTACTTTTCCCAAAATTTAAGGTCCGAGAGTCACCGAGGATATTTACCAAAGATGGAATTGTAAAGTCAGAAATTTGATTGTTCTAAATTTCTGTTTTTGTCGAGCCTTCGACTTTTGTCGAAAAAGCGAGACATAGCGATCCTACATTCCATCGTCGTCGTCGTCGTCGTCGGCGGCGGCGTCCACAAATATTCACCCTGTGGTTAAAGTTTTTGAAATTTTAATAACTTTCTTAAACTATCCTGGATTTCTACCAAACTTGGACAGAGGCTTGTTTATGATCATAAGATAGTATCCAGAAGGAAATTTTGTAAAAAAAAAATTCCAGTTTTTCCGTATTTTACTTATAAATGGACTTAGTTTTTCTGCCAGGAAACATTACATTCACTCTGTGGTTAAAGTTTTTAAAATTTTAATAACTTTCTTAAAATATCCTGGATTTGTACCAAACTTGGACAGAAGCTTGTTTATGATCATAAGATAGTATCCAGAAGTAAATTTTGTAAAATAAAAATTCCAGTTTTTCTGTATATTACTTATAAATGGACTTAGTTTTTCTGCCAGGAAACATTACATTCATTCTGTGGTTAAAGTTTTCAAAATTTTAATAACTTTCTTAAACTATCCTGGATTTGTACCAAACTTGGACAGAAGCTTGTTTATGATCATAATATAGTATCCAGAAGTCAATTTAGTAAAAAAAAAAAAAAATTTTCCGTATTTTACTTATAAATGGACTTAGTTTTTCTGCCAGGAAACATTACATTCACTCTGTGGTTAAAGTTTTTAAAATTTTAATAACTTTCTTAAACTATCCAGGAATTTTACCAAATTTGGACAGAAGCTTGTTTATGATATAAAGATTGTATCCAGGAGAAAATTTTGTAAAATATTTATTTCTGTTTTTCAGTTTTTTACGTATAAATGGACTTAACATTGCATTCTATTATGTGCATTCACCTATCACACTGAAAATATAGACAACATCAAAAGTAGGCGAGACACTGGGTTCCGCGGAACCCTTACGAATTTTTAATTGTTGATTATTTAAATATATGATTGCTATAGGAACTTTTCCCAAAATGAAAGGTCCGAGAGTCTTCCAGGATATTTACCAATAGCAATGTTAGAAATTCAATTGTTCCAAGCAATGGCTATTTTACGGTTGATTACCTTAATTTAGGGTTTCTAGGTACTTTTCACAAAAATTAATGGTTTGGAGCCCTATAGCTTTTCACGAAATATCTCGTAACGTATACTAGAATCTTTAAGGAGTAAATTTGCTCTTAAGTTTCTTTTTAAAAGTACTAGTGGAGTCTTCCAGAATATTTACGAATGATGGAATTGCAATGTATGAAAATAAACTAATCTGAGATTTCACAACTGATTACTGTATAATATGGTTGCTAGGTAATTTTCCCACTTAAAATTAAAGGTACATGTATGAGACTTCCAGGAACTTGAATTGAAATGGCTGAAATTGATTCATTCAGCATTACAGCTGACTTGGGGCTCTATTTCTTTCAAAATTGAATGCATTCCAGCAAAAGGTTTTCTGAGATATAGCATTGTAGTAAAGTAATTTCTCATGGAATGTAATTTATGATTTTTCACCAATTGACTCGAACAAAAAACAAAAGGCTTCAGCTAGAGTCTCAAATTGGTTAACAGCGTATTGAGGTCGATAGAAATCAGCCTGGCAAAACAAGATATTGTTAATTTTCAAAATCTGTAATTTAGGAGTAAAAAATGAAGTTTCCCCAAAAAACTGAACCACTGGTTGATCCCAAAATCAATAGGGCTGTGAGTCTCGTTTAGTCTATATCATTAACAAATTTTGTTTGAATGGGTTGAGGCAAACTATGATATCCGGAAACCACAATTCTCAAAATCTGATTTATGAATGAAAAATGAATTCCCCCCCCCCCAAAAAAAAAAAACATTTACCACAGATTGACCCCAAAATTAATATAGTTCCAAGTCTCATAATTATCTAATAACACTTCCAAATTTTGTTTGAATGCGTGAAAGGAAAACTAAGGATGTCATCCAGAAACCATGTGTGGACTTCAAAACCGACCTTAACTGAACGACAAATGAAAAATACATCAATGTTCCAGATGACTTTGGGTGATTGAGTTATTCAAATTTAATTTCTTAAAAGTTCACAAAAAATTTTGTAAGGCAGTATTAGGGCTTAAAAGGACGGCTTCAAATATAGGTGCAAGATCAGAGCTTGGTAGATTTACTTTAGATTCATTTATAAAAACTCAAACCCTTATGTACTACTACAGATTAAATTCAAATAATGTAAATCCTTTAGTCTATGAATCATTAACAGTTAATAAAACTTTACATAGTAAGGGAGTCTATTCATGGTATACATTTGCAGATACTATTTTAAAAGATTTGGATATACATGCTGACCAATTCAACTTAACTAAAGAAAAGTTCAAAGATACAGCCAAAAAACCAGTTTTAGAAAAATATGAAAAATTAACATTGGAAAAAATTTCCAAATTTGATACATCTTCAAAACTTTATTGGTATGGAAAACTTAAAAAAGATTGTAACTTAGAAAAGTATCTTGAACATAGAAATTGTAATTATAGACAGTTAATAACCAAATTTAGATTAAGTGACCATTCTCTTGGCATTGAAGTTGGTCGTTACACAAGAATTCCAAGGGAACAAAGATTATGTAGAAAATGTCAAGTCTTAGATGATGAAAAACATTTCTTTTTTGATTGTGAAATAAATGCCTCTTTACGTAATGATTTTTTGAATGAATTAAAATACTGCATAACCTCTTTCGAAGGACTGGACACTCAAACTAAATTAATTAAAATATTGTGCCCCTCTACAGAACTTGTTTGTCACACTGGAGTCTTTATTAAACAGTCTTTAGAACTGAGGGCTTCAGACCCTGGTCGGACAGGTTCCTAATTTGTACACTTTTTTATACATACAAAATGTACATGCTGATATGGAGAATTTGTTTTTTTTTAATTCAAATTGAACTATACATGTGTCTTTTATTTCAGCTTGTGTGTTGTATGTTATTTGTATGTTGCTTTGGTCCTTATGGACGTAATTATGCTAAATACAGGATTTATTTCTTATCATAGGGCCCTTACATGCATTTTAATCAAAACAAAGAACACTCATACTCGCATGCATATCATATACACACATTATTATATAAATCAAAATTCAATTCAAAACTTATTGCGAAAAAAAGACCATTTGGTCCATAGCAATACTGACAAATCATACAAATTTACAGACAGATATACATATATAACACAAAAAGGAAAAATATTTATATTAACACGGTTTAAGTGTCTCCTTTCCCCAGTTAAGATGCTACTGTCTTAATATCATCAGGTGTTGATGGATTCAAAATAGTTTTCAATTTTTCTATATAATTATGGGAAGTGAAATTAGGATAATATTCTATAACTGTTTAAAAAGGTTTCTCTCGATTTTGTGTTAATCTTACAATTGAAGAAAAAATGTGATTCATCATCTAAAATATTACATTCCTTATAAATTTTCTGTTCCCTTATAAGGTTTTTGTAACTCCCTGTTTCAATCAACAACTCATGATCAGAAATTCTGAATTATAGAACGAACAATATGAGATAACAGATTATGAATAGTAAACCTTTGTTTGGTTAGGGAGCAACCATTGTTTTTTTATTTGGGGGGGGGGGGGGGGGGGCTAGGATTCAATTTGGCAAAATAAAAAGACAGGATCACTTTAGGTGTGAAAAAAAAGATGCAGGATCTGTGACTGTGTCAATCAGGAAATTTTTTGGTTTAATTGAAAATATGAAAATAAAAATTTAGGCCGGGACCAAAATTTCGACGACAGAAATAGGCAGGATCAAACATTTGATCCTAGCCCCCCTAAAAATCACACGGTTGCTCCCTTATTAATAAATACGTTATTTGAAATGCATGGTTATACCCCTAGGGGTTGACAGCAAACAAAATGAACATAATAAACAAAGTAGAATAAAGTCATATTAATTATAGCATACACAAACTTGTACAAAATCTATGCTTATTAATTCAACATGATGCATGACTTTGATGCCGCCAGATTAGTCGATATTGTGGCTATTTTAAAAATTGTTAGTGGATGAATTCGAGTTGTATATGAGAACCACTGAGAATAATATAGTTGCAAGGAGGCACAGACTTAGTATATTATTGTTTTTATCATATTTGATAGTAATTTCTGACATACAATGTATCAACACTATCAGATCATAAACATTTGCGCATTCCGCCATAAAGACGTGATTGTACACTGTGGACTGGAGCTTACACTCCGGGCTTTACCTTCTCGGGATGCCAGTAATACACACACACACACACTTCTTGGATAGAATATCACAGTAACTGTTACATATGGAAACCATTTATCTAGAATTTCTATTAAAACAATACTCATCGCCTGCGACTTCATCAGTGGATGTGCCTTGCGTAGTACTGAGCAGTCATACAATAATTGGGTCATTATTACCTACATTTTATGCTTGGGCGACTCTAGTTAAGTTTTGCGGTTAGGTTTATTTCTTTGGAACTAATCATAGTGTAAACAATGAAACTTCATCCATTGATGTGCCTTGGGTAGTTCTGAGCAGTCATACAATAATTGGGTCATTATGACCTACATTTTACGCTTGAGCGACTCTGGTTAAGTTTTGTATTTATATGGATTTTAGGGCATCTGTGTATCGTGTAATTTATACAGACACAATTTCTAGTTTCTTAAAAACGTTACAATGGTAATGGAGATGTGATGTTGCTGCATGGAGTTTGAAATCACCCCCGGAAATATATACATATACGAAATACGAAATATTTATTTGTTGTAACACATTTACAGTAAATGGTTATAACACATACAATACACATAATATCCATATAATGGTATTTATATGGATGTAGAAATTAAACTAATACTATAATAAACTTATAGACTATAGCTAGATATATGTGAACTTGGAGCGACAGTGGCAAGCTAATATATATAAATTCACAGCCAAAGAAAATCATTTATTTTTGCAATAAAATGTTAAGAAACCCAATTTCACGCTCTCAAAAAAGACCCTATAAAGTAAGTCGTCATTACTGAAGTTGCGGTCTCCAGTAAGCATATGGAAGTCGGAAAAATGTTACATTAACAATAGTTAGTTACACCCTTTTCTATATTGTTAGCTGCAAGGCTTATTTTCAACCGAAGCCTCAAAACCCTTGTATTCTTTTCGCGAACGAGTTTCTATCAACTATACCCCAAAACATGTTTTAAAAAAGTCTTAACTCAATTGTTTTCTTATGAATGTGTTTTTGGTGTTAGAGTTGTATACGTAACTTCTTCAAAAACTACAATTTAATAAAATAAATAAACAAAAATAATAATCTTTAAAAAAATTAAACAAAACCATTCAATTCAATTCAATATTTGATTGGAAAGGGCACAATAGAGTGATCCAAATACAGATGCATTGAACTATTAAATCTACAAATAAAGTCTTACTGGTCTTTGCATGTGGTTTATAAATAACTTAAAAAAGTGGAAATTTCCTGCAAGTTAAACGTATTTATATAAGTATGTAGAGAATTTGTATATGCATATGAGTTATAATAACTCAGTATTTCGATTTCTACCAGAACGTAAAACTTCCTAAACATTTATAAAGGTCCTTTATTGTTTACAGTTATATTTTACTTTCGGTAATTACTTGAAATACTGAATAATTTAGCGGGAACTTGGATTATGTCCCCTTAACGAATTTTACCTTTTATTTCCTACTGCAAAACATTGGGCAATATATTACATCTTCGTGGCTGGCAGATATTTTATTCTTTCACATTTTGCTCATATCAGTTGAAATTGTATTATCAAAAATAAAAAATTCTCGATCGACGTACTGCAGTAAATGAGGTCAAAGGTCACCAAAATAAATTCGACAGTGCGACGGAAGTCTGGTTTTAAAGTGAACAAATATTGTAATAATTGTAATATTTCATGAAAATCATAGAGTAAGAAAGTGTTGTGCCAAAATCAAAATTCTAAATATATCAATTCAATGTCTTGATGACTGTTTTGTGTGTCATTATTTGTTATAAATAGAGAATTATTATCCGACTCGGTGACTTGTCACAAAAATATTCAGCTCAGACTCCGGTCAGTCAGGATATACAGAAGTCAGTGTTTACAGTTGTTTGAAAATATTTATTGATCGTAATGACTAGCTAGTGCTTACCTATGGCATCCTATCAAAGGGGTAAACCAGTACCAGCCCCAAGGCAAGGATCAAACAGCAGGTCACCACCAAATATACAGCAAGGAGCTCATTCTTACAGCCATGGACATGTTCAAAGTGTATCTCAGCAAGACAGACCTATGCCATTGCAAATTATGGAGGCTGCCATTGCCGGAATGACAGCTCATCAAAACCATCCAAATGAAGCGAAAGCTAAAACTGTCTTAAAAGAAGCTGTTGATG
The DNA here is from genome assembly GCA_028015205.1 of Mytilisepta virgata. Classification (NCBI taxonomy): domain Eukaryota; kingdom Metazoa; phylum Mollusca; class Bivalvia; order Mytilida; family Mytilidae; genus Mytilisepta; species Mytilisepta virgata. Next base: position 19,929,934 of record CM051515.1, read on the forward strand.
CTGTGGTTAATAGCTTTGCAAAATATTCTCATGGATATGGAAGAGGTAAATTTTTGGCAGACTCTATCAAAATTTTTTTCACACTCTAACCCATTGGGCTATTTAGGGTATAACTTTTACTAGGACGAATGGAAATGACCATACTAAATTACTGGATCAAGAAGAACGGGTTAAAAAAATTTTAACTAAAGTTGGGTTTAATTTTTACTAGCCTGAAATAAATTTTAGATTTTGGCTAGTTTTAGCCATAAACTGCTTGGGAATAATAAGCCAGTGAATTTATCTAATTCTATTTCGACTATATCACGGGGTCCCTTAACAATTGACAGTATGTCATCTGTGACTGATCTGGGCCTGATCAATCACAGATGATATATGCTGCATAAGAATAACATTAACTTCATTTACTTAAAAGAGAACCTTACTTTTATTTTCAAAAGTGGCAATTAATTGGAGGCCTTAATTGCTCTAGGTATATTGTAATACACATGTCCTAGTATTACTACAAGCCTTGCATGATTATGCTAATACAATGTATGCTACATGTGTATGTTCCTGTCTCTATTATAGACATGAAAAGATAAGGCCAAATAAAAAAAAATGTGTAGTTCCAGTTACCCTACCTACCCTAAAATTTTTGGACATTTTTCAATTAAGCACTGTTAACAGTCAGAATTTCTCTACCATAGACTCTATATTTTAAAAACAATTTGTAAAAATTAGAAAAAATCCTTACCTACTCTTTTTTTTTTATCTTGATGCAACATGAACCACACTTCTTTTTTCACTTGGCCTAAGATGGAGATAGAAAAGTGTAATCAACAGTGAGATGTTGATAATGTTGCACATGAAGCTAAGGTGAAAGTTCAAGTTTAGAGTACTTGCCTTCCCTAATTTCATATGACATTTATATTCCCTTGGTTGGACTTGATGTAAAATTTCTATTGCTGTGACTACATTTAGGTTGAACATAATTAAATTTACTTAAAAATTCATGATATTATGTTCAGTGATATGCACAGCAGTGGATTACAGTTCGGATTCTGATAAAAACAATGATGAGAAGAGTCTTTATAAAAATAATGATCTTCGAAAATAATTTGAAAATAAATCATCCATTTCAATTACAGTGTGTTGTACATTGTATGTCCAGCACATACATGTACATATATGTACAGTGTCTTAACCAGAACCCAAATACATACAAGTACAATGCATATGTACATTGCAAGTGTAAGAGGAATAATTTTTTATTTGATTGGTTTTTAAGAAACCCTTAATTTGTTCATTTATTAAAGATAAGGAATAAGAAAGCATGATAGCATTTGAAATCATAAAAAGAGTTCATTAAATCAACATAAATTTTAATTTTCGCAATAAATAGATGGCTGAAATATGCTGTAAACATAGATCCTGGCTGCAATTATTTTCTGATTAAAGTAATGTTCATTATTGTAATGCCCTTTCTAATGGGGGAGAACTTAGAAAAAAATTGTGTTCACTGTAAAAAAAGTTCATATCTTCCCACATTTATGGGGATGCTTATGATTACAACATTAATTAGGAAGCTTGACCAGAAAATTTTAAAACAACATACATGTTGTACATTGTACAGCTGTACTTTTATGTAAACTCTTGACATATTAAAGTTCAAGCAAAGAAACAGTTCTTTTATGTTGGCATTCTTCATCTTAATTCGCTAACAGAGAAAAATCTTAATCTTTAAAAATTCAAGAAATACATGTACATGTATGTACATGTACCTTGATTTTGGTAACTTGAGCTGCTGGAGGAAATGGACTAAATTTTTCTTTGCTGATTATACAGTTTTCATGAAGTTTCCAGAGATTTTGTTGGACATTCGGTCCGGCCAGGACGTTAGATTTGCTTGAGCAAAAAAAATGAGCTGACATTTTCGAACATTTGAATGACCCGGATGTTTTGATTGTGATTTAAATTTTCGAACCAGTGTCGAACTAAGAATGTTCAAATTCTGGCTGACACAGATCCCGATCTCCTCGGAATCTTCTGACAGACTGACGAACTTTTTGAAGACTATGATAAGATCATCGACTACCTCAGGGGGCTCATAACTAACCCAAAATGTTAGACTTTCTTACAAAGAATGTTGATTTGTCTGTTTGCAAAATTATAACTTATGTCATTGGTATCTGTGAGGTTATCCCAGATGTGTATTTTAATACTGAAATTATTAAACTTTACTTTATTTAGCATAATTACGTCCATAAGGACCAAAGCAACATACAAATAACATACAGCACACAAGCTGAAATAAAAGACACATGTATAGTTCAATTTGAATAAAAAAAAAAAAACAAATTCTCCATATCAGCATGTACATTTTGTACATGTATGTATAAAAAAGTGTACAAATTAGGAACCTGTCCGACCAGGGTCTGAAGCCCTCAGTTCTAAAGACTGTTTAATAAAGACTCCAGTGTGACCAACAAGTTCTGTAGAGGGGCACAATATTTTAATTAATTTAGTTTGAGTGTCCAGTCCTTCGAAAGAGGTTATGCAGTATTTTAATTCATTCAAAAAATCATTACGTAAAGAGGCATTTATTTCACAATCAAAAAAGAAATGTTTTTCATCATCTAAGACTTGACATTTTCTACATAATCTTTGTTCCCTTGGAATTCTTGTGTAACGACCAACTTCAATGCCAAGAGAATGGTCACTTAATCTAAATTTGGTTATTAACTGTCTATAATTACAATTTCTATGTTCAAGATACTTTTCTAAGTTACAATCTTTTTTAAGTTTTCCATACCAATAAAGTTTTGAAGATGTATCAAATTTGGAAATTTTTTCCAATGTTAATTTTTCATATTTTTCTAAAACTGGTTTTTTGGCTGTATCTTTGAACTTTTCTTTAGTTAAGTTGAATTGGTCAGCATGTATATCCAAATCTTTTAAAATAGTATCTGCAAATGTATACCATGAATAGACTCCCTTACTATGTAAAGTTTTATTAACTGTTAATGATTCATAGACTAAAGGATTTACATTATTTGAATTTAATCTGTAGTAGTACATAAGGGTTTGAATTTTTATAAATGAATCTAAAGTAAATCTACCAAGCTCTGATCTTGCACCTATATTTGAAGCCGTCCTTTTAAGCCCTAATACTGCCTTACAAAATTTTTTGTGAACTTTTTCGAAAGGAAATTTTTCAACAAGTGACAAGACATCACAATAATTGTTATTTTTAACTGCTCTTTTTTCAGAATTGTAAATTGAATTAAAAATATCCATATACCAAAATTTCAGAATTATACGTCAAGATTGGTCTAATGAGTGTATCAAAAAGTTCAAATTCAGTTAAATCATTGTTCAATACCCATCCCTAAAATGCATTGTAACCGACATGCAGTGAGAAATTATAGGCATACAGCTGTGTATATATAAATCATGCTAAATGCATGTAGTCGAAAATATTAAAATAGTTTTATTTTTACCTAATCTTTGATTTCATGTTTTGTGCAAAAAAAAAATGTGAACTGTCTGTTGTTACATGCACAAATGCAATCACTAACTAATAAATATATAAATAAGTAAAGATATAAATAAATAGATAATAAAAATTTAATAAAATTAAAATAAGCACATTTTATATGTTTCAATAAACAGATAATGAATATAAACAAAACACATTATTATCTTATTTAACATTGTTAACACAAGTACATGTAGTTATACAAGAATTGAAGATCATTTTCTAATTTTAATTACTATAACATGTTTGTTGATACCTGGGAGGGTAAAAATAGTATGCTAAATGATAGATAGGTTATTTTACAAATGTAAATTCTTGTTTTTATGTAATGATTATGTAATATTTGACAGCTTTTCAGATATGTAGAAATAGACATCTTGCACATGTACACTACATACAAAAATGTATGTGTGTAGAAATAAGATATTGGTAGAAAAAAAAAATTCTTATTTAAAATCAATTATTTTCATACATGTACATACATTAACTAACAGTATACAATGTAACTGTTGTTTTTTTTTGTTACATCAGGTAAATTGGAATAATGTGTAAATTTTTAGTACAGTTTTATTTTTGGAAACATGCTTTGGACTGTTGTAAGGATGTTTTTCTCTGTATCAAAGTCCTCGGTACTATAACAACTTTAAGATGAAGAACAGCAATAAAAGCACAGTTCCTTCTCCTGAACTTTTTGTTAAAAGTGGAATTGTGGATTTCGTATCAAAAATCCTTAGGGATTGAATGACTCAAGCTTCCTACATTTGTAAATGAATTAATGTTTCTACAGACAATTTTACCACTTGTAAAATTAAGCTAAAAATTATTGCAAATTAAAAGTGACAGTAATTGTCTCTTTCAAATCTCTTAAAATCAGGAAATAATAAAATGGATGACAGACACATCCTAGACACTTGCTTGTCAATACAACAAATGAACTTTCCCTTAGCAGTTAGTAAAATGTTGACAGTTGTAGTTGACATCTAAGTATGAGACTATTTAAATATCATAAATGCCTTATTTAAGAAAATAAATGGGGCGGAACTAATTACTTTCTCAGGTATTTTATCAGGTGACGAAATTCCTTTGCACATCACACTCTTTAAGGCAACTACAATGAATATGGATTAAATATTTTTTAAGGTCATGAAAATATTAATTTGTAAAATAATTTTTCATTTTAATGATTACATTTACTGGTATTTTGAATATAATATGTTATTACTGCAAGTTGTCAAGTAAAGCTTGTGAATAGACGCACTATAGTTACCTGCGAGTGCACCTGTTTGCACCTTTAAATTGATCATGATGTGCATACCAGAAATTGTTTCATATCCATTTCTCATCCAAGGTAAAATAATATGAAGAAATTGAATGTAATAAACTGTTTTATATCTGAATGATTTTATGAATTAAGAATATTTTGCATGCACATGATGCGTACATACATTACATGTGTATATGAAATACAGCTGTCCTAGCATGCAATGAAGATGTAAGCAATCCTTTGTATGAAATTAAAAGCCTAGATTATAATATGAAATATGAAAGAAAAATTACTGGGTACACACAATAACCACGCTACATATATAAATAAGTTTGTAAAAAAGAAATGGATAACTACCACTACGATGAATTGATGCGTGTCAGTCATTGCACACTTTTCAGCTAACTTTTCCTAGTAGTTTAAGCTATAGTGTATTGGGTAGATATTTTAACATGTATGACAGAGTTTAAGGATTTGCTATAAAGATGAAAAGGTCTCAAATTAAAAAAAAAAAATCCAGGGCTCCAAACATACATGTACATGTATAAAGAAAAAGTATAAATGTACAGGAAAGACTTCCTTTGAACCACATATTGGTTGATGGAGTAAGTATAGACATAAGAAAAGGGGGGTTTAAATGGAAGTTTTAATACCAAGATACGTATCAAATATATTTGCATGAATGTGCGTATTTATCAAATCTGAGTAAACAATGAAAATTTATAGATCTGAAAGCTTATGTAACCATTCTAACTATTATCTGTCAAAACCTAAAGCCACACACAGTTGAATAAAATTTTTAAAGTTCCATAGACATTGTATTCGGCTAATCATTTAAATAATCAGGACCTGCAGTTGTCAATATGAATTTTTAAGAAATATAGAAAGTTTTTAACTGGTTTATTTGTCAGACTAAGTATTATATGATTTCTTTTGTGTCAAAGGATTTGCGGAAGAATTACGCCTAAGGATTATTGATAACCGATTGATTTTTATACAAATACTCCAAATTTTATGTGTACTTGGCGAGGGTGTTTGTTTTGAAAGTTTAAATTTAGATTTGTTAAGAATGTGGCTATTTTGATGGTCATTACTTAATAATTCATCAAATTAGTTCATAAATCCCGAGTATTATTTGGTGATTTATCAGACAGAAATTGTGATTAGTCAAATTGAATGGTATACTGTCTAAATAAATATCTTATAATGATGTCAATGAAAGTGACCACCTACATATATATCAATAAGTAAAAATGGGGCTGTGATTATAAATTACTTTATAAACAAATTTTTGAAATTTGTAAATAGCACATAATTATTGTAGATTGACGAGGCCTCCCCCCACATACCGATTTATTAAATTACACGTACATGTATTTCCCATATATATTATACATCAGTCAGAGAGAAGGTTCAATTTAAGAACAGAGGATTTTGCTGCATTTGTTCTGCCTTAAAATAATGGACCTATTTGTAAAATATTGAATCGTAGACATGTTTTAATGCAGGTACAAAATGTGTCCATATCATACAAAGTCCAAAGACATTTGATAAATCCAAACAACCGTACATTTTGTAACCGAATTGATTGGATACAGTGGGGTGGTTAGGACGATGAGATCTTGGTACATTAATCCCCTATGGAATATATGTCCAGAGCTGTTAATTCAGAATTGGCTACCCAACGACAGCCAATGGCCAAGTCAGAAAAATATCAATGGGCACAGAATTCCAAAAGCGATTATTGGTACATGTAGATCTGTTAACTTTTAGGATAGAAAATCAAGAGGCATCCTGACAACAGGGTATAATGTCTTAAATGATTTAGCTTCATCTCTGTATGGGGGAGAAAAATTTTAAAAAAATACAAAAGCTGATTTTTTCCAGATCACAATTTACTTGAAACTTTACTTGTGTGTAATTCTGGATAAGCCCTTAAATAACTGTCATGTTCATAAAATGACTGTATATGAAGACCTATAATTTCCAGTAAGGTGCTTTGGGCAATTTAACTACAAATTCATATTCATGTATAAAGTATGCAATGGTCATTATTAGTAAATGTTTATCTGAATTATTCACGGAACATTAGCTATCTACCCTTGTTGTATATTTTCTAGTTTTCCCAAAGGCTGTTATTATAGATTGATCAAGATGATAAACATGAGATTTAATAGCTTCACTTTACAATAATGAAGGATTAAATTTTTATCAAATACAAGGTTAAATTTTTTCTCACACTTTTCACTGTTGTATAATATTGTATGTTAAGTTAGCTTTTCACATATATATTAATCTTAATCTTGACATTAGGCCATGCCATCTTGATTTTTTGTTCATGTAGATGATCAATGGAAATTGCAATGTTTTTCATTTTATTTTACACAAAAAAAAAACATCTACATGTGATCATGAAGTTCTGTGAAATTATGTTCTTAGAAAAAAAATGATAATTATACATGTACATGTATTGTGTTTTTCTTTATGGTAAGGAAGATTAGTAGATAATTCTTTTTTAAATTTAATTTTTAAAAAAATGTGACTTTATGACTTTTCTTTGCATTTGTAGCTTGCAAGAAAATAAAAAATTTTGTTGAAAATTTGATATTTTTTTTGGTGAAAATGCAGGGAACAATACTAGAAGTCAAGTTGCAATTTCTCAGTGAATTCATTCCAAAATATTATTTCTAACTCAACTCTGTTGTTTTAGTTAGAAATTAAGTAATTTTGAAGGAAATAACAAAAAATAGTTTAGGAATACATGTATTTGTTCACCCACCCCATATACAAATGTATTATAAAAATGTATAAATGTTTAACTAAGAATTATTATTTTGGCCTTAACAGATTAATATGATTAAGGCACAGTAGACTTGTGATAAAAAAGTTTTTCACACAAATAAACAGACCAACAAAAAAAGTGTATGTATTTTGGTGCTGATATACACAAGTTTGGCTAGGAGTATGGGGTATCATGTCTGTTGATAATTCTGTTTCCTTAGCAATGAATCAAAATCCTAGAAACAAATTTGGATCTCTGAACACTTACAAGAGATTTATACCTCAAAGAATAAAAACATCGAAAGGTAAATATTCTGATAGTATTTTTACATGTTTACAGATACAGGCAGTAAGGATTATTCTAAAATTAAACCTTTTGAGAATTTTTTTTTACTAATATTTAAAGGGAGGTAAGTTAATCAAATTGAGATGTCAGTACTAAATTTTGTGATATAAATATTTTTTATCTCTTCATGATATTTTTTTTCAAATAAAAATCCACAGAAGTATAGTACAACACCTAGTTTCACTTCTGTTTCTAAAGTCATTTCTTTATCTTTTTCCTTTACATCTTTGGAAAAAAATAAGGCATCAGATCTAATTTTTTGTCCACCATAAACATGATAAGCATGATAAGTGAAAGTTTAATGAAGGAAAATTAAATCTTCCATTTTCAACTTGTAACCTGAACCATCTCTACTAGTATTGGGCCTTCATCTTTTATATAAAAGGAGGATATACAAATGTAATATTCAATATGTATTGACTGAAAATTACATACACTGTAAATTTGTGATCAAATAACTTCTTGTTGAGCAAAAGCTATATATACATGCTTTATTCTAATGAAATAATATATTTTTTTATTTACAGTTAATGTAGTTGAAGCATTACAAGAATTCTGGCAAATGAAACAAGAGAGGGGAGCAGATCTGAAAAATGGGGCTTTAGTTGTATATGAATCTCAACCTTCCTCCTCACCACCATATGTTTGTTTTGTAACTTTGCCTGGAGGAAGCTGTTTTGGAAGTTTTCAGGTATACATGTAGTTTGTACATCTAAATTAAAACACCATCGTTTCAAATATGAACAGTAGTGGTGTCCCATTGATTGATTTTAATCGAAAACCAGTCGATAGTAGCTCTATTCTAAGCAATCGATCATGAAATGTAATAGTCGATTAATCAGAAAATTTTCTACTTTCACTTTCACTCTTGATTCCTGATTCTGCTGAGGTCATCAAGTTGAGTGTTTTGTTTCGTATCTCATAGAAAATGTGCAGAGGATCTATTTTTATAACAATTGGACCAGTCCAAAGTGTTTTAAAATGAAATAAGAAGTAAGCAAGTTAGTAAGACTATATTTGCGTCAAGAATCTTTTAATTTTGAATTCGAGTATTGACAAAAGATGAACATTTTACTTTAAAAAAAGAAAACCATTTTCATATTTTTCTGATTATTAATCAATCATCAATTGGTTGTGTACATATATGATCCATTATGAAATTTCTTCAGATTCCGATCACTAATGAACAGGGTTTCAAACTTCTCAGGGAAAAAATTCCATGCCTACCTTTTTCCATAAAAGAGGTAAAGTTTAAGAAAAATCATCTAGAATACATTGTATATTTATTTTTCACCCAGAAATGTCAAATTACTGTGGAAACTATCAAATAACCTTCGAATAGCGTAACATTTTTAGTAAGGGGGCTTTGCCCTTGGGCCCTACCAGGTATTTTCACTGGACCCAGTGGGGACCTTAAGTAGACCCCAGACCTCTGACTGATTTTCTCACTGTTTCTCTTATTTATTTGTTGACATGTTTAGGATTTCCAAATATTTGGCCTTGAGCACTACTGATGAGAATTTTGAAATTGGCAGCAGAGAACCAATGTTTATATTATGTGTTTTGTTTTTTTCATGCTTTCAACTTTTTAAATGGGAAATCCTTTTATTTAACAGCACTGTCCTACCAAAGCTGAAGCAAGAAGGAGTGCGGCAAAAATTGCATTGATGAATTCTGTATTTAATGAACATCCATCGAGAAAGATAACTGATGATTTTGTAGAAAAATCATTGAGAGATGCTGGTGCTGCATTTAAGGTAGGCGATTGTATTATTGGTAATACTCAAAATATAAAAAAAATAAAGGGTCTAAATTGCGATAAGACAACAGTTAAAGAAATTCACTCGAAAAAGTTTTTCCGAGAGTTTGGTTTTAGAACAGATTGAGATATCTCATACATGTAAAAACAACAGACAGTATGAAAAAATTATTGTCGTCAGAACTATACTTCAGATAACACTTTTTACACACAAATAACATTTAAGGAATGTTTCCTATTTTATAACAGGTTATACGATATAACCTGGTTGGGTCAGTTTACGCATAGTAAACGGTGAAGCGTTTTATGAATGCCGTAAACTGACCCAAACCAGGATATTGAAGTATGACCTGTTCAGAAATTGGAATCATTCCTTATAATTTAATTTCCAAACAGACGTACAATGATTCCTCAATTCAAGCATCAATAATGAGAATTTTAATTTACAAGTGGCGGATTATTCCGTTGGTGATGTCACTAGACCAAACCAGGTTATACAGTATAACCGATGATGCTCTATGCTGTTCAGCCAATCAAAATGCAGTATTCAAAATTAAATTGGTGAACAATAATTTCCATTTGAATTGTTCTAGTGACTGTCTTAAACCTGGCCTAATGATAATAATCCATAACATAGTAGGAAATTAAGATGATAGGAAAAATTATAATAAATAACAAGACAGAGAGAAAGATTTTTAAGTTTTCTTTCATCAAATTTTCCAACAGTTGGGTGATATACGATGGGCTGGCCCCTTAACATTGATGAAGGAAAATCAGTTGCTGTCATTTTGACAGTTTGTTTGGTGTTTTTATTGTCAGACCTGATTTTCTTCCGCTTTAAAGCGGAATTCCGCTTTTGGAAGTCCGGATTTTTCCATTATGGTTCCTTTATTATACATAGTAAAATGGCTGCCGAAGTGTGATTTCCGCTCTGTTTTCCCTGTTGTCAAAATCAGGTCTGTATTGTAATAAGGACTAGTTGGCTTGGAGTATAATGTGTTCAGGTGGGGTGATATGTCTTCCTGCAGACTGCTGCCCCATAAGCTAGCATGTTAAAAATCTGGCTCAGTACTAAGCGGGGTTCATATTCATATCATATCTATATGTTCTCGTCCTGAGATGCACTTAATAGTTGCCACTGGATGTTAAAAATAATTCATCCATCCATGTAATAAGTATGCTGTATAAAATATTTTCCGAGTTCAAAAGAAAACATAAATAAACAACCATTGGAATAAATATATGTTGTTTTAAGCACTGTAGTCATAAGGAAAACTTGCACATAGTTATGACACCATAAATGAAATCCATCAATGGAATGGCAGCAATTTCTCTTAGTCAGCAGGAAAAATCATAGGTCCTGGTCCCAGTTTCACAAACATTTGTAGGATTATGATCTAGACTGGTTCCATGGTCGAATAAAGACATTGAAGAATGGAAACCAGATTAAATGTCTTCCAATTATGTGAGAAATTATTTGTCTTTTGCCTTCTGTTTGCTAGGAGTTTATAACAATCATATTTTCTTGTAAAGCAATATTAATTTCATTATTATTTAACTTAATGTTTCTACTTTCAGGGTAGTTCTAATGAAGAGAGTAATCCTGCAACAGGAATAGGAGCATTTAAATTCATGTTGGAATCAAATAAAGGACGTACAATGTTAGAATTTCAGGAACTTATGACTGTGTTTCAGTTATTACATTGGAATGGAAGTCTCAAAGCAATGCGTGAAAGAAACTGTTCTCGACAGGAAGTCCTGGCACATTACTCAAACAGGGCTCTGGACGACGACATGCGTTCGCAGATGGCGCTGGACTGGATTGCAAGGGAGCAGGAGACTCCTAATATAATAAAGCGAGAATTACAAATAGCAGAAAGAGAACTAGAAAGTGCTAGATTGGCTGGCAGAGAACTGAGATTTTATAAAGAAAAACGAGACATATTAGTTTTGGCCTTGAGTCAAATTGGTCCTGCTGAAAGCTTGGCATGATTGTTATAATTATTTTGTTATAGCTTATGTAAGGTTGTATTTGGCAGTACATATTTGTACTAAAAAGTAAACTTACAGGTCTGACAGTGTAATCATATTGTTGTTTTGATATAAACATATATATAGACTCAGTATCGACAACAGTAAAATAAACAAATTTTGCTGCAAGGAAAGTTCATTTTTATTGAAAGTTTAGATACAAAGTTTGTCATATCATATCATTCTTAAGCTATTTTTTTCTCAAAGGGATGTTTAAATAAAAAAAAAATTCCAGAAATAAAATTTTCCCATATAGCATGTAGTATTAAGTTTCTAAAATTGTGATTTGACTGAATTTAGTGGGTATAAAACCTTTAACTTCACAAATTGTGAGATAAAGTCCACTCTTGTTATCTAAAACTCGCTTGAGTCGAATTTTTTATGTGGTCCTAAATGTTTTACAGTGCAAATATATGTAATTTGACTCCTCTTTAGTCAAATTTGCATGAGTCAAATTTTCTTCCATCTCAAACTAAATTTTGGGTCCCAAATTATAAAAACAATGAAAATTTCATTCGTTATGTCGAATATTTATCATCTGTCAAAACATCACCTTGCGGATTAAATATCTTCACAGTTAAGTTTTACTTCCTTTAATTGACAATGGGCGTTGATTGACTTTTTGTTCTATTAATTTATTGAGAATTCTACTTGATTTGTAAAAACAATTCACTTTAATTAGTGTCATTTTATCTACAAAGATGTTTAATCAACAAGTTAATCAATTTAATGATTTATTTGTCATCTTGCTCTTGGTGCGTACACAGCATGGACTCAACCAGAATTAGTAAATTACCTCCCTTCGTAGGAAAATTTGTCAACTTCCTTTTTGTCGAATTTCGTCTATCTCGAATTTTTTTCACTGTCCGTTGGATTTCTAGATAACGTCAGTCGACTGTATAAAAAATCACATACATGCATATTCTTGATTTTTTCAGAATATATTTTGAGCTGGATTTAGAAGCTCTTAAACATTGTTCAGTGCTTTTTGAGGTCAATTTTGCTTATGCCATAAATTAAACATGTTAAACATAGAATGTTTTATTTTTGGTAAAATGAAGATTCAGATACCACTAACTGTGGGAAAAAATTAATTTTCCATTGATTATAACATCATTTTTTTAATGCATTTAAAATAGAATATAAATTCTGTTGCGGCAAAATTGTTTGTTGTACATTACATGTAATATTTATACAGAAATCCTGTAATAAGAATACAGTAAGCTTTTAACATGTAATCCCTTAATCAGAATATACATATATGTTAACATACTTGCAAATCTAAATTTATTCATTTTGACCATTTAAAGAATTTTCAAATGTCTCACATTGTAACCAATTAATTTTGTTTTTGGTGATTTTTATTTAAATATAAATATCCATTATCACAGCTGCTCTATATGTCCTAGTTTTTAAAAGAAGGATAAATATGTACAGAACTCATTTAGATTTCAGTGATAAATTTCTTACGAACATGTATGATCCTTCTAATTATATTGAGAATGTACATGTATATGGACAAATTTTCTTAAAGTGTTTTCCATTGTTTTAATACACTTGATTTATTACAACTTCAGTGAAAATTCTCCCCCACCTCCATAATTCAAAAACAGTTTTGTATTATAACCTTCGAAAATACAGATCTAGACTTGGTATTGTTAAAACTTCTATATGCAAGTGAAAAAAAAATCTTTAAATAATTTAAATAGCTCAACTTCATTCCAACAGAGTGGCAAATTGGATATAAAAAAAATTCAGAAATATTAATAGTACATTGTATTAGTATAAATAATTTGTATGTTAAAAAAATCAAATCAGATTAAAAGAATATACATGTAGGTAAAGATTAGTAGTTTTTATCAAATTTCTTGATTACTGTAAGCATTTTTAAGTGCTTGAAAAATTTCTATAAATTTGTTAAACATGTATGAATGCAAGAGGTTTTTCAAGGTCTGTAATAATATTTACTGAAATAGTACCTGTCACTATATGACTGCATCTTATATTGTCTATGTGGTATTATAGTATTAAACACTCTGACAGTGTTATATACATGTAGTCTTTCTTTAGTTTTTCTTTAGTCTTTTAGTAAATGTGTATAAGCACAACTTGAACAATATTTTATCAAGATTTTGTTGGTGACTTTTGTTCAAAATGCTTATAAAGGGAGATAAGTCTTGTAAATATTGTATTCTAAAGGGTAAATACTTGTTATTAATTTGAACTACATTGTATTTTCAAAAACTTGATTTGTTTTCATTCATAATGACATTTTCGTGGATTTGACACATTAATAATAAGTATTTGTCCAATATGAAATTTAAAACTTGCGATTTGATGGAACCAAATGAATTTTTAACGTTGAAAATTGCCATTCAAGTTAAATCTAGTGGATGCACAAGAAACCTGATAAAACATTTTAAATGTTTATATGTGCTGATTCAGACAATTTAAGTACAAAAATTAAAAGACTCGGACAACACTGAAAATATAATTGGACTTCAAATTCTCTTATTTAATTTATAATTAGAATTTCTCATCCGATCTTAAAAAAAATTGTTTTTTTATCAAGTAAAATATGACAACATAGATTATTCAATATTGTCACCAGAACAGGTCTTTGCATTCCATAAGTTTATCATGAAAATAGGAGAAAATAAATAATAAAATATGAAACAAATTAAGTCAATTCTTCATACTTCACAAAACTTACACCTAATAGTATTGTCTCATTTACCTTTGAATTCCACAATATTCTAAAATTTTGGGGCTACATTTACATATTTAAAGTGCGATTCCATTTTCGAACAAAATATGGATATCTGTAAATGCTCTTGCATTTTATTAATTTGAATACTTGCTGCATTTAATATATTTATTTTTTAGTGCATTTTTTAAAAATATTTTCTCATTATAATTTATGTATTTGTGCAGTCTTGTTGTGAAACAAAATATATTCAATATTTGTATACTCCAGTATTTTGTGTTAATTTCAGATTTATGAATAAGTTCTCCTGGACATATACATGTATTGTTATTCTGCTTTTATATATTTTTTATTTACAGATGAGTAAATTTGTCTGACAATATGAAATTTTTACTGAAGAAATAATTGTAACTAATAAAAAGATATTCTCATTAGAGGTTTAATATTCACTTTACTCTCTTTGTTAAACAGATTTTATAGGGTAAATTAATCCATGTAATTTTCTATATGTCTGATTATTTTCTTTTAAAAATTGTATGATATTTAAATGTAACTCTGCCTTTGATTTCTCAAAGAACAGGGGAAATAGAATTATCGCTGAAACCCAATAACTATAATCTTCACAACCTTAACATATCTTAACTACACTTAATTTGAATAAGTTTTGGTTTAAACTTATTTATTTCATAGTTATCTGGGAAATTTATTGTATCGACTTATTCTAATCCCTGTCCACTTTGTAGGTGGGAGAAGGGCGATGTACATCTGTAGTGGCATTTATACCCTATTTAACTTGCTATGGGAGTTTTTTCTCTGAACATATTCTTTTATCCCTGTCCAACGAATCTGGTTTCCTTTGTCAATTTTGGGTTCAGATTGAACAGAGTTTATATATTATAACATGTTTTTTTTCCCCCCAAAACAAATTTCAAATATTCAGATTAATTTTTTTTTTTTTTTTTTTTTTCATAATTGTTTCACTCACTCCTTCCCAAATACAACAGTATCAGAGGATTTACAGGAGATCTCAACTTGCTTGAAATCAAATCAGTACATCATACTACTTTTTAAGGCAATTTGGGGCTTCCCCAGAAATTGTATGAAACTGTTGGAAGACTTTCAAATTAAAATTTGATGGATAATTTTAGTGTTATAAATCACTTGTAAGTAGTATAGTGAATAATGAATTAATATCTGATCCAAGGTGTCGTCCAGCAAACCCATACATTTATTTCTGGAACAGCCCTTACCAAAATTCTGAAGACTAATTATTTAATGGCCTCAACTAAAACTAATTTTATATTACATTTATATCCCTTAATCTTAGAAGTTAAAGACAAATTTTATGTTATACAAAGTAAATGTGTAAACAAGTGTATTAAACTGTATTTGTATTTGACTTTTCCAAATAACTGTTTTCTAAAGAAATATCTTTTTTCTCAGTGCAATAATATTATATTTGTATTTTAATCTTTACTCTTTAGATAATTTATGTAATTTATATATGTTTTTCTATCTTCTTTGTCTATAAGGGAGCGACCATTTGTTTTTCATGGAGGTAAAGGAAGTGATCCTGTTAAAAAAAATTGTAGCGTCCACAGACCTGTATTTATATATTTTATGCAAAATTATTTTTTCAAAATTTATCGCTACATATATTTATTTCATTTCATATTCAATTTCGTATTTTTTTTATTACATTTTTGAGCCTGACATTTCTTGTACCAAAGTTTTGGTAATGGATTTTTAAATCTTCCTTGTCCCTCCCTTCTTTTCCTTCTTTAAAAATGAAATGTTTGTTCCTTTAGTATGTTCCCCTCTGTATTTTGTAAAGAATAATTGACTTACAGTATAACTTCTTTTAATGGTACCAAATGTTATTAAATATTATTAAATATTTGGTAGATATCAAGTCTTATGTGTATTCTGTTTTTGTGTCTGTGGTTGTGCTTTCATATACATTCATTTATATAAAAAAAATATTCTTGTATCATTGCATAATATGAAACTTAAAACTAACAGAATCAAATAAAATAACTTGCCAAAAATTTTGTTTGTCTATTTTTCAAATGAAGACAAGAAATGAGCTTTAAAATTCACAGCAAATTTGATTTTCCACATTGTCTAATCTAGTTAAAAAGTAGTATTTGGGGAATAAGATACATTTTTGATAGAATTATTGTTGGGGACCATTTAGTGCTTGTTAATGAATGAATTATTGAAGTCCACACAACAACCCATATAAGGATAATGTCTGATTGACCCATACCCCATATTACTTCATTTTCATATTTCCTGTCTATTAAGATCTCATCACCATATAGATCTCAAGAATCATGTGTATTAGTCCAGGAGTAAAACAGCATGTTCAATAAAAATTGGACTGGATTGAAGGACAAAGAATGCATTGTTTGAGCTGTTATAAAATTTTTGAAATGAAAGGATAGAGAATTTACAAGCGTCAATGAGACTTGACTATAAATGGTGCAGGACAAATCGCCCAACTTCAAACTCGCCCCATACCAAGTCGCACCAACTCTTCTCCAACTCGCCTCAACTCGGAAAATATCTGTTACAAACTCGCTCCATTTGTTGTTTTATATTGATAATAATGATGATGATAAATAAAAGATTATGAAGTACATTCAGATTTTTATTTATGATAATGACACTATACCATTTCCATCAGTTGGAACTAATATTTTCTAAGTTGCGGCGAGTTGGTAAACATGATATTCACTGTTGGAACTAGTATAAAATCATTACTTTCAAAGTTGGGGCGAGTTTGTAACTAATATATTCACTAGTTGGGGTGAGTTGGTGATGATGATTTTCACAGTTGGAGCGAGTTTGGAACTAATATTTTCAAAGTTGGGGCGAGTTGGTGAGAAGTTGGTTCGAGTTGGTGTGAGGCGAGTTTGCATTGGGGCGAATTGTCTAGCATTCACTATAAGTTGAACTTTAGAATTGAACGTAGGAAAAAAAGTCACAGGAAAAAAAGTCACGGAAAAAAAGTCACAGGAAAAAAAGTCACAGGAAATAAAGTCACAGGAAAAAAAGTCACACTGTATATTATTATATATGAAAATTGCAAACCATTAGCAACTTAAGGTTTTTTTTATAATTTTTTCTATTTTTTTTAAATACATAAACTGCATTTAAATGAATTATTTATTTTTTGTTAATAGTGATAAAAAATAACAATTTTTTACAAAACTTTGCATAGTAAAATTTTAAATTTATTTTGTTTGTATTTTATTTAAAAATGTTTTGTTTACTATAGTGAAAGTTGTTTGTTTAAAAATTAATTAGTGGCCATTTCCAATTGTTAATAAAACAAGTACCAGACAAAACTATGTGTTCTTCCGTGTGCCGTGATTGATATTGACTGTTTCTTAGTGCTATGAACAATAGACTTTGTCAAAATTATTATATGTATTGTTGCTTAGTTCATGTTTATACACTTTTTATTAGCTCACCTGGCCTAAAAGGCCATGTGAGCTTTTGCCATCACTTTTCGTCCGTCGTCCGTCGTCCGTCCGTCCGTCCGTCCGTCCGTCCGTCTGTCCGTCGTAAACTTTTCTTTAAAAATCTTCTCCTCTGAAACCGCTGGGCCGATTGGTTTGAAACTTAATAGGAATGTTCCATGACATGTCCTCCACAAACGATCCTCATTTTATATTGATCCGATGAAAAACATGGCCACTGTTGCTAAAAATAGAACATAGGGGTAAATTGCTGTTTTTTGCTAATAACTCAAAAACCGTTACAGATATCGAAAATCTGACATGGGGTAAAATTGATCAGCATGACGAGATCTACCTACCCTGAAATTTTGAAGGAAATTCCAAAACCCATTTAGGAGTTATTGCCCTTTTTTCGTCAAATTTTCAAAATTTTAACATTCAAAAATCTTCTCCTCTGAAACCGCTGGGCCGATTGGTTTAAAACTTAATAGGAATGATCTATGACATGTCCTCTACAAACGATCCTCAATTTATATTGATCCGATGAAAAACATGGCCACTGTTGCTAAAAATAGAACATAGGGGTAAATTGCTGTTTTTTGCTAATAACTCAAAAACCGTTACAGATATCGAAAATCTGACAGGGGGTAAAATTGATCAGCATGACGAGATCTACCTACCCTGAAATTTTGAAGGAATTTCCAAAACCCATTTAGGAGTTATTGCCCTTTTTCCATCAAATTTTCAAAATTTTAACATTAAAAAATCTTCTCCTCTGAAACCGCTGGGCCGATTGGTTTGAAACTTAATAGGAATGAACTATAACATGTCCTCTACAAACGATCCTCAATTTATATTGATCCGATGAAAAATATGGCCACTGTTGCTAAAAATAGAACATAGGGGTAAATTGCTGTTTTTTGCTAATAACTCTAAAACCGTTACAGATATCGAAAATCTGACATGGGGTAAAATTGATCAGCATGACGAGATCTACCTACCCTGAAATTCTGAAGGAAATTCCAAAACCTATTTAGGAGTTATTGCCCTTTTTCCATCAAATTTTCAAAATTTTAACATTCAAAAATCTTCTCCTCTGAAACCGCTGGGCCGATTGGTTTGAAACTTAATAGGAATGAACTATGACATGTCCTCTACAAACGATCCTCAATTTATTTTGATCTGACGTAAAACATGGCTGTCGTAGCTAAAAATAGAATATAGGGGTGGATGTGTTGTTTTTGGCTTATAACTTAAAAACTGTTACAGATATCGAAAATCTGGCATGGGATAAAATTGTTCAGCATGACGAGATCTACCTACCCTGAAATTTTGAAGGAAATTCCACAACCCGTTTAGGAGTTATTGCCCTTTTTTCGTCAAATTTTCAAAATTTCACAATGTTCGTCATTTATCTCCAAAACTATTTGAGATAGAAGTGAAATGTAAATTTGAAAAATGTTTGCCATGTTGAGATCTACATACCCTGAAATTTTAAAGGAAATCTCAAAACCCATTTAGGAGTTATTGCCCTTTTTTGTCAAATTTTCAAAATTTTAACATTTTTGCATTTATCTCCAAAACTATTTGAGATAGAAGTGAAATGTAAATTGAAAAATGTTTGCCATGTTGAGATCTACATACCCTGAAATTTTGAAGGGATTCCCAAATTCTATTTAGGAGTTATTGGTTTGTGTAATTTGAGGTCGGGTTCTGTTACATTTATTTAAGGTTCACCCTTATTCCTGGTCAATTTTATCAACTTCCTGCCAGGACTACCACCATCAGGGAACATATTTTAACATTAAACCTTATGAAAAATAAATCTTAAACAAATTTTCCCTGGACAATTGAACCAATTGCAACAAACTTGGTCAAATAGTTGATTAAATGTCCAATGAAAACCACACTCCAGGTGAGCGATACAGGCTCTGGTGAGCCTCTTGTTTATGTTCTTGCCTTTCCGGCAATGCAATGAATTTTTGACTGAGAAATAGTATATGAAAGAACAGAATAACTTTAAAATTAATATGTCTATAATATGTAGTTTCATATGATGAGGAAATTGTGTTCAAAATGTATAAAAGAACATAAAACATCACAAAGGAAAACAGAAACAACAGATACATTGCCCACCAAATACATGTGACTTTATTTCCTGTGACTTTTTTTCCTACCCTTTTGTGACTTTTTTTCCTGTGACTTTTTTTCTTGTGACTTTTTTTCCTGTGATTTTTTTTCCTACCAAATTTGTGACTTTTCTTCCTGTGACTTTTTTCCGATCACCTTAGAATTACTGATTTAACTGGCTTGAAGAAAGTTCCTTACCATAAGATCAACATCGCTTTTTCTTTTATTTATTATAATCATTGTTGTTGTTATTTGTATTTCTATATTTTGAAACATACTGAAAAAAACATAGAATCTGGATTTTCTATTGAGAAATCATTCGGACAAAGCGAAAGTGGAAGTAGAGTTATCTTTCTTTCCATATGTCATTTTTGCCACGTCAACCTCCAGGTGGCAGTAACAACAAACATGGCTTCCATCAGGGAGAAGCAGGTTCTGGCGTTAAAAAGAATGTTAAATTTTAACGTCCCTGTGACAAAAGCAGCATCATCAGAACCACAGTGGAAGGTCCTTATATACGATAGGTTTGGCCAAGATATTATATCGCCATTATTGACCGTTAAAGAGCTACGAGAGTTGGGAGTGACTCTTCATTTAAATTTACACTCTGACCGGGATTCGATCCCAGATGTACCGGCGGTCTATTTTGTTTTACCAACAGATGACAATGTGAGAAGAATATGTCAAGATTTACAAGCCCAACTTTATGATTCCTATTACCTAAATTTCATATCGGCCATACCGAGACAAAAGTTGGAAGACATTGCCCAATCTGCAATCCAATGTAACTGTGTGCAACAAGTTTCCAAAGTGTTTGATCAATACTTGAACTTTATATCATTAGAAGAAGATATGTTTACACTGAGAAATCTTGACAAAGAACTTTCATATTATGATATTAACAAGGGTGATGTCAAAGACAGTGAAATGGAATTGGTCATGGACACAATAGTAGACAGTTTATTTTCAGTGTTTGTTACCCTTGGAACTGTTCCGATCATTCGTTGTCCAAGAGGAAATGCAGCCGAAATGGTGGCAGAAAAACTTGATAAAAAATTACGTGAAAACTTAAGAGACGCAAGAAATAGCTTTTTCACTACAGACAACATTCAAGCAGGGCAGTTTAGTTTTCAGCGACCGTTATTGGTTCTCTTGGATAGAAATGTAGATCTTGCTACCATGCTACATCACACATGGACGTACCAAGCACTGGCTCATGACGTGTTCAACTTGATATTAAACCGTGTCGAGATAGAAGAGTCTGTTGAAGTGAGAGGTCCTGCCGGAAATATGATGACTAAAAAGAAGAAGAAGAGTTATGATCTAAATCCTTCAGACAAATTCTGGGAAAAGGAAAAAGGGAGTCCATTTCCACAAGTGGCAGAAGCTGTTCAAGAACAGCTGGAATTGTACAAATCGCATGAAGATGAA
This sequence comes from Mytilisepta virgata, assembly GCA_028015205.1. NCBI lineage: Eukaryota > Metazoa > Mollusca > Bivalvia > Mytilida > Mytilidae > Mytilisepta > Mytilisepta virgata. Next base: position 19,951,370 of record CM051515.1, read on the forward strand.
ATTAAGAAAATGAAGTCGGCCATGGGTCTTGAAGGTGATGATGAAGTGGCATTCAGCATGATGAATGACACAACAAAGAAATTGACCTCAACAGTTAGTTCTTTACCGGAACTATTGGAGATGAAACGCTTAATTGACATGCACACAAACATTGCAACAGCTATGCTTGAACATATAAAACAGCGTAAACTAGATATTTATTTTGAAATGGAAGAAAAAATGATGAGCAAGTCTGTTTTAGACAAATCATTAATGGACATTATTTCAGATCCAGATTTAGGGACTCCGGAAGACAAAGTGCGTATTTTTATTATTGCTTTGATTTGTGGACCTCCAATGAGTGATGCTGAAATAGATCAATACTGTGTGGCTCTTCAGGGTGCAAATTGCGACATTGCACCTATAACATATATTCGTAGATGGAGGGCTTACAACAAAATGAATGCTGCACCGAGTCAATATGCTGGAGGAGGGACCACAACAATTGGAATGTTCAACAAATTAATGAGCAAAAGTTCACAGTTTCTCATGGAAGGTGTTAAGAACTTAGTTATCAAAAAGCACAATTTGCCGGCAACTAGAATAGTGGACGGACTGATGGATATGAAAGCTTATCAGGAAATTGAGGATTATCGGTATTTTGATCCAAAACTTTTAAGGTCAGATGCTTCATCGGTCCCTAGAAATAAAACACCATTCCAAGAAGCCTATGTATTTATGATTGGAGGAGGAAATTATATTGAATATCAAAATTTACTGGACTATGTTAAGTCAAAATCTAGTAGTTCTGGGCCAAAGAGAATAGTATATGGGTGCAGTGAGCTAGTGAATGCGTCAAGATTTCTTGAACAGTTGAGTCGTCTAGGGAGAGACATGTCATGAATGGGGGAATAAAATATAAATTGTGTAATAAAATTTTAATTTATTTGATTTTTGACATTATTTTCATTATCATTATGTTGTGAGTTTGAATCTAACCTGTAGCAGGATGTGTTCGACTCAGATATTAATTGGCAAGGTTTGCCAATTTTCATACCAAAGGTCTGTGGTTCTCTCTGGGTACTCCACATTCCTTCACCAATACAAAGTGGCTGCCGCGAAATAGACAAATGTGCTGAAAACGGCATAAAAACCCAACTAAACAAACTTATCAATACATATGTATGTGTAAATTCAAGATATTAAGTAAGGAATGGGACACATCCTATGATTGAACATACTTGAAGTTTGTAAAATTGGTCGGCAATATTGTCTCTTACAAATTGTCATGCTGATTTACATATAGACTGTACCCCACTCAGTGCAAGAGGAAAATGGCTTTGCTCATACATTTAGTATGAAATATAAAAAAAAATTATATACGTGCAATATTTGCTTTTCAAAATATGAATTTCAAGATAAAATTGAAATTGTATTGATAAAAATTTGCTACAAGTAGTGTGTCAATAGCAAATAGCATAGGTGAAAGGTTACATGTATCTACAATGTATCATTGTAATGTTTGTGCCATTTTGTTAACTGTTTTTAACATCTGTAAATTATCCTCCCAAGTCAGGGTTTTGTATCCACATTCGTTCCTACAAACCCCTGACATCACATTAATATTTTACGGGTCAGCAGTGAACGATTTTCATTGGTTACTTTTCTAGGTTAAAAGAGAATCCATTTGCGTCGTAGGGATAATTTTCTAGGTCACACACCAGGCGGCCGATATGTTTGACCCGCAAAATATGCATGTGTGATTTCAGGGATTTGTAGGAATGAACGTGGATACAAAACCCAGACTTGGGAGGATGGCTGTAAATATGACGATTGGTTTTAGTTGTCGTTCTTTCATCAGTCTCATCTGTGCATACCATATATCTTCTCATTTACACATGTAGCCAGACATGAATGCAATTTGTAATAATCCAAAAATACTGAAGGTACATTGTACAACATAAAAAATTCATTGTAGGATAACACCTTTTTTTTACTTGAACCTCCTATCATGCCTATGTACACCTCTTATTTTGGAAAATACAAACAATGTAATGATTGAAAGACAGAGAATATACTGTACACATTATCAAAATGCATTTCAATGGTACCATTTTAATCTGGATTCTGCTTCACATGTTGTTATTTAGTCTTCATACCGTTTCTGATATGAAAAGGACTGGTGAAAATTAAGTTTAAGCCATATGATTGACTAATGCTAAATTTTGAATCTCACCTATGGCAGGATTTTATCCCCCCCAACCCCGTATCCCAAAACTGAGTTAAGGTTTTTATCTATCACTAATCTTTTGATATTTTCCTTACATCTTTGACACTATTTGTTTGTTTATGATTGGGTTATTTGGAGCTTGTTTTGTGGTGGGTGTCTTTAATAGCTCATTGTTTCAAAAATTACAATTCTTCATATCTTAACTTTTGTTAGGATGTTGATGGATACCCCATATCTGTTGTTTTCCCAATTAAAATGGAAATGAAAATATGTTTTAAAGTTGAATAGTTGAAACATATGCAAGGTCATCTTTATAATCGTAAACTATTAATGAAGTTTATGAATATTTTGTTGCCCTGAAATTTATTTGTAAAGAAGAACATAAAACATTTCACCTAATGTATTGGAAAGACCAAGCTTTAGCGGCAGTTCAGAAGTTATTTTACCAACATTAGTTGAAATTAACTAAAATACGGACGTGCACAGAAGAAACCGTAAGTTGATTTTAACTGGAGTTGTTTCCCTTGCAACAGTCTCGATGATGCAATATGTAGAAAGTTACAAGAACCCAGAATGATAAAAAAAAAAGGTATATTTATAATTTTTTAGCTCATAGTGAGCTTTTCTCATCACTTGGCGTCCGGGGGCTGTCGTCCGTTAACTTTTACAAATATCTTCTCTGAAACTACTTGGCTACAATCATTATTAAGGTACATGTATGTATCTTGTTAACAAATTGTGTCAACTAACCTGGCCAACATGGCTGAAAAATAGAACATAGGAATAAATTGCAGTTTTTGTCTCGTTTCTCAAAAACTAAAGCATTTAGAGCAAAACTGACAGGATATAAAAATGTTCATCAGGTCAAGATCTACATGTACCTGCCATGAAATTTTCAGACGAATCGGTCAACCCTTAGTTGGGTTATTGCCCCTGAATTGTTAATATTCAGGAAATTTTGCAGTTTTAGGTAATAATCTTGAATATTATTATAGATAAAGACAAACTTTAAACAGCAAAAATGTTCAACAAATAAGTAATATGGCCAAAATCGTTAATAACCCCTTGTAGGTTTTCCCTTTAAAGGCAGCGTCCGGCGTAAAATTTCCTTTAAATGTCTTCTCTGTAACCACTGGGCCAATTGGGACCAAACTTCGGTGGAATGGTCCTTGGGTGGCCCCCTTCCAAAAGTATGTTGGCATCCCCGACTTCCAACAGACATGGCTGCTGTGAATACTAATAGAAAAAGGGGGGATGCAATCTTCTATGAAACTACAAGCCAAATTGGAACCAGACTTGGCAGAAATGGTCCTGAAGAGGTTCTCTTTCAGAAATTTGTCGGATGACCCTGACTATCAACCAAGATGGCTGCCACAGCCGAACTTAGTTTAAAATAGGACCCTTTGGGAAAATTCATTAAACAATCTTCTTGTCTGAAACGACAAAGCCAATTGCAACTAAAGTTGGCAGCTATAGGCCAACATGTTACTTTTTCAGAATACTGTTTGATAACACCGGACTGTCAACCAAGATGGCCGCCACGGCTGAACTCCGCGTTAGTTTAACATACATGTAGGACCCTATGGAAAATTAATTTAAACCTTCTTGTCTGAAAATCCTGAGCCAATTGGAAGCAATCTTGGCAGCAATGTCCTTACATGGTCCACTTTTAGAATTGTGTCCGATGACCCGAACTTTCAACCAAGATAGCCTCCACAGCCGCAATTAATTTATCATGGGACCCTACGGGAAAATTACATTTTAAAATACTTTTGTCTGAATCCACTAAGCCAATTGGAACAAGACTTTGCATAAATGGTGCTTAGATGGTCCCCTTTCAGAATTATGTTTGATGACCTGGACTGTCAACCAAGATGTCTGCCACATCTGAACTTAGTTTAACATAGGACTAAACTGGAAAATTCATTTAAGTCTTCTTGTCGGGGAAATTGGAACCAGACTCGGCAGCAATGGTTCTTAAATGGTCCTCTTTCAGAATTGTGTCTCATGACCTGGACTGTCATCCAAGATAATTGCCATAGCCAAACTTAGTTTAACATAGGACCGTTAGTGTAAACTAGCCAAATTCACTGTTACACGTAGATTTTTAGTCATGCTTAAGGACAATTTGAGTCCATGCAAAGAGCTACGAATAAGGACAATTTCTGTAAAGTTTGGTTCAGATTGCTCCAATCTAATTAAAAACCGATCTCTCATCGCTCCCGTTTTCTGATATGTCGCGTGGGAGATCTAACGAAATCCCCTTTGAGGTCACATGTGAGTGAACTGGAACTTATGAATTTATAATGACATGCAAATGAGTTGACTTCCTATCAATAAGCCAATCAAAAAAATTTATGAATTCTGGGGACTGACGATTTCTTCGTTAATAAAATGAGTTACATCCCTTTACCACACGATCAACTTACAAGATCGCCTAAGCCGCAATTTCATTGGTCAAACAGGACACACCTACGAGGTCACTCACATGTGACCTCAAAGCGGGTTTCGTTAGATCTCCCACGCGACATATCAGAAATCGGGAGCGATGAGAGATCGGTTTTTAATTAGATTGAGATTGCTCAGTAGTTTAATGTTATATATAATATTTTTGTAGTTGTAGGGTAAAACTGCTTGTTTTAGAATTGGTTTGCGCCGTTGGCTTCAGAGCGCAAATCATATACAATGTGTATAAAAATGTTAAATATTGCAAACAATGTTTTTCAATGTTTTTCGATTTTAAAATTAAATTTTCTGCGAAGAAAATGTATTTCTCTATTGTAATCATATGAATAATTATCTCGAAAGATTTTTAGTTTTTCGACTTAACAATGGGTTTTTGAGCAGGTAAAATGATTCTCATCTATAGCAACTGAATTCTTATTAATTAGAAAACATTACTTGCAACTATAAAAATTTTTGGAATATCATGCTTATGAAATATTTTATATATGTATTTGTTGATGTCAGGGGAATTGGGAACCTTCACATGTTGGTCATGTTGCACATAATTTTAACATGAGTTCCCTTAGGCTTGCTGAAATGGGTCCAGTACTTTACATTTGACCAGTTTCATGATGACTAGAGAAATATTGGAAATAGAAAATGAAAATGTATTACAAACTTCTAAGATTGCAATTGTAATCATTTGACTGAACAGAAAAATTCAAATTCAAACAGATTTGCTTTCATGGTTACCAAGTTATCATTTGAGTGATAGTTATGCCATATCCAAGATGCCATAGATTTAGTTTATAGCATCTCTTTTTAGCTCCCCTGGCCTAAAAGGCCATGTGAGCTACTGTCGTCACTTGGCGTCCGTCGTTCTTTGTCGTCCGGCGTAAACTTTTCCTTTAAAGAACTTCTCTGAAACCACTGGGACAATCGAGAAACATGGTTAAAAATAGAACATAGGAGTAAACTGCAAAATCGGAAGTTTTTGCCCTTTGAAGACAATTTTTCACACGTTTTTCTTCATCTTTGTAAACTTTCAAAAATCTTCTCCTCTGAAACTACAGGATAAATTTCATCCAAACTTAGTCTGAAATTTTCTTAGGGTATCTAGTATAAAATATGTGTTTTATTTTCTTGTCCGTCAAGAAACATGGCTAGAAATAGAACGTAGGTGGAAAATGCACTTTTGGGCTCATATCTTAAAAAACTAAAGCAGTCAGAACAAAATTGACAAGAAGTAAAAGTGTTTATGAGGTCAAGATCTACCTGCCATGAAATTTTCAGACGAATCGGCCATCCCATTTTCGGGTTAATGGCCTTTAGTTGTTAATTTTAAGGAAATTTACAGTTTTAGGTTATTAACTTGAATACTATTATAGATAAAGACAAACTGTAAACAGCAAAAAATGTTAAGCAAAGTAAGATCTACAAATAAGTTAACATGGCCCCTTATAGGAATTTTTGCCCTTGAAAGATAATTTACATGTAAACACGAATTATCAGTAAAAGTAATGGTCTGATATATTGTCACAAATGTTTAGAGCAGAGCTTGAAATAAATTAAATGGTAGCTGTACAAGTAAAATGTAGGTTAAATGGTAAAGGTCATTGAAAAAGTCCATAGCAACATATTAAAAAGTCCCTAACAACCATATATATTTGTGTTAAGTACCATATAAATTACCTGTACAAGTCAAAAATAAAGGTCAAGAGTTAAGGTCATTGAAAAAGTCCATAGCAACCGATGAAAAAGCCCCTAGCATCCATATATATGTGGGTTCAGGATTCTATATTTTACCTGTATAAGTCGATATTAATTCGAAAAATGCGACGGTATACATTAAATAGCAAAAATAATCATTGATGCAAGATCTACACAAAAAATAACAGGTGAGCGATTCAGGCTCTTTGGAGCATCTTGTTTCATTTTGCATTCCCCCTATTTTTCTCTGCAACACCAATGGTATCTACTGTCAAAACAATTCTTCATTTTATGAAATATTACACTATAATAACAAAAATCCTATGCCCAGATTATATCGACCTAAACGGTTAAATAAATGAAAAATGACGGATTTTTTGGGTGAGGAAGGGGGACTCAGTAAACTAAATTGCATGTTCAATGTGTCTGTGGACGCTGTATGTGCCCATTTCAACAATTAATATATTGACTCAATTTGAAAAAAAAAACACAATTTCATACATTTTACATTTCGATTGATTGATTGATTGAATATTTTTTAACGCCGAGCCATGCGAGCTGGCGATATTGCAGCCAATATCACGGCGAGAATGGAACTGGTTTTTACATTTCGAAAGACGTGTTAAATAGAATAAAAATGAGAAAGCAACATTCGGTTTCAAATCTAAATAAAGATATACCCAATACACATTTTCAATAATTATAGGTTTTAATCACTTACTTAATAAATTCTGAAGCGATAATACCTTTTAAAACTGGTTTATACATTTGTGTAATTTATAAATTTTATAAATGATTCTTTCGAGTATCTAAACTGTTTAATAATGTATAAAAAGCTTTTTATTTAGTATAAATGCACGTTTTTTAGACGACATAAAAAAGCAAGTTTACTTTTTATTACCATTTATCAGGATATTTTCACATAAACTGACTGAATAAAAGTTTCATTAATATTTATTCAATGACAAATTTAAGTGAGAGATTAAGGAGCTTGTATTGCATAGATACCAACAGAAGAAATTCTTCATAATATTTAAATTTTAACTACATCACTACAGTTACTGCGTAATTTCATTCCGTTCAGTATACGTTCGATCTGCCTTCACTAATTCCCACATCCTCACAGACCGCCTCAGTGGTCTCGTGGTAGCGTGATCGCCTGGAGTGCGGAAGGATGTGGGTTCGATATCCCGCTGGGTCAAATAAAATACTTTAAATTGGTATTTTAGATCTGTTTCTCCGCCTGTTTAGGATAAAAGTAAAGAGTGGTCAGCTCAGAGTCAAAATAATATGTCCATGCAATTGGCGTGACTTGTCTCATGCTGCGGACTTTTTTACGTCGTGATCAGACTCAGCATGTCGGTCTAGTCTAAAGCAGGGCTCACATTCATATCACATCAGAATTTCCTCGTCCAGACATGCATGTAATCATAAATTGTCACTGGACGTTAACCATCTACAGTCAATGGACATAATTTTTCGTCACTTCCGATTTTTCCTGTAGGTTTCTATATAAATTCAAATATTTGAAAAAATTATTGTGAAGTCATTTCACAACCAATTTTCATGGAATTTTCACTGTCAGACAGAGAAACATTTTAAATTTCATTGTTTATTTCTGTATGTATTTTCGATTCCTGGTTTATGAGTGACAATGATTTAGTTACAAAGAAAATTGTGACTTAATATTTTTCCTATATATTCAACCATTTTTTTTGACGTCATAACAATTTCTTGTGATTAAATCATTACAACTATGAAGTTTAGAATCGCAAAAATATACATAAATAAAGAAAATAACTAGAAACCATTTTCTTTCAGTGGTAATTTTTTTGAAAATTTGTGAATTTGTGTATAGAAACCTATGGAAAAAATCGGAGGTAGCGAACAATTATGTCCCCTGACTGTACCTTCACAAGTCCTGAGTCTTATAGTACGGCTGTCCCTCGAACCATGACTTGTGATGATGGAATTCTCTGTTTGTTTTGGTATTTATTTGGTGATATTTATAGAGATATTTTAATCAACAAAAGCGACGATACTATGTTGTAAAATTATTATTTTTTGTATATATATACAGTATATAAGTAAAGAAGAAAATATTTCTTTAATATGACATTAGACATGAATAGGGAGCTCATTTTCAGAGAAATCTATCACACTGTATTTGCAATTTTAGATTTTTCGGAAAATCCTATTCAAGTGATGATTACTCTTCAGAAAATTGGATAAAATTACAACTCTGTAAATTTTGGGTCAAAATTGTACTATTTGAGATTTAAAATGTTCGGATAACGATTTCAAGATTTTTACACCAAATAAAGTTTTCCACATAAAAGTAAGAATGTGCAATCACCAGAGCGGTAGGACAAGTTATGACCTGCGGGGTATATTGAACTTTTAGATGTAAAATGCACTAACATATAGATGATATATTCCAATCAATTAACACCACCTAGTTGACAAATCAGACCTTCAGACAAAAATAACATAAAGCTGCACAAAAAACAAACAGCCTTCAATTTGTGTACCGTTTATTTTGATTTGAGTTCCAGATATATTAATTATTAATTATTTTATGGATATTAAACACTGGAACTATGTTCAAAATGGCTGTATATATATGAGATACAACTTAAGACTAAATGAATATAGTATGTATATAATATATATATATATATATATAACGATAAACTTTCGGAAATTTGATGGACTGTTGTAGGGGGTTCAAAAAAGGATAAAAAGGGTTTAATTTTACGTACAACATTTTTATACACGTACATATTACTATTTATTTTTACACCCAGGATGTTTTGGTCCCTTTTTGGCCCATGTGGCCAAAGGCCATGTGAGCTTTTGTCATCACTTGGAGTCCGTCGTCCGCCCGTCTGTTATCTTTTCACATTTTAATCTTCTCCGCTGAAACCACAGTGCAAAATAAAATTAAACTTGGCAGGAAGTATCTATGTAAGGTCCTTTATAAAGTTTGTTCATTTCGTCCCGATCGAACCATAAACATGACCGCCATTGGCAATTGTTGTTTCTGATTGGCTAAGTTTTCAAAAATCTTCTCCCCTGAAACTGCTTAACCAAATGGATCGAAACTTGACAAGAAGTATCTATGGGAGGTTCTTTACAAAGTTTCCTCATTTCATCTCGATCGGGCAACAAACATGGCCGCCATGGGCATTTCTTGTTTCTCATTGGTTGATTAAAAAAAAAAATCTTTGGAACTACTGGGCCAAATGGAACGAAACTTGACAGGAAGCATCTATGGGGGGTTCTTTGTAAACTTTCCTTATTTTGTCCCGATCGGACTACAAATATGGCCAGCATGGGCAGTTCTTGTTTCCGATTGGCTGATATGAAAAAATCTTCTTCTCTGAAATCGCTTGGCCAAATGGAACGAAACTTGATAGGAAGGATATATGGGAGGTCCCTTATAAAGTTTCCTCATTTCATCCCAATCGGACTACAAATATGGCCGCCATGTGGCTGTTCTTGTTTCTGATTTGCTGATATAAAAAAATCTTCTCTGAAATCACTTGGCCAATTGGAATGAAATTTGACAAGAAGCATTTATGGGAGGTTCTTTACAAAGTTTCCTCATTTCGTTCCGATCAGACAACAGACATGACCATCATGGGCAATTCTTGTTTCTAATTGGTTAATTAAAAATTTTCTCTGGAACTGCTTGGCCAAAACTGTCAGCCAAACTTGATAGGAAGCATCTATGGAAATCTTTTTTGAAACTAATTTTGGACGACAAGCATGGCTGCCATGGGCAATTTTTGTTTCTGATTGGCTGATTTAAAGAAAATTGAACGAAACTTGACAGGGAGCATCTGTTGGAGTTTTTTTTACAAAAATTCCTCATTTTGCCCAGATCTGGCGACAAACATGACCGACATGGGCAATTCTTGTATCTGATTGGTTGATTTACATTTTTTTTTCTCTGAAACTGCTTGGCCAAATAGAGCCAAACTTGACAGAAAGTGTCTATGGCATATAACAAAATCTACAGAACTGCAGTACTCCTTGTAAACAAACATGGCATGAATGTTCCTCATAAGGTGCTGACCAAGTGTTGTTACTTTGGTACCAATCCCTCATTCAAGATGGCCACCAGCAGAGGACTTAGGTTAAAATAAGACCCTATGGGAAAAACATGCAAAAGTCTCCTGGAGAACCGCAAAATTTTAGGGTATGCTGACCTGTAAGTAGAAGGACCTGTTGATGAAGAAACATTTGTTTCCTACAAGGCTTACCACACTTCATAATGTTATGGAGAAGTGAGGTCCATCAATAAAGAGGACAAATATACCTAAGGAGCAAATAAAAAAACGTAATCCATTGGACAGACAAATTCGGGAAGACAAATGAACAACAACAAGCGCAACAAATAAACACCAAAAACTAAAAAACAATGAACAACACGAACTCCTATATATAAAAACCAGGGGTGAACCCAGGTGCTCTGGAAGGGTAAGCAGTATCTGCTCCGTATACGACACCCGTCGTGAAGTTCAACAAAGTCAATCCGGTGGAAGTCACAAATCGATGGAGGCAAATGAAACGTTACGACAGTGGGAACATGACCAACATCATTTTAGATATTGGAACACTGTAACGGTCAATCAATTAATTCATGATCACGACCGTAAAATTTCATCAACCTATCCTGGTAAAACCCTGGTTAAGAAGCTTTTGTGGCAGCGGTAATCATCTTTTTCGAAAGTCAGGGTAACTCACGCATGCCCTTGAAAACGGCTTTCATGCCAGGTGAGCGATACAGGCTCAGCCCTCTGAGCCTCTAGTTTGTTAAAGAATCATGATATTTAGTGTGAATGAGTAGGCACCAGACTTGCTATTAAACAGAAAGTTCTAATATCTTTAAAAAAAATCTCTTTTAGTTCGATACATTTTAGAACCCACCAATCATGCACGCAAAATATTTAAGGATTTAGACCAATTTTGGTAAATATGAGTGAAGGGTACGCGCAGTTTACTATCGAAGGTCATTTTAGTATCATATATCGTTGCCGCTTCTGCATAACGTCCACTGATAACATTTCACCACCCAGTAGCCATTGAATTAATAATGACACTGGTTTTTTTTTTATAATAGTTTGCAACTGTTGATAAATTTTGTAACTCCCTCAAGCAAGGTTGACTTACAACGTTGGAACCATAAAGAAGGGCTTTGGATAGGATTTATAGAAAAGAGAAATGTTTAGTCCCTAAAGTAAAAAATTTAGATTAATAATGTTCAAAAAATAATTCATAAATAGGTAAAATATCTGAGAAATACTGATCGCAAAAAACAACCACTGCGAAGAAAGAAATGTTGCCCTTAAAATCTTATACCATTTAGGGCACACCAAATTGATTTTAGTTCTTTGGATTTTTGGATGGCAAAAATATGTGCGACCGAGCGAATTTTTTTTTCTTGAGAACTAGGTTTTTTCGGTAAAAGATCAAATTGACGTGCGGCACACATTTTTTTCAACTAAAATATTGCAAAAGATGGGAAAAAATCCCAATTTTTACAAAATTTTAGTAGTGGGATGACAATTTTTATTTTCTTTTCTTGAAATATGAAGAATTTATGGCGAATTTCAGCAGTTTTGATCAGGGGACTAGTCAATTTTTGCTTGTTGTTTGAAGTTTTTGTAATGTTCAGTATTGTGTATTTGTTAATCTGTTTTTGTCACAACCTTTATGTTTAATGATAATAAAATAATTTGAACTTTGAAATTGTAAAATGAAGCGGCAAAAAATGTTTTCTTAAAATTTACATAGTCCAAAAGTCGGAGCGGCAAAATCCAAAGATTTTAAGATCAATCTGCCGGTATGGCCTTATATTGGATTAATACTTTTACAATCTTTTAACAAGTTAACAAGACCTTTATGTCACTTGCACCTTATGTACCCACCCCCCCCCCCCCCACACTTTTGTTTTTAACAGTTTAACTTAGTTAAGTTAGTATACTTAACTATAACAGTTAAACGCTCCCGTCCAGACCAGTCCTCGGGAGGGGGGGGGGGGGGGTGGGTACTGCAATTATATTTAGATACGGTACGTGCGGCAAATTACAAAACCGGGTCGGGATATTTTGACACTCTGGAGAATTCCGGTCAGGATTTTAATCATTTCTGCAGATTATTATAAAGCACTGAGGAGAATTCAGGTTGAGTGTTATAAATGACGATTTTGAATGCCAGGTCTATTCATTTTTTCTTTGATATCATAACAAATGTTTCAATATAAATGTTAAATGTAGAAATATGTCTCATCATGATAACTGCCTCATATTATTTTTGGATAATTTTTGTTGTGTGCATGTAATTTTTACGGCTATTTTAAAGCCGACCTGAGATGAAAGTCAAGTTGTAGTGTGTGACAGCGTTTCATTTTCTAATTTAAAAACCAAGCAATCATTCCCTTTGAAGTATATATTTAATTAAAGAAATTAATCAAATTTCAAATGAATTACAGTTATGAAATAGGTTATTTAATTTTTAAATACCCGCTTTTTTGTTCCTAACACTGTGTAATACTCGTCATGCGCGATTGTCTAACGCTACCGTTAACAACGAGACGCCATGTCGTTAGCAACCCATTGATTGTTGAACGACCTTATAAAGGTAGGTTTCAGTTTACCTTTTCACTTTAAAAATTAAAAGAAAATGTAACTTTTAAGTAATTGCTGATAGTTTTGAGTCCCTAAAGTAAAAATTGTTATTTATTAGAATTTTTAATTGAAAAATATCAAATTATTTCTCATTTTTACTTTCATTAGCTTTGAAGTTTGGTCCAAAGGATAAAACGTTTCATTGCAGTAATAAGGATGCACGTTCAGTGTACAAAACATTGATAAAAAATGTTAGATATTATTTGCTGTCATAAATCGTTAATTCAATTTTCTTTCAAATCTTAGATACTTTTTGTTTAATGGGTCTGAATGAAAATAGAATATTGTATAGTTCAGACGAAAATAACGGATTAAAAATGTATCAAAAGAAGTCGTTTATAATAAAATTGAAAGAAATAGTTGTTCAGATTGATGTTTTGAAAAAGATCACTAAGTCTTGTATATTGAAAAACGCATAGTCTTAATGCAAATCTGTCTCTCCATTGTGGCAACAGTATTATTTAACAGTCATATTGATATTCTGCGATGTGGTTTTCATTGAATTTGACAAGAGTAGTTATCACGAGTAGTTATAGAAAAGGTACCTATATCCAAATCAAGCCTTGGTATAGGCATAGACTACCCCACCCCTCCGTGGATATTTCATTTAAAATTTAACAAATCTACAGATCGGCGTGTAGTAAGTAATACGTTACCTGCCAAATCCTCATTATTTTCAAAACATTTTGACCCAATGTCTCAAAAAATCAACAGGGAATATCTGTGTGACCTTTCTTAGATTGCTACGAGGAACTTTTATCGTGTAGGCTCTAGTTTATTTACAAATAGACTATATCAACGTATTTCAGATTTGACAAATATGTATAAAATATGTTAAGCTGTTTTTTTTAGTATTTTCATGTACTTAGTGACTTGAAAGTTTCCATAAATAGCATATCAATAATCAAGCCCTCAATAACAGTCTCCCAATCATACAGAAATTTATTAAGTTTTTCATTTTAAAAAATACTGCTCTGTCCATAGTTACCACATTTGAGGGGAAAGGGACCACATTCACAAAGAAACAATTTTGGAAAAGCTCAGTAACATAAAAAATGGATTACAGAGATGAAGAAAACAATATGACCGAGACCATGTGAAATCCAACAATTGTATGTCCGGTACAATTGCCGAAAATACTTTTGTAAACATCTTAAATCCCTGTCTTCCAGAAAATATGAAATCACACGTTCCATGTTTTATGTCATTATTTGTCAAACAGCGTATCGTTAAGTATTTTTTGTTTCAAAAAGTCTGTCTTCTGACAATATATCGGTCCTTTTATTACACATAGCAACCGGAAAAAGTATACTAAGTTTCCGTGTTATTGACCCCAAAAGTAATTTTGGCCCTATTTCAATCAATACAATTGGCGCATGGAAACGAGGAAATTTCATATTGCAACAGTGTATTTATACAGATTATGTAATAAGTATTGTTGGAAACCCATACATTCAACTGTCAAATTTATTATACATAATATATTACAATAACCTAAAAAGAAACAGTTCAAATGAAAAGCAAATAAAATAAATTTAAATAAAAATAAATAAAAATTAGGTGCAAAGGTCAACAAATTTTTAGATTTTCTTTACAATAAACAAAAAAGTTCAGATGTTCAGATTTTTGCGTTTTCCGTAGACGCCTGCGTTTGTGAGGGGCGAAAAAAATTTTTTCGTGAAATTTTGATTTAACCTTTCATTTCTTAGGGATTTGTAATTTGTGTGTTTGGAATGAGAACCGCTTCTGTCGCCCCTTATCGTTTGATGGCAGTTGTTTGCGTTATTTATTGGCAAATGATTGCATCCCTTTTTGGCAGCTCTCGGCATCCATTTTTGGCAACTTTTGACATCCTTTGTTTGCGATTTGTATCGTTTATTTACTGGTCATCATAGAGGTTTGCATTGGTATAAATACACAAATCGTGTTTTCTATCACACTCACAACAGACGCCAAACATGGAGAGATTGTACAAAAGTTTGGTGTTATTTTGTTTATAAGAATATGTAGTTTTCGGTTCAATATTCGAGTATTCACTTATCTAACGAATTCTTTGCCTACATGTTTTGTGTCATTAAACACATGTTAAATGTTTGGAATTTTTACTGAATACAGAGGTGGTTCATGTGGGAGCGCTATCACATGACGTTAAGTCTGTCAACACAATAGTATACATGTTTGTAGATGTACACTTGACTTTCATTTCTGAACCTGAGCATAAACTGGGGCGGATACGTGATTTTACTATAGAGGAGGCGCAAACTTATAATATTTTGGCCGAGCATATTTTAGTATTGTATAGCGGCTTTCCACCTTCTAGTAGAAATTAATTGGGTTTTTCAATTTTTTGGTCAATTTCCAAGGTGTCAAGCACGTCTGAATCCCCACCTGATCATTACTGCCCTTTAATTTAAGAATCATTTATATGAAATTTTCTGTTCAGGATGAAGTAGTTGTACAGAATTTGTATTACCCATCTCCCCTTAAAACAAGTTCACAAGATGCCAGGTCGGTACACAATTGAACAATTATTATGAAAGTGAAATCAATATTCCCACACAACTATAAAACATTTACCCGTTACAAAAAATATTCTCATACAACAGTAAAACATTTATTCGTTACAAAATTCTAATTATATTTACGCAACGTAAATCTTTCAAGTAGAACACAAACATTTTAAATTGATTTTTATAAAATTGAAAGTGGGTATACATGAGGTATAATCGTTTAAGTGAAAATTTAAAATGCTTTGCTGGGGTCTTGCATAATATAACTGATAAAATGACTCCAACTGTAATTTCAAACCATGAGCGGATTGTGTTTCTGGGATAGCCGAAAAAATGGACCCCACTTCAGTTTTTTTCACAAATGTTGCCCAACTGAAAGCTACAAAAGTGCATATTTAAATATGTAATAAATTTCTTATCAGTACTGCTCTATCTTGAGTACAGTGAACATTTAAATAAAGATGCCATAAAAAGAATATACAACCTGACAGGAGTAAGAGGACTACTATATAATAATTAACGTGTGTGTCTAACACTTTAAAAAATATTAAAAATATCATAAATATTTCTTTTATTAACAAAAATCTTTTATCTAAAAGGGGTATATCAATAGAAAGTACTATATGTAGCCAGGAAAATTGCCATTTGTTCAAGTATGTCTGTATTATGGGAGCAGCCGTTTGAATTTTATTTGGGGGGGGGGGGGGTAGAATCAAAATTGAAATTAAAAGCCAGGACCAGGATTTTGACAAAATAAAAAAGACAGGATCACTTCAAGTGTGAAAAAAATGCAGGACCAGTGACACAAATCAGGAACTCATTTGATCCTAGCCCCCCCCCCCCCCCCCCCCCCCCCAAAAAAAAAAAAATTAAAAAAAAAATTATCAAATGGTTGCTTGGTTGTCCCGGGAGGGGGGATCATAGACAAAACTACATATTGATTATTCAGTTGTATTGTATATTACATGTACTTGCATTTAATTATTGTATGTATTATTGAATTAATAAATTATGTTTGTACTAATTAAGACTAAAATTCCAGTATTTCCACGGATTACGAAGAATAAGTGACACAGTATTACAAAAGAAAATAACGTTTCCCTCATCAAATCATATTTCAATTGCATATCTTCAAAACATCCTTAAAAGAAAAAAAAAGAAAAACTAAAAGTAAGGTGGTATATTGCGGATTACCACTTATTAAGTTTATTTCATATATAACACTAAAAATGTACAATTCGCATAAAGTTTTTAATTCAGGTATCCAACTTCTTAAATTAAACCCCAGTATTGAATATTTTAATGCATTACACCTATATATCCCAATGAATTCTTCATTGAACCTACGTATTGTATATTGAATGATTCGTGTATTGAAAACCTATTATATGCAATACACAACGGGTCTTTTAATTTGAACAATGGGCGAGTTTAGTCGAGAATGCGATAAAATAAAATCTTATTTAAACAACTTCTGTTCAAATGTAAAATTTAACAAATATCTATGTCGCATAGGACAAAATATTAAAGATAAAATAGCTGGATTAAAAAGATCTAAAATATAAATACTGCTCTTATATCAATACAATGTTTTCTCAACTGGATCTTTTAAGTATTGCCGATAAAAAGTTAAAAGAAATCACATTTCATTTAATGAAAACATATCACAAATCAATAATTTTAGACGAACAAAATACATAAAGTCAGTCATATTGTTTATTTAACTTCTACTATCGCAAATGTATTTTTTTTTTTTCATCAGATCATACAGTTTCTATGTATGACTGTTTTTTTTAGAAATATCATCGAACAGTCTTTCATTTGTAAAACTTAATGATATGGAGTATGCGTCAATTAAGTGATACAATCCAATTACACAGAACACGGGAAAACTTAGGGACCGACCATTTAACTTCAAGACGGGGAGTTATGGTTTTTGTCCGAGTCAGAAAACTTCTCCATTGTCCTGCCTGTAAAGTAAAAAAAAATCAACTAAGAGATAGTTTTTTGTTCTTTTTTCTAAGTCCATTCTGTTACTTGATATAAAGAATCCTTCTTTCCAGCACATGCCAAATACCAGTTATTATCATTCTTACAACACCGCCTTATTGCGAAAGATTTACGAATTATCATAAATCCGTAAACAGAATCTCTCAAGGTCTTAACTCATTTTGCCATTGAATACGACCACACCGTGTACAACCGGAAACGCCGGAAAGGTGGCACAATCTTTGATTCTCAGTTCTGCTACTTTCATCAATGACGAAGGTCGAGTGCCATCGGATCCCTAGCGATTATGAATCAAAGAGCATGTTTAATATGTATTAGAAAAGTCGATCGTTTCCTCTAACATCCATGTATACTTTCAGCACCCCTGAAAATATACTTTATGAATGTTTGAATGTTTGGAAAAAACTTTCACCTTCACCTTCACCTATCTTCTTCGTGCCATATGGCACATAAGGCCTCCACACTCTTTCGCCAGCTCTTCCTGTTTATGGCTGTAGTTTTGACCTCTCCCCAGGATTTCCGTCCAGCTCTTTCCCTCTCCCTTTCTACTGTTCTTCGGCATGTTGTTTTTGGTCTGCCTCTTTTCCTTCTCCCTTCTGGTGTCCATGTCAGTGCTATGCTACAGTCATTTTCGTGCGGTAGTACGTGCCCAAAAAATCTCCACAGTCTTTTTCTGATCTCATTGGCTATTGTGTTGGTGTTAGTTTCTTCTCGAATCTGGCTGTTACTTTTCTTTTCATGCCATCTTACTTTGAGTATCTTCCTCAGGCATTTGTGTTGGAAAGTGTCTACCGGTAGCCTTTTTTCATCTCCTTTGTTGATCTTCCAAGTTTCACATTCATACATTAGGAGAGGTGTTACAAACTATCAGTGTTTGTACAGTATGATCTTGTTGTTTGTGATGATGTTCTTTGCACTCCAAACAAATCTTTAATCTATTAAAGTTTTGTCTAGCTTTACTGATTCTGTTGTTTATATCTTCCGTTCCTGCACCTTCTTTTGACATTGTTTCTCCTAAGTATATAAATTTGTCAACATCTTCAATTTCTTCATTGCCTATTGTTATTCTTTCACTGCTTTTATTGTTTATTCTTAAAACTTTGCATTTGTTGGTGTTTATTTTAAGTCCTGTTCTTTTTGCTTCTTGACTAAGCCTATCTGTCTTCTCTTGTATGTCAGGTCTTGTAGATGATGTTAGGGCAATATCATCAGCAAAGTCAAGATATTCCAGTTTGCTGGTGAATTTCCATCTGATTCCCATCTCCTTTCCTTGTAATGTTCTCCTCATTATCCAGTCTACCACTAACAAGAAGAGC
This sequence comes from Mytilisepta virgata, assembly GCA_028015205.1. NCBI lineage: Eukaryota > Metazoa > Mollusca > Bivalvia > Mytilida > Mytilidae > Mytilisepta > Mytilisepta virgata. The sequence goes on from CM051515.1 coordinate 19,970,265, forward strand.
AGCCCTGGAAAAAAATTACAGACCTTCTAGAGATCCCATGCTATTCATATTTATCGACGCAGATTATATATTAATCCATTCTGATTGGGTGTATGGTTTTTCCTAAAACAGCTGACAGTAGACATGTTAAAATGATGAACATAAGTATTTTCTGACGAATAATTTTTTTACCATGTAAAACCTTTCAGCAAAACACATTCTCCTTTTGTTTTAAAATCATTCCAGCAATACACATTCAATCTGCGTAATTTTCTCGCAAACCAGCCTCGTTTTAGTTTGATTACGAGATCGAGACTGAGTCAATGGCGTAACTAGTATGAATTCGAGGGTCATTGATTATATTTTATACTTATATGCAACGGCTTTGTGCAATTTAATATCATTAACATATTTTAAATTGCGTAAATTAATCGTCTGAACAGACCGATTTTAATCTTTTCTGACTTATAAAATTGCATAATCTTTTACAGTGAAGGTAAAATAACACTACGAACAATTCACCTCGATACCTTGCAACGATGCAATGACCAGAGATTAATATTATACAACAGTTAGTAAAAACGTACACAATAGTACTTATCCAAATAGTTACCAAAACTGTTTTGGCACATGCCAACTATTAAACGCCGATAAAGCCAAATTAAAATGAATGTTTCAATATAGAATTTTAAAACAGAATTGACATCATAACAGTTAAAGAAATATTTTAGAAACACACGCATTTAGTATATGTGGTTTCTTTGCAGTGTTTAATATACTTTACATTTTTAGTTATTTGATTTTATGTATTGTTTTCTCTTTCCTTATTCTCTATATTGTCTTTGTCTCTGGATTGCTGAGCACATATTGTTGGCTTTTAATCACTCAATTGCTCTTTTCAACGTTATTATTGAGTTCAAGTGGACTTGTAGGAAACAGAAATCACTTCAAATTCAATGTCAATCGAATAGCTTTGGATTCATTGAATCAAGCTGAATCCCCATATATTTGTACCTCAGCTGCTATAGGCGATATACACTGGTCATAGTTTGTGTATTAGATTATCTACTAAAAGTTGTCCTACAAAGCAAGCTCTTTTTTTCTTGCTTCTAAACCCGTAGAAATAAATTTTCTGACCATGTTCTTTTCTACGTATAAATACTTATATAATTTGAAGACAAGTATTGACTATCGGGTTTTCTGTAGATCGTAAATCATCTATCTACAGAGAACCCGATAAAATATTCTAATGTAATGTTGGGTGTAATGTTGATTTTCATTGCATGACGTCGAAACTTTCAAGCCATCAATGAGAAACCAGAGTGAGTTATCTTTTCCTAACCAATGTAGGTAAGGGAGATAATTAAATTCTCTCCCTTTTGCCCTGAAGCTACTCCTACCTATATTGGTTAGGAAAATATAACTCACTCTGGTTTCTCATTTTGCAATTGATGCCTTCTAAAACGACGGCTTGTGCAAAGCGTCAGAACCGGATTTAAAGAATAAAATTTTTACACTTGCATTAGAATAGAGATAGCAGTATTGTATTTTAATATTTGCCTGCTGCGTGCATCGATTTTGCAAAAATTGTTTACAGTTGTATTTGAAAAAGATGTGTAAAGACACTGGTACCTTTACTGGCGAATTTTGATTTTTCGGTCGACCAGAGCAAGGCAATCCAATGAAAATGGACAATACATCAAAGTTGCAAAAATATCATAATTGGAAGACAGTTAATCAAAATTCTTGTATGCATTTTGCGCTTAATATTGGTTATTTTTATATATTAATTTCACCTGTTACCATATAGAGGACAAATGCATGACAACAACAGACACCAAAGCATGTTACTGATGCTATAGGAATGAAAATCAATTTCACTAAGGGATTGTTCAAATGTAATACAAACATGGGAATTAATTATAAATATTAACAACCTAACGATGCATATTGTGTACTAGAACTTAAGGACCACTTGAGAGTCATTTATTACGCTTTATTTGACAACATGCTACAATTACCGGTATTGTTGACGAAAAGGAGTGTGTATTTGGGAATACTAGACAAGCACCCATTATTTGTCGAGTACGGGATAAATGTTCAAGGGATCACTTGAACGTTTTACAGTAAAAAATCAAACTGGCGTCTTGTGATTGATAGCTCTATGGTTGTTAGATGCTAAGCTGCAGTCGTAAGGGGATCTTTGTTTTATTGGGTAGGAGTTTTGATAAATCTGAAGTTAGATTTTAATAAAGGTTCGAAGAACTTTTGACGAACAAGCATCTTAACCTACAATTTTAGCCTCATCCCCCATGCAATAGTTTTTTTGTACTGCTTTTTCATCTTGTATAGTATAACTGAGCTTCAATTAACAGCCTTTAACTATGCATGAGTCCTTTGAAAAGTCTTGTGTCAATGTGTATGGTCTTGAACAATGAACACACGAAAAGTTGCTGCCTCAGCATTTATGAATTTTAATTTAGACATCATATTTAATATCGGTAATCGATGTTTCGCTTGGCATCCTGACACTAATTATTACTGATAAAAATCTTTTAAAAGCGAAAAATAACCAAAGGATCGTTTATCTAAATAATTAATATTTCCAACTAACATCACGATAATTACCCATATCGTCGATGAATTTAAGCAATTGTTACAGAGATAATCAATTTCCTGACTTGTGTTTGATATGATCGATACCTGGAAATGTTATATTAAAAAACGTCGACTTTGTGACCTACATGTATATTTTGTAATTATCAATACTTTCATATTTGTTTCAAATATAATGGTCGGAATCAAAGGGAAATGCAAATTACAAGTAGACACGAAAGCGTTTCTTCTCTTACATCGATTGTTTATGTTTTATTGTTATTTCTGAGTGAAAAAAGCACGACCTTTCACTGATTCTTCACTAGTGAAACAAAACGGCAATGACGACTACGCAGTTGCTATTGAAACGCAGTAAAGTGCCGTCCTTCCTTCCTGTCATTATATATATATGTCTTTAAGATTTGTTTTCCGAAAACCATGACTTTACTATCATGGTTTAATTCGCATGACCGCGCGCAACTATATCATGTTATATGTTAGTCAATAATTTTTCATATACATGTACTTCAGATGAATGGAATTTGCACTTTACTCATTTCATATGCCGAAAAACCAATTATAATATGAGTAACAAAATACAAAATGATAGGCTTCGCAAAGAAAAATGATTCTCCGAGATGAAATTGCATTGGAATATGTTATCATGTATTCTAATTACCAATTGATTTCGGTTATGAAATTTTATGCTTTTATTTATAACGACACAATTTAATCAAACTCAAACTGTAGATGATACAACAGCAATTTCAGGTGGAAACGGTGTGAAATACACAATTTAGACTCTTCGTGGTTGAATTAACATGACATTTTGCGATAATGTGCCAAAATTGTATATATTGTCTGTCATTATTTATGATTGCTTGTATTCTTGTAAAATACAGACTGATAACAAGATTTTAATTGATTTAAAATCGCATTGAAACGTATGTATAACTTAACACATACATTACGACCGTTAGCCTTTGTTTCTACCTTATATAGCTATTTGGGTTGTTGACCATACACAATCACATTGGATCATTACCAAAAACGTTTTATTAGGGGTCTTTTGCTAAACAAGCGTCTTTTAAATGTTCAAGCTGTCAACTTTTTGGTAGTAAATATAGTTCATTGTACTTGTCTCCGTTAAAATAGAGTCTCATATTATTGGTTCAAATTATTGTCATACGTGGAGATTTCAATGTTTCCGGTTTTGAGGGTTTAAGGAGAAAAAAACACCGTTTATTATGTCTGTTAATATTAACCATAAAAGACATTTTAGAACACATTTTGTAGACACATAAATACAAGGAATAAGTATATGTTGTATACCATGCTATTTCTTATTGTGGCATCTTGTAAATTTGTAAATCTAGCGGTGGATTGCATGATGCCGTTGTTGGTTGTTTGGTGGACTCTAACTACCACGTAATCACCAATAAGTCCTGTCTTGTCGATTTTCATCTTAATTGTCAGTTTTTATATGCATTGTTTATAGATATTATTTCTTTCTCAGCATAGTTTTATTTATTTTTTTGGGAAATTCTCATTTCCAATTAGTTGCAATGTCAATTACGCTAGGAACGCCATTGGAAAACACGGGGAGTTTGAACACTAAACTGATACTTTTCAAGTAGTTGGGCCGTAGATTAACAATCTGAAAAGCAGTTTGGTAAATGAAAATAACAAAAATAGCTCCACCTAAAGTTATCTTTATCCGAAAGCATGAAGTTTTAAATTGGTCCCTTTTGTAATTTTATCACAAAGGTTGACACTGAAATATTATAGACATTAGGAGGAACAAAAATATTCTGAATTCAATTTATTCTTTCGCATAGGCCAGACATTCTTTAGAAAAAATGTAGGACAATTAATTATACAAGGGATAATTTTTTTCGCTAACTGAGAAAGGCAATCTTTGTTTCAGCGTTTTAAACATGTTATTATAGATTTAAATTATGTTAATAACTATTTTGAATTAAAATGCTGTTATTTCAAACAATACAAAACATGAAATTGAAACCTTAAAAAATTAATTATTTTCATTGTACTACAAAAAGATTTAAAAAATTGGAAAACAATATTTGCTGTCGTTATTTGTACAGGTAGACCAACAGTGTGGACAGATTAGCATTTCATGAAATGTATGTGATTACGACAAAGTATTTTGACATTTGAGAAAGGAATTGAACTTTCCTTTGTTACGTTTTTTTTTTTCATTCATATTTTAATTAATGCCGAGCCTAAGAAGAATCAAGCGATTTTAATTATTTATTAAGATTTCAAGATTTGTACGTTTTATTAAATAGAGAAAGGGAATAGTAGTCTTATTTTCGATTCATTTCAACATAGATGTAACGCGACTTTTGATTGGTTAAATTGTTTTCGTCTGTCATTCAACAGACTAAATTTTGTCTTTTGACTGTAAAAGGGTTGAGGGCCATAACACAACTTCAGCATAAACTTATGTGGATTGACTGTATTTTTTTCGATCGATGAAGTCACCGGAGTCACAATAATAACACCTTTTGATCTTGAACGGCCATTATGGTCTTGTGTAATCTTATTTTATCTTGAATTGCTGCATCACCATATTTTCAAGTAAAAAATAAGGATAACAAGATCAAATCAAGATATGCTTTCTTGCAGTTAATCAAGACCAGTTTAGATTAGTTCAGCATAGGTATAAAGTTAAACATAGTTTCTCCTATTCTTGACATGTTTAATCGGTGGGATAAAAATACATAATATTTTTAACCACTTCCCGGTATGGGAATTCTTGTCGTTTTTTACGTTTATTGGAAAAATAGACTAGAGAAGTTCCGAACGAAATGGCGTTTATGTAAACAAAATGCGTAGCAATGTAATTTTCTTGAGGTTTTTGTTTAAAATCATAAGAGAAACATATTTTCCTTCAATTTACTCGTGGGTTATAGAATTTCTCCACCCTCGATAATTAAATTTTAGATTTTAACAAGCTTGCTAAAGCTCGCGTTTTGAAAATAAAGAAAATAACTATCTCGGGTGGAGAAATTCCATAACTCACCTGTACCTGAAGGAGAATCTATATATACATGTTTCTGTTATTAACTGGTCTTAACCACTCTTGAAATCTTATAAATTGTAAAAATCAAGACAATCAAGAAAATATAAGATAAGAAATAGCCAGTTAAGATCGAAAGTATTTGACAAGTGTCATGTTGTGCACAATAAAAACTTTGCGTATATTTACACCGGCTACAAGAAAGTTAAAATATATACAAACAACATTACAACAAATAACTGTAAGAACGAATCGTTCGATAAGCATACGCCTTACGCCTCCAGTCATCATTTCAAAATATTAATGTTTTGACGTAATAAAGTAGTTTTAAATGTCATAGTACGTATTAAAAACCACTACTCTTGAAAATGGAATTTTTGGTAATTCTACAAATATAGGATAATCCTCCAATAGCTTTCGCCTTGTACGTATACCATTTCTATTGAGGATTAGGAAATATTACGTTTTATACATTTGTTCCTTTATTCCTGTGAGGCATGGGTTAAATTCTTTAAAGTTATATAACTTAATATTTCTCAAGATTTTAAGAAATAGCTCATAACTACATAAATCTTTGCAGCCAGCTCATACAACAACAAATAACGATCGCATGCGTAGATAAATAAACTGTTCTTAATCTGTATTACATATTTTATTTGTTAAGTACAGAGAAAGGGATTAAGGAGGGGAACACCTAAGGGAGTTAACTCTTTAAAAATCAGCTGAACGTTTTAATCAATACTATATTAGTAAAGAGAAATCAAGCTTCTCAATAATCAAAATTAGTGTTTGTCAAACTGCTATATATCCAATGAAATTATTCCCGTAAATTGTGTGGTTCAAATTTCTTGAAATTTTTATATAAAGTAGACATTAAGAAAGTATCAAAAGTCAAGATAACCAGAAAGGCAGACATTATGAGCATGTAAAAAGCTAAGGGCAGATATGTTAACAATATTGGCAAACAAAGTAGACATTACGATAGTTTCAAAAGCCAAGAAAACCAGAAAGGCAGACATTATGAGTATTTAAAAAGCTAAGGAAGACACTGTGTTAATGTCAACGGTCAAGAAAGCAGAAACATTTTGTTATTGTCAAATAAAGTAGACATTAAGATAGTTTCAAAAGCCAAGAAAACCAGAAATGTCAAGAAAGGCAGACATTATGAGTATGTAAAAAGTTAAGAAGGACACTATGATAATGCCAAAAGTCACGAAAAGCAGATATATTAACGCTTTTGTCAGACAAATGAGACATTATGATAGTATCAAAAGTCAAGAAAACCCAGTTATGGTAAATTTCAAATGTCAAGAAAGGCATACATTATGAGTATGTAAAAAGAAAAAAAAAGACATTATGATAATGTCAAGTAAAGAAATGTTAAATTCAAGACATGTAGATATTATAATAATGTAAACAGTCAATAGAGGCATAACTTAAACTAGAACAAAACAAGCATAAAGCTTTAAAAGCTGAATAATATTGATTTGATGATGTAGGTAGGTATGGTTTCGGAAGAGCTTAAATATCCTGAGCCCTAAACATACACAGGGCAGTCAAAGTTATGTTACATTTTTAAGCCCACTTCACCAATACAATGCATTTCAGTAAAGAGTTGTTTAATGTTCAACAAGACAAATTAACTGCTGCTTTGAAAATCTTGAAAAACTCTTGAAGCAAATGTGCAGCTAAACAAGATAAAACTTTTTTTTATATTAAAACGACAGACTCTATTACTTTAAAGCTTTTAATCTAACAGAAAATGTACAAAAGCACGAGAAAGCCCCCCTCACGCCCTCCGTGCTTAGCTACGTATATATAGGGACCTTGTGTCCAGAATACATGCACAAATGATGTCCTTTTGTTCTTATTAGGAAAAAATTGCAGTGATATAAGTCTTCATGTTAAACTGAAATGCAAAGAACATAATGCCATGGGTCCATTATTTAATGTAACTGAATAAATTTATTTTAAGGATGCTCGCTGGTCATCATTTGGTCTTTTTGTCAGAATTTCGGAATCCTCGGGTTTTATCCATTTCTTAAACATGAAATATTTTGCCTATGAACCCCCACTTTTTCTTTTATAATTCAATCATATATACCTTAAAATGGTGTTGAACAAAATTTTTTTAAATCCTGTTTATTTTTTCATACATTTTTGAGACTGAAGTTGTCAATGCAAAGACAATGAAAAATCCAGAGAAAACCCATTTCCTGCAAATTTCCAACGCCTTATAGCTCTAAAATGAGCAAATGAACCTATATTTTTTTCTTGCTTATTTGTTTACTATTCATATGTTCTCTCAAACTAAAACACCTATTTCCAATCCTATTTCTTTCCTATTAGACCAACGATCATCCTTAACACCCTGATGTAAAATAAATGTTATTCCTTTGCCAAATTTGTTTGGAAAATAGAGAATATAATATAAAGGATTAAAAGTACACAACCTGAATTTCAACCTCTATGGGAAAGCGTTAAAATCTATATACTTGTACATTCATAAGTTCTAAAAAGTATCAAATACATATTTAAACGATATTTTTTCTATTGATAAGCTAAGTATTAAACTATATACAAAGTAGAGTCAACCTGACGAGATATAAGCATATAAAATGTTCTGTGTTTTTGTCCCTGGAAGATCTAAATTAAAAAGAACAATAGTTTGTAACACCCAATCCTTCTCGAGAACAATAGTGTTTCAATTCAATAGACGTCTTAAAAGATTAAAGTTTCAACTTTCACCTGGTAAATTTGATATAAGTTTTTCAATAAATGTTCACGTCACACATTAAAACTTTCTTATGTATTATTCATTATGGGGTCAGACTGTTAATTCGTTGTTACTAGGGACCAAATTAATCGATAATCGAAACTATAGTTTATAAAACGCGTGAGGGTTGACTTTCATTATTATTTCATTTAGTTATCGCTCAAGGAAGAAACAAATATAGTTTATGTGTGTATTAATTTTCTTTCCATTCAATTTACAGAATTCTGCAGTTTCTGAAGTTAGAAAGCACGTGACGGGTTGCTAGGAACATCTCCTTGTCAACAGGACTTTGCTATAATCCAATCCTATAACGACACTGTACCATAAATCAAATTCACTTGACTAATTGAGGATTTGTTTTATATTTTAAGTGATTGTATCTTCAGTATGAGCAGGTGAGTACAAAATATTGCTTGATAAAAATGCATTAAAATTACAAGGGGTTGCTGAAATTTATTATATCAAATCTTTGCACAATTGATATTTCTACAACACATTATATATACGAAAGTTGTTTGATATATCTTTAAACATTAAATGCTCAGTTATTTAAAAGAAATACACCTGCCAAACTTATAAATTGATTTGTCAAAGAAGTTCATTCACATCTATCCAAAAGGTTTCAGAATTCCCTTTTTGTTCGATTTCAATATGAAACTGTTATGCAAATAATTGATATACACTAAATATGTGTTATGAATATAATATCAAACTTGTACGCTATAGAAATCACTTTTCCTATTTATATTTGATTTAAATTCTTTTGTAAAGACCTATTATACTTAACATTGCATGACATTCTGCACGATTCAATTATTGCGAGTCGGAAGACTTTCCATTATAAAGATTTTTTAATTATTCTGAACCGAAAATCAAGAGTTCTTTTCAGTATACTTAACTTATTTCAATCTTTAAACATTATTTAGTGCAACATCACCTACAGTAAGGGACCGACCATTTAACTTCAAGGAGAGTTATGTTTTTTTTGTCCGAGTCAAAATCTTTTTTTACTTTATCAGCGCTATCAATTAGCAATGTCAGTAAACACTAGGGGCGCCACTTGGCAGAAACTACAGTTTGTTTACAGTAAAACTGGTCCCAAAATAGACTGGAAAAGGTTGAAAGAAGCGGAATCCAGTTTTCAAATAACTTCCCCCAAAACAGCTCCACACGGCGTTTACTGACATTGCTATATCAATCTTTTTTTTTAAAATTTAACACTATACGCTATGGGGGAAATCTGGGTTCAGAATTTTTTTTTGTCATCTGCTTGACGACAATATTTTTTTCATCAAACTGGGGATCAGAATATGTTTTTAGGAAAAAAACCATAACCCCACCTTGAAGTTAAATGGTCGGTCCCTAACTGTTTAACCCTTTGATAATCTTTAACCTAGGAAAACTTCATAACTAATATATTTTTGCACTTCGTTCAAGCCAGCTTTTCGAAAATTTAAAAGTGAAGAACAGAAACTGATTTTTGTATAATTAATTTGAGATAATAGTGTACCTCTTTTTCAAGCCTTGGAAAATTTTTGGTTTTAACATGTACCTGGTTATTTATGTCGTTTATATCAATCAAAGCAAATATACACCATGTCTTGTCTCAAACGAAAAAATTCTAAAATATGAGAATTTAGCAAATGACATGTCGAAAACTTTCACAAATTGACAATGATCATGTTATCCTCTATGAATTAACCAATATAAAGAATCACATTGGCATTTATATATTATTGGAAGGTTTTATACAAATCTTGAGTATTCGTGAAGATTACTCGTAACAACTTATCTGTCTACTTAACCAACTTAACATTTCAGTTCTAACTACTATGTCAGCTTAAATAAATTTTTAATGACAAAGATAAAAATGAAAGTACTTATGATCACACGAACGAATAAGCATCCTCTCAGTTATGTAGTAGCCTATTATGCGTAACTCTGTCAAATAATTTAGCTGTAAAGTTTCATCCAGGTTCATGTTTAGAAATAATAAAAAAAAAATGGAACTATCATTTTAATTGTCAACATTTTTGGTTTTGGGCTTACTGAAATACAAGCAAATGACCTGGTGATACCCTCGGGGACTTTATAAATTTATTTTCAACATTCCAAGATACCACTTTTGATGCAATGCACATATGCATTTCAACAACATGGGATAAAAAGGGGAAATTAAGAACAATAATCCGAAATATTAATGAAAATTAAATGCTTAAATTACGAAAAACTAAAAACCATTCCTTGAGTTTTACCTGAAAGAAAATCAGCAAACGATTATATCAGTCTTTATATTTATGTTATTATTGTGAAAACCATATAGTGAGCAACCGTTTGATTTTGATTTTTTTTTTGGGGGGGGGGAGGCGGGGCTAGAATGAAATGTTTGATCCTGCCTATTTTTTTCGCCTAAATATTGGTCCCGAATTTTTTTTTCACAAAGAAAAATATTTCCTGATTGACTCAGGTCCTGCATTTTTTTCACAACTAAGTTGATCCTTGCTTTTTATTTTGCCAAAATCCTGGTCCTGCGTTTTTATTTCAGATTTAATCCTAACCTAACCCCCCCCCCCTCCCCTCTACTAACCGCCATAAAATTTCAATGGTCGTTCCCTTACATTTATCAGGAAAATCTCCAAAGAACTATTTCTTTTATCTTTCTATATTATTATTCAAGTATGTTGAAACACATCAGATAAATATTAATTTTTATCATCGAAAGTTTTGCTTTTGACTTCGCTTGATTAATGATCCCTTTTTGTGTACAATCGACAATACATTATCACCCAAAAAAACTTCGTCAACGTATTATTTTAATTAAACCGTGATCGTTACGGGTGTATTACCGCATATCCTATCCTTTGAATTTGAATCTATAATGGGATTGAACCACAATCAATCAAAAGTTGATAAAACTTTCATGGTGGTGAAAATACGCCTTGTTGGCACGCAACTGTCATTTATTGCCCCAATAACTATATTGATTATGTTCTACCTGTAATCAAATTGATTCTTAGAGACAATATTAATTTATCATGAATTATGAATGATTATGTCATCCAAACATCTGTATCACAATTGCTAATTATTAAGTTCTGTATTGCATCGATGTTTTACAAGTAGATGAAGAAATTGTGTTATTATGGTTTCCGTGAAGCCGCTTGTTACTCGACTGGATGCACATTTTAAAAAAAATGTTTAAAATGTCGCCAGAAATACACTTTTCATCATTGCTTTTTTGTTTGTGATTAATTCCAATTGATCATTTTATTACATGTTTAACAAGCCGTGAAACCTACTCAAGATCGATTTTCGTTTATAACAGTATGTGAAGTAATCGGATCATTGTGTAATGAATGTAAAACTTCATTATAAGCAATTATGGTATACATATATAATAAATCAAGTAACGATTTGTAAATGTCTTTAAACTGGATTTATAATTATTACATCATATGTGAATCAATAATATTTAAAAAAAAATAATGAGATAAATCTTTTAAACTGATAAATCAACTAACAAAATACATGTAGTTTTGTTTTAGGCACATTTTGTATATGATTTAGCATTCACATTACTCTTCTTCAGAAAAGCGACCCCCCCCCCACTTTTCAATTCAATTTCGCTTTTATATGTTATAAAATGTCACTTCGTAAATATGTATAAAATTAATCAGATTTTTTTTCTCAAAATGAGTTTGTATAATACCTTTGATATTGTCTTCATTTTAGAATTATGTTGCTTTCTCCAAAGTTTATCAAGTATACAATATGTAAAACTAACTTGAATTGGTTAACAAGGACGGTCAACCATCCATCAACAACACTAGACACAAAGTGAACAAAACACAACCATGAAAATAAAAGGGATTAACAGGGAGGTAGTTGGTGAAGTTTCACTCAGAGTGATTGGGATAAGTTGGTCGAAATACCCAGTTTCTTGATTAGCTTTTATCTAGAAGGGCTAAACATGTTCGTCTTCATATCGACATGAATATACGCCCATATTTACTAATCTTTTCATATAGTTTGTGTAATGTGTATATATTTTTGGTCTCATTTAAAATCAATTTATTTCTCCTATCCGATAATATTTTGTCTGCAAGTCATTACTTCACAAGTGAAAACCATTTAAAACTAATATTGATATTTGTTTCGTTGTTATTCTACCTAAGGTTTGTATTTATCAAGCTGTCAAAACTATATTGTCTATATAGACGTTGTTTGGAAACGCTCTCAACACTCTGCCGTTCCTTGACTACTGTGCTCTATGTGGAAGCCAAATTCTAATGAATAAAGGGACATGTACATGCATATTTTTTTTCTTTCAAAATAAGCAATATATAACATTCAAGTTTTTTCATCATAATTGTTTTCGTAAATATATCGATGCTTGTTTTTTAAGGATTTTTTGCATGATGGAAAATCACCAAATTTAGTTTTTCAAATTTCTTACTTCTGGTTTCTGTCACATGTATCTTTTCTGTGTGTCTGAAATCTTTTCATTTCTCATCTTTCACTCTCTTTCGTTTAAGACCTGGAAGTAAAGATTGTTCTTGGAAGCAGAGGTAAAGTATACATTCCATATTAAATGGCGTCTACATGTATACTACTTTGGACGCATCTGTTAATTTTTTACATCAATTTCATCAATAAAGTACTCTTCATTTCTATTTCATTTTTTTCACTGCCATCTATATGTAAGCTACATTTGTTTAAATAGGAGTCACGTGTATGCTGAGTTTTCTTTCAAGATAACGAGTGTTCAGCGTTTAAGGTTTTTATTTCCTTAAATTTCATACTCTTTAATTACGTTTGTTGTTAACTTATAGCATACAAACACATTTATTCGATTCTTTACCTTAATCACTACCACGTGTCATTTCTGCCCTTCAATTTTCTTATTCTGTATATCTGTGGATATTTCATTCTCAATCTTTCACTCTCTTTCGTTTAAGACCTGGGAGTAAAGAGTACTCATGGAAGGAGAGGTAAAATATTTATGTCTCTTGGTTTATTTTTCTTACTATATTCTTGAGAAAGTGCAACAACAAAATGCACGGATCGAAAAAACAAATGTTAATTATCATATATACAACTTTTGAGACATATTTATCAGTCAAACACGCTCATATTTCTTGACTACTGTGCTCAATGTTGAAGCTATATCTTTATTGAAAAGAGGACATACTTTCAAGATCATATATACCCAGCCTTTGGGATCTCTCGTTTGTTTTTTTTATATACTTTTCATTCTTTTTTATTTATTGATAATGCATTTTCTTTGAGGTCGCAAATCAAAATTTCATTTGGTTCTTACTGTAATAACTACAATTTTTCATTTCTAATATTTTATTCTCTTATTCTGTATGTCTGGAAGTCTTTCCCTTTCTCAGTATTTTATTCTCTTATTCTGTATGTCTGGAAGTCTTTCCCTTTCTCAGTATTTTATTCTCTTTCTTTTAAGACCTGGAAGTAAGGATTATTCATTGAATCAGAGGTAAAGTATATATTCCGCTTCTTGTTTATTTTTCATTTCACAGTTTTTATACGGGACCAATAAGGGATAATAACGCAGTGTGAACACTTCCAGAACACCGAGGCTATATGATAACCTTTCTTTTTATTTTAGATATTTTGTTTCTACAATTAAATCGTCATAGTCAATTTTTCCTACATTTTCTTTCATTTCTCTTCTATAATCACTGCGACAACAAGCTACAAATCTATATGACCAAACTATGAGTTGTTAACTTTCATAAATAAGACATTGGACATCAATGTGTTACTCTATCTTTATAACACGTACAATACAAGATATCAGAACACAAATCTATTGGCTTCTGACTCAGGACGGTATCAGAAATGTTCAAACATCAAAAGCACTTTATTGTAATTACCTTTTTAATTCCAAGTTTTTTCTTTTTGATAATCTTGGTATTCTCTATCTTTCGATTCATTTTCCTTACTTATGCTTTTCTTCTCTTCTGTTTAAGACCTGGAAGTAAAGATTGCCGTACAAATGATTATTTATTGAAAGACAGGTAAAGTTTAATTCCAACAAACTGGAGGTTGTACGTAAACCTCTCCCACTAGGAAAAAGTTATCAAACCTAAGATACCGCTGGTTTTTTCTGTCATAAACCACAGCTTACTATCATACACTTCAAGATAATCCCACCTGGAAGACTTCTGATTATTGGATTTCACAAGTGTAACACTTCTACAAATTCTAGTAATGGCCTTGTGCATAGAGCAGCAAGACCTTACCATCAGCTTGGTATATCCATAAAACAGCTTTTTCCGAGTAAATTTTTATCTCTACACTTTTACTTTACAATACTGCACATAAAATGTTCAAAGATTTCATCTATTATTTTATCGTAATAGAAATTAATACAACTTTTCATTGTCAAAACATCTCTTATGGCATAACTATAAGCTGGCTGTTAATTGCTTTCTGTCTGAATCATTTCATTCTATTCTGAGCTCACCTGATCCAAAGGATCAAGTAGGTTTTTCTTTTCACTTGACATCTTTCGTCCGTCGTCGTCCGTTAACCTTTACAAAAATATTCTCCTCTGAAACCATTTGGCTAAATTGAACCAACCTTGGCAACAATCATTATTAGGGTATCAAGTATAAAAATATGTCCGATGACACAAACGGTCAATCAAGATTGCCGCCACAGCCGAACTTAGTTTAACATAGGACCCTATGGGAAAAGTCATTTAAACATCTTGTCTGAAACCACTAAGCCAGTTTTGGAACTAAAATTGGCAGCAATGATCTCTTTCAGAAATATGTCCGATGGCCCGGACTGCCCACCAAGATAGCCACCGCAGCCAAAATTAATTTATTATCGGACCTATGGGAAAATTCATTTAAAAATCTTTTTGTCTGAAACCATCAGGGCAATTGGAACCAGACTCGGCAGCAATGGTTCTTAAATGGGTCTCTTTCAGAATTGTGTCTGGGTAGTTAATGAGATGATGTACAATGTGTACTTAAAACCAGCCCAAAATGGACTGTTACACTTAGATTTTTAGTCATGCTTAAGGTGGAAGTTAAATCCAGGTGAGCGATACAGGCTCTTATAAGCCTCTAGTATTTGCCATGCAAGTTAAATCCTGTAGTTAATGAGATGATATACAATGTATACAGTTATTCCATATATATTTCCACATGAAATTAAACTCAGATTTAAGTCAAATTCAGGTGAGCGATACAGACTCTTATGAGCCTCTAGTCTAGTATTTATACACCAACACAGAATTATAGCTGTGTTTTTTTCTTCTGTATTTCAGATTTAAATCCATCTTTTAACCTCATAGATTTCACAGGATTAAGAAACCAAGAGGAAACATACTTTAAACTATTGAAAAATCCATGACCATCTAAGACCATTTTCACATTCTACCCCTTTTGCCTCCCTTACTGTGTTTTATCAATTGCATATGCTGAAAGAAAATCTTTCATTTCATTCATGTCTTCATTTTATCTAAGCATAATATAATAAATAACTTTAGATCATTCTCATTTTATCTAACAAGACAAAGTGTACGCTGTTCCTTTTCTAGAGGAAACAGAAGCATACAAATTTGTCTTTCACTTATCTCGTATGTTTTCTTTTACAGACTTGCATATTACGACAATCCCGCCATTTTGCGCACACGCAGTGTAACACCAATGTCAGGAGGAGGACTTGAAATGTCCAAAATTTTACCATACGTCACGGACAAAACAATTTCCCGGCACCTTGGATTTGCAGGCAGATCACAAGATTTGGGTCATGCTAGGGCATACTACAACCCAGCAAGGTAAAGTGTTCATTTTGCTTTCGTCTAGAAGATGGTAGATTTTTCTGAGAAAACGCCAAAGAATCTTGAACAATATTTTTGGAGATGTGGCACTAGTTGCAGAGCAGATTAGAATTCAATAACTATTCGGACTAATTTATAACTGATTGGTCAACGACATCTGACATTTCAACCTGTTGATATCATGTATTTTGAAGGACAAGGTTAACTTCAGCCATTTTGTATTCGAATACTTGCCCACATTTTAGAGTAAACTAGTTGTTGGAAATTTCCGTTTTCGACATTGGACCGTCGAAAAATTTATTCTTTATATATTGCAAAAACACCAAATACTAAAACAATCTAAGAAATATTACCCCCAAAAATAAATAAAATGTCTGTGTTTTATATTTTGTAGAAATGCCGTTTATTCACGGTATTCAACGCAGGATTGGGGTCATTCAAATTCAATGAACTATTCGTTGTCTGAAAAAGAAAGGTCATTTGCAGAAAGACTAAGAGCTGATGCATGGAGAGCCGTCAAAGAAACTGACGCAAGAACACGAAATAGGCAGAATGATATCACCAAAAAATTAGGTAAGGTTCTACTGATTCTGACCTTTGGTTGTTAAAATTTATTTTGCAAACACTAAGTTAAAAAAATAATTGACACACATTTATCTGTAGTGTTTCAAAGTTACGAAAAATTAAATTAAATTTCTATCGAAAGTAGATGTATGTATGTTATAAATTAGACTGAGCCTAGTGGAATTTTTGTTTCTCAGTTGAGTAAAAACGGGGTAGCAGTGTAGTGTATTAGGCGATTTGAAGTTATGTTGAAAATTATATAATTGTAAAGCTGGTTCTTTTTATTACCGTTATCAACGCATATTGTTTAACCGTTATCTGTCCGTTCGTAAATGAGGTACATTGGTTTGGCTATGCTACTCCTTTCCAGATTAATATTTAAGCCAGAACCATTTTATTTGAATTTATAGATTATAATTAATTTATACATAGATAAACTATATGAATATTTTTTTCACAAAAGTACAGGACTATGAACTTTTGTAAAATTTTTCATGTATGGAATATTTTTTGTCGTCTAAATTCTCTGGGAGTATTTAAACTAAGACGTTTCACAGAATTTTTAAATACACTTATTGATTTTTTATTAGAATTTTTCGAAATTATTTCATTTATTACATAAAATAACGGGTTGTTGGACTTGTGATTGGGTCCACAAACTGGTCTAGTATTAGCTACTAGTATTATGAAGTACATTTTACATTATATTAATAATTTGTTTATTTATTTGAAGTCGTGTAGTTTCATTTTTATCTATATTGATAAATCATTCAGGAACTGTAAGTTTGTAAATTGTCGTAAAATAATGGTTGACCAATATGATAAAATTGCAAAAGGCAAATATTTGATTAAATATAATTTGATTAAATTTAATGAGTTTTCAGTCATCGAAATGGCCATACAGTACATCAAATTTATTTCGGTATTTTGTGATACGTTTTATTATTATATTCTCTTATGTATAAATAATTTGTATTATTAATAACAATAAATACGGTAGTATTTTTTAAAATTTGTTTGCTTTTTATATCGAAAAAAGCAACAAATATAATGTTATAGAACAAATTATATATAATTCTAGAATTTACTGTTTTATTCTCTTACTCTGTTTAAAACAGGGGAACGAGTGGCCGATATTGCGTTTTGGAAAGCCGAACTTAACTCCGAACTTAATCAAATGGAGCAAGAAATGAGCAATTTAGAGGTATCGCATGCATGACAACAAATTTCTTAGGATGTCTAGTCGTCTGAGTATGGACTAGATTACTCTTCTAGTAAAATTGATGTGGGCCATTATCCTCAGCCAACTGGTATCACAATGATTTAAGTGGCGTTGGCGATCCTGACTTAATAATAAAATGACTCTTATTTTCTGGATTCAGAATACCTAAAGGAAATTCAGAGACCCTCATATTAATTTATTGTTTTATATGTCAAAACCGAAATGGCCCACATTGAACTTGGAAGAAGTAATGGAACCATATTTCAGTTGTCTTGAGTTCATAAATATCAAAGTGGATTTTGACATGGGAGCCAAAAGATTGTAATTAAAACAGTTACCTCATCTTCAGGAACACTAGCTAAAACAATTTAAGCAAATTAAATTATATTATATCTTTGATAAAAATGAAAATTTTAGCTTCCAAAATCTACCATGTCATCTCCACGTATAAATAAACAGCCTGGGAAATATATATCTGTAGCTCTCTCAAATCTGTCTCTTCATGCAACTTTATATTCCCAGGCGAGAGAGTTTATGACATTGCATTTTGGAAAAGTGAGCTTAACAACGAGATAAATGCCATGGCAACTGAAACTGAAAACCTGAAGGTAAAACTTAGAAAACCAAAGTAAAAATAAAAAATATCTCATTTGAAAACTCAATTCGTCTGTGATATTTTTGTGTTTATTAGATGTATCAAATTTTGTCTGGGATGGCTTATATATTTGAATGGTTATTTTTGTATTTTAAGCAAAGATTATAGATCTTTTACAAAATTTGCAGAACAGCACAAAATTTGCAGACGATAATTTCGAAAAATAATTCTGTGATCTGAGTACTGATACAATTTATGATTTCACAAATTATATCTCCTTTATGGTTCTAGATACTAAATATTCCTAGCTATTTTTTTTAGCTGCTTTGAGAATGTAAAGTGTCTGCATCTTTGGGTTATTGCAGAATTTTGATTTTCATTAGGAAACCATCCCAGTACAACAAATTATATTTTACACATGTACTGACATCTAACCTTTCATTGCAAGGCAAAAACTAAAATCATCTAGGTTATTTGTTTAGAAACTATACTAGTAATATATTTTGCAAAGGTGGACAGGATTGTAATAGGTTCATCATGCATGTGTTTGTAGCCGGGGTTTGCAGTGTCTTTTTGTGTGAAGATAAATTCTATTTCAGCAGGATTTTTTTTTAACTGATACCGTTAAAGCATGAGAGCTAACGATACAAGTCGCAAAGACATAAGTACCTGTTTTGTTTATCTTTCTTTAAGCAGTAACTGTGTAACACACATAGGGATATCTAAATAAGTTTATCAGAGGAATATATTTCCATATATTAAATACTGTATTTAATGCGTTCGGTTGCCTAGTGTCATCTTTGTCTCAATGCCTGCTGACCTAGATGAAACGTTCACAAAAGATACATTAGGTTCATTATCTTGCTGGTTTATATTGCATGAACGAATTCTAACTGTTCTTAGCTTGAGTGTCGGATATTTCTTTATAGTTAGCTTTATTTACTGCATGGAAAATTAGCTGGTAGAATAACTCTGATTAGTAGTAAATGTCAGTTAATTGAATTTGTTGTCAAGATATATGCTTTTGAAATTTTCAGTCTAGCGTTACTAGTGAATGTTTTAGAACGTGGTACTTTTTTTCACAATTTAATACTATAAGGGAGGTAATTGAAATTAGGATTTCATAATTTTTGTCTGACGAATGAGTAAACCAACCAATAAATACATTTGGGAGCGACCATTTGATACCATTTCTTATGGGGGCTAGGATCAAATTTGAAATAAAAAGGCAGGACTAGGATTTTGGCAAAATAAAAAGACAGGATCACTTTAAATGTGAAAAAAATGCGGGACCTGTGTAAATCAGGAAATTTTTTGGTTTCAATGAAAATAAAAATCCAGGACCAAAATTTCGACGAAAAAAAGGCAGGATCAAACATTCGATCATAGCCCCTCCCCCCATAAAAATCAAATGGTTGCTCCCTTTCTTGTAAAATATACTGAAGCTAATTTCAATAATTAAATATCAAAACGAAAAAAAAACCACATTGTTACATTAAGTAAAACCTTTGTCATCGTATTAAAAATTTTAAACTGTATGAGCTTATTTTGTTAATTTATGACCAATTAGTACTGGTCATTTCCTAAAATGTGTAACACCAAAACAATAATAAAAATGTCAAGGTCAACTTATTTTTCAATTGTAATTATCCGTTGTCCCGTTTTAAGGGAGAGCATCTCCTCTGTAAATGTCGAAAAAAGAGTAGGCTATTAATGCTGCTACAGGAGCCGCTCTCACTCCCGCTCCCGCCAAGTCAGAGGGGTCAGCATAAGTTGGTACAACTTGTTTCCTAATCTACAATAAAGAAAATTCAGGACATTTCTTATACCTAAAATTTACTGTTACAAAATTGTAAAGTTTGTGAAATCTAAGGAGTATCTCCCTCGTGCATAGCTCTGTCTGATGGTTTCGGCATTACAGTTTTTTGGTCATTTTGGTATTTTTGATTTATTTGCTCTTCAACTTTTTGGATTTTTGTTAAAATTTGGTTTTCAACATTTTAGGCCTTGAGCTTAACTGACGAGTCGTTAATCGGCGAAATGTGCACATCTTGTGCATCAAAATTGGTATCAAAGAATTGTATTCAGAAAGAGATAACGTGATGCATGGTATTTCAGTACAGAAATTATGCTATAAATGTATACATGTGTTATATAATCGACATATATATACCCACATTTTTCATTTCTGATTCTTTGTAGGAATACAGAAGAACCTTAGAGAAAGCTCTTGGAGACACTGCCAATCCTTTACACATTGCCGAAGAATGTCTGATGCACAGAGAAAAACGACAAGGCATCGATCTTGTTCATGACGATGTTGAAAAATCACTCATTAAGGTAAGTTTAAAAATGTATTTTTAGAACAAATTATGCATACATTTAAAAAATTTCGAGAGATTAAGAAATTATCGTTAAAGAAGTCTTAATTATTTCCAATAGGTGATTAAAGAATTAAGTTGAATTAAAAAAAAAACAATTCTACCTTACAATTCAATAGCTGAAAAACCGGAAAAGTATATTTGTGTTAAACCAGTAAAATGCTTAATATGAAAAATTACATTATGAGGTTTCTTTTGTTTGGTTTTATCCGCAAATTCACCAAAACATTGAACGAAAAATTTTAGTGTATATGAATAAACACGTTTTTTCCTGATCATATAATGTATTTAAAAAATGTGAACTTTATGTACAGAAGAAATTAAGTCGTACAATACTTCATGAATGTTTTGCTTTATTGCTTCGGATTTCCACATTTTCGTACGAGCGCTAGAGATGAGACATTAATTGTTGAAATGTTCCCACACAGTCAATCTAATTAAAATTATTTCTTCGCACTTATTCCTTATTTTCGTTCGTGGCGAGTCGGAACTCCCACGCGCGACATTTAAACAACCGAAGGAAAATAAGGAGAAAGTGGGGAGAACTAATTTTAATTAGATTGTCACACAGTGTAATAGAATTGGTATATTTAACTTATATATCAACATCAAAAATAATTTACTGAAAGGCACGACGAAGAAAACAAAAAACCCAGTGTATTCAATATAAAAAATGTATAATTAGCTATAAAACGTTATGTGTATGACTACCGTAATTACCGAATTATACAAGTACTAGAACTGACTACTAATATTTGCTTGTGAATTTTTAGGAGGTTGATGTTATAAAGAAGTGTCAAGCTAGAATGAAGAAAGTTTTAGACAAAGCTCATGTACAGCTGAAGTAAGCGTCTATTATATGTAAAGTAGAAATTAATGCAGTTATTTCAACTTTAATAATTTTTTTTGCAATAATGAACTGATTTGTTAAGGTTGTGGTTTTGTGGTCAATATATATAAATTCTCCTTTTGTTTAGGTCTTAGTATTTTTTTTACAATTTTTGGACGCAAAAAAATAAATTACAACATTTTCTAGCTATTATTTATCCACAAAACAAAGAACACAGGGAATATAAATGGTATTCATGAGCCATTAAAAGGGCATAGGATTAAAGGAAAAACTGAACAAAACTAAATACAAAATATATTTTCTAATAACAAAACATGAAAAGTTAAAAGTTAAAATTGCCCAACGTTTCGGACAACATGGCCTTGTTCACGAGCAGGAAGAAAGAAAAATATTAAAAACTAAAAGTAAATAATAAACAATTAGAAGGTGTTCATGTCCCAAAGAAAACTGGAACATTTTGATTGTGATATTCATACTTATTTTCAACTTTACAGAATGGACAGAGCTGCTCAGCATACATTGGAGATTGATGCCAAGGATAAACATCATGCTCAGAATCTGGATGACAGAATGCAACAACTTAGAAATAAATCTGCTGGTATTGGTTATCATCCTGGTATAGAGAGTATAGACAATACGTACGTATAACAAGTTATTTAACGCCACACCAAAATGATCTTTAGTTCTTTGGATTTTGGACTATATTAATTTTAAGAACAAAATTTTTGCCGCCTCATTTTGCAAAAATCCTGAAAATTCGCCCCAAATTCTTCATTTTTCAAGAAATTGAAAATAAAAATTGTTCGCCCGCTTCTAAAATTTTGTAAAAATTTGGATTGTTTGCAACATTTTATCTTAAAAAATTTGTGCCGCACGTAAATTTGATCTTCGCCCGAAAAACTTTTCAAGAAAAAGAATTAAAATTAAAATTTTGCTCGCCCGCACCTATTTTTGCCATCCAAAAATCCAATTAGGTGTGGTCTAAAGTATATATAATTATATATTATATCGGAAAAAGAATACCGAAGCGAGTAAATTCTTCAAGACCAAAACTCAAAGACAAGGCATGAAAACACAAACATAGCAAACAAATACTACGTAGACACAACCAAAAGAGTAAAAAGCACATAAGAAATCAAATAGGACCAGAACAAGCCGACACAAAAACATAAGCTCTTGCAATAGTGAACTCCCACCTTCATTATGCAGGCTTTTGTGACAGATCATAGGCCCTTATTTCAGCATGTTGCAAATATGGTTCAATCTATCTTCCGCGCTCGTGAATTCTTTTGATGATTTACTCGTGGGAATTGATTATCAGAATTTATTAACCAGTAAGGTAAAATACGTTAAAAATGCCTTATCTTTATGAGCAAAATGAATGCATTACAGCAGGGCCATTACAGCATTTTGTTCATAATAACCGGGCCATTACAGAATTTTTTTCATAATAACCGGTTATTACGGCTTTTTCAAAATGGCTGCTTTTTTTAATACTCCACTTGGAAATTTCAGGATGAGCAAACTAGAACATTTTAAAACATATTTTTGAAAAAAACTATCCGAAATAATTCTTTAAAACAGTTCTCACAGGTTTTGCTTACTTACCATTATATTTGTGCTATTCGGATTAATGCAAATGTTATATACAAACTGGTTAATAAAAGTATTAAGAAATGGGTGTTTTCATAATGGCCCTGTTATATGTCCTCGGTCTGTAATAATGGCCTTCTGGTGCTGTAATGGCCCTCGGCGTTGCCTCGGGCCATTACAGCAACCCTCAGGCCATTATTACAGACCTTGGACATATAACAGGGCCATTATGAAAACACCCATTCATTAATACTATAGTGTAATACAGTATCTGTCTTGCATAAAACTAATTGACCAGCTGTAAGTCTTACAAAGGACTAGAACGTGTTGATTTACTAATGATGTTAGTATTCACAAATTTTTCAATACTAAGAATACTGGAGTAGAAAATAAAATTACAAAACCATAAAAGATGAAAATTTATATCATATTTTGTATTAAAAATAAGCTGAAAATATATATCAGTCAAAAAATAAAACCACAGGAAAAAAATTATTTGAGTATATAGTAATTTACAGGATTAATCCGATAGGTATTATCATGACCATCGCTTTTGAAAAGCTAAAGATCAGAAAAAAAAAGTCTCCATGGAATATTCTGAGAAATGTCTAAATGATTTAATAACTTATTCTACAGAATTACGATCCCTGATTCATGGGCCAGATATACACAGGAAAACATAGCAAGGTCACAGAGAGAAAGGGCAGCCTCTGAACGTCTTCGTGGTGAGATTGACAGTTGTTTGAGAGCATGCGCCAATGACATGTGGAACCATTTCAACAGTGTCAACAACTCGTTCAACACCAGAATCCGTGAGACAACCGATGCTAGGAACAAACTCCAGTCTCACCTTCAGAGAGTAAGTTATTAACTGTGATCACCAGCATCACATAATCACCCCGTTTTTGTCGGTAAAGAATACTTGTTTACTCAGTTTTGGTCCAAATCCACATAGAAAGTAGTTCTAATCGTATATCTACTTTCTTGTATTTCTTATGATAAAAAGTCTTACTTTCCTATCATGTCAACAGTGCTTGAAATAGACAATTAAATTTAATTTAATAATCTCCGATGGTATCCCAAGCTCAGTTGCCAGTATTTTGATACAAGCCCGAAATTGATACTAAAAATTTACTGTTAATTTTTTTTTAATTGTGAAAACTAAGGAGTATCTCCATCCTTAGATGGTTTTGGCTTAATAGCTTTTGGTCATTTTGATATTATAGAATTTGCTCTCCAACTTTTTGGATTTTTGTTTTGGTTTTGAACATTTTAGGCCTTGAGCACAACTGATTGAGTCGTAAATCGACGAAATGTGCATGTCATGTGCATCTATATTGGTATCAAATAATTATAGTATAACTAATCTTGAAATGTGAATACCTAAAAATCTACAACAGTTACTGAACAGTGCACGTAGCGCATGAGTGAATTATTAGTGTTTTTCGGCCACGAGTTGTAGATCTTGGGTATTTGAATTTCGAGATTAGTTATTCTGTTTATTACATTGACACATTCCGCTTTTTCATAAATCTAACGAGAAAATACAAGGATTTTATGTTTTTATGCGACTACGCGACGACGTTTGTATAGCAACATCGTTGGTGACGGCTATTGTTACGTCACTTCCTAGAGTAAAATATGACTTTTGATTTCACGGGGTGAATTATCGGATTTGATTTCACTCGGAAATCTCGGTATTCACCACACTCAATGTAATAACTGTATATATTTCACTGGGTGTAAGCTTTGATGAACGTCAATGAAAGAATGCTTAGTCAATAAGACAGAAGAGAAAGTTCATCGGGTCAAAGTCCAAAGATAGGATGAATTCGTGAGAATTGTCGCAAAGAAATCAATTATAAAGTTACAAACAAAAAAATAAATGAAAACAAAACCCCAAAATAATTAAAAAAAACCGAAAAAAACACCAAAAAACAAGCTGCAACTGAATCAACGAGAACTAGAATAAGACAGTACAAAGCAATATGAACTCCAACAATAAAGTGGTTTTACTCATTTACAAAACTAAGAGTGTGTTAAGGGTCATGTCGTTGCATGCTTATCATAATACTGATTACAAAAAAACGTATTTCTGTGAGGATTTAATTTGAGAACATTTTTGTTTTTTTATCGGGAGAGAAAATAGTCAGGTTACGAAAATAATAATATTTATTTGGAAAATATCGTAGGCTTAGGTTGTCGAAACGAAAACAGAGGCTCCAGAATAATTCATTTCCGGAATCCATGACGACCTCCTTGCTCTCCTAAAATCAAGTGGTTTTTCCAAGTATAAAACATTTCCCTGTACAATTTGATTTGCAGTCAAACATGTCTAATCATTTCTATATATCTTTTATTCCATCTTCAGACAATGGCTGAGATCTTTGATATGGAGAATAACATATCTCTTTTGAGGAAGGCCATCCAGGACAAGGAACTGCCAATGAAGGTAGCCCAGACACGACTTGATGAGAGAACTAGAAGAATCAACGTGGAGCTTTGTAATGATCCAGTAATGAAATCGTAAGTCTATGAGATAATGTTAGATACTTTTGTTGAAATTTTCAGTAAATAATTTTTTTTAAAAATTCTGTCAAAAGTAGAATAATGTTTTAGCTTCCTCAGGAAGGAATTTGAACTGACTGTGATTTTTGGATAAATTGTTTTGACCCATTTGTTTGCATTGCTCACGATGTATTGGCGTTTAATGTTTGCCTTTTCAAAGTTTTGGTTAGGAGCACATCTGATGGAGGTTTATAATTGTACTCAATGAATTTTTGTATTCGGGTTTATTTTACTCCAGCATGGGAACTTGTTCTATTTTTATGTATCCTACTTCACTGAGACGGTTTTCTATCTTTGGTCTCGCTTTTAGTTTTTAAAAATTGCCCATTTTGGAATTCTGTTGTTTGGTTTTGAATAAACTAGCTACGTATTTTCTTTTGTATTTTTTATTTACAAAGTTTACATTTTTCTTGAAGTCATCCATAACTCATTATATCAATAGACATTAATTGAACACATGGTCAATTTTAGCAGCAATGTAGCAAAACTTGAGAGGCGTTATTAGTGATAAGTATAACCTTCCAATTGATGATATCCAGAGATTTCTCTTTTTCTATCTGGGATCTACAGGTTATTTTTTATCATTTACAGGTTACAGAGAGAAGTTAATGAGATTAGAGATTCAGTAAGAATATTGAAAGAACGTCTAAAGGCTTCAGAACTTAGCTTGGCTCGTCTGATGAAGACAAAGGCTACCTTGGAACATGATATTTCTGTCAAAGACAACAGTCTCAAGTGCGATTCACAATATTGTATGGGCATGCGCAAAGGATTCCCAATGGATCCCAAAGTTGGTCCAGTATTTCAAATGCCCATCTGTTAGGTAGTTTAAATTTAGGCACCAACAAATTAACTGTTACCAGAAACTCCACTGCAAAGATCAAAACTTTATAATTTTTTAATTCATTTCATATAAAAAGGACAACGTGTTCTTTTTTACTTTCGTTTCGATTTATTGACATTTTACCCGGAAGTATCATATATTATGAGGAAGAGGTTTCCGGTTGGTCTTTGATGTGTGTGCTTAATTCAGTAAATCATTGATTTGTGGAAGAGCAGTGAGGTTTTATTACCAATGCTGAAAGCTCAAGCGGATATTTATTGAATTTTTGTGAATTCATTTTCTGCATATTCATTACTGCAAATTTAATTTGCATTTCTCATACAGTCTTTCATCAAATTCACAAATTTGTATTTTGTTATACAGTATTTATTTGCTTTTTAAAATTTGATTTTGTATTCACACATTGCTTACGTTTTATTATTTTTATTTTATTTTATTTTATGTTATTTTATTTATTATTTTTTTTGGTAGATTATTTTTTTAAAATTTCACAAATAATTAACACGAAACTGCCACCAAGCATGCAATCTTTTATAGTAGGAGAATATTGTAATTGTTTTTTTCAAATTGAAAAGAATTTAAAAGTAGTAATAAAATAAAGCAATAAAATGACACATAGTTCTATTGAAATATTTTACATAAATTTAGATTATTTTGTTTGTATTTAATTCTGATTTTTTTGTTAAGAGTCATATTTAAGTATATTGCAGTATTATTACAATTTAAACTAATCACTGGCGGATTTTATATAGGAGAAGTAAAGGCATCAATGTCAGTGGACACGGCCATATTTTAGTCATAAATTAGCAAAATAATTCCTTTAATTTTCATTTGCACGCTATAAGAAAAGTGAGAGGGCATCCGCCACTGTATTTTGCAAGTGTAACGACCTCTAGTATTATGTCTTACGTTTCGTTGTGTGTTTTATGTATACTTTTTTGTATGTCGTTATTACAAGTTGTTGGCGTGAAAACATTTGGTTTGGTCAAGTTCTTTAATCCGATTATTCTTCTATCAATATTATAGTTCCTTATAAATTCTAACGTTTGTTATAGATCCATGCTTGTTTTGTGGTTTTGTGACACTTGACCACACCCAGCATGTGGTCACATGACCATTGAAGTGCTCACGCGACAACTGCAACCAGATCAGTATTAGTTTATTAACAATGGTTGAATGCTCAATATAAATGTGTTACTATATGGTAACCAACTTGCCATCGAATGTACATGTGCTAGTTCAACTGTGATATAATTTATGTTGTTTCATTTGTAAATAGTTTTAAATAATTTGTAGAGCACTTTTGCCATGCTATGTTGTTTGCACATAAAATTTTAATAAAATAATACAGTTTTGTTTTTATTTCTCTCGGGTAACTTCTAACTCTTTTCAATCTCAATTTTAAAACACGGGAATTCGTTACACCAATTTCTATCCTCTCTCATGACTTTTGAAGGGAAATATTCAATCATTAGTATTATAGTATACAATAACGATATTAAAAAAAATAAAAGCAGTTAGACCCCAATACTAACAGAAAAACTGTCTGTAATGACCAAGTGTAGACGTCTTTTGACTGCATAGACAATGATGTATTACCAAACATAACTGTCAAAAATTAACAATTGGTTTGGCCGAAAACGCCATAATTTGTCTGACTGTTAAATCGTTCAGAATATGTTGACTCAACGCTAAAAAAGTTTTCACAGGCAAATTATTACCGTCTCAGCCAAATCGTCTCACACAACGCAAAATCTTTTGACAGTTGCATTAAAAAAGCATCTGACCTTGGCTTTTCCGACATTTTGTCATTTAGTGTTATGAGGGATGTACATAAGACAATAAGACTTAGACAAATTTGTTAATTGGAAACAAATACGACAAAATAAAATGCAAACTAAATAATAAAAAAAAAACAGATAATAACAAAGCCAGAAATAAAAAAAGAACACAAAAAAAGCAAAAACAAAAACAAAACAAAACAAAAAACAATAGCAAAAAAGTGCTAGTGACAACATGCTCTCCTAAATGGATTCCAAAATACTGTAAATGGTGCTCTTTGAAGCAGTACTAACATACTGAAAGATGTAATAATAAGTACGTCTCAGATTGTTCTTTGAAAAATTCTTTGATTTGAAAATGAAAGGATAAGGGGTAAGCGTTAATGATACAATATTCCATAGATCTGAACAAGGTAAAAACATATTACTTCTACGGGCCATCGTGTTGCCTTATGTCAGTTGACTCTCGTTATCTCAAAGTAGAAGGGACCAATAGTTTGAGATACCAGGAGGAAATATAGTGCAAAGTTTAATCTAGGGACCAAGACATTACTTTTGAGATATCAGGAGTTTTGAGATAAAGAGATTCAACTGTTTTGTGTCTCTTCAGATCATTCAATTAATCCTCATAGCTCTGTTCTGAGATAATTTTTGGTTTAACCTGTTTGGCCATTTTGGAATTAGATTTTTTTTCTGCATACTTGTGGGTTATCGATTCGGATCTTCAAAGTTTTCTGTTGATGAGAAATTTTTCAGTGAGATGTGCAATGTATATATTTTTGTATGTTGTTATTACAAGTTGTAAAAATAATATAGTTCCTTATATTAAAGCTAAGGTTTTTTATACATCCATGCTTGCCAAACTCAGCATGTGGTCACATGAGAACTACACCAGATCATCAAGGGTTGCCGGAATGCTCAGAATAAATTTGTTACTATGGTAGCCAACTTAATAACCCCTCCCCCCCCCCAAAAAAATATAATAAGTTAATGAAGCAACCCATATAAACCATTATACAAAGTTTTATAGAAAATAGCGCATAAAAATTCGTATCACAGAAAATTTATTTTCAGGAATAGGTAGATTTTTGCACTGGACTATGGATATCACCAGTCCAGTATATCGGTAACCTTCATGGAATCGATATAAATTTAAAGTTTTATTAATATAAAATTCAGATTTATAAAAACTAAAGACACAAGGGACGAAAGTTTAAACAAGTCAACGCTTCCTTATTGCCGCCCTTTATTACTAACTTCAAATTCACAATATGGACACGGAAAAGCATTTCACACCTCATTGCATGTTCAAGCACATCCTCCCAAGTCAGGATTTTGTATCCACGTTCTTTCCTACAAACCCCTAACATCACACATTCATATTTTCCGGGTCGAACATATCGCCGCCTGGTGTGTGATCTAGAAAATTCTACCTATAACGCAAATGGATTCTCTTGTGACCGTGAGAATAACCAATGAAAATCGTTCACTTGCGACCCGCAAAATATGAATGCGTAATGTCAGGGTTTGTAGGAAAGAACGTGGATACAAAACCCTGACTTGGGAGGATGGTTCAAGCACCAATCTGAGTGGAATTCTATGCTGAAAGTTGACCACAAAATATCTTGCACAGGTACGAGGTAAAATAAAAAAAAATTACAATAATAATAGCCAAATAAATTTTAATTAACAAATAATTTCATAATCGAACAGTGAAATTCCAGAACATAACAAAATAAACTCGGATACCAAACTCCTTACGCCTTCGAAGCCAAATTCTATACGCCTTCACGGTCCAAATTCCATACACCTTCAATGCCAAAATCCTTTCGCCTTGGTGGCCAAATTCCATACGCCTTCAAAGCAAAATTCCTTACGCCTTCAAAGCCAAGTTCCTTACTACTTCAAGGCCAAATTCCTTACGCCTTCACGGCTAAATTCCTTACACCGTCAAGGCCAAGTTGCTTACGCCTTCACTGCCAAATTCCTTACGCATTGTATTTGGCATTTGAATTTTCTGTTTAACTTTGCGGTTTATTTAAAAAGATAACTAGTTTGCAGAGTTTCGCGAAGTTTAAAGGCCGATTACCGGAGATAAAATGCGCATTAAATAATAAAATAAAATAAAATAAAATAAAATAAAATAAAATATATAATATAATATAATATAATATAATATAATATAATATAATATAATATAATATAATATATAATTAATATAATATAATATAATATAATGTAATGTAATATTCATGCGCTTTCTTGATTATTTAAAGTTTCAAATGAGACATTAAATGTGAAGAATGCTGTAAAAGAATAAATTTTAAGGATGATACTGACAATAATAGTTAAGATTTAATGAGAAATGGTTTAAAAATTGATGAAAATTGCGTTTTCAAAAGTTTCGCGAAAATTTGCTGCACGGACGTCACAGTCAAGATTGCAACGTCATATTTGTAAACAACGCAAGTTGGATTCTTGAAACGGAAAAAAATCGGACATTGCGTGGATTCTGTACGCTTCAGATTATATTATAATCTATCAAAATGTAAGTTTCCTTGTTTTTTTGATCTGTAAATGACTTTGTTGACTTTTTTATTCAATTGCTCAGCTGCCAAAAATAGTACCAGATTCAAGATGAATGTCGCCTGAAAAGGGCAAAGTTTTTTTTTATTCCGGTATAGTATTTCTCTCTTATTTTATTTTGT
Source organism: Mytilisepta virgata (assembly GCA_028015205.1). Lineage (NCBI taxonomy): Eukaryota > Metazoa > Mollusca > Bivalvia > Mytilida > Mytilidae > Mytilisepta > Mytilisepta virgata. The sequence goes on from CM051515.1 coordinate 20,001,586, forward strand.
TTTCATTATATTTTATTTCATTTATATTATATTATATTATATTATATTATATTATATTATATTATATTATATTATATTATATTATATTATATTATATTATATTATATTATATTATATTATATTATATTATATTATATTATATTATATTATATTATATTATATTATATTATATTATATTATATTATATTATATTATATTATATTATATTATATTATATTATATTATATTATATTATATTATATTATATTATATTATATTATATTATATTATATTATATTATATTATATTATATTATATTATATTATATTATATTATATTATATTATATTATATTATATTATATTATATTATATTATATTATATTATATTATATTATATTATATTATATTATATTATATTGTGTGAGTTTATCGATGTGTAATCTTGGCCTTTTCGCTCACAAACGCAACATAAAGTCCTTCGGACTTTATTTAGTTTGTGAGTGAGTAGACCGAGTTTACACATCGATAAACTAATAATATAATATAATATTATATACTAAAATATAATATAATAAAATATAATATAATATAATAAAATATAATATAATATGATATATGATATAATATAATAAAATATAATATAATATGATATATAATATAAATGAAATAAAATATAATGAAAACAAAATAAAATAAGAGAGAAATACTATGAGGTCACAATATGTATCTCTTGGCGACGTCATTATCTCCCCTAGTTTGTGAAATTTTATGAGGTCACTATATGTATCTCTTGGTGAGGTCATCTACTCCCACTGCTGCTGTATCGCTAAGTTACGGGGTAAGCTTTTGGCGCCATTTGTCTAAAAGGACGTCATAATAAGCCGGACGTTTTGTTTTTTTACTTTTGTGTGTATGTGTATTTGTCATTTATTTTTTGATCGTTAGTTTAAAAAATCCACGATGCATCGGGCTTACCAGCCCCACACTCCAGCTAACAATATGTACCTCAGACACAGGTGGGATCAAGGATTTTACGATGCCCACAGGAAGAAAGTTCAAGCAGGTATGGATTATGGCCTCCATTTACTTTAGGGGTCCCAATCACCGCTGGAAAAAATGGAGGGGTCCACTATATTTTGCTAATACTGAGGTTTTCTCTCTGTGTAATACTATATTGGATTTCTGCAATGTATGTCCAGTTGAATAGCCGTATATAGGTTGCGGGATCCTCAAACTACATGAAGGAATTAAGTAAATGAAGGCCTGGATTATATCGTCTGATTTTCGTCTGCATTATTTTTGGATCATAATTTTCTATAGTTGAAAAGTTGAATTCGTTTATTTTAGAGACCAATACTTTTTTACAATGAGTTAAGCACTTTACTACGATTACTGCGCATGTTGGCTCGATCTCTTCCCTGTATCAGTAAACTTTGAAAAACTTTGAAATGTGATATTTCAAATTGGTGAAATCTATTCCCGTAAGGTAGGAGGTAACTAAATCCACTAAATTACGGATTTTTATTAAATTTGGCGTGCAGCTATAATATTCGAAACTGCGTCTAAATATATAGAAAATTTTATATATTTTATATTTCTTCAGTAAGATTGATATAAAATGATAGAAATAAAGATCGTTCGATGTATATTTCATGTACAAACAACCGTAAAAAATATTCCAACTTCAAATCGTCATTTCTCAAAAATCTTTCCGAGAATTTTCCATAAGAAATAATATGTTCCTGCTGCCAAAATTCTGTTTTATTGATACTAAATAAATATAGTGGAAAAACAATACTTTAAGAGAATTTCAATGACAATATTAATATATCATTCAAAAACATATTCTAGGGACAAAATTATGAGATATCGATGTGCATTCTATATAATTCCTCTGGGTTTTAAAGAGTCAACACCGTTTTATTTTTATTTTTTACATGCTCGTGATCAAGACCATATTGGTCGAAACGTTGGGTATTTTTAACTTTTTATGAGTTTCTAGTTTGACTGTTGTTTTTTTACGATTTTATATTTGGTTTTGTTCGACTTGTGTATTTCATAGATTTAAGTCCTTTTATGCCCCTTTTGACCTTTTGGGAAGTTTAAAGTAACATACATTTTGTTTTCATATTCAGATTCAGTTTAAAATGATCTAGTTACTTGCAAAATTTTACAACAGCATGACATATGTCATAATTATATAGGTATCTCCTACTTTAATTTTGAAACTTGAATTTGTTAAACTGTTTGGACCCCCCCCCCCCCCCAAAAAAAAAAAAAAAAATATATATATATATAAATAACTAAAAGGGTATAATCACTTGTAAGTTATACTATCTACATGACTTAAGAGTAATTTTACTTTTAAGATATTTTGTGAAAAAGGCTCCTAAACCTTACTTATGTTTTTGTTCCTGTTGAAGGCATGATTGAACAAAATAAGGTAAGTTCAATTGTTTCATTTACTTCTTAGCTTATTGCATCTTTCACCCAAGTGACTAGACAATTCACATTGATTAAAGCATTCAAATTCCGAAAAAAAAAAATCATTTTACGAACTGAGTTGTCCAGACAGTAGACAATTCACACTGATTAAGGTACTCAGATTTTGAAAAATCCATTCCACGGACTGAGGTTAACAGACACGTTTAATAAGATTTTTGTGAAAAGGTCTCCTGAACCTTACTTCGTTTGTAAGTTATCAATCACGCTCATCACATTTAAAACATATGTGCTAGTATGGAACGCCATAGCTGTCTTCCGTTGTTCATATTTAGTATACGCTGTGATCATTTAATTATTTTCAGCGGTTTTTTCTCGATGATGAGTGGCCTTTTTATTATGTTCAGTAGTATAACAATTATGTTGAGCAGTAACATCATAATGATCAGTAGAATAATCATTATATTGTGCAGATCTGGTATTATATTCAGCACTTTAATCAATATACTTAGCAGTTTTGGCTTTATGTTCAGTAGGTAAATTATTCTATTGAGTAGATTTGTCTTTATATTGAGTACTTTTGAAAATATCTTCTGTGGACATATTTTTATATTATGTAGATTTCTCATTATGTTGACTACAGAAACCGAAATATTCAGTGGTCAAACACTCTTTATAATCAGTACTGTTATCATTATGTTGAGTGAAATAAATATTATGTTCTGTAGACTAATCATTATGTTCTGTTAAATAGATATTATGTTCAGTACAAAAAACTTTATGATCAGTGGTCAAAATGTTTTATGTTCGGTTCAAAAAATATTATACTAGGTGGTTAATTAAGAGATAACTGTATTGTATTTTCAAATTTCACGGCATCAATTGGAGATTTGATGGTCGCAAATTGAGTTTACTGGCGACGCGTCAGCGGAGCCAGTAAACGGGTATTTGCGACCATCAAATCGACAATTGATGCCGTGAAATTTTAAAATACAATACTGTTATCTCGATTCTAATGTAACTGTACGAAAAGACGTTAAAAATACGATTTTAAAATCCCAAAAATACAAGTGCGCATGCCTTGCAAATTTCACACCATCAATTGTGTAATTGATGCCGTGAAAATTTGGACGTCATCCAATCAAAATAGACGTTACATACAGTGTTACATTAGAATCAATTATATTCAGTGCTTTTTTCATTATGTGGTGGTGGTAAACTTCCGAAAATAACCGAAAACATACGAAGCCGGACATTTTTTTCGGGTTTATTTTCATACTGTCATAACATGTCGTCTGCCATACAACGTTCTCTTGAAGAACTTAATCTGCAAATCTTTCAAAAGTTTAAAGATGAGAGGATAGAGGATGAGTATGTCGACGGATTTGAGCTATCTATTACGGTTTTCGAAATAAAAGGGGTCAAAAAGATGGAAATTAAATTTTTTTTTTCATTTTTCAACCAATTTTGATGCATTTTTTGCAAAATGTTAATCTTGATGAGTTATTTATAAAATCTGTAACAATTTTTGTTTTCCATTTCGGCTGAGGGGCTAAAAGGGGCCAAATTTACGAAATTTCGCAAATTCAACAGGTTCACAGAATTTTTTATTTTTCATACAATTTTCGTGCAGTTTTTGCCATTGTGTTGCTGTGAATAAGAGCTTTTAGTAGTAAGTCAACAGATTTGATCTATCTCTTATGGTTTTCGAATTACATTTATGTAAAAGTTGCAAAAAGGGGGGGGGATTAAAATTTTTTAAAATATTTTTCAACCGATTTTGATGCAGTTTTTGCAAAATGTTAATCTTGATGAATTATTTATAAAATATGTAACAATTTTTGTTTTCCGTTTCGGCTGAGGGGCTAAAAGGGGCCAAATTTACGAAATTTCGCAAGTTCAACAGGTTCACAGAATTTTTATTTTTCATCCAATTTTCGTGCAGTTTTGCCATTGTGTTGCTGTGAATAAGAGCTTTTAGTAGTAAGTCAACAGATTTGATCTATCTCTTATGGTTTTCGAATTACATTTATGTAAAAGTTGCAAAAAGGGGGGGGGGGATTAAATTTTTTTAAATATTTAAACCTTAATGCCCCCGACCGCCTAGCTGCGGGGTCATAAAAACACATAATTTAAGAATCAAAGTCGGAAATGTGCCAAGTATCTATTGATTCTATACCAGGTTTTCGGTTATTTTCGGAAGTTTACCACCACCACATAATGAAAAAAGCACTGAATATAATTGATTAACCACCTAGTATAATATTTTTTGAACCGAACATAAAACATTTTGACCACTGATCATAAAGTTTTTTGTACTGAACATAATATTTATTTTACAGAACATAATGATTAGTCTACAGAACATAATATTTATTTTACAGAACATAATGATTAGTCTACAGAACATAATATTTATTTCACTCAACATAATGATAACAGTACTGATTATAAAGAGTGTTTGACCACTGAATATTTCGGTTTCTGTAGTCAACATAATGAGAAATCTACATAATATAAAAATATGTCCACAGAAGATATTTTCAAAAGTACTCAATATAAAGACAAATCTACTCAATAGAATAATTTACCTACTGAACATAAAGCCAAAACTGCTAAGTATATTGATTAAAGTGCTGAATATAATACCAGATCTGCACAATATAATGATTATTCTACTGATCATTATGATGTTACTGCTCAACATAATTGTTATACTACTGAACATAATAAAAAGGCCACTCATAATCAAGAAAAAACCGCTGAAAATAATTAAATGATCACAGCGTATACTAAATATGAACAACGGAAGACAGCTATGGCGTTCCATATGCTAGACACATTTTTTTTATATATACATATACTCAATCATCATTAAGGTCCTTGCTTTCCCGACAAAAAAAAACTGTGAATGTTCCTGGTTAAATTTTTCATAAACCCTTCTTTAATTTACCGCCACTGTTTTTGCACTAGTAAACTGAAAACACGGAGTTGAGATTAGGGATATGCTCATAATTATATGACTTTTTTTTAGCAGTTTTACCAACTGATCTTTTTGGTATTTGAGTTTATAATGCTGAGCCACAGATAAAGTTTGAGTTTTACGCTGACTGAATAATTTCCAAAATATTAGTTTTCCGGAGTTATTATTGCAAGTCCTTTTACCAACTGATCTTCTTTTTGGTATGCGAGCTTTTAATGATGAGTTCCAGATAAAGTTTGACTTTCACGTTGATCGGATAATTATTGTGAGAGTTATGGCCCTTGGAAATAGGAATTATTTTCAGAATAATCATTTGGTGTGTTTCCTCACAGCTCTAACCGGTAGGGGGCATTGTATTGCTCAGCAATATTCTCAGAATGCTTGTTTTTATACAAAGGCAACTTGTTGACCCGTTGGATGTTCGAGTATATACCCTTTTCATTGTTTTTGCACCACTTCTCTAATTAGAGAAACTTAAAGGATGGAGAAATCGATTTAGACTGTTAGCATGGTTACGGACAATAATGGTTTCAATGGAATCTGGATATTATTGAATATTTTGAATTGGAAGGGAAATAACTCCGGTTAAAAAGTTTGTTGAATCACATTATTCGCGTTAAATAGTACTGCATAACAGGGATTACAGAATGTCAGTTTAAAAGATCTGGATTAGACTCAGTAAAACTTGTCAGTCTGAGTATTCATGTAAATGAAGTTCAAAAACATTAGAGGAAGATGGTTGGCTGACTTACAGTTGGCTGTGATCTCGCTGGCAGTATTGCATTTCCGAAAATTTATAAACTATTAAAATTTCAATACCGATTTTTTTTCATTTCCGAAAGAAAACTAAATTTCTTTCCGAAACTTTTATTTAACAATTCATGATTACCTGCAATAACATAGGTAAAAACCAGTTTACCTTTACTTTGACCTTTGACTTGTGAGTTGATATCGGGTCACTTTTAGCTCACAAAAAGTCAAATATCTGTCTTATGTACATGTAGTTGAGAAATCATGGAGATACACTGTAACACACACGGAAACTAACAGAGGCAAGAAAGCTATTATTGTGGATGGTTACACATATAGGAAGATAAATATTCTTAAAAGTGTGGATAAGATGTAAAGATGCGTTCATCAGAGAGACTGCGATACAGCATTGAAATATACAATGACTTCTTGACAGGTTTAGCCTTCTAACGGTAGAGGTATAGGTATTAAATATTAAATAATTAGTATCCAGAAATGCTATACTAATTTTCTGAAATGCAATAAAAATCTTTTGGAAATAATATACTAAAAGTTTCGGAAACGAAAAAAAAAATCTTCCGAAATGATACGCTGATTTTCGGAAATGCAAGATCTGGATATGCCTTCCAAAGCTATAAAAATCTCATAACGCCTCAAAAGGATAATTGCTATTTCCATTTCAGCTAAGGCAGTTATCGACAACAAACCACCAAAGACGTACATGCATCTTCATATTAAACTGAAGAAATTGCAGGTGAAGTTAGAAAACTTTTTGTATTATAAGATTTTTATCTATCATTTCTATAATTTCCCTTAAAGATGATAGTCCCTGGTTCTCGCATCATCCATGTCATGGCAAAGGATATTACCCAAAAGACAATAAAACAAATTACCAGTAACATTGTCATATCATAAGACATAAGACTGATTTCTTGTTCTTCGGATTTACGGCAGCCATAACCGATTTTTAAAAGAAATTATTTCAACTAATAAAACAATTTCTCCCATTACTTTATCATAACAAATCAGATAAGGGCCCCGATGTAAGATGAACCCAAGAAAAATAATTGGGACCGAATAAAAAGTCAGTAAATGTGGTAAGATACATTTTTACAACAATGAATTTTTAATCTTTTAAACGTTTAATAACCACAACTTCCGCTTAAGTTTGTTCTTACAAAAGAAAAAAAAAATGATAACAAAAATAAATAAATAACCATAAAATACAATAAAATCACAAGATCTATACTCTTCAGTAGAAAAAAAATCTTTTGGTAATAATTTAGATTTTTCAAACACTTATTATTTGTGACAGATGGAAGAAGAAAGGCTAATGACAGTTGAGCGTGAAAACAGAATGCTTCTTCAGAAAATGGCGTACATCATGAGATATGGCGGAAGGGTTGATAATCACAAACATGATTACATGAAGAAAAGGTATAAGGGGTTGCTAATAATTATGATTATCATAATCTTGAAGAAAATGTATTTTTAGTTGACATGAAAAAGCATTTGGACTATCAGATGGTATTTTAGAAAAAAAGTCATTTCTATCGCCTTCTCTGTGATTGCTGAAGTCAAATGTATTTCCGGTAAAATAGATTGAGTGAATTAAAAAATTTTGAATACTTCTAAAAAGATAATGAAATTCTCATGATTTTGTTTTCTGATACTGGCTTGAACCAGTAGATTTCGGCATGTCCAGTGATACAGCTTATAACATCAAAATGCAGAAAAAAAATTTCACTTATTCTTTGATTGAAACTTTTGAAAGTGGATTCAGGGAGCAATTATCCTAATTTATAACAAAAATCTACAAAACCGCAAAATTGCTTGAAACCAAACATGGCCTGAACGTTCCTCATAAGGTGCTGACCAAGTGTTGTTACTTTGGTGCCAATCCCTCATTCAAAATGGCCACCAGAGGACAGAGGAAATACATGCAAAAATCCTCTGGAGAACAGCTGAACTTTAGAATATGTTGACTTGTAAGTAGAAGGACCTTGATACAGAAAAAATTGGTTCCTACAAGGCTTATCACACTTCATAATGATAGGGACTTTGAGGTACATCAATAAAAACGGCTTGAATGCCAGGTGAGCGATACAGGCTCAGTCCTCTGAGCCTCTAGTTTAGTAGGGAAACCCTTTTAGGAAAGCTACTACTTGTAACATTGATTTTCGGAAACATAGGATTATCTCCCCTGACACAGCTCTGTTCTCACCATTAGATGACCATATTTCTGTGAATTATACCCCTCGCAACGCTCAGGGTAAAATTTCGACAGAATTACGGCGTAAAAGTGGTAAAATCTCCCAGAATCCACGTTCGTCCGTGAATTATTTCTTAATCAATAAACATACTATGATAAAAATGTTACTGCACAAGAAATGCTTATTTTGTCGAGCTAACGACTCATCAAAGGCCGAATCAAAGACATGCAGGTTCAATTGCCAAAATGAGTAAAAGGCCAAAACAAAATAATGTACACACTGTATATACAGGGAAGCGTAATTCGTACCACAGAATTTGTGTCCCCCACCACAACGCGTTTCGTGGGGGGACATAGAAATGGCGGTGTCCGTTCGTCCGTTCGCCACATTGATTTTGTTAGCGCTTTCAATTCTACATTTCTCGATAGATTTTAACCAAATTTATATTGATGGTGTATATTGATGATACCTTGATCAAATTTAAAAAAGGCGGTCTCGGATAATTTTTGTGGGAGTTACTGTCCTCGACTTAGTTTTTTCTTCCAACTTCTTGTTAGCGCTCTCAATTCTACATTTCTTGATGGATGTTAACCAAATTTATATGGAAACTGTATTTAGCCGATACCTTGAACGAGTTTGAAAACGAGCTCTTTCGGTTATTTTTTTGTGGGAGTTACTGCCCTTGGCTTATTTTTTTTCCCAATCAAGGTGAAGGTGAAATTCTTTATTCTTGTAAGCACTCTCAATTGTACTTTTCTTTATTCTTTATTTTATTAAGGTGAAGGTTAAATTCCTTTTTCTTGTAAGCACGCCCAATTATACATTTCTTGATAGATTTTAACCAAATTCATATGGAAGGTGTATATTAACGATACATTGATCAAGTTTGAAAAAGAGCACTCTCGGATAAATTTTGTGGGAGTAAGTGCCCTTGACTTAGTTTGTTCCTATTAACTTCTTGTTAGCGATCTCAATTCTACATTTCTTGGTGGATTTTAACCAAATTTATATGGAAGGTGTATAATGCTTTTCGTATTGCGAATAACGGCGGGGGGACAACTATAATGTTTAAGATTAGTGCTCCGGCATACCACGACTCTTTTCCGAACCCAAAATAAATTAATGCTTCAAGTCAGGGGAATCTCTGATAGTGAACAGCAAATTTATTCTAAACAACTGTAGTAAGTCAATGATTTCACATCATCCTACAATGAACCGTTGAAATACTTAGTTGTGTTCGAATATAAACCATTATCTTGATAAAGCATTTATATATATACGTCTGAACAATAACCCAACACTGTTGAAATCAGATTTTAATACTGTCAAATTTTTGTCCGCCTTTGGCGGTTGTCGAACTCGGATGGTTGAGACACTATGGTACCTATTTGCATAACACCATGTCCAGCACCCTAGACCACTCGGCCAAATCTGCTATATAAAAACATAGCTTTAGTGATCGACATGTAGCTTGTGTTAAACATGGCACGGGTGTAATAAAAATTAAAAAAAAATTATCCTGCAATCAAGCTAATAACAAGGGTAGAATAAACTTTAGTCGTATTAGGTCAATGACCTAATGAAATCTACTCGCTGCGAAACATGGGGAAAAGGCTCGCTATAGCTCGCCTTTTCTCATATTTCTAAAGCTCACCCAAATAAATTTTATATTTTCCGACAATGACTATGTATTATATATATACCTCGCTGGCATTTATATACATGTATATGTATGTATATATTTAACAGTTTAAATAAATCCAAAAGGCAAAGAGAACTTCTAAGAATAACTCATGAAAACCTGGCCATATTAAGTAGAATAACAGCCAAGGAGCCAAATTATAATCACCTGCAGTGGAGGCATGAATTTCGGGTAAGGTGAAGGTGAAATTAAAAATTGTTTATTTTTGGTAATGGAATGAATTAAATGAAGGAGTATGGCTGAATCTGATCATTTCGTTATTGGATATCTTGTTTAATTAAAACCACTTCGCATAATTCACTGTTTACAACCTGTATTTCGGAAAAGATGGTACAATTTTTGATTTCTCAGTTTTGCTTAGAACATAGGCCGTTTACTCAAACATTCAAGGATTTCAATATCTTGAAAAATATAATTAATGAGTTTTTTTTGCAATAAAGGTTTCCCTTCCGAAGATTTGTGAAGGATATTCCCTAAAGATCCTAATGCACTACAATTTAAATTGAATTTGGTTAAGAGTACCTTTTACTCAGGAATAAAATTCGTACCGTCTTTCTGGCGTTATCGGTTGTACACAGTGTAATAGTCTTCTTTACTACTTAAAAATATGCAACTATATAATTGACATTCAACGGAAATAGCACGTAGTTTTAGATCTCCCCCCCTTAAACGCCCCAGAAACTTAAAGAAATAGAACTTGAACATATATAATGTAAATATGCTTTTATGCATATTTGTTCATATAGCCTGTCTGGTGTATCATGTTTTGTTGTTTCTTGTAAATTAATTTAAACCAATTTTGAAGCGCAAAATGTGTACATTTCGTCAATTAAGGACTCATCAGTTGCGCTTAAGGCCTAAAATGACGAAAACCCAAAACAATAATTGCAAAACGTTGAAGAGAAAATTCAAAAAGCCAAAAATAATATAGCTTAAAGCATCTAAGGACACAGCTATGCTCGAGGAAGGTACATTTTGTAACAAGTCGGTCTTCTTGGAGGTCTATTTTAATTGCTATAGGATGACAGAAAAAGGAGTATTTTATTCGCTGAGCGTTCTCACAATCTGTTTTAGAGTATTTTGTACAGTGTTTTTTTTCCCGTATCTTTTCATAAATGCATGTTTTTCTTTATTGAAAAAGTTATAGTGAATCCGAAAATAAGTTGGTGAACTCAGAGTTCCGTATGGAAATTTAAACATTGAATTAAGAAAGAAAGAAATTAATTTTTATGTTTGCAAATTTATATAAGACCATACAAGTTCATTAATTTTGTCTTTTAGATAAACCAGCAGTATGGGTTGAACATATCCAAGTTTCCTCCTCATTGGAAACAAACAGAACAGCATTACAAAATCCACAAAATGCAACAAATAGCAGCCAATCAAAGAATTCGAGAACAGGTATTAGTTTTCACTATACAATTAGAATTTTATTTCTAGCTTAATTTCGGAAATACATGGGTCAATGTTTCAAATGTTTAACACTGATGGGTAAAATTTGCTGATAATTATGATTTCTGATCACAAAGCTGATTTATGCTGAAAGAGAGGATATTTGACATTTGATTTAAGGATGATCGCTGGTCTAATAGGAAATAAATAGGATTTGAAATAGGTGTTTAAGTTTGAGAGAACATATGAAACGTAAACAAATAAGCAAGAAAAAAATATAGGTTCATGTGCTCATTTTAGAGCTATAAAGCCTTGACAATTTGCAGGAAATAGGTTTTCTCTGGATTTTTCATTGTCTTTGCATTGACAACTTCAGTCTCTCAAAAATGTATGAAAAAATAAAAAGGATTTCGTAAGATTTAGTCAATTACCATTTTACGGTATATATGATTACATTATAAAAGAAAAAATAGGGGTTCATGGGCAAAAAAAAATCATGTTTAAGAAATGGATAATCTGACAAAAAGACCAAAACATGACCAGCATCCTTAAGCTCACCTTAATGGTTCAATGTGTATGCATGGACTTAAGCGGCATCTTCATCTAACCTTGTAGATAGCATCTTATGTGATTTTTAAGCGTAAATTTTGCACGAAGTTTTGAAATGTAAGTTACGAAAAAAATGAGCCGAAAAACTTGCTATATTCTTTTTTATTTTTGAAATGTTTAATTTATGACATGTGTCATATCCATTGAAATTCTACATTAAGGTAATAACTTGTCCCAGACTTGGGTCACTACAATGCATTTTCCACAATATTTTGAAAAAAAATATCTCATTTTCTTTGATACGGGTATTTTGGAAGAATCATTAAGTTCCCCGGACCGGCACAACTTCGTGATTCTTTACATATGTACATATTTGGGACTAAAAACCAAAATAAAGGGAAAATTGTGCATGACATACAGGTACAATTTCATATTTTGTGACCAAATTCAACTCAAAATTACAATTGGGTAGTACTACCTTTATCCACTTAGAAGTAATACAAATACTCATGAAATCCTTTAAATTGTTATTTTATTTAATTATTTTATTTGATTGTTGAAAATTTAAATATAGGGGATATCTTTTGTGATGTTATTGTTGTCATATGTCCTTAGCAAAGTCGCGATCGTTGATATATTTAAGGAAGGTCAAATCTGTTCTAAGTCAAAATGTCACAATACGAAAAACGATCTTAAGTCCTGCCTTTTTTAAGCAAACTTTCGAGACTGCCTTTTTTTATTACCTGGTGTTGTCCCGTCTTTTTTTCTGGGTATCGTGCCTGTTTTCCCACTACATTTTTCATCCTGCCTTTTTTTCTGAGGATTTTTGGTCCTGCCCTTTTTTCACCAAATTTTGCATCCTGCCTTTTTTCAAATTCCTTCCATGCCCCCCCCCTCCCCCCTTAAGAATCAAATGGTTGCTCCCTAAAAGCTTATGCATCGCGATATATTGGCATACTACAAAAAATATATTAATCAACAAAAGAGACAATGCACACAAAATTTTCAAAACTTGTCGTGTTGTTCTTACGTTTGTACTGCGTTATTTTACCTATCGAATCTTTATTTTGTGCAAAAATCATTGTGAACTCGTAATGCACAATTTTCGCCTAATTATAACTTAGATAAAAATTTAAGATTATCATCCACAAAACTCCTTTCTAGTGAATTTTGAATTTCAAAAAGCGTGTGTTATGAATGGTAGTGACTTTTTTTATTTTGACCCCTTAGTTCATAATTTCAAAGAATACGTGAATTTAGTTCGAAAAAGAGATCACTGTAAATATCAATTGGCATAGTAAAAAAAAACTCTATATAATTTTGTTTACACAAAATTGAAAAACTGTGTATTTTTACTTATGTTGACTAATATATTTACCATGTTTACATCTAATTTGAACTTTATCTTACAGGTTGAAAACAACCACACAGATCCTGAAGTTATAGATGGTCAACGAAGATATTCTTTGCCAAAGAAGTCTTTTCAGATTCCATAAAATATTAAACTCAAATTCCAGTGTTTTGTTCAATTAAGCATAAAAACACACAGACAAAGAAAAGAGGTACATGGAGAATGGATTTTGTGTGTTACAACACACTGAATCAATTCCCCATGTGCCTGTGGCAAAGATACCCCCATTAATTGCACATATTAATTTGAGGAAATTAGCTGTCAAAGGGCATACAGGGTTTATAGTTCTTTGACATTATTCCAAACTCAAATTTTCTTATAGATTCTAAACCCTTTTATTTTTTAATTAATTTTTACGATAGTTTCATTACACATGAAAATGATTTACGAGTGAAAAAAATCGACAATTCACTAGTGAAAAGAAAAAGCAAATATTTCACGTCACGACAGCTGAAATGTCAATGCAATGAAAAGCATAACAGGTTCTTTTACGACTTCAAAGTGAAGACTGACAAATCTTCAACGAGGTTTTGAAATTCACGTCTTTCCCGAGTGGAGCGCAGCAGATGTTAAAAACAAGTTTAAGATTTTCCAGTTCTTAATTTTTGAACGAGTATATATAAGTGCCTATTTTCCCGTAAATACTCGATTTTTAGGTTTCCTGTACCTATGTAAATTCATTGAGCACAGCCGACGAAGTTAAAATAAAATAAAGTTACGCCTGATTGGTCAAAAGGTTTGAAAAAAGAATTCTGAATGGATGTCACAACAGTGGGAGATCGATTAACGTGCAACCATCTTCCATGGGTCATCTCTCACTGAAAACAGACATTTACGGAAATGAAGTAATCTTAAAATTCGAATGCAAAAAACCTACACAAATGACTTAATGTGTCATTCGGTCACTCGTTGTAGAGTTTAGTTGTTCGATTTCAAAATTAGTTGTTCTATGAATATACATTATTACATTGTGATCGGTAAAATAACGTGAGTTCTGAGTAAAAGAAAATTCCGTAATGAACATAAAAGTAATATTTATCTCCAGAAAGATACATATAGATTCTCCTTCAGGTACGAGCGAGTTATAGAATTTCTCCACCCGAGATACATGTAGTTATTTTTTTTATTTTCAATACGCGAGCTTTTAGCGAGCTTCATAAAATCTAAAATGTAACTATCGAGGATGGAGAAATTCTATAATTCACGAGTAAATTGAAGGAGAATATGTTTCTCCTATGATTTTCAACAAAAATCTCAAATTTACATGAACGCCATTTCGGAACATCTCTAGTTTATCTTTCCAATAAACGTTAAAAAAAACGGCGGGAATTCCCATGCAGAAACTTAATCCTCCGGAACTGGTTAAAAATATTATGTATTTTTATCCCACCGATTAAACAGGTCAAGAATAGGAGAAATATAGATTCTCCTTCAGGTACGAGTAGGTTATGGAATTCATCCACCCGAGATAGTTAAATTTTCGATTTTCAACACGTAAGCCTTTAGCGAGCGTGTTAAAATCTAAAATTTAACTATTGAGGTGGAGAAATTCCATAACTCACGAGTAAATTGAAGGAGAATCTGTATCTCCTATGATTCTCGACAAAAACCTCAAGAAAATGTCGTTGCTATGTAGTTTGTTTACATAGACATCATTTCGGGACTTCTCTAGTTTATCGTTCCAATAACTGTAGAAAATAAGGGCGGTAATTCCCACGTAGAAATTTAATCACCGGGAAGTGGTTAAAGATATTATGTATTTTTATCCCACCGATTAAACACGTCAAGAATAGGAGAAATATAGATTCTCCTTCTGGTACGAGTGAGTTATGGAATTTCTCCACCCGAGATAGTTAAATTTTCGATTTTCAACACGCGAGCCTTTAGCGAGCGTGTTAAAATCTAAAATTTAACTATTGAGGGTAGAGAAATTCCATAACTCACGAGTAAATTGAAGGAGAATCTGTTTCTCCTATGATTTTCGACAAAAACCTCAAGAAAATGTCGTTGCTATGTAGTTTGTTTACATAGACGTCATTTCGGGACTTCTCTAGTTTATCGTTCTAATAACGGTAGAAAAAAGGGCGGTAATTCCCACGTAGAAATTTAATCACCGGGAAGTGGTTAAAGATATTATGTACTTTTATTCCACCGATTAAACACGTCAGGAATAGGAGAATAGGAGAAATCACATTACCTGCCCCCAGCACCATTGGTATACAAATCACAAGAATCACTTTTGAGAATAATCGATCATAGACATACTGAATCTTTTTAAGTATACTTCCTTTCCCAAGGAGTGGAGGGAGGGAGTACTGATTTAGCTCTGACCTTCGTTCCATCACTATTATAGAATAGAGTATGGAAACGGGGAATGTGTCAAAGAGCCAACAACCCGACCAACGAGCAGAAAACAGCCTAAGGCTACGATGGGTCTTCAACGCAGCGAGAAAATCCCGCACCCGAAGGCGGGCTTCAGCTGGCCCCAATCTAATTAAAAACCGATCTCTCATCGCTCCCGTTTTCTGATATGTCGCGTGGGAGATCTAACGAAACCCGCTTTGAGGTCACATGTGAGTGACCTCGTAGGTGTGTTTTGTTCGACCAATGAAATTGCGGCTTATGCGATCTTGTAAGTTGATCGTGTGGTAAAGGGATGTAACTCATTTTATTAACGAAGAAATCGTCAGTCCCCAGAATTCATAAACTTTTTTGATTGGCTTATTGATAGGAAGTCAACTCATTTGCATGTCATTATAAATTCATAAGTTCCAGTTCACTCACATGTGACCTCAAAGGGGATTTCGTTAGATCTCCCACGCGACATATCAGAAAACGGGAGCGATGAGAGATCGGTTTTTAATTAGATTGAGCTGGCCCCTAAACAATAATGCATACTAGTTCAGCGAAATGGATGCCACACTAAACTCCGAAACATAAAAATGAACCAAAATTGAAAAAACACAAGACTAACAAAGGCTAGAGGTTATGACTATTTGAAAGAAATGCTTTTTATTTTCACCTTAATGAAAATTTGAGATATTCAAGGAAAACTACATACACTTTTAAAAAAAGACGCACCGTAGGTCGGTAGGAATTCTAATATGACGCGCCTCTTTCGCTATAGAAACACAACCGTGTTCTATATAGAACAATTCCGTCTCTATTCACGACGTTATACCTTGGATTGTGACGTCACACTTTCGACTGTCATGTTAGGCCTTATATTTGTTAATATTCGACACCTCACTAACGCTCGGTGTAAAATATAAACAAATATATGGCCTAATCATGTTAAAATAACCATAGAGCATGGCACCAATGAATTATTTCTTAATTAGATGTACCAATAATGCACTACGAAAGTACTACATTTTTATTCATAGAATTGCAACATGGATGCCCACAAATATATTTCAGCTAGCTAGGATCCCAACACCAAATATGTTACAAATTAAAAGATATAACGTTAGGTTGCGTACTCAATAAAAAGGTTTAAATGATCCATCTTTAATGAACAACAATCTTTAGATTTTGGCGCGATAAAAAAACTATCCAAAAAGATCAGCAGATAAATGAGATAGAAGAAAAGACAACAGGGTTGCTCAAAATAAAAGGTCTTTAATTTATAAATATACTACACATTATATTATACACAGGTTTCTTAAAAATGATATATAAGTTTGTTCGAAATATACACGAAATGATATCACAGATTGCTTATTAACAACCATTTTCAAACATTACTAGCTGTTTGTTTGATTCCAAATATATTGCTATTTGGTCAGGATAGTATGATGCAACAATGGTATCATTTGTTTTTAATTTGGCTAAAATAGTCTCCTAGTCTTGAAGTTCATGATTTCAAGCCAAAAAAAAATCACAGACCACGTTTATTTATATTGGAATAACATTTCCATGGCCGCCTCGTGCTCACGTGCTTTGAGTCGTAATGCTGCAATACTTCCTGTTCTCTTTGGTTCCGGTAATCCTGGACATCCACCATAAAACGGAAACGGTCCTAACCCGTAAAACGGAAATGGCGGGAAAACAGGAAGTGCTGTTGTTGACAAATTCAGTGGCAGTTCCTGATCTTCATCACTCGAACATTCAACTTTTCTATTTAACTAGAAAAAAATTTACTTTAATGATTTTGTGTTGGCAAAAAGATAAAGTCTTATAAATACATTGGCAAAATATGTTATGGAAAGACATATTTACAATAGCAATCATAACGAAGGCCTTGTTTGACAATTTCATAAAACCTGGATAAAGTAATCTAAAGTAACTTTGAAAACAACATCCTTATCTAGCGCATAGTTCATAACATATGAGTTTAAAAACAAACAATATACCTGATCAGAAAATGTTTGTTTGTTTGTTTAGTAGGGGTTTTACGCCGTTTTCAGTACATTTGGTTATTTCCCGGCGTCCAGTTTTTATTGGTAGAGGAAGCCAGAGAGAACCATCGACCTTCGGTAGGAAAATTGGCAATCCTTGTCAATTAAGATCGGAGTCAAACACACCCCGCCGCAGGTGAGATTCTAACTCACAACCTCAGTGTTGACAGGCTAGTTATCATTAGTAGTCATGACGAACTACCTAGACCACTTGGCCACTGAGGCCCCGATCAGAAAATGTAATGTTGTATTATCTCACTATATATTCATAGCAATCGTATGAATACTACAGTGACCAAAATAAATTGAAACATGTGGCAAAAGTACAATTGAATATGTGCACTTTAAGCCGAAACTCGTGAACAACGGAATTTGGGTTAATGTACAAATTTACACGAGAAACTCGCACGTGTAATACAAACATAATTCAAAAAAATGAAGAAGAAAAAATGTTAACAGCCCTTTTATTGGTGTTCGTCCTCTTGCTAGTCGCTGTAGGGTCTTTAACATGGAACAATAAGCTCAGGCTATACAACAATATCAAGGGCCCTTTAAAAGCGGTACTGCTTGAAATTTACAGGTCACTGTTATATAAGACTTGAGGGATATACGAATATAGTGGCACCCTGTTTTAAATATCTTTGTTTTTGATAATTTTTTATGGAATTCTCAAAAATGATGTTGCCCGTCTTTGTTAGGGAGCTCCATTTAATTTTTATGGAGAAGGGTGTCAGGACCATGATTTTGGGCAAAATAAAAAGACAGAATCACTCTTAGGTGTGAAAAAGAATGCAGGACCTGTGTCAGTCAGGAAATTTTTTGGTTTAAATGAAAATAAATAGCAGCCAAAGAAAGCCAGAACCAATATTTCGACGAAAATAATAGGCAGGATCAATCATTTGATCCTAGCCCCACTCCCTCCAATAAAAAAAAATGGTTGCTCCCTTAGCATGATTATCTGTAATTGAAAAAATATCAGAAAGTACTATTATACCTGAATAGGATCTAGACGTAACGACAGTTCATCTTGTCTTGGTATACTGGATTTTGGTGCTGGAACAAAGTCGGTTTCTTTCAGATCATGCAGACCTCCAAAATTTCCAAGTTTTTCATATTTTCTCCATTTTGCTCTTCTGTTTTGAAACCAAATCTAGAGAAGGAAACAAACGCAATCCATTAGACAAACGATCCCAGAAGACAAATTAACAACCATAAGCACAACAAATAACACTGAAAACTAAAAATAAAAAAAACAGCATGAACTCCTATAAAGGCCAGGAGTAAACTCATGTGTTCCGGAAGGGTAAGCAGTTCCTGCTCGGTATACGGCACCCGTCGTGAAGTTCAACAAAGTTAATCTGGTGGTAGTCACAAATCGGTGGAGGCACATGAAACGCCACGACAGCGGGAACAGGCCGAAAGTAGACGACACACATTCGTCATCAACATGTACATTAATTAGTTCTTGTAAATTAGATTCTTAATGATTAGGGACATTACTTAACATTATAAACTTTTTTTCTCGGAAAAAAAGTTTTACCAGCGAAGCATTTAAGGTATTCTTGGTAGAAAATAGATATGATAGTCTTCAAACACTGATTAGATCTGCAGAGAATCGACAAATTTCCCAGTTTTATATGTGGAGTCCGCTCTGACGTCCCATTGCTCCGGCCCATTGTAAAACATGTCGTTTTACGTAAGAGGAATCTCGGACTAATAAGTCATGGATGATTTCTTGATTTCCGGATATTTTCGGGATCAAAAATATCTTTATACATGTATTTATAGCATAAGAAATGGCAAAATGCTGAAAGAGCTTCAAACATGAAAAAATAAATTAAAATTAAACAACAGGTGACTCGTGTTATTCCTTTTACAAATACAACCTGGTATATATGAAGCAAAGAAAATGGACCAAAATGTACCTGCACTCGTGCCTCTGGTAAGCCAGTTTTCTGTGATAACTCCTCTCTAGTATTTATATCCGGATAATGGGTTATTCGGAACACATCTTCTAACGTTTGAAGCTGATCCGCGTTAAACGTTGTCCTGATTCTTCGTTTCTTATAATGATCATTGGATACTGAAAATAAAAATATAGAGTACTTGAAAAAAAAAAGTTTTCAATTGAAATTTTAATATATATCTCTTCGGTCATTGGAGTAAATAAAATACTAACAATGGACTCGACCCTTACTTTATCAGACACATTATTATTATTATTATTATTATCTTTTGCATGAATTAAAAAAGAGCGATTTTGAAAACAAAATCAATTTTAATTTACCATTCTGAATGTTTTCATCGCAATACTGCTCGGTGTCTGTAATTGTCCTGTCTGTGCATCTTTCCTCTTTGACTTCTGCCCAGCATCCATCAACGTCATTGCTGTCGTTGTCAATTCCCGACGTCGCAGAAATTGGAGACAAAGCAGAATCTGGTAAAATATGATATACATATTACGTATATAGGGATACTAGTATTAATTCCATTTAGGTACACAGATATTTCAATCATTTTTCAGCCGCCTTTTTTTGTTGGAGAATTTGTTAATAGGCGTAATTTAACTGAGATGTAATCAAAATTTTGGTTTATTCGGACTTTAAAACCACTTTTCGGGGAAGAATGTACATTCATAGATTCAAAGCAGCGACCTCAGTATGATCATACAAAAACTAACTAGACGATAATTTAGTATTTGAAAGGAAATAACGTTAAATGTTAATCTTGAAATGATATACAGATTAAAAAATAACACACTCAAAAAAAGTAAATCAAAATTTTTTTTATTTAAAATACTCTATTTTTGACAGTTTTGACAATGGGGTGTGTTCTACCAACCAACACAAGCCTTGAATGCAGCATATGTCATTCTATTTTACAAAGTGCGTAAGACTTGTAAATGTTTCTTTTGATTTATACGGACTATTATGGTCAATCCTTATGGAAAGTATTTCATGGTGTTTCTTTCAAAGAAAATTCATTTAATATCTTCATAATTTACATGCTTTTATTCTTTAATTGGTTTGGTAAACGATCGTCTGCAAATCGCTGTAATGGCCATTTCAAGTGTCATTCGGAACACGTTGCTCGGGTCGTCTGAAGGACCTTTTTTCATTAGGTTCTTTGATCGTTTAAACATTATAAAACTAAAACTTCATTTATGGTGATTATTTCTGATAAGATAAAATATTGTGTCCAATATGAATGAACTAATATACTTTTTAAGAAAGATATAGAGTTTAAAGGTGCAAGGTTCAGAACCATTTACATACAGGTGTGAAGTTTTCGTATTGGCCATTTTGATCACGATTATTTACTTTAACCTGAAAATGATAACTGGTTACCTGAACCTAGTAAAAGCTGAATTTTCCGAAACGACATTTTAAATCGCTTTATATAGAAAACTGATTCGTAAATGTGCAAATTCTTACTAATGATGAAAGGACTTCAAATATTTTTTGGCAAAGAATTAAGGCCCTTAGGTTATCCCTTGACTGGTAAATGAATGGCTTGTACGAATGATATTACAAGGAATGAGACTGGTTCGACTAAATATGTTTTAGAATAGCTCTTATATGTGATCTATATGGAGTCGGTTTCAAAGAAAAAATTACCTACACTCTTAAATTCCGATGGTTTTATTTTTCGCTTTAAATTCTAATCCACAATTATCCAGCGTTGTTGCGATCACTTTTAATAAAAACTGTTATAAAGTATCACAATAGCTGCTTTAGAACAGTTCTCCTGACAGACGTATAACTACATTTTTGTATACTGACCAGATCAGCTCTCCGATTTAGGACATTGTCTGGTCCTACAACAAAAGCTCGCCTTAAGGAGAGGTGACTAGAGATAGGAGAGTCGACTAGAGATGTGAAAGTATCGAGATGTCGAAGCCGAAACTGGAAGCAAATATGCCTGACAATGACATAATGATAATAATAAAAATAACAATGTTATGCGTAAGCAATGACTATGCCAAATAGTGATCAGAGTTGTAAAACATTATTATATACATGTATAAATATGAGATGCTTTTGAAAGACTCAGTGGTACATTTAACTATCAACTTTCCCGACGATGCCAACGTTAAATGTCATCTTGTGATTGCAATTTAATTTGTTTACCAAAGATAATGAACAAATAAATAGGTGTAAACATAATTTGTAAACACGAGGTTTTAAGTTATTATGAAAAATCAGTCGAATTATGTATTGACATTACAGAATTGTAACAATTAAGAATAGTTACGATTTTTAAAGTATGACTTGAAAGATTTGTTATTATGTCGTGAAATACAAAATGTACAGAAAATAATATTTATATCAACAGTTCGAAGGTTTAACCGTCCTAAATATTCATGATTTTCTATTTCGCGGGGCCTCGGTGGCCGAGTGGTCTAGGTAGTTCGTCATGACTACTAATGATCACTGGGGTTGTGAGTTTGAATCTCACCTGTGGTGGGTTGTGTTCGACTCCGATCTAAATTAACAAGAATTGCCAATTTTCCTACCGAAGGTCGGTGGTTCTCTCCGGGTACTCCGGCTTCCTCCACCAATCAAAACTGACCGCCGCGAAATAGCCAAATGTGCTGAAAACGGCGTAAAACCACAACTAAACAAAATCTATTTCGCCTTCTTGGAAAAATTACGTCACTCCATTTTCTCTTTTAACTCATCCACAATAACGCAGTAGTTAATTTTTTTTAGCGTTTTTGTCCTGTATAAGGGTGAAAAATTCAAATTAAAAAGATGTGTATAAAATCCGCCCTTGTTAAGTGAAAAAATTAATAAAATAATTTATTTATTTAAACAAAGACATTTTATACTATTTAGTGTCACCATATGAAGGACATGCGTAAAATTTGTTTAAACTGAAGCATGTATCATGTGTGAAATACGAAGCGAAATGTGACAATTTATTGCCAAATAAACAATGATTTGGTTTGACAATTCTATAGCTTTAGAGTAGTTAATATAAGAATTACCAATATTTCATCCCATGATATAACTTTTCCTTTTAAATCGTTCTTGAGATAATTTTACGTAAAATTATGACTCTCTATTTCCTGCTCTTGACCCGCAATGATCAGCAAAAATTTAGAAATAAATTTATGGTATGTTGTATGTCTATAAAATTAAATGTAAATCAAGTTTCATTTACTGAAAGCTGACCTAAAATATTTTTATTTTTTTTATCCCCAATAGCACTCAAAAATTTTAAAATCCACATTCAGGAAAATACAAAACGGTTAAACAGAAATGATTTACATTTATTGTTTCGGAAGGTCGTAATTCGTGGTTTTTCGAAACAAACAGACAAAACTGCAACGTGCAGGTCAAATTTTTATTTTCCGTGCACCCGTACTCATATCTCCACGTTGGACCTTCTACAAAAGGGCTCACTATATTGAAAGTCCCACACCTTGGTTTATATTAACTTCTTGAACTGTGTAAAGCGGCTAAATATATTAATTGAATAATTTAGTTTAATTTTTATAGACTTCTTTACAACTGTGAAATTATGAAATTACAAAACTTAATCATGTTAATGTTAAAGAGAAACTTTGTTGGCTTTGACTTTATCCCATTAGGTGATTTTAGTCGAGCCTACATTCCGTCGTCGTCGGTGTCGGCGGCGTCAACATTTACATTCACTCTGTGGTTAAAGTTTTTAAACATTAATAACTTTTTAAAACTATCCTGGATTTTTACCAAACTTGGATGGAAGCTTGTTCGTGATCAAAAGATAGTATCCAGAGAAAAGTTTTGTAAAACTATTTTCCCATTTTTCCGTATTTTACTTAGAAATGGACTTTTTCTCCTAGTTAACATTACATACAGTCTGCAGTTAAAGTTTTTAAAACATTAATTACTTTCTTAATTATCCTGGATTTTACCAAACATGGACAGAAGCTTGTTTATGATCAATAAATAACATGTAGAGAAAAATTATGTACATCCCACTATTACACTAAAAACATAGACAACAGGGAAAGCAGGCTAGACACTGAATTTTTAACAATGCAGCCGAATTAATACCAATCATTTTCTAGGAATTTACTATTGAATTTGAAGGGTGCGGTATGATTCACTGTCAATGCTCAAACCTTGGACTTTGGATACCAAGATTTGTTGAATTTCAAATAACTTTTTATAGGTACAAATGTAGGAAAAAGTAGTTTTCACAAACCGTCTCTTGTCTATTTTTATGTACTGTTATAGGTTTATTGTAAGGAATATGTCGTGTTCCTTTGGGATTTGTAGTTGCATTTGTTCAATGTGTACAACCGGTAACGCAAAAAAAACGGTACAATGTTCTATTTCTCAGGTTTTATTCTTTCAACAAGAGAAAGATTGAATGCAATTGTGTCCCTAGAGGTCATTAAACCAAGAACGTGTTTAATATATGTTTTCTCAGTATACTTTCATTATCTGGAAAAAATATTCTTCTCGAATATTTGAAATAATGACCGTCCTTCCCGTTTTTATGTACACGTGTATTTATTTATCTATTTATTCATTTATTTAATTATAATTCCACAGACCTTTAGAGTTTTTATTTCAACTGAAACAGCAACCATGGCAATATCTAAAACTATTCTCTAATTGAAATGTAAAGTTTAAAACCGTAAAACAAATTTAAGAATTCTGATTTTGATACCCAAAATCGTCGATTTAAAACTCATCGGTTTTGCTTAATCTCATCGACAGATGAATTAACTCAGTTGTGATACCATATTTTAATAACATTTTAAACTGAGTATCTCAGTTAGAATAAGAATATAAAAAAATGTGCAAAGATATAGTGTTTTGTTTCATCAAATTCTTGAATTAAAAAGAAACAAAATGTGAACATGGCATACACTGGCGAGACTTTTTCTTAAAACAAATTACTACTTTTGTCAATGATGAAGCAAGTTTTCCTCGTATTGAAAAGTTTTATTCATTTCTAGATAAATTTTCTAAAATTGATTTTGAAAACAATATTTACAAACACGAAATAAAAAAAAAACAAATTGTTGGTTGAAAAATTATTTATTTTTGATTAATTCAAACAAATGATGATGATGATGATGATAATAATGATAAACTTACCAGTTTCCTGATTATTGTCTTTCACATCCTCTTCGGAACATCTATTTAATATGGAATCAATCGAATGTTTTGTCACAAACTTTATAGGTAATTCTGGTGCAGATTTGGTAACTGCAGATTTTGTCATGTTTGCTTGTTCATCTGTTTGTATTTTCAACATGTTACAAAACTTAAATTTTTTTTTTATCAAATTTTAAATCGGATGTCTTTTATATTAATTCTCTTAGATTTATAAGAGCCTAGATCAAACTGATTTGTCACAAACACCCTTTAAGACGTTAGTAGCATTTTCAGAAGAATTTTCTCAATAAATATTGCCTTTGTTTACATAGAATTGTGATACAAGTCATAAATTTTCAATTGTACAGTTATAATTTCTGCGAGCTTCTCTCGGAGTGGTCAGAATTTCAAGTGTTTGTTTATTCAAATAAGGATCTTTAGCTAGGTATATATTCACATCAAAAGTTAATTCGTTGAGGTGAAACTTTCTAAATGCTAAGTTAACAAACATAGTTCTTTGATTCTCAAGCTGTTCTATGATTAAACGTGATTTTTAACATCAAATATGTTTTCTTTAAAAAAGAAAAAGAAATATGTATCTTTTATCTTTCACTTTGAATTAAGCAGAAAACTCTTTTCATTTTTCGTAAAAAAGTTCAATGAACAGAAAATAAAATAACATAAGATAAAATGAATAAATAAATACAATTTTTCCGAATGTAAAATAATAATAGTAATAATAATAATAATAATAACTGCATGTTAATTGTAAAACTTGTCGAATAAGCTTTTAATAGAATATTTTAGGTGTAAAACTGAATTAAATATTATTATTTTGAAACAATTTTTGTTATCTAAATTAATATGGAAATCATTATTTTTTTTTCGTTAAAAATATGAAAATAAAGTTGATGATAGACTATTCGGTATAAAAATGAAAATATATCAAATATATTTTTTATCATATATACTAATTTTAGTATAAAATAATAACAAAATGTTGAATGATTATATCAAGGAAAATATAATTTTTCGGTAAATTTTTGCCCTTTCTCCTCATGTAAAATTATTGTTTAAATTTTTATGTGACGAAAACATACAATGATAAAACTATAAAAGTATAAATCGTTTAAAACTAATTCTAAAGAATTATCTTCTCCAATCATTAGACGGTTTTATCTCTTGGTAATTGTTCCCCTTGGTTTCTTGGTATACTTTCTATACCGGTAGTTCTGGACAAAAGCATAGACATGAATGATAGCGAACTTATAACTAACTGCCATGTTGTAAATGCCATAATTAAAGAACCTTTAAAATTCATTGTGATAAAACTAACACGTTTTCAAATTTATGTAAAGTTTTATCCTTGAATGACGGTATCAGTTGTTTTTCTTGCTATTTTGGCATTTGGTTATGCTTTTTACGATTTGATTTTTTTGCCAGTGAAAGAAAGTGATTCGGGGTTTTGGAATTAATCTTGGCATTATTCATGATTTTGTCGCCATTTTGTCTCAGTATATTTCACCACGGGTTCATGATTTTGTCGCCATTTTGTATATTTCACCATGGGTATCTGTTAAAATGTAGAAATAGGCACAAGAACAAAATAAATTTGTGGGTTTCAATTCATTTGGTCACATTTGAATCTAGGGACAAGTGCGCTTAGAGAATAACTATGAATTTGATTTTATGGGGCTGATGGAATTTGAAAATACCAGGCTCCAATTTTTGTCGAAAAAAAAACCAGAATTGAATATTACTCAAGAACTAAATCGTATGGATTTTTGAAAAAACACCATGCGCATGGTTTCCGCCTGTTAAAACGCGTGTTTGGTCCCTCTAATGTAAAAATAAAGCGGTTTTTTCATGATTTTTATTTGACAATACGGTCATTTTATTTTCCAATAATTACATTTGATTTGAATTTCATTGAATCACGGAAATTGTAAGATTGAATTCTTGTAGTAGTTTCAGAGAGTAGCAAAGTTTTAGAATCTTAGAATAAAAAATAACAATCCAAAGATACTAATATTAGATATAGTTAATTTATACTATGCTGTATACGACGCATTTCAAGGAGTTACCTCTCATCAGCAGCATTAAAACCGAAACATTTGGAAGACCAAAAACCAAACTTATATTAAACAAGAAGTACTCAACCAAAAATACCGAAACAGGAAGCCAAATTCCAGCTAAGGAGATCTACCATGTGCAATACAAGGAATGAACCCTTAGTATTTCTATTATTTTTGAATTTTGCTAAATACTGGTAATTTCTGTAACAAATCAATGAATAATCATGTCAGACAAGTCTGACGACTGGGTTGGCGAATACCCTCGGGGACCTAGGGTCCACCAGCAGAGGCATCATCCCAGGAGTTTCAAAATAACAATCCAAAGATACTAATATTAGAAATAGTTAATTTATACTATGCTGTATACGACGCATTTCAAGGAGTTTATCTCTCATCAGCAGCATTAAAACCGAAACATTTGGAAGACCAAAAGCCAAACTTATATTAAAGAGAAAATGTGCTTCGAACAACCTTTTTACATGCCAATGAAACAACAACAAAAAAGCGTTAAATTCTGAAATGATAGGATTGGAAATACCCAATTGTGGTAAAATACACAATGAAGCAAATACAAGAAATCAACAGTTCGTTTATTGATATTCAATTAATCTTTGACTTTAAGAAATAATTTATGGCAGACATACATTTGTTGAAGATTTTAATATGGGAACATTATTTGAGCCAAATGTTACCCAGAGCGTTATGGAGGAGTAAAATTTAAGCAATAATGTAACCCATGTAAAAATCTAATACAAACGTATGGCTGTCATGAATTATTTCGTTTCTAATATGGCAAAAACGGAATAAGGTAAACGATGCGGTACTATTAATGGCAGAGATTTTGATTTTGCAGATTGTAAAAATGAGTCGAAACGGTAGAAAGTACATAACATAACTCTTAAAAAAACATTCTTTTCATTACGATTTATTGCATTATGTAGTATAAAAGCCCAAACTGTTGAAGATCGTTTGGTTTTTTATTTAAAAGAATGACGTTATAATTTTGACTATTACGTCAAACGCGTGCCGCGAGTACCCGTGATAAATCGTAAATTTTCACGCATCCGTATTTGCAAAGCGAAAGCAGCACGACATATTAGAATTCATGAATTTTCGTACTAGTTTGCAGAGAAATAAAACAAGCCGTTGTAACTTGTAAACGGTAATAGAGTTTATTTTCATACTAAAGAAATATTACAAAGTCATGTAATTTAGTTTTTTCAGTTGAACAGGTGATAAAAAATTTAACGTATCCGGCTCTTATTGTCGTCCATTCACAATGTATGACGTCATAACAGCTATAATGTGTACCGCTATTGAAAAAGGATGACTTGCGAGTTTGTCTTTATCAGTACGATGCAATAAAAACAACATGAAAAATGCATTTTCATTAAGATAATCATTTATCGAATAAACATTTAAATCTGCTTCTTAATCGTTGCACTGACGTAAAAAATCCCGCTTTTAATTTAATTCTACAGTACTGTTTTTCTACCTAGTATAGTAGATTCAGCATTAGTAATGACTCTATTCAGTATCAGAGTTTCGGCCTATGACATTGGAGTATGAACGAATTAAACTTAATCCAAGAATGCTTCAGCCTAAATCTTAATATTTATTGAGTGGTCTGTTAACAAAAAATTACACAACAGTTCATTCCATATTTCCATGCATATTCCTTGTTGCATTTGATTGTAATCATGGCTTCTGATCTGAATAGTCTGGTTTTCAAATTAAACTTCTTGCATCAGCCTGTCAAAAGTGAATCTAAATACGAAACTTAAGAAATGGTATTAAATTTTTATTTAATGCAAGACTGAAACTCTACCAACTCCTTATGTTTTTCATTATTGCATATACTGTTTGTACGACTTTATCACCTAGCTGTTCTCTAGGGGCTCATACCGAGAAACGACTCTTCTGAATCTGAGTAACAATTTTTAAATTCTAATAGTATAGAGAATCGTTTAACTCTTTGTTGTGTTCATGTTTGTGTTTTGTGCTCTTCTATGTTGTACGGCGTTTTGTCAGTTGGGTTACTTTGATTGATTGGTATGTTATTGTTGACCTTTCCTGTTATCCATTTGTTGTTTATATAAATATTTATTTTGATAAATGACACATTTTTAATTAATTGGCAAATAAAGAATTCTAAATGGAAAAATTCTAATATTTATTATAATCAAAGCAAGATTCCGCCACGATTGAACGTTGTATAATTTTTAAAAAAATTATATGCCCACAAAATGACAATACAATTGTAAAAATAACAATAAAAAAATGTTCCCAAGACTAACTGGCGAGGATCTTAAAACAATGTGTTCATTTTATAACTGACTTTAATTTGCTACTTAAAAAATATGATGAAATTTATTGTAAAATTATTGAATGCACTAGAGAGTTTCTTGTCAACGAAGGATAATTTACAAAATACAAACTTTATCTGCCACTAATTTGAAATTTATTAACATTTCGTGAGCATAAAAGATCTCAAAACGTACGATTCGTGACTGTCAGCGCTATGCAAAGGGTCAAGTATACCAAATTTTAACGGCGTCGATCGAATTTAAAACTCTTAAAACGTTATTCATTTTTCAATAAGTCCCTTATCGATATATATATATTTAATGTATACTTTGGTTGAAGCTATATATATGCCACAAATCTTAAAGTTATCAATGACATTTAAAATGATAAACTGTTCAATTCTTCAAATCAGCGTAGATATACATACTTATAAAATCATGATAAGGCACTTAAGGGTTGTCAATAAGTGATCATTCTTTTACTTTTATCGCTAATTCCTAGTAATTTAACGGGTTTATTTTGCAAATAAATACCAAATTATTATTTACAACACATAAGAACGCTTGTAATTGACATATTAAATTCAGTTATAATATACGAATAATAGAAAACAATTGGTCATTAAATAGGAGCAATTTAAACATAAATTTTTAAGGGATGCAAGTTCAGCCTTGCGCGCTAAACTAATCTTGAAGAAATTCTGAAACTAAGAATTCTTGGACATTTCTTGAACAAGTACATGCAAAATAAAACAGACTTGCACTGAACACAGGCCCTTTCAACTAATATCCTTTTGTATTCTATATTTGTCCATCTGTATTGAATTTTTGAACATTTGTATTCTATAACTGTAAATCTGTATTATATTTTTGACTATTTGTATTCTTTATTTTTCCATCTGTATTATATTTTGACCATTTGTATTCTATATATGTCCATCAGAATTGTAATTAAACCATTTGTATTCTTTATTTTTCCATCTGTTTTATATTTTTGACTATTTGTATTCTATATTTGTTCCTCTATATTGTATTTTTGGTCATTTGTATTCTATAACTGTCCATCTGTATTATATTTTGACCATTTGTATTCTATATATGTCCATCAGAATTGTAATTTAACCATTTGTTCATAATTTTCCTTGTGACGAATGTTTTCTTAAACGAACACATCATTTTGATTATCGAATACAAATGTAAACGCATTACAGAAATGCGAACGACATAACATACAATACAAATAAATATAAATATATGAATATAAATTATCTATGAGTTATCATAGAATACAAACAAAAACTATACAACTCAGATGAATAAATTTAGAAAAGGGAAAATAATGAATTTTGCCATTATGATATTAAAATCTTTACCATGCAGTTTTCGCCAATTTCGCAATTTGAGTTCATGATCTTTTAGATCTTTTATTTCTTTACAAAACCACAACTATAAAATCAAAAACATGAATGAAAACTTGAATAAGAAAGTAATCCTTATCAAGTTGAACATTAAAAGGCCCCAATAAAACAAGATATCTTTCGAAGATGTCCACAGGTGACAAGTTTCAATTTTGACAATTTAAAAATTTATTTTCACTTCAAAGAATCAAACTCTTCTTATTATTAAAGGTCAAAATTTAAACTGGAAATTAAAATGGGAATTAATATTCTGTTAATTTTGAACACATTATAAAATTTTAAGCCAAAGTATCTTTTATGCATAATTAATTCTTATCAAGTGACTTAATAAAACTATTGATGTTTTTATTCATTTTCTATTGAATTAAATTTGTCGTTAAAAGTTAAAATTACATAAGTTTTTATTCACATTCATATTCATGTTACGGGTGTCGTTAACGAGGCAGGACATGCTTACCCTTCCGGAGTACCTGATCTCACTACCGGTGTTTTATGGGAGTTCACATTGCTCGTGCTTAGTTTCTGTGCTGTCCTGTTCTAGTTTTGTTTAGTTTATTATACGGTTATATTCTTTTAGTTATACATGTATCCTTGTCGCGTTTGTTTGTTGTGTTCCATTCTCCTGACTTTGTCTTTTCTTTGGACTTCGAATTCGTGGACTTTTCCCACTGTTTTGTCGCTTCGGTATTCTTTTGCCGATATATAATATAATATTATTTGAAATGAAACGGTGAATTTGATTGGTAGAATAGGTTAACATATATTGTATAATCTAGTTTGGGTACTATGGGGTCAAGTATTTAAGGATTGACTGTAATTTGTTTCAGTCTATGAAGAAATAGCCCCAATCACGTGGTGCACAGCGGGTTATTTGAAAGTGTGCACCGTGTGTATTGAGTTTATTTCGAATAGACTGAAAACAAACTTACTGCCAATCCTTATAATTTAATTCCAATGGTTGTTTTGGCGTCTAAAACGTTAGGATTCCCTTTAACGATGTCATAGTAGAAAAAAAATTTAGTTTATGATATGATAGACGAAAAAAATTTGACCAATCAAATGACGCGTTACATCCAATGTTAAATTATTACTACATATATACCCAATTTAAATATTCCTGGGCTAAGCAAATGATTGAAATTATTCTTCCTCTATTGTCTGATAAAAAAATCTTGTAATTAAATTACAAGGATTGTTTTAAATTTTGAAACATTTTATACTTGTATAACCTTCTTTTGCAAGTTTATTTCCTCTTTACATAAACCGCTTACTGTGGCGTAAAACTACTTCAAAGCAGGTTATATCATATAACTTGCTTAAAAATTGAATATAATCCTTAAATACTTATCATAATTATATCAATTTCAAAGAGGAAACACCCACTATTCTTTTCTATATGTTGAATTTATTTTTCAATTTTCTGAAATTCTCGGTCTTTTCCTCCAAATCATTTTCCATTTGACTCTTGATTTTCCAGTCTGTTCCTCTTCCCACCTTTTCACTACCCCGCATTCCTGGTTTTATCTTCATATTTTCTCCCAACTTCTTCATTTCGTTTTCTCTGCTCCCTTTTATGAACTTAATTTTAATGTTTACTGGATAAAATACAACAAAATGAATTTATGGTTTACGTCACAATGTATTTTATAGATATAATAATTTTGTCTGAAGTAGATCATGAATCACTAAATCAACATATTATACTTTTTAATCGTCTAGAACCACAAAACATGTTGTTAGTTGTTAGGTATGAAAGTTTCGACACGTATGATATTCGTCATGTTCGTTGTTCTAAGAGTTTTCATGTGTTTAGAGTTCATGCTAAAATATATACACAGTCTAAGCATAAATGGCTTGCTGACTTCACATCATAAGAAGTGACTATATAAGTCGGTTGCAATCATTCTGCATTCAGGTATAATGTGTATTATGCCATTAAAAATATTATAATCAGTTGCCGACAATACTGTTATCTAAACGACTATCCATGCAATACTTTTTGCACTATGCACGAGTCATCATTCAAGTGACGAAAATTGACATTATGATGCATCAAAATTGGTATGATACTCTAATGACTAATTAAGGAGTTCCTGTTGTTCATTGTTTTTTTTTTTTTTAGTTTTCAGTGTTTATTTGTTGTGCTTGTGGTTGTTCATTTGTCTTCCCGTGTATGTCTGTCTACTGGATTGCGTTTTTTTGGTTTGTTCCTTAGGTCTATTTATCCCATTAAAAATTTGTTTTGTTTTTTTTTTTCTAATTTGACCTTTTCCTTAATTGAAATGGTCAAAGTAAGCGACAATTGCATTAAATTTTGTTTTTGCCAATAAACTTACTTCCATCTGGATAACCACCCCCCTAAATGAAAAAAAAAATCATACTAAAGTGAAATCTCGGCACAAACGACCTTCTCCAACGAAAACATGGAAAAGTAACACTACTGACCGCAGTTCATTAAAAGAAGCTACTGTGTAATCTAAATGATTAATATCACGATGGTTTTCGCACATTTCATTTTAAGTGGAGATGTTTTGGAAATACTTACAAAATACTAAAATATAATTTTATGCCATTGCAAGAGGCCATGGGACATTATCGCGATATCTGAATCCCCGAACACCTGGGTAATCAATTTAAACACAACTCTTGAAATAGATCATTGTCAACAAATAGGGTCAATCCAAATTAGATTTATTAGAAAATTATTGCTTAGTTCAAATAAAGCCAAAACAGAGAAATTTAAAAATAACGCAATATTGCGGGTAATAACACTAATAATTTTTAATTTTCCTTTTGATATTAGGAAGCCGGGAATGGACATGTCGAAAGTTCCCACCAGGTGTTTGAAAAGTTTTAAAACATCAAAAAGTCAAATACTTGAAAAGTCTTGTTGAGATAAGAAAATATAAAGTAAACCAAATAAAGATTATTTGTAGTAAAACCCATGTTCAAAATCGAAACTGGCAATGAATGAAAAACACAACATATTACAATAGTTTCCAGCATAAATTGTCTAATAGTTTATTTTATGGTGTACGACAACTTACCCATTGTATCTACATTTCGAACTATTCATTGGTTATTAAAAATTCATTGAAGTCTTTAAGTTGCTATTTCTTTGAGGTGAACGACAGCACAATAATTACATGTACTTAAAATTTTTCTGTAAGTATTTCGGTTCATTCCTGGCTGGTCTTGTCCTGTTTGACCTATCCGTCAGAACATTTCTGTACTGAG
Organism: Mytilisepta virgata; assembly: GCA_028015205.1. Taxonomy (NCBI): domain Eukaryota; kingdom Metazoa; phylum Mollusca; class Bivalvia; order Mytilida; family Mytilidae; genus Mytilisepta; species Mytilisepta virgata. Next base: position 20,035,544 of record CM051515.1, read on the forward strand.
ACGGTTTTCGACTTTATCTCTTTGGTAATTTTCATTTGAATCAGAACCGCCTCGGTGGTCTCGTGGTAGGGTGCTCGCCCCGAGTGCGGAAGGTCGCGGGTTCGATCCCCGGCCAGGTCAAACCAAAGACATTAATATTGGTATTTGCTGCTTCTCCGCTAAGCACGCGGCATCTAAGAGTAAGAGCAAAGACTGGCCGGCTCGGAGTCAGTATAATGTGTCCGAGTGAGGTGATATGTCTTCCTGCGGACAATTACCTCGTGAGCTAGCACATTAAAAATCCGATTGAGCGTGTCGGTCTAGTACAAAGCAGGGATCATATTCATTATCATATCAACATGTTCTCGTCCTGAAATGCACCTGGTTGCCACTGGACGTTAAACAATAATTCATCCATCCATTTGAATCAGATCTACTACATTTTAGGCCGGATAGTCCAGGGGGAAAATCCGATTATTAATTTGGTGATGTACGCGGGCGGCTCCAAAAAGTGATGAGAGAAAACCCTATTTTCTGTCAATCACAGAGCTTCTTTTTATTTAATGTTTTGGCATTATTGTCCACGTCATTGCTGGTGGGTCTGGGTTTGAATATACAGCGCATCGTGTAATGATACATGTGATAAAAGTAAAAGCAATAAAGAAGGTTAGGGACATGAGGGAGAGTAACTCATTTCAATAAAATGACAAAAACACTAAGTTAACGATTCTATAACCTAAAATACTAGCCACTGAACTGGTGATAAATTAGGATTTCACCTGTCATTTGAATAGATACGAGCTATTTTATGGTTAACAAACGGGAAAATATAATTTTTAGCATTAACATTAACGTAAATTTGAATACACCAAATAGAGGGTATCGATACTTTACGTAAAGACAAGAAAAGGTTTGATGCATCAAGATTTATGTTGCCCGTGTTTCCGATTTTAATATTCAAAGTTATCTCACTCAAAATGTGTCATGTTTAAAGGTTAAAAAAATACATAAATGATACTTCTAATCCCCACGTTTCTTTCCTAAATGCTTTATTCTAATTTGAACCGAGTAATAAATTTTATGGAAATGATAATTATCTAATTCTATTGTTATGTTTTAGCACGTGCAGTATGTCAAGGGTACATCTTCTAAAATGACCGTGTATCTATACATTGTATTTTGTAAGTTTCTTGTTATTTTTAATAGCGGATGATCTTTCTATTTTCGTATTTGTTTTTTGTTCAGTTTTACTTTAAAAGTGAACTGCAGGTTTAAGACATGGTGTTAGTTTCGAATTTTTGGCTGACTTCCTGTTTGGCGACACTTTCAAGTGGTTGTCACTGTCAAATGATATATGCACATGACAAGTTTTGACAATAGAAATCGAATTATACTGAATAGATTGAGACAAAGCCATAAAATCAGTAACACATTTTATTTAACGTTAGCTGTGGAGGTGTCAATAGGTTTGATAACGGAAAGTAAAGAAACCACTTATATCTTTAATTGCCAATTTTATCTACTTCAAGGAGTATATTACTGAATTTAGGGTGTCAATTTCTGCGCTTGTGAGAAAACACTTGATACTTTCTCGGGTAGCATGAATTTGTTTGTCAAATTAATAACCGAATTAATGACAAACAGCGTTATTAAAAGGTTATTATTACGTCATAGCTTTGAAGAGATGTATTAAGTTGAAATTTATTTCAAATTTGCACATATTAAAATAATGCTTTTATTGGTTGAATTGACGTTTGAAGTATGTGAACTAAAAAGTGAGCTTTGAAATTACGTGTAAATTGCTAATATAAATTTAGTAAAATTTTACGTATATTTGTTGTCAAATAAAAGTAACCGCATAAACACCATTATAAAGTAAAAACACAATGCTGATGTTTTTAGAGAAAAATCCCACAATCAAACTTTCGCGCAAGCATTAAAAAAAGGTTTTGAGCTGCTAACATCTGTTTTTTTCCTGCTCGGACGCATATTTTCGAAACTCGGAATCTTTAAGTCCGCGATTCACTGGAATTTCAAATCCGCAAATTTAGTAAATTTTTGTAAAAAAAAATTATTCGAAATTTTAGTTGGATTTTTTAGGAATTCACACTTTTCTATGTTCTATTAAATTTTTTTCAGTAATCGAATTTTTCCAAATTTTAAGCCGTTCGAAACGATGTGACATTAATTCATCCATTGAACTTAAAATGAATTCATTCTGTCTCACTCAAATTTTTACCAAAAGATATATTGCAATCTATATCTAGTAATCACAAAACTTCAGTATGATTAAATAACCACATAGAAAATAAGTACGCTGTATTATTGAACCATCTTGTTGTAAAGTCGTTATATCAGAAAATTCCCCCTAAACCGAAAGTTGCGGCTCGAATTTGTCGTAAACGAGATAAAAAGAGTGGTAAGCTGGTTCTCTGTAAATCAATCGGTTTATATGAATATTTTTCTCATTTTCCAGGAGATACAGACCGTGGTATGTAATAGTTGCATTTTTTGCAATACAAATGGAAAACAATTTGCTTCAGCTTTATCATGTTTATGTTGAAAAAAGGAAAACAAATGTTAATGAATATTCTTCAATCATTGTCTCTATAAATAGTGGTATCAACCAAGGATGAAATCAAGTTAAACCTCCATATTACACGTAATGAAAAAAAAAACAAATCAGTTGATTGTTATCTATTATAAATATATAAGAACGAATGGAGCGGGAGGTATACATACTCTCATTACAAACTTTTAAATTAAGAAATGTAGTGTTTTAGCAAAACAAGATTATTTACTAAATTTTTTGCAACTCTAACGGTTTGAAAAGGTTTAATTTTTATAGATGGGTTTATTTTATAATTATAATTTTACTGTCGAGCTCCAATTTTTTCATTAATTGATCTTGAAATAGGTTTTTGGCAAGCAGAAATGGATCTATAAATAAGAAATAAAAAGACTTTTATATCAAAAGTAAGCAGTTGTTTGGAAAGGCTGCGTATTTCGTTTGTAGTTAGAAATGTATTTTTGATAATCTTTGGCATTAGTACTGAGATGACAATTTGTTTTAAAATAAGCATTTTTTAGGCATAACAATGTATCAGGCTAGAATTACGTAATGTTAATAGCTATCGTTCTGTTGATATGTCTAATAGCCAAGATCTTGTATTTGTTGACTAGATAAATGCCGGTCGACTGATGCATTAGTCAATAAAAGTACATCAAAAGAACTGTTACAGTTTGGATTGTAATAATTATGAAAAGTACTGAAAGTATTTGGGGTGTATGTTATGCCTTATGGTATATGCAGTTCACTGCTTAATACACTGTACACCCGCATTTCCAGTCAGTCACTGTCACAATCTAATTAAAAACCGATCTCTCATCGCTCCCGTTTTCTGATATGTCGCGTGGGAGATCTAACGAAACCCGCTTTGAGGTCACATGTGAGTGACCTCGTAGGTGTGTCCTGTTCGACCAATGAAATTGCGGCTTACGCGATCTTGTAAGTTGATTACGAAGAAATCGTCAGTCCCCAGAATTCATAAACTTTTTTGATTGGCTTACTGATAGGAAGTCAACTCATTTGCATGTCATAAATTCATAAGTTCCAGTTCACTCACATGTGACCTCAAAGCGGATTTCGTTAGATCTCCCACGCGACATATCAGAAAACGGGAGCGACGAGAGATCGGTTTTTAATTAGATTGTCACTGTCAGTAATTTCTACATTTACATCCCCAGCTCAGTTGCTAGTTGCTAGTATTTCGATACTAGGCCGAAATGGATACATAAAATGTACAGTTGCAAAATTGTAAAATTTACAAAAACTAAGGAGTATCTCCCTCGTGCATAGCTCTGTCCTTTGATGATTTTGGCTTTACCGCTTTTGGTCATTTCGGCATTTTTGAATTTGCTCTTCAACTTTTTGTATTATTGTTTTGGGTTTTCAACAAGGCCTTGAGCACAAATGATGAGTCGTAAATCGACGAAATGTGCACATCTTGTGCATCAAAATTGGTTTCAAAGATTTTTATTTCTTCTAATACTTTATCTTTGAGCTAACATTGGTTATCAGTAATGAAAAGTGTCGCCTTATGTACAACATACAAGAAACGACCTTTATGCCTGCTGAATTTGTGGTTATTTCCATTCTTTAATACGTCAGAACTTTTATGGTGGATAAAACTTTGAACCAAACGCTACACACGCATATGTCAAAACTACAAATAAAGGAACAATACTTGAATTTCAGTTCTCCATCTGAAAGTCAAAGTGCGGCATTCAACATAGCAGAAAGTCTTACACCTCACACGCCGCTTGCCTTTATAATAACTTGTACAAGATCCAGGAGAATGTGTAAATGCATGTTTACACATTGGAAATGATGATTTAGGGGGAAATTAATGAGGCCAAAATTCATAGATTAGTGTGTATTCCCACGTACTTCATCAGCTGATTTTTTTAAAAAGGCCGTACACATTCAAAACAAAGAAAAGGTATGAAATTCACCATTGTTCGAAGTGTTGGGAGAAAAAAAAGTTGCAAAAACATCATATTTATACGTGATGATATCATATTTTACCCAAAAGCAAGTAATGTACAATGGTAACGGAAAGTCCGCTATCTTTATAACTTTTAGGCATCATAGCGCTGGACAAAACAATATTTAGTTACGACAAAGGGAAACAATATGTGCACTTAACTTTTATATTGACATTTACATGTATTGCTATTCAGATTTTCCCGAAAATGACTTTATGATTAACGTGGGACACACAGTAAGCAAATACTCGAGACCAAAATAAAAAAAAAGACAAAAAACGAAGCATGAAAATAAATACTAGATACGTTTTAATTTTTTCATGTGATATACATATAGTTTGATTGATTGAGTACTGAAACATCAGGTCAAGAACATGTAAATGTGAAGTGAATGTGAACTCTGCTCAGTACTAAACCAACACCTTGAGCCGATCTCAGCTCATCCGGACACATTATTCTGACTCCTAGCAGACAAATCTCCTCTTACTTCTAAACGCCGCGAGCTTAGTGGATAAGCAGCAAATATGCCCACCAATCAAAGTCTCTGTATTAACCTGGCCGGTGATCGAACAAACGACCTGCTGTACTCTAGGAGTGCCAATCTAATTAAAAACCGATCTCTCATCGCTCCCGTTTTCTGATATGTCGCGTGGGAGATCTAACGAAACCCGCTTTGAGGTCACATGTGAGTGACCTCGTAGGTGTGTCCTGTTCGACCAATGAAATTGCGGCTTACGCGATCTTGTAAGTTGATTACGAAGAAATCGTCAGTCCCCAGAATTCATAAACTTTTTTGATTGGCTTACTGATAGGAAGTCAACTCATTTGCATGTCATTATAAATTCATAAGTTCCAGTTCACTCACATGTGACCTCAAAGCGGATTTCGTTAGATCTCCCACGCGACATATCAGAAAACGGAAGCGATGAGAGATCGGTTTTTAATTAGATTGTAGGAGTGCACACTAAAACGAGAAATTTGGGAGGTTTGTCAAAATTTTATATCCTGTTAAAAGTATAATTCTCAACTCTGTCAAGCAAAATTTACTGTAACTGTACCGTGGCTTTCTGTTGAAGCTTGTTTGATTTGTTGCTCTTTAATTTGGTTAATATTTTCTGGTTTCAAAAGTTTTTATCATCAGCATATATATATACCCGATAAAGGTTAATTCGACTTCTAAGAAATTTGTGTCTATGGTTGTTATTCAGTTAGAGAAAAGTTTAACTGAGATTCAAAACGGATGGACTACAGAACTTGCTCACATCAACATTCTTGATAGTGGAACGAGTTTTAACAAAATTCGTATTTGAATATTGATTTACCCTTATATTGACATCATTCAGTTCTTTTGAAATTCTAATATTTTGTTCAGCAAGTCTTTCATCCTGATGGCTTATTTGTTATCAATACATTATCAATGAGTGAAGAAAACTCCAACGAAAATTTAATAATTTCTGTAAAACTTAACTTCAAAGGTTTTCTCGTAAATCACTTCAAGTACCTAAACTAAATCTTTCAACTGAATTATAAAGCAATTCTGTCATTGACATTTGTGCACATAACTGCATTATGTTTGCATTTATAGTCCTTACTTTTTCGTGTGAGGTTCAACAAGGGAATATGCCATTCAGTACCCATTTTTTAATTCCACATTTTCAAATTTAATTTTGATGCACCAGTTTTTGATTGTAAATTTACACATTTTAAAAGAATAAATGAAAGGATTTGCTAATAACCAGCAATTTTCTAAACGTTCATTAGCCCCTTTTCCCCCAATTATTTCTTTTTATTGCATCTTATTTCCACAGTTTCAAAAGAGTATGTAGTCTCAAATTATGCAGTCCCAAGTTTTAATAAAATTCCAGTTCACCTCTTGACACACCAGGGGAGACAATCATGAAAAAATATGGCTTCTTTATTGTTTAAGTCAATAAGACAATTTTCACACCATAAATAAGGACATACAAATATATTTAGGAAACAAGAGGGTAATACAGTGTGGAGTTGTAAATAATCAGGATAAGAAATTGTGAAATCCCATATTCTTAAGAGCCTTTCTGGACGCTGTGGACTTTGTAATTCAGGTTTTTTTTTCACAACCTGTGTGGTTGTTTTTGTCAAATCAATGTGAGTTTTATTTTTAATGACAATTCTAAAGTCCATTTTCATAACATTATCAAAAAGTAACTATTCATTGGTTGATGTAGTGGTGAATTTCTACATTAGTGCTCAATGCCAGAAAAAAAATTACACCCCAACACTGTAGAGCAGATTAAAATGTCAAAATTACTAAAAAGGTAATGAAATTGATGTGCTGTAAAGATTTTTCACAAATTATTTGCTTTTACTGACACAACAAAACTATATATCAAAGGTTTGATTGCTCAAGGTTTGTCTGTCATACCTTAGTGTGACCTATTTATAGATGGATAACCACATTGCTTCTGAAGTCACATTTTTATATATGATGTACAAACAACTGAAAGTGAGCTTGAGACGCCCATTTGCCACAGACAGTTTGAAAGTCTTAGCTAGTTTTACAGTTGAAATAACCACATTCTGACCCCTCTATGAAAATTATGTACTCTCCAACCAATTTTTTCAGTTCTAGCAAGTGGTAACCTTGTTGGTAATCATACTGTATCCTTTTATAATATGTTTTATACACCAGAGCGTCAGGGTATATAAGAGAGGTTTGAGGTACTAATAAAACCAGCTTAACCCCAATCACAGTTCAGTGTCTGTAACAAGTCAGACTATCCTGACTCTCTGTTGTGTTTCTGTTTTGTGCTCTTTTATGTTGTTGTTTTTTGTCAGAGATTCTGTCTGTTGAGTGGCATTGATTGATTGGTATGACATTGTTGACGTTTCCTGTGATCCATTTCGTAGTTTGTTACTTTTGTCATAAATCAAACAGCACTCATACTAGCTATTCTTTACATTTGATGTTATAACTACATTTCCTTGTAATGTAGGTTTCAAATCATATAAAAAACTGAAAGTTTCATTCTTCAAATAAACAAATTATCTGCATTAAATGAAAATAATTTATTCTCTATGACTTTTGGGTGCTTTTTCTTGAAAGGTCAATATATAGAACTTAATCCAACAATACATTATTCCTATAGCACAGTATACAGATGTAAACATCAGTGGAACAAATGGAAGTCTTTCTTCTAGTCCTAATGATTTATGTATGAATAGATTATATATTTCTAATGGCACTATACCCAACAGATATAATGTTTCTAATGTTGAACACAGAGGTAGCTGTAACGACTTCCATGGAATTCTGAAACAGAAGAGTATTTAAAATTATGTTGGCTTTCCAGAACATTTTCCCCAAAAGCTGGAATTTTTGCTTTGAAAATAGACAGATTACAAGTTTTCATGAGAAATTTATCCTCAAGTATTTATCAAGGAAGGAGTATTAATCAAATTTATGGTTCACACAATTTTAGTATGTAATGGTCAAGTTAACCTTGGATTATTTCTTGGAAAATGTTGTTAACTTTGATATCTAAGATAACAAGTCAAGCTAACCTCAGGTAAAGACAAGACTGTCAAACATCAATCAGTCGTTAAAGACAGGAAATTTATGGATTTTCAGATTAACTATTGATACCATTTTTATCCCCAAGGTAATAATTTGATGTGTACTACTTCCAGATAACGAACAAAACAATTCAAAAAGCATTTGCTTATAAAGGGAACATAATTTTATTTCGAATCAACTGAAATTTTGGCTCACTGAATTTCAACATATCAGGAGTCAAAATACTTGTAATTATATGGAACAAAGTTTGGGACTGTAAAAAAATTTTGACTCATCTGAAATTCTGACTCAAACGAGTTCGAAACAATGAGATTTGATTTTACATAAACCTGGTTATACAATTATAAGCTGTATTGGTAAACCAATCAAGTTATGTAATACATCTCAAATTAAATTACAATATTTTTTTACTGAAAGATGAATTTAAGAACTTACCCATATATATTTCCTAGACTGTAGAATGAATATGTTGAATATAATAAAACTATACAAATTTTGATCACAGTCTCTGAAAAAAAAATATATGAAAGAATGTTTAACTTTTTCTTTAAAATATAGCTTACAAAGAAATAAAAGTGCACTGAAATGTAAAAACATAGAATCACATACAACATAGTGCTAAGAATATCCTCCACTAACACCTGTTTTATTTCAATAATTAAGCAGACCTGAACTACACCAATGCTATAATTAGAAACTTAGAAAACAATAAATGTCTTCTTAAATTTTATTAAAACTAAGGAGTATCTCCCTCGCATATAGCTCTGTCCTTAGATCATTTGGCTCTTTCGGTCATTCTGGCACTGTTGAATTTCCTCTATCAACTTCTTGGATTATCACTTAGTTTTCAACACTTGAGGCCTGGGTCGTGAATTGAAGAAATTTGCTTCAAAACTGGTATCAAAGAATTTACATATGTACATGTAATACCGAGTAATTTTTTCTCTCAAACATTGTTAAAAAAAAAAAAAACAAAAAAACAGACCCCAATGAAATACTTTTCTGTTGAAAATATAAGAGGCTAAGAAGAGTAAAAAAACTAAAAATCATAAAACAGCAAAATAATCCTAAAATAGAAATAATTTCTCACTTTTATATGTACATACCTGCTTTAGTAAAAATCAATGGAAACAGTGAATAGTGACCAACTGTTGATAAGATTAGAAATAACTGTGCATCTCTCTTTTTATCTAAAACTAATAAACTGGAAAAAAAAACAACAAAAGAATTAATATTCAAAAAATGTTTATACACACAACAATCTCATATTTGTGTAAAAATTGTTTACATAAAAAAATTCAATTTAGAATTCATATTCTAACATCAATTCATTTTATATGTCATAAATTTAATAACTTTAATATGTTTTGATCTGATCATATTTAGAAATTAATGTACAATATTGTTACTCACCACTCAAACAAATTTTAAATTGTCATAAAAAAAAACCATAAGACTTAAAATGAAATGCATTTCCACATATAAATTATGAACAACCACAAGCACAACAAATAAACACTGAAAACTAAATAACAATGATCAACACGAACTCCTACATGTATAAAAATCAGGGGTGAACTCAGGTGCTCCAGAAGGGTAAGCAGTTCCTGCTCCGTATATGGCACCCGTCGTGAAGTTTAATCCAGTGGTAGTCACAAATCGGTGGAGGTAAATGAAATGTTAAGACAGTGGAAACAGGTCCATTTAATTATTTATATTTACCTAAATGGAATTATAATTATGAGTATGGCTTTTTCATGAACATGCCACGCAAACATAAAGGATCCAAAAGCACACAGGACTATACATCTCAGGAAACTCTTTGGTCCTTTTGGGTAAAGCCAGAGGTGTACCAAAGAAGGCTGGAAATAAGAAAACATTATTGTTCATCTCAACTAGGATAAATCAGTTGATAGCAATACACAAACAATCACATGATACACAAAGACGGGTAAGTGTATTTTATATAATAACAATGACAAAACGAATTTGACAAAGCATTGAAGTTTATATGCACTTTTTATCGTTGAGTTGAGCCCAATTTTTAAAATGCCTTGTGCAATAAAAATTCTTTTCATTTAATCATGTTTATGTTGTACTTCTTGAAATTCGGGAAAATTGGAAATGTCTCTTTGAACAGTACACAAGTGGAACATCTGCTGTCTCATGACGAATGCGGTAACACCAGTTAGCTGTGACGACACCTTCTCAGGAGTTTTCGCGATGATCTTGAATGATATCAAGTGCTGCCAAAATGTCTACCATGGGTCTTTTTATGGGTGCTGAAGCAGGTTCTTTATCGCTCATGTCTTTGGAGTCTGTGTTTTGTGCACATACGATTTCATCTATGATGTTGCTATACTATCAGCTACGAAAGTGTAATCTTCTGCGGATAAAGTTGGCCCAAATCGCAAACTGAAGATTCTGGACAAAGGAACCTTGTCATCTGGTTCCTCATCTGACTAATCACCATCACCTAGAATGGAGTCTGGACACCAGCATGGCTGAAGCAGGTACTGATAGTCTTTGGTGTGACATTGGACCATGCTTGGTTAGGCAAATGAAGTGCATCTAGAACAAGCCAAATCTGTGTTGCTATCAATTTTTTTCCGAATGATAAGTTTCCTGAATGAAATTTACGGGTTTTATTCACACATGGGTTTATATGCTGGGTGATGCTGGCTGAATTTTGTGGTAAGAAAACCAGTTTAACTGACTTTAAGCCAGGAACACTTGGATGTGCAGGGCAACTGACCACAATCATGACTACTGACTTTTTCCTTTTTCTCATTTTGTGACCAATCAATGAAAATGTCTGATGTTATCCATGCTTTTTTTATTAGCCAAATAATCTGTAGGTAAAGATTTCACATTTTTAAAATATCTTGGATTTTTTTATTTCCCAATAACCAAAGGCAATGTATCAGTTCTTGACATGTTAGAACTAACAAGTGTTAGAAAATGATCTTTACTTACTTTTTCCAACGTGACAATCTACACTTTTAAATTCTAATGTTTTATCAGGTAACAAATGATGAAAAAAATACCAATGTCGTCTGCATTATAAATTAGGTCTGGATTGTAATCTTGCAAAATTTTTGCCAATTTGTTTTTCCAAATTTCCATTTGATCAGAGTTTTGCTCAACAAAATTTCACTCCCCACATACATGTTTAAATGTTATACCATAACGACCTTTAAATCTTTCAAGCCAACCAACTGGAAAATTAAATTCATCTTCAGAAATTCCTCACCTATATGTAGCAGCAAAGTCTTTAGCTTTTTCTCTAGAAATATCACCAGACAACATAACATTTTGATCTCGAGCCTTTTTGAACCATTTTAACAAAGCTTGTTCAACCTCAGGAAATTTTGTGACCCTACTTTTTTTCTTTGAGCACCCATTACACCAGAAAAGATATTTTTGTTTAATTTCATCTGATTTTTTTTATCCATGTCGACAAAGAAGACATTGGAATATTAAAATCTGCAGCAATTTGCTTTTTTGATTTACCACCCTTTTCAACTGCTATGATAGCTTCATATTCTGTTTTATACGTCTTTGACTATTAACTTTCTTTTAACACCTTTGCCTTCCACAGCTGATCCAGTTATGCCCCAGCTTCAACACTGGGTCCTTGGCCAGACTGCTGAGCTATTATTCATCTGGATGGCCCCCGCCCACCCTTCATCAGATCCATGTGCAGAGGGTTGATCACTAGACATTGTGAAAAGGCATAACTGATAATCTTGCTGAGCCATTTTATACACTTGCTTATCAAAACCTACTCAAACTTTCTCAAAATGTCATTCTTCAGCTTAAAAATTTTGAAACACTCAAGACATTTACTAGCTATATAATCTAGTATTTTCAAACAGACGATTATGAGAGTAAAGTCCAAATTATCAAAAATTTAGCTAAGGTTAATCAACTCATGATTTTACATAAGTATGCAAATTAAAATGGTTCATTTCAAATTTGAAAAAAAAAGATTTGTGAAGAATGGACCTTTTGTTATACAATTATATAACGTACCAAAATAGATAAACCTGTTAATATTAAAGTTGCAAATGGTGTTATAGAGGGCAGCACTGTATGGTCAAACTCCTGAACCAGCCCACCTGTCATCTTAGCTGTTCCTGTGTTGTTTATGTTCAGTAAATTAAATCTATTACCTGAAATTTATATTAAACATATTGCTTCTGTCAACAATTTATAAATTTTCACAATAAATGACTTACATATTGACTGGCTTTTTAAATTAATAAGTCAGTATTTTAGTCATCAATTAGCCTAAAACTACTGGTTAAAAGCCAGTCTGCTAGAGAGTATATCATATTGTGTGTGCAGTAATGATTTTTGGAACAACAAAGAATGTAGCACTCCAAATTTTTGCAGATTATGATGCACTAATGGATATTAATTTTGGCTTAAAATCAATTTCAGTAGAATACATTCCGGCAACTTTTGATCAAGTGCTAAAATAATCAACAACTGATATCCTAAGTCAAGAAACTATAACTGAAAAATTTTTGTATTCAGCAGTAAAATAAAAAATTCTAGTGAAATGTCAATGGGAAGTGACTGCATGGCAGATTACAAATATTACTGTATTACCCTTCTAAAAGCCAAGTTTTGATTAAAATTGACTTTCAGTGTGTGATTTCCAAAATCACACTACACGAACATGTATAAATGCTCTTAAATTTTGTTCTTCTGTAGAATACACATTATAATGTATCAGTAAAAGTATTTTATTCATACAACATTTTACTTACAGATGATTGCGGCTGCCTTATCGATGATGTTATATAATGCATAAAAGTTTGGTGCCCAATAGGCATGGCACAACCCTCTCTTAAAGGGAAATAACCTTGATAAAACTTGTGGTAGCTGTCCCTAAAATAAGAAAAAAATCTGATCATCTGTTCATAAATTTAACAGTTATAAGTCTATAATGTGAACATGTCAATAGTTTTTGACCTTTTTCTCAAAATAAAGTTTTAAATCTATGTACAATAAATGATCTCTTTCATCATATGAACAATTTAGAAACAATATGTCTGAAAGCAAAAGATTTCTTTCCCAGTTTCTGTCTGTACTTTCTTACCATTACCAGATACAGTGGAACCTCTGTAAACCGAACAGCTGTGGGACCGGAGAAATCGGCCGGTTTTCAGAGGGTCCGGTTTTAGGAGGTCCGGAAAAGTCGTATCTGATCCGGAGAGTGAAACCGGAAGTGTATTACAATGTATAATAACGATGTTGTAAAATTTTGCCATGTGCTTACATATGTCCATGTACCACGCGCACAGTATTTTAATACAATTAATTGTTTTTAATTTCAATCCGACGTTTTTATTGATGCCTAATTATTGTTTGATTAACGACTTCCACACCTTTTTTTAAAATGGTTATTTAGTTTAATGATGTCAATCATCGATCGATTATGGATGACATGTATTACGGTTCACTGATTTTCCAGGTAATACATGGTTTCGACCGGTTTCTGGAGGTTAATTTGAAAAGAATATGTATGTTTTGTACCGGAAAGTACGGCCGGTGTTCGGAATTCAGAGGGTCCGGTTTTCAGAGGATTTTTTTACTTGAATATATAGGCAAAAATTCCGGACCGAAAGTAAAAGTTCGGTTTTCAGAGGAATCCGGTTTTCAGAGGGGCCGGTTTTCGGGGGTTCCACTGTATATACAAATTCAGTCCATCTAGAAATAATTTCTACAAATAAAATCTAGGTATCATCTTGAATGGAGGCTTTTGGTGGGGGCTAAAGGCCATACTTAGCAATAAAATTAATATTTATTGACTTGGAATTTAGACAAAGATGGAAACAGATAAAACGTCACAAATTTATAAAAGATGTACCATCGTTCATACATAGTTTACATTACAAACCTTGTTTAACATCCATACTTTGCCACGCTCATTTATCTTTTTAATTTAAAAACTTTGGGAATGTGATTCGATGGATAGTTCCCATGTGAAGTGTATTTAAAATCTGGATATGAAAGAGGTTGAAAATTAGTTAAGAGCCCATTTTTCTGCTATACTCATAGGTCATTGCCTATGACTGAACAAACTATATAAAGGAAATGATATTACATTCACATTCCCCAATCATGAATTGTTATGCATGAGAGAAATAAGTCGACTGATTTACTGTTTGTTCAGCACCCATCCACAGATATTAAATGCACTTTCAGAATATCAGTACAAAGCTAATTTGAATACTTACCATCATAATAAATGGAGCAAATGACAAACTGAATACAAATACTACAACCATACCAAGCTGTATTATTCTTCTGAGTGAAAATGTTCTCCAATTAAATGTTGCTGCAAAAAATAAAATAAAAATTAAAAAAAAAGCTTTCTGTAAACTAATATGTATTTACATGTATAATATTCAAATACCTTCAGAGTACATGTATATAGCTTATGTAAAATTTGTGGAGAACTTGATATTCAGGGTTGGTTTACATAACGACCTATCAAAAATTTCATTTGAAAATAAAATCAGTGGCATCATAGATGTACATGTAAGAGAATCCTACCAATAAGATTCACTGAATTACCATGAAAATTCTCCCTCATGGATTGTTTTTTTTTATATACTAAATTTTTCTTTGTCTCATGAAACCACTACAATTATTGTCAATTTTCTGCCTAAAAAATTTAGCCACTCTGAACACGGCCTTTTACCTGGCAATCCCAAAATAAATTCAGATTTTAACTGTCACAAATGTCCACCAAAGTGCAAATTTTAACTTTAATTAGAAAAAGTTACTCCATGAAACAAGAACAAAACCGGGTTTGGACCTGCGTCGCAGCATGCAATTTATTGATTGGCAAACAGGATGTGGCTGCACAACAGATCCAAATATTCTGTAGAGGCCAAGAAAACTTTAACGAAATATTCCTATCCAAGGTCTTTCGGACAGACGGACGGACGGAGTCAAGCAGTTACTAGACCTGCTTTGGATGTTGGCAATGCAGGTAAAAACATTATAGACACCCAATCCTTCCACATCCCCCTACCCTATCATATTAATAAGCCTTTTGAGGTGGACTTAAAAAATATCATTATTCTTACTCAAGGTCTTTCAGACAGACGGACGGACGGAGTCAAGCAGTTACTAGACCTGCTTTGGATGTTGGCGACGCAGGTAAAAACATTATAGACATCCAATCCTTCCACATCCCCCTACCCTATCATATTAATGAGCCTTGTGAGGTGGACTTAAAAAATATCATTTACATTTTTTCATTCATGCAAAATATAAAATGTTTATATTAATTAGTCTTTTATATGCATCATGTTGTTAGAATCTTGGTTCATGCTATAGACCCATCTATGAGCTCCTCATTTTATGTACAACTCAGATAATCAATCATTCAAATCTGAATAATAAGGTCAACTTCATTTTATGAAAGGGCAAAAAAGACTTGACATAACTCATGATTTGAAAAAAAAATCTGAGTTCTAGCAACCAACGGCATGCTATGGTTCTATTGTTTATTTACCTCCACCCTGAAAACAGTAGCACCTCAACAGATAAACAAAATATGCCGGTGCAATATACAGGTAAATATGTTTGAAATTCAGTAAAGTTGTAAACCATAGTGATCCTTCTAAAGCTCTTCCCTGAAAAAAAAATGAAAAAAATGTCATTTCAATTTGAAGGGTATTATTCATAAAATATAAGAACTATTCTGAAATGTCTCGATGACAGAAAAAAAGCATTGAAAAAGCTCAACTCAGGCTTTCAAAGTCATTAAAGAGGCAAAGACTATGTTTCTTTAGATTGTCATCCTGAAGTAATTGTGGCAAGACTTTAGAATTAGAAATGACAGAGGAAGGCCAAAGTATCATGTACGAAATTATGTTATATACACTGTAGCAATGTGTGACATGCAAAATCAGGTCAAAGTGACAATTATATACATGTATGATTAAAGTTAATCTTACTAATTATAATTAGCATAAGTATAAAATAAAAATTGTTACCTCAAACAATCTTGTAATGGACAATAATAGCAATCCAAATAAAAAACCATTGTATTGAAAATGGATATCTGTGTTGACGTTAAGAAAAATCTTTTATCTTCTAAGAACAAATTTTAGCATTTGCACACTGAGAATGAACTATTTTACAAAAATCAAAACAGCAATCATCAATTCTAGAGTGATTTTTGACAAAAAAAATTTATGCAAACCGAAGGTTAATAAAACA
Organism: Mytilisepta virgata; assembly: GCA_028015205.1. Classification (NCBI taxonomy): domain Eukaryota; kingdom Metazoa; phylum Mollusca; class Bivalvia; order Mytilida; family Mytilidae; genus Mytilisepta; species Mytilisepta virgata. The sequence goes on from CM051515.1 coordinate 20,051,877, forward strand.
TGTTTGCTAATATCTGAGATAAACTTTAGGTTTGGCAGCAAAAACATGAAGGTTAAGAAAACCACACATATTTTTTGGCCCTATTATCATTTATTGTGGATACCATAAGTTATTTTTCTTAAAGTTTTGAACAGATAATTTGTCATATTCTGATTAGATTTCATTATGACAAGGCATAATTTGACCAAGTATGAAATCTTCAAAAATTTAATATTTAATTTTCAAAACATTTCCTGCATGAAATGCTGATTCTTTTAATTAACTGATTAAGATTGTACATATTTAAATTTGAGACTGAAAGAGAAGTATGTTGGCAATGTCAAAAAACCCAAACCACACCTTACTGTATTAACCTATTTTCAGTAATCAATCAAATTATGTGTTACATTTCAAATTAAATTCAATGTCAGTAATTGTTGCTACCAGTTTTTTTTTCCATTTATGGATTCAATTGACCTAATTCCAATTCATAATGAATTACCACCCTCCCCCTCCAACTAATAAATGTTTTGCAATATACCCAAATCATGTTGTTCATTACTTTACCAGCTTACCTGCATTGGATTAATTGCCTAGAGGGAGGTACAAGGTTAATTTTGTTTTTGGCAGTTTTTATTTTCCGTGTGACCATACTGATAGATCATTATTGAACTTATTCACTGTTTTCGTGCAAACTGATAAAAATGCAACATGCAGGCCTAATTTTTAGTTTTTGTTCATCGAGAATGACATTTTTATTTTTCATTCGCATGTGTTCATGTCCCCCCTGTTTGAACCTCTACCTCGGTGTATTTACTTATACTGTAATATGTTGCATGTTCTAATATACATTATGAAAGGCATAGCTGTGGATAGAATTAGGGGAGAAAAAATATAAATATTTCAAAAGTGGTACATAACTCTTAAAAAAATTTCGTTACTGAATGAATTTCTGAAACCAATCTTCTAGGTATCTGAATAAAATGTCCATTTTATGATGCAATATGTATATTTGTGAAATTTATTTGAACAAAAAAAAACTTACAATTAGATTTCACATAATATTACATCACTTTCACATATTGGATGTGCGCTGAATGCTCAACAAATAAATGGAGTAAAACAGTATGTATTTTTTTTTTTATTAAATATTTTCTGCACTAACCCTGCAAAAGTGAAATATGACAAAATATTTGTCCATATAAAATTTTTATATTTACTTGGGTTTTGGAAGTAAAAAAATAAAAGTTCGGTCCATGTAAAATAAATCCAAGGGAAGTATTAAATTAATTATTAGATAAGGATACGATCAACTAAAAGCAACCCAGCATTACATATAAGCAATGTTCCAAGTACTAATTGTGAAGATTTAAATAAGTCTGAATTCTTTTCATCTCTTCTTTGTGACCTCGTAAATTTTGTACAAAATCTGTAAAAAAAGCAAGTAATAATGAATAAAACAAAATTTTTCAAATAACATACAATATATGAGGCCATATTTGATACACGAACATGTATATAAGCATGTGTTACTAAATATCAGGCATCTTTTTTATTTTTTCTAAGACATTTTAAAGATTTTCTGACAAATATTATAATATTCAACAAATCCTTAGTATATTAATGAATGTACATGTATAATTCTGTCAAAAACACCTTGCGAATTCATGACCTGTTTGATTTTTTTTTGCAGGGGCTTTGGAGCAATTAGCTTCGTTATGGCTGCTGGTTTTTATTGGTTGAGAAAGCTCGAGTACCTGGTAAAATCAAGACCTTCCACGGGAAATCTGGCAATCCTTATCAATAGAATGATAGAAGTCAAATGAACCTTACCAAGAGCTGGATTCTAATTGACCACCTCAGTGAAAGTGTTCAAAAAACCATGCAAAAAAATGCTTATGTTCTCAGGCCAATTTTGAAGGCAGGATTTTTTTCAAATTAAATTTTGTGTTCGAACAAAAGAATTACAAATATGTGATTCAGATTGTTCTATATCATTCCAGGCATGCTTTAATACCTTCTAAAGCAAGATTTCTGATGTTCTTGTTATGCAAACTGATTTGAAACTAGCAGGTCACCATGCCCTGTCTAAATGTCAATTGTTGTGATCATTCCAGTTCATTTTATTGATTTCTACAAGTGCACATATGATTCTGCTGATGAAATGTAAAGCATCTACTGTTTTAGCAACAGACATGAAAAAAAATTCAGGGCCCCGAGAACATAGGAATTTTATTAGCCTCAGTAGTAATTATAAACTAAATAAACCTCTTGGCCACCTTATGACCTCAGCATGGACATGCTTTTGATCATTAATACTTATAATCTAAATCTCCAGTATCACAATGTAAAATCAAATATTTTCAGTTAATTTTAGTTAGTTTAATTGGGGTTTTATGCCATTTTCAGCACATTTGGCTATTTCGCGGCGGCCAGTTTTTATTGGTGGGGGGCCGGAGTACCTGAAGAGAACCACTGACCTTCGGTAGGAAGATTGGCAATCCTTGTCATTTAAGATCGGAGTCGAATACACCCCGCCACAGATGAGATTCGAACTCACAACCTCAGCGTTGACAGGCTAGTGATCATTAGTAGTCATGATGAACTACCTAGACCACACGGCCACCGAGGCAAAGAAAACTTTAATGAAATATTCCTACCCAAGGTCTTTCGGACAGACAGACGAACGGAGTCAAGCAGTTACTAGACCTGCTTTGGATGTTGGCGACGCAGATAAAAACATTACCCTATCATATTAATGAGCCTTGTGAGGTGGACTTAAAAAATATCATTTACATTTTTTCATTCATGCAAAATATGAAATATTTATATTAATTAGTCTTTTATATGCATCATGTTAAATTCAGTTAATTTTAAGATTATTATCTAACTAAATGTACCAACTCTTTTACTGCATAGATGAAAACAAAGTCTGTGACAACCACTGATAATCTTTGGAAAAGAACTGTACCATCTGATGCATAGTTAATGTTTTTCACTTTCAGCATCTCTGGATCAAAATACTTGGCAATCTGTGACATTGTACACTCTAACCAGGCAAATAAAGGGGGATAATCCAAAGTCCATTCTGATGTGTCCTGGAATTGTGACAAAAAATATTCTACAATGTATAATACAATTTTACTGCACAAGATATTCATATTTCTTCAGATTATACATAAATCTTGAAAAACAAAATTGTTCAAAATAATATCTTTTAAGTTTCTTAATTGTTATTTCATAAAACACCATTTTCTGGATACAGAATCATAGTAATGTAAATGTAAATAATATGCTGTTGGTGTAGCCAATGATGCGAGCACAGCAATATTAGCCCTTTCCAGAAACTCATTTCTGCTATCACGATTCTGACTCTAAAATTATAATTTGAAGCAAGTTATTTCCCTTAGTTGACTTACTTCCGACGAACGAAACTTTTTCTAGCCTTAGTAGTAGCACAATATAGCTGCCCCATTAAACAATGACTTTTCTAAATGACCCATATGTAGAAAATGCATATGCTCCTATAGAGCACGCTGCGCTCACTATTGGAAACTTGCTTTTTCAGTTATCAGAAAACTTCCGCAAAAGTAGTCATGTTGCATTAGAAAAAGGATTACATAATTGTGACTTGACTAGTAAGACATGGAAAAAGTTTCAATGTTCCCTTTTATGAACTGGATATTTCAGAATAGAAAAGTTTAAATAATTCAACTTCAGAAATATTTCCCCATCTTGTTAGTTTTGTCATTTAACTACATGTACTAAGAAAATAATTCAGACAACTCTCACTTAACTTTTTTATTCTCACACTTAAGGAGACCTTTAAGGGTGTAAACCTCTGAGGAGCGAAATATTTCTAGAATTAAGTTTTTTTTCTTTGGATTCAGAATTAATCATACTTATCTTTTTTTCCAATTATTTTAAATGCATAATTATACCTCAAAGGGTTGACAGCATTATTAAACATTCAACATAACATAAAAACAAAGTGTAAAAACAAATTAATGCAAGTAATTATATAAAATAAACAAATTCTTATAGAGTCCACTTTCCTCTGTGATATGGAATTTTTTTATAAATGAAGCAAAAACTGCAAAAAATCATTAGTAGATAAATCAAGTTTTAGTTTTTCCAAAGGTGTAGCAATGTAAGTAAATACTAGGGGCGCCATTTGGCGGAAACCACCATTTGTTTACAGTATACTGGTCCCAAAATAGGCTGGAAAAGGTTGTAAAGAAGCAGAATCCAGTTTTCAAATAACTTTCCTCAAAACAGCTCCACCTGGCGTTTACTGACATTGCAAAAAGGTGTACAATTATCATATTTTGCGGTATTTTAATGATGTATGTATTATCGAAGCAATCCTGTTTTAACAGGCCATACTTTGTTTTGAGCTGTATACATTATAAATATGCCAGAAAAATCTCTTTTTCAGTTGTATCTATCTCAAAAAACATACAACATACCTCATAGTACCATTTACTGATGGGGAGACTGTGAGTGATAGCTAACCAGTTCCTGTGTACATCGAAATCTGTTGATTTACTGAAATAATAAATAAAAAGAAAAGGTTTACATGTCTTTCAACTGTTGGTTCATTGTGCAAGGAAAAAAAATCATAAAATGAAGTGTTGAGTTTCAATGGAGAGTTTTGGAAACCCAAACACATTTACATATATTTTCCTCTTATTTTATTTATAGTAATATAACTACAAGCCTGCAGAAAGAGAAATGACATGGAAACTAAAAGGGTTCTGAGAATAAGAAAATATGAAGGGAGACAACCTAGCCATTCTGGTGGTTCCAATTTGTTTTGCCCTTTGGTCACAACACATTTGCCCAATTTTGGGGTAATTATTTTACCACATTTAAGGACCTGACAGCCATAGTTAGAAACCAGGTATAAAGGCAGATAGTTATCTCCTGCTTGGGAGGAGGGTGTGGCAAATTTGTTTATTTTAGCAATTTTTGGGATAAATTATAAAATTTACAACATATATTATAATATAATAATAAGCTTTAATTAGAGTCGGCAGAGTATACAAACAGAGACAACATAAGCTCTAGTGAGCTTTTAACTGACATACCATATTTAAAGGCCTGACAGCCATGGTTATGAGACTCCTTTACTCGGCTAGTTTAGCTGTTTACAATAAAAGTTAAGAAAATGACTACGATAATGAGTTACTTGAAATCCCTAAAATCCTTTAATTTTAATGTTTAGATCTTAAATGTGTCTGAAATACTACGCAGGCTACATAAAATGTGTATACTTTTATCGGGAATGGCAGTTCGCGTACGTTCAACGATACTTCAAAGGGGAGATAATGCAATGTTATGCAAAGTTCATTAAAGATAAAAATATAACTGTATATCAAACCATTTTCCTATCAATTTACTGAAAAGTACGGAAAATGGGTCATTAATTTTTTTCTTATCAAGAAAAAATACGAACTATGAAGGGAATAGCAGTACTTTGATACATGTTATCGCACCAACAATTGCCGACCACGTCTCCATCTTTGATCTATGGCATATGTCCGCTTGCTGCGAAGACACATTAGAAATGTAGCTTACTTGTGACCCTGAATATAAAGTTTTGTAAGATTTAAACAATAAAGAAAAGGTTATGTTAAATTTCCGGGAAGTATTATAAAAATGATTTTTTTCTTTTATTGACGATTATTGTAAAACCTAAAGGGTAAATATTTATACTTTGAGTTATCAGTTAATTTAGCATATTTTGCTAACAAGCAATAACTAGAGGCTCTCAAGAGCCTGTATCGCTCACCTCGATTTAACTTTTCACCTTAACATGCTTAAGCAGGACTATAAAAATTTAAGTGTTGCAGTCAGTTTGGGTGTTTTTTTCTATAGGGTTCTATGTTAAACTCAGTTCAGCTGTGGCAGCCATCTTGGTTGACAGTTCAGGTATAATAATAATAATAATAATAAATTCTTTATTTAAAGAGGGTAACTCAATTAGAAGTAGTCTAATTTTCATTGAGGCCGTCAAACAAAATACATGTATACAGTTAACATTCATACATTAAAATACAATATATATTACTAGTATATACACAATTCAATCATTCAAACATACAAATGGCAATAAATGGCAACAATTGGTAAAGTTTTGATTAAATTTTCTTATTCTTACAACAAAAGAAAGATGACAAATTATTCGACTTGCAAAGAATTTTCAAGAAAATGATTATAACAATGTTTCTTAAATAATTCCACATTATGAAATTTTTTTATTTTGAGTGGTAAATTATTCCATACCTTTGTTGCAGAATAATGAAAAGATTTTTTATAAAAATTTGTATTTGGTCTTGGAACAAATAGATCATTATTAGAGACAGATCGTAATGGACACATTTCTAAAAGAGAACCATCTAAGGACCATTACAGCTAAGTCTTGTTCCAACAGGCTAAGTGGTTTCAGACAAGAAGATTTTTAAATGAATTTTCCCATAGGATCCTATATTTAACTAAGTTCGGCCGCGACGACGATCGTTAACAATCCAGGTGATCTGACATTATTCTGAAAGAGGACCATCTAAGCACCAATGCTGCCAAGTTTCAGTACTTCCAATGGGCTCAGTATTTTCAGACGAAAAGAGTTTTGAGTGAATTTCCCATAGGGTCCTGATTTAAACTAAGTTTGGCTGTGGTGGCCATAAGTTGGTTCACAGTCCATGAAATCCGACACATTTCTGAAATAGGACCTCATTAGAACCACTGCTGCCAAGTCTGGTTCCAATATGTAAAGTGGTTTCAGACAAGAAGATTTTTCAATGAATTTTCCCATAGGGCCCTTATTTTAAACTAAGTTCAGCTGTGGCGGCATCTTGGTTCACAGTCTGGGTCATCGGACACAATTTTGAAACAGGACCATTGCTACCAAGTCTAGTTCTAATTGGCTTAGTAGTTTCAGACTAGAAGATTTTTGAGTGAATTTCCCATAGTGTCCTATGTTAAACTATGTTCGGCTGTGGTGGCCATCTTGGTTCACAGTCCACAAAATCCGACACATTTCTGAAAGAGGACCTCCTAAGGACAATTGCGGCATTATCTGGTTCCAATTGGTCAAGTTTCTGACAAGCAGACTTTTGGTTGACAGTCCGAGTCATCTGATACAATTCTGAAAAAGGAACATTTAAGGACCATTGATGCAAAGTCTGGTTCCCATTGATTAAGTGGTTTCAGACAAGAAGATTTTTCAATGAATTTTCCCATAGGGCCCTATGTTAAACTAAGTTCGGCTGTGGCCGCTTTCTTGGTTAACAGTCCGGGTCAGCGGACATAACCTTCTAAGGACCATTACTGCCAGGTTTGGTTCCAATTGGCCTTGTAGTTTCATATTTATACATTGAACATTGTGTAAAGTCAACCTGAATTATCCTCAGTGCTTTCTAAAAATCTGCAGAAATTTTAAAATCCTGATCGGACTTCTCCAGTGTTTAAAAATCTCCGCCGGTTTTGTAAAATTTTGAATTAGCCGCACGTCCCATATCTAAATATCATTGAGTTACCCCCCCCCGAACACCGAGTACAATCAATTTATCTATAATTATGGAAGCTTCATTGTGAAAAAAAAACAAAAAAACCTATTAGGTGAAGATTGTTGATTGATATATATGAGGGTTTGAAAAGAGAGAATGGAGGAAAAGGCCGAGGGGAGGGAGAAGAAAGGCTACAAAATTAATAAAGATTACAGGCCATCATAGCTTACAGTGTCAGCTTAAATAAAATATCTTATTATGTCTCCATAATCATGTTTGATATTAATTTGGACTAGCGACTTTATCCAGCTATAGCTGCTATAGATAACCACAAGTATTCGTTAGTAAACAATTTTAATTAGGTGTCTTAATTTCGTTTCAATTGTTAGTTTATTTTCTGATGGGTTTAAACCTCGACAAAGTTTACTTGCCTGACCAATACCACGGGCACCTCGGCAATGGATTTAATGATTTGCATTATTTCCCCCATTTTCTTTGCAATACCCTACGACCTTCATTGTTAATTTTTTTTTAAAAAAAATTTCATAATTTTATGAAGGAAACATAAAGAATAATATTAGTTACACAGTGTGCAATTGTCCTAATACTGGAATTTATCGGGTCAATAAAATTCATATCGGGTGAGGCTTCCATTCATATCGGGTGAGGCGAAGCCTCACCCGATATGAATTTTATTGACCCGATAAATTCCGTATTAGGACAATTGCACACTGTGTAACGAATTTATCCTGATTTTGTTATCAGACCACTTATTTATTGTTTTTTCCCATGATAAATTCCGTATTAGGACAATTGCACACTGTGTAACGAATTTATCCTGATTTTTTTTTATGACACCACTTATTTATTGTTTTTTTTCCATATCAGGATGGTGAATTTATCACAAGTAATAAACAAAGGGAAGCAACTCAAGAAAAAATTTATTTTATTAAGTCAATGGTATAAGGGAGATAATTCTAATTGACTTAATAAAAAATTGCACTGAAATTTATTAGGACAATATCAGCCAATCAAATTGCTAGAAATTACTCTAAATCAGGATAAAGAATTTTATTTTCAATTAAGGGACCATTAAGAGCAAGCAATCAAATACAAATGATTTATATCATTGGAGGTACATATACAGTTTACATATATATATTTAATCTCACAATAACCGCAGTCAGGTCAGAGCCATACTATATGCACAATATCTATATTATCATAATATAACAGTTAAAATATTTGCATGTTATTATATAAAATTTCTTATTTCTAAACACTTATTTATAAATATACCCAATGTTTTTAGGACATTAATAATTTTATTAGTCAACAGCCAAATAAACTTTGCTGTTTTATTCAGATTCTCAAAATTATTACAAAATAAAGATATTTTTTCATAAAACACTTTTCTTTCATTTTCATACAATGGACATTGAGCTAAAAAGTGTTCCTCGCCTTCAACCTCTCCGAGTATGCACTTAATACATAGTCTTTGTGAACGTTCAATTTAATTTTTAGCATATTTATCAGTTTCTATTTTTACTCAATGAGCACTAACTCTAATTTTACAAATTGATTGTCTAATTTTAAAATCATTTAAATCAAGATATTTCTCTTTTTCAACAGTGCAATATCACAATATTATAACATAAATCAAATGTCTAAAGTTCGTCGCTTTTGAAAAAAGCGGGGTATATAGTATTCGTTGTGTCCGTCCGTCCGTCCGTCCGACCTTTGTATCCGCAACTCCTCCTAAACTACTGAATGGAATTTTATGAAACTTTCAGAGAATCTTCATCCATGATGGCATTGTGCACCTCCTATTTTAGAATTTGTTCGGACCAATTTTTGGGGTTTCCCATAGAAAAACATGGACTTTGACTTTCAATGTGATAGGGGGTACCATGATGCCATCCGCAACTCTTCCTAAACCACTGTATGGAATTCGATGAAACTTTCAGAGGATCTTTATTACATGATGACATAGTGCACCTCCTAATTTAGATTTTGATCTGATGAATATTTGGGGTTACCCATACCAAAACATGGACTTTGACATTCATTGTGATAGGGGTACCATGATGCCATCCGCAACTCCTCCTAAACCACTGAATGGAATTTGATGAAACTTCCAGAGGATCTTTATTACACGATGCCATAGTGCACCTCCTATTTTAGATTTTGATCTGATGAATATTTGGGGTTACCCATACCAAAATATGGACTTTGACATTCATTGTGATAGGGGTATCATGATGCCATCCGCAACTCCTCCTAAACCACTGAATGGAATTTGATGAAACTTTCAGAGGATCTTTATTACATGATGCCATAGTGCACCTCCTATTTTAGATTTTGATCTGATGAATATTTGGGGTTACCCATACCAAAATATGGACTTTGACATTCATTGTGATAGGGGTATCATGATGCCATCCGCAACTTCTCCTAAACCACTGAATGGAATTTGATGAAACTTTCAGAGGATCTTTATTACATGATGCCATAGTGCACCTCCTATTTTAGATTTTGATCTGATGAATATTTGGGGTTACCCATACCAAAACATGGACTTTGACATTCATTGTGATAGGGGTACCATGATGCCATCCGCAACTCCTCCTAAACCACTGAATGGAATTTGATGAAACTTTCAGAGGATCGTTATTACATGATGCCATAGTGCACCTCCTATTTTAGATTTTGATGTGACGAATATTTGGGGTTACCCATACCAAAACATGGACTTTGACATTCATTGTGATAGGGGTACCATGATGCCATCCGCAACTCCTCCTAAAACACTGAATGGAATTTGATGAAACTTTCAGAGGATCTTTATTACATGATGCTGTAGTGCACCTCCTATTTTAGATTTTGATCTGACCAACATTTGGGGTTTTCCATACCAACACATGGACTTTGCCATTCATTGTGATAGGGGATACCAGTATGCCATCCGCAACTCCTCCTAAACCACTAAAGGGAATTCCATGAGACTTTCAGAGAATCTTTATCACATGATGCCATAGTGCACCTCCTATTTTAGATTTTGATCTGACCAACTTTTTATGTTTTCCATAGGAAAACATTGACTTTGCCATTCCTTGTGATAGGGGGTGCGGGGGTATCAATTAGTGAGCTTTGCTCACAGTATCTCTAGTTTATGCTGTAATATTGTGATTTTGCGTTTGTGTCTTTGATAAAATGATGAAAAAAGGGAGGTTAAACTCCCGCCCCCCCTGTCTGTCACCAATAAAAGTATATTATTTATAGACTGGCTTACCAGGAACAGTGACTTGAATGTGATGGAATGTCAAATTGGACCTTGAAAATTATGTTCATTTGCGGGAAGATTTCAGAAATCTATGCACTTTATTCAATACCTTGGAGATTATCAGAAGTAATAAAGTAAAAGGAAATCGTGAATGGTGAAGAAAATGTTTTTTTTTACATTTTAATATTACTTAATTAATAAAAAAGTTTTGGTGACTGAAAGTAACAATCGATACTTTAAGTCTATTGTCATGATTGGGTCTATAGATAGTTCTTAGTGGGTACTGCAACTCTGACACCTGTTTCTGGACCTCAATTTCATACTTGAGTGACTTGTGTCATATTTTCATGTTTATGCATTTTTCAGCAACTATAACCTAGATCCACCATATTTGGTCTATTGAGAGTTTTTGGTGGGTAGATGTCATTCTGACATCTGTCTCCCAAGCTTGACCTAAATTTCATGCTTGAGGGACTTGCATCACATCGTGGTTAAGTCAATTTCTCATTAAATGGCTACATGCAAATCTTTCACCGACCTATTTCATCATTGAGTGACTTGTTTAAATTTTCAAGCATAGGTCCATTTTTCAGACCCATCATATCTGGTCTATACACAAATTGTAGTTCTTATTGGATACATGCCATTCTAACACATATCACCTGACCCTGAACTGAATTTCATGCTTGAGATACTCGCAATCATTTTCGTCATCAAGTCTATTTCTCAGCAACTAATAACAAGACCCACAATATTAGACCAGTCTAACACCTTACCTTATCTTTGACCTCTATCACTTGTTACATTTTTGTGATTAAAGTTCATTTCAGTAACTGTAGTACATAGATCAACCATCTTTGGCCTATAGATACATACCCGACACCTTGACCCGAAATTCACACGAGCAAGTCGTACCTCTGTACCTGTAATACCTATATCCAACATATAAGGTCTGTAGATATTTCTTGGCAGGTAGGTGTTAGTCTGACTCCTGATCTCGATTTCAATGACATGCTTGGGTGACTCTCATTACATTTGTCAACAAATGTTTTTCATGTATTTTTCAAGTAATTCCATTCGTAAACAAATGTTTTACATGTGTGTAGACCTACCATTTTTGGTCTATAAATACCAGGCTGAGACCCATCAGCTGAACTTGGACACATTTAAGACTTGAGTGACAAGCACTTGACAAATGTGATCGGACATTACTATTTCTTTTAACGCATTCCCCTTTTAGTTACAAAGTTGGATATCAGATAATCTTTATTCTGTGTTCATGTACATACTCAGGTGAGACATTAAATGTGTCCACTCTTGTTCTATAATAATAACTTACAAGTCTTTTGCTTTTCATTATTATTTGTTAAAAAATCCCATGGAGTCTGATTTACCAGAGGCTTCTCAGAAAAATCAATCTCTTTACATTGGGATTTACTAGAAACACAATCTGTTTTCTGGGAAAATCTTGTTCATTATGCCAACACTATCATCATTTCCAATGGCAAATATGCATAGCAATACATTATTTAGCAATTCTAGTTAACGCTAAGTCCAGCACTGAGCAGAAACATCAATTGTAAACATTAGATCTGGTACCCAAATCGTCTATAGATAGGTTATATATATTTTTCAACCCAGTTTTTAAATAACTTCAGGAAAAACAGCTCTGCCTGGCGTTAAGTGGAATGGCTACATTATTGACCCTCTATGATAACAAACAATTGTGTAGAATTGCCGAGTTGCATGTTATTCAATGTGAGCTCTCACAAAATCTGGAATATTAAATGTGACAATCAAATTGTAGTAACACCTTTTGTGGGAGCTAACACTGTAAGTGCATGAAGTTTTAGCTGTGTCGTGTCAATTTGGTTTGCTAGTTCGTTTTGTCTGCTGTATTTCTTGGCTATGATAATGTTATCACAAGTTCATGTTGTAAATAGATTTTGCGTCATATCAATCTAACAAACCATTCCAGAGTAGTTATACCAGGACATCCTTCCCTTACTCCTGTAAAGAACTTACAATTGTCAAATAGGTAGAAGGATAGAAATATACATCAAAATGGGTTACAGGAAAGGTCAACATTGACATACATACCACTAAATCCAAACTTCTCAACAGTTAGAATCCCAGACATAAAGTAACATAAAAGAACACAATACACAAACAAACACAAGAGTCATGATAGTCAGACTTGGAACAGACACTTTGGTGGGGTTAATCCAGTTTGATGGGTACCCAAACCTCCACCTAATCTTCCCTGACACCTGGTGTATAAAACATACTATAAAATAGTATGATTACCAACAGCATGGACGGTACAAACGATGTAATGTAGTTAGCAGGGTCAGCATATGCATACCAAATAATGTCAAAAGTTTTAAGTCAAAGGAGCATTCCTTTCAATCTCCAATTTTTTTTAAAATAAATGGCAACATTAATAAATTCAGAATTCCATTATTTTTTTTTTATTTACACCCTCCCCCCAGAGTTCAATGTTAATATCACTGCTGTGGGGCTTGTGAAGGCTTTCCTCTCCCAAATCCTCCTCTCTGAAAAAAAAATAAAGTCACAAGTTAGTAAACCGTTATGAGTTTGCCTAGTAAAGAAAACTTCACTGCATTCAAAAACAGCATACAAGTAGAATAACAAAATTTATCTAACAAGGTCATCAAATCTAATTATTTGTTTTATAAGTGTAACATTATTGCCATTCCATGGGATGATAGACATATTTAAACAAAGTTAAAGTTCATAACCTTTAGGCCAGCTAAATTTACTATGTTGTGATGTTCCATACTGACTTGGAGTTGTATTATAGGATTTATTTACAATGCGACTGTTTGGAGCATTGACTTTTGATGTAAAATCTGAAAAGCATGTATCAAAAGTAGGTGAAGTCCCACTAATACATTGTACTAATACGATTGGACACTACCCATATTGGTCAGTTGTAATTGTGTACAAGTTCATGGTCAATGTCAATAGTCACGTGTATCCATTTACAAATCCTCATGAACAGGTGTGCTGTCAATAATGTAATGAAGACCTGCATCAAGAATACATTCTAGACAACTTGACCTAGTTTTCCCCCTTTTCACCAACAAAAATTCATATTGGGCTAGATATATGACCATAATAACTAATCTTTAACTAGCCGGGGCTACTACTTCAACCAAAGAAAAAAAATTAATTCAAATTTGCGGGAATGAATTCGCACCACTGTAAAAATTCATCATCTTAAATATGTTTTCTGTGTTTGTATCCCCGTGAAAGGGATCTTTTTTTGGAATTCTGAATGACAATAAATTATTGGTCATTTTAAGCATATTTGAATTCGCTCTTCCAAGTTTTAGGATTATTGTTTTTGTTTCCAACATGAATTGTAAACAAACAGAATGTGCATATCTTGTGCATCAAATTGGTACTGAAAAAATTATATGAAAAATTATACAACATACTGGAAAAAACATTCTCTAAACTGAGAGTGATGGAAATCTCCTTTCGCACAATAATGCTGTCTGTAAATTTTGGACAAATATGCTTGTTTTTATGGTTTTTTGCTCTGTGTCTTAACAACACACTTGTGTGTGGGATTATGTATTGACCATGACCTTGCTGAAACATCCAATAATGTTAATACAATGTATTGGTGGGTGGGACTTGACCGATCTTTGAGACATCCTTTCAAGATTATATGAACATCAAAAGTCTAAGCTTAAAATGGTCCAATTGTATTTAATTTTTGCTATAGAAACAATTGCTAGTATCAACAAAACCAATGCAGAAATACTGCTTTTTTATTACTTACGAATTGGAAGTCAGCATTTCCTGGGGCTCCTACATCAGCCTTCTTATCATCACCTCCACCACCTACAGAAAATACAAAATAATCTTAATCTCAAGTACAGTCAAGGATTTTTCCTTCATCATTCATTTTTCCTTCACCTTTTGCTCAATCTTCTGATATTTTATGATGAAACCTTTATGGCTGTTTATCCCCCCCCCCATTTTATATTCAGTTTTTTACTTAAATTATATATGCTCTCCTTATTACTGGAAAATGCTTCTTGCACACAAAATTCAGTGGCCTAATTTTTTTCCTGAAATTTGATCTGGACATGCACCATGTTTATGCGTGACTGAATCTCTCCCAATTTTTAATGTTCAACAATTTTTTTTTTGCAGTGGTGGAAACGAAGACTAGAATAGTTTATAACTTTCAATTCTTTCTTTAGTTATCCAAAGACAAGTATTGTGGTTTTTATTAGAGTAAAAAACCATTCCCAACTAATAAATAAAATATAAGATATAAAAGTATACTGACTTCCTTCATACAATTCCCATACTATATAAAGTTCAGCTATTTCCATCTGAAGGTATTTCTGTAAAGTTTTCAGGCAGGAGTATTTTATCAAAGGGATGACTCTTCCCACAATAATTTTCTGGTTTGTTTTTCTAAGTTAACAACTAAACAAGCTAATGCAGAGGTCAAAACATGCGATAAAATGTTACCAGATTTTGGCATTACAAAAAATATCTGCACTCCTACATTAAAAAAAGGTTAATAAAAATACATGTTTCGATAAAATGGGTTTAAAAAAGAAATAGGTCATCAAACTGAAAGCAAACCAAATTTTCCTTCATCACTTTTAGGAACCACTAATTAACCTCCTATATACTGCCAAATATAATCACTGGAAAATCAGCTGAATAAACTAACCTTTTGGTATTGTGGGAATGATTTTATTTCATTATGGAGAAGCATATGCTCTGATATCAGCATCAAATCTTACAACCTTTAGTAAAAAGTTCAAAAAAACATTTTTTTATTTATGAATTCCAGAAAAACTTTACATATTAAACTGAACAGATTTTTTAAACTATACTGCGGATTCATCTTATCATCTTATTTCATAGAATACCGATTTAGCAAAGTGAACCCAAGAATTTTAAGTCTTCAATGAAATGTACACGAAGTTCATAAAGCATTACCAAGGGGGGGGGGGGGGGGGGGGGGGGGGGGGGGGGGGGGGGGGGGAAAGAACAGAAACCATGAAATGTGGTATCCACGACACATTCACAGTTAGAAATAATTTTTTAAATGGACTTCATGCAATAATGCACTTTGTGAGTTTTTTCAACATAATGAATTATAATGATTAATAGAATAAAAAAATGTTGTTTTTTATTTAATTTATCAATAACCACTACTGTCCCACAAGTCACAAAACTCTTGGAGAGTATGTTTTGCATGTGCTATTTTATCATTATATTAATCAAATTTTTGTCAAGAGAGAGTCAACTGTCATCATTTTCCTCTTTAAATACATTCTTGAAAAAAATATCTTTGAATGTTTAATGCCCTTTTTAACCATTGATAGGGTCGACAAACTAAGTTATTTTGTCAACCATAACAATTGTTACAAAGATCTTTTTTCTACGAATTTTTTGAATAAATAAAAAAAGATTAAAATAGAGAAAAAAATCAATACTAAAACCTACAATTCTTACTGTAGCCCTTTAAAAACAAGTTGTCAAGAAGCAGTACTCTGAGGCTTTCTTATTTATAAATCAAGTGCCCTACTGGCCAAAGTAAATATTTATCTTCCAGGCTGTTACCCCATGCACATGCAGGCATAGTCAGGTTGAAGTCTTTGGTTCAGGGTGTAATGGGAGGGGGGGTCTCGTGTTACAGAAACCTGATGTTGCAATTTTATTTAATTTCACAATGGTCTTTAAGTTAGTCAATTTACATAAATTTATGCCAGATATTGTGTTTTGTCCATAATTGACACAATGTCAACATCAAAATAGTTTATAGCTGTTCTGGTCTATTTGTTAACATGTAAAGGATTTCTCCTACGTTCGAGATTGTTTTCTGTTTAAAGAAAAAGGGAGCGATTGATTTAGATTAAAAATTCCTTTCAGTTGTCTCGGATTTGATTGATCTCTTTCATGTATGTTACATATATTATGGAATGTAAAATCTTACAAACTAAACTTTTTTACGATCCTTTCCCCGTGCTGTTCTTAGACAAAAGTCGCTATTATCGAGAATGAATCGTGGCTTAAGTACTGAGATACTGATCAGAGGAAATTTTTCACTTGCCCGCTGGGAAAGTACAAGCAGTGATTTACTTGCCCGACGAGATTTCAACTTCGGCAGGCAAGCGCTTATTTATAACACTGATTCAAATTTTCACCAAACCACAGGAGTTATTGCCTATAAAAATTTCAGTGTCTTCAAACATGATTCCTGTACAAAAGTGTCTCCTTTCAGTTCAAATCACATTAATTAAAGACAAATTATGATGTACATGTAGAAATATATTTTCACTAAATTCCTGTTCATATGAACCAGCAATGACATGTTAGATACAGGTACGAGTTGTTGTAGGACTTTTCTCATTCGTCCATGTTCTAATTTTGTTTTCAGACTTTGAAACTTGACAGATCCCAAACCTATCCTATCTACATACCTGGCTGAGCTCTTCTGTATTCGGCACGATCAGCACCTCCAGATGGTCTGGAAGGTCCTTCTGGGCCTAAGGTTGGATAAAAAACATTACATTTTAAACTGATGATGTCGTAGTGCAATAAATACATATGCTATGTTGCAACGGTTTTAAAGAACTCCCTAATGCCACTGAATTTTGAATGTGAATATCACCTAATAACTGGATTTTTGAAAGAATATTTGAGTGGTAACAGAGCACACCATCATATTTCTTGTGTACTAATGTGATAGTCAGCTCCATTAGGGTGCTCTTTCAGCTAGCCTAAAATACAAAAGAGGAGGCTTCTGAAACAAATGTGTCACAGAATACAAAGACTAATATGAATAACAAGACCGAATAACTTGCCAATGCAAATTTTTCTTTAAAAGTTGCATGACCTTGTTTGCCTTCTCAGATCAAAAACCTGTGTTATTCAAGCATTTGTCATTACATGTAATCCATAGTGC
The DNA here is from genome assembly GCA_028015205.1 of Mytilisepta virgata. Taxonomy (NCBI): domain Eukaryota; kingdom Metazoa; phylum Mollusca; class Bivalvia; order Mytilida; family Mytilidae; genus Mytilisepta; species Mytilisepta virgata. The sequence continues at coordinate 20,069,620 of CM051515.1, forward strand.
AACAATAAAAAGAACCTAATCTACAGGCATACCAAACCAACTAAATTTTTTGTGTGACCATTCTTCCAAGTACAAGAATGGACAATAAAATTTCTTAATGAAGTTTGAAGATCAACAAAAACATTTTCTTTTTACTCAAACTTGTCAAAAATGCTAGTCGACATAATAATTGTAATCATTTGTAAATACTGTAATTGTATTTGATTTGCTCTGCCTTACTAGGGCGTCTTTAATTGACAAATAAAGAAATTCTATTCTATATTCAAACTATTACATTTTATAAAACAAATTGTCACCTTTAGGTCTGGGCCTTGGAGCCTCTTGGCGGGTTTGTCTTTTCAATGTAGCTGGAACGATTTCTGCTGGAAGGTGGAGGAAATTCCTTAGATATTCAATTCCCTCATTTGTTAGATACCAGTAAAAGTGACGCCATGCAAACTGTTCTCTCACATATCCTTGTGATTTCAGAGACTGTAAAAAAAAAATCAATATGTTAATCTTGACAAATACTATTTATATAGAAGCATTATCATGATCAAATTCATTCACGTGATTATCTCTGCTGTTAAGGCTCACTTTTACTCGGTTTGGAAATTATCAAGTAAAATATTAAGACAACGCGAAAGGAATGTCAAGTTCTTTGTCAAAATAAATTTGTTTTGCTTTGCACGCTAGATTGCACTTGATCAGAGATATACAATCCAATATCCTTTAATAATAATAATAATCTTTATTTGAAATGCAAATTTATACCCGAAAGGTTGACAGCATTATTTTAACATTAAAATAACATAAATTAAAAGTAGAACAGAAATACATAAAAAAAACGTGTAAACAAATACACATATTATGCAGCTGTAGTTTCCTCAGTAATATTGACTTTTTTACAAATGGAACATATCCTTTAATTGTGCAAAAACCTCTTTTGGGGATATAGCATACAACATTACACTACAAGACATATGAACATGCATATTATTACACAAAAATAGCAGCATGGGGACTTTTTGTGGGAATTAATATTATGTCCATACATGTATACACACAGTTCAACTTTTTATGAAAAAAATATTATCCTGATTAATAAAATTTATTACAATTCTTTAACATCTTCAGGCAAGTCAATTGAATTAAAATGAAGAAATCAAGCTTTTCCTAAATTCTTACTAAATGTGTAATGAAGAAAAAGATATTCATCATCAATATTTTAACTACAGTTAGGACATAATCTATCTTCTAAAAGCAGTTTTATTATATATATCTATTTCAACCATTAAAGAATGCATGTTCACCATTTCTCAGTTTATTAATGATTTTACTAGTTTAAAGATTTGGATAACGAAGATCGTACAACTGTAGTTTTGTTTTTCCAAAGTCCACTTTATCTCGTCACCCGTACTACAAACACGTATTTAAGATTTACTCCACTGACATATATCAGAATTAAACCAATAAATTTTAATAATTTGGTACAACCGACAATTCCCTATTGAAAAACTGATATCATTAATTTTCTTCTTGAAACCTCCCTAAAGGTACATTCACTGTTTTCCTTATGAATGTTGTGTGATGCATAGTAATACTTAAATTTTTTATCATACAAAGTTTGGCATTATATGATTAAAGACTAATTTACATAGTTTCCTTTCAATACATTTGAACATGCATCTTTTTGCAGTAACTGTAAAAAGTTCCAGTCAGTAATTTTATTTCACATTACATGTACTTCAAATCATTTTAAATACGGTTTTACTTACAGTTAATGCTTTAATGACATGCAGATTTGGAACATCTATTTCTGGATGCTTTGGGGCACCAAAGTCTTTCTTGGCTACCAAGACGCCCTCTTTAAACAAGTATTCAAAAATTGCTACACGATTCTTCTTGGGCATCAACATCCTGAAAGTTTTAAATGTGAATTTATGTACAGTTACAAGAAGTAAGTGTCAATTTACATCACTTACAACACTGGTTATATGCATCCTTCCGATGTTGCTCAGTTGATAAATTGAAAACAATAACATATTTTAAAACTAGCAAGTTGTTTACCTCACACATAATTGGTTGTGTATTTGCAAGGTATAACTGTACTCTATACAAAGTGCTTGGCAATACTATTGATTATTACCTCAATGCATACCTCTCAACCATTATGAACTGTAATGATATTGAAAGATGCAATTTATATCAATTTTCCCCATGAATTTACATGAATGCAAAGGACAGAAATTATCAAAATGTCACGAATGTGTTTGGCCATCTTGCATGTCTTATGCTTGTATGATATCATATCCCAAAACTCAAATTTAAATGGATTGCGGAACATGATATATGATATTTTAAATGTCAAAAGAATCATCCATATCCACTTACCAATCTGGCAACAATCCTAAATACTCACTACAAATGTAATAAGGGGGGCTTTTTTTAAAGTTTACAAATGGGTAAAAAATTGTAGCTCTATCATACATGTGACAAATTTAGAATGGGTATGGGGGTGATTTTGCTCATTTAAGGGTGAGATTGGGTAATTTTGTTTGAGATTTTATTGACATCAAAATATAAGTTTCACAATGAAATATTCTCAAATATCATATGGTAAATAATCGATTTAATCATTTCAACTATTGTTTGTATTCCAAATTTGCTTTGTGAATTAAACTGCTATGCAAACACATTGCATTGTTACATTTCATTTGTATGAAACAAGATTATTACAATTTCTCCCATATCATTATCCAACCGCCTCGGTGGTCTCGTGCTCACCCCGAGTGCGGAAGGTCGCAGGTTCGATCCCCTGCCGGGTCAAACCAAAGACATTAAAATTGGTATTTGCTGCTTCTCAGCCAAGCACGCGACATCTAGGAGTAAGAACAAAGACTGGTCGGCTCGGAGTCAGTATAATGTGTCCGAGTGAGGTGATATGTCTTCCTGCGGACAGTTACCTCGTGAGCTAGCACATTAAAAATCCGACTTAGTATAAACATATTTTATTCAAACATCAAGCACATATCACAGTATAATACACACAATATTAAAGATGAATGGGATTCGGAAACTTAGCGTGTCGGTCTAGTACAAAGCAGGGATCATATTCATTATCACATTAACATGTTCTCGTCCTGATATGCACCTGGTTGCCACGGGACGTTAAACAATAATTCATCCATCCATCCCATCATTATCCAATATATTAATAATATAACAAACCCTACATAATGGTTACAGTGAGCTTCATGTAGCATTTGTTAAAAATCTTAATTCTTTAGTTGTTGCTCGGTTATTTAAACATAAAATTTTCTAGTTTACTGTTTAACCGACTTTGTTTGCATTGTTCTAAAGTAACCGGTTATAAAACTAAATTTATGATCATGTCAATTTTGTTCTGCAGCATTTGTATAGGCCAATCATCAAACAGTCCAGGGTGCACAAATAAACAAAATGACCGCGTAAGGTTTTCAAAAGTGATGCCAGAACAAGATAAGGTTAAAATATAATTCAGTTATGTATGAATATACAGCAAAACTGTTTATTTTATTTAGATGACTATTCTTTGAGAAGATAAATTGCGATTTTAGTCAGATTTCACTCACTTGCCACACTTTGTTTATGGCAGACCGGAAAAGGAAGTTTAATTTTCAAATCTCGCTATCGACGAGATTCAATGGCAGCCTCCATAAGAATTCATTGGTTGGCATATCTGACAATTTTTACCGTTATAATTGAACAGACTGGGTCACATCTCGGCAGAAAGTATACAAACGATGAAATCCATAAATACAGGTTCATTTAGTATATCCTTGTTCTAATTGGATTAATTAATTCATTATACTCAGGGATCCTTTTTTGTGAAGTTAGTTCCCAACTAATAGTTACTATAGACGTATAGTTCCCGTTAAAATTCGAATTACTGCACCCAGCACCTGAGCCAACCACCACACCTGGAATTTCTCCCAGCCTCAGGAAAAATTCAATTGGTATTCTAAAAGACTATCTGCTAATGTCTCACTTCACAGTTTCATGTGGATACTAATTTTCAGGATTCAGCCAAGGCTAAGCCTATAAAAGAGTGAAAAAACAAAAAGAAAAAATGAATGCCAGACAAAGCGCCCACTTCAAACTCGCCCCACACACCAACTCGCCTCAATATGGAAAATATTAGTTAAAAACTTGCTCCAACTGTGAAAATCATAGTCACCAGCTCGCCCCATCTTGTGAAAATCATAGTCACCAACTTGCTCCAACTTGTGAAAATAATAATTACAAATTCGCCCCAACTTTCAAAATAATGGTTTTAAACTCACTCAAGCTGTGAATTTCATATCTAATTTTATCTACCTGGCGCCGAACTGTTAGTATCTGAAATACATTGTAGCGTGTTTGAATTCAGGGACTTCTATTTCAAGAAACGAAATGAAATAACACAGAAACAGAATGAAACCGTTTCGTTTCTTATTTTATGAATTTCCCATAGAAAATTACTATTTCAAGAAACGAAAAGTATTTCGTTTCTTTTTGTTTTGTTCTTTGGATGGTTTAGTAACCAAAATCGTGCTGTTTCTTGTTTTAGTAAAATTTTTTAACTGTCTTGCATATGTATGCCATGTACATGTATATATATTTTTGTGTGAGTATGATTGCATAAAAGAGAAGTATCTGGACTTCGCTGTAAATCACCTAGTTTTTGACACAAAGACCTACCATGACTTGTCTAATGAAGACAAAGAGGAATTTAAAAAACTTGGTGTTAATGTATAATTTTAGTTTCATTGTACACGCCAGTTTTGAAAGCTTAAAACACTTAATTTGAACTTCTGTTTCAGTTAAACAGATGCAAGTTTGGCACTTATTTTAGAGTTCGGGCGAGTTTGTAACTATGTCATTCACAATTCACAATACCAAACCCTTGTTGTCATTAGTTGGGGCGAGTTGGTAACTGTGATATTCATATGTAGTGAGTTTGTAGCACTTATTTTCATAAGTTGGGGCGAGTAAGTGACTATGATTTTCACAGATGGAACAAATTTGTAACTAATATTTTCCAAGTTGGGGCGAGTTGGTGAAATGTTGGTGGGGTTTGAAGTGGGGTGATTGTCCTGCACCCAAAAATATACACTGATTTAACAATTTAAGGAATTCTGTCTGAAAAACAGAAATCTGTTCATAAATCAGTCTAAAATACTGCATGGATTTTTTTTTATTCTGCAATCGGTGTTACAACAGGTGCTGAATACAACAAAGCTGTATTTGTATACTATATCATGTATATACAAATACAGCATTAGGCTTCGCTCACTAACAAGAAGTGATAGCAATCTGGTCAATTCATCATGCATTCCATTAGATTCTTTTAAAATTACTTTTTGACGAAATATCCTTGTTTTGTTATTTATAACACATTTCCACCTTTAATTTTCTTTTAAACTTGAGAAAAATTGTCATTATACTGCATGTGCACATATTTATAGACTTACATGTTTTTTAAAATTATATAAAAAACAATTATTTTGATGTCAATATTGCAGAATAAAAACAATATCAGTGTACAATAGAAGAATATAAAATATTTGTATTCGGCTCTGAACTAGAGGTAAATGCCCGGCAAAGCTAGGCATTTTCCCCCAGCTCCTTAGCCACATAGGTGCATACAAATATTTTCTATATTCTTTTATAGTACACTAATATTGTATATGTACTTTGAAGTGATTTCTATAAGTCAAGGTACCAGAAAGAGCAGCAGTTACATATATTGTAGATTAAAAAAAAATAATGTTTTTCAAATAATGGTATAGTTTCAAAAAAAAGTTATTTGCAAAGAAAAAAAGGCATGCCCTTCGATACGTTGGAAATAAATTCCAGGATCCCATATCACTTTCTTTCCCAATCAAAAGGTTTCTCCTTCAGTACTAAAAATAACTTTTTCATCTTTGGATTTAGCACACGGTTTTAGATAAATCTCAAGATAATTAAAATTTTCTTTATTCCAAAATGTGATAAATCCTGGAATCTATCAAAATCAGCTGAGACTTACCATTCCAAAGTTTCGAGCCTTGTCAACAACAACAAAAGTCTTAGCTAGAAACCATATATCTATATTTTCATGTTTGTAAATAAATTTAAAATTTTATGTCTAAATATTTTTCAGGGACAAAGTTGAGAGGATGTTTTACCATGCCTACGATGGATATATAAAATATGCATATCCTTATGATGAACTACGACCTCTTACCTGTGATGGTCATGACACATGGGGAAGGTAGGTTTGGGTTATACTTCCCATATATAACATGAGGAGTAGATTTTGACCATTTCCTTAAAGATCAGAAAAAAAGCTTATAAATATGCACTCACCATGATCAATGTTGTCTCTTGAAATGACTAACATTAAGCAGACAGTCAGTTTTGTTAGGGTTTGATAGGATTTGCCATCTAGAATGTAAACTGATAATACAAAGATACCGCACAGAATTTTCATTTTTGAGTTGCATTTCAGCTTCTTGTTTCACTGAAATTTTAAAAATTCATACACTGTATTTTGGGGAGTTTTCAAAATAAACCATGAAGTAGGTGTATCATTTGAAGGCATATTTTTCATGCAATAAATATTCTGTGACCAAAGTTTTGATGCACAAGATGTACACATTTCTTTGATTTTAATTATGACTCATCAGTTGTTTTCAAGGCCTAATTGTTTAAAACAAAAACAATAACCCCCCCCCCCCCCAAAAAAAAAAAAAAAAAAGAAAAAAGAAAAAAAAAAGAAAATCATATGCAAATTCAAATGCCAAAAGGAGCCATGACTGAGCAAGAAGGTCCTTAGTATTAGCAAAAGTCTTAAGGCCAAATCAATAATCCAAATTTGTTTTAATATCTGTTCAGATGCCAAAAATGCTAAATTATATTTGGTTTTACAGTTATTCATTGACACTGATAGATGCCTTGGACACTTTAGCCATCATGGGGAATTATACTGAATTTCGCAGAGTTGCCAGTCTCGTATCCAACATGATTAACTTCGACATTGACATCAATGCATCAGTGTTTGAAACTAATATAAGAAGTAAGAGATTGGTTCTAAATAATGACAAAAAACTTTCTATGTTAATATATTAAATATGTGTAATGTCTTAAGTACAGTTTATATATAAGACATTTTAAAATAGTTTGAAACTGTAATAAAAAGACTAGTAATGTGTGATAGTGTAATACAATGGATCCCGTGTGGTTACAGTCCAGCCTACTTCCAACAAAAAAAAAAACTTTAATTATAAATATTAAATATTTAAAACTTTTTATAAAGTATTTTGAAAAGTTAATAATTGACATACATGAATTGTTCAAAGTTAAGTTTTTTCCAGAAAAATAGTCACATGGTCCATTTAGAGGTGTTTGAAAAACAGTTAAAACATGTGGGTATTGAACTGAATAAATGCTTAAACTTAGTCAAAAATCTACATGAAAATAAACCATATACATGGTATACAGTTGCTAAAAAACTCTGCAATCAAAATAATATTGAAATTAAAGTCATTTAAAAGGTAGAAAGGGAAGAGAGAATATCTCATTGTAATTTTAAAAATTTTGATCATTTTCAGGTTAGATTTCCATTTAATATGAATTTTGTAAAGATATTTTATAGAAAGTAAAGTTAATCTGTCATTATTTTAATAAAATGAGGAAAACCGAACAACTTGTCGTTCCTTATATTATACAGTATACGACTTCATTCATTAAATAGTCATGGTCAATGAGGGGAGTGAACTCTAAAACTCCAAATCTTTTGTTATGCCTTCAACCCGAACTGCTATAAATATGCATTCAAATAAATGAATAAACAAGCTGTTTTGACATATTGTTTTTATTTTAATTTGAAAAAAAGTATAAAATATATATACAGATTTGAAAATGTAAAATAAATTGTTTGTGATTTATAGTTTTAGGTGGGCTGTTGTCAGCTCATTTACTGTACAAGAAAGCTGGTATGGAATTGGAACCAGGCTGGCCATGTTCTGGTCCCCTGTTGAGATTAGCTGAAGATGTTGCCAGAAGAATTCTACCAGGTTATAATTTAATGAAGAGCTGTTCCCTGTTAACAAATTTAAACCAAAGATTCATGTGAGCTTTTGCCATCACATGGTGTATGTTTGAAAATATTGATATTTTAATCTAATTTAATACTACCACCAGATTTACTTTGTTGAACTTTACCATGGGTAATGTATACAGAGCAGGAACTGCTTACCCTTCTGGAGCACCTGGGTTCACTCCTGGTTTTTATAGAAGTTCATGTTGTTCATTGGTTTTTAGTTTTCAGTGTTTATTCGTTGTGCTTGTTCAATTGTCTTACGGGACCTCAGTGGCCGAGTGGTCTAGGTAGTTTGTCATGACTAATAATGATCATTAACCTGTTAACACTGAGGTTGTGAGTTTGAATCTCACCTTAGGCGGGGTGTGTTCAACTCCAATCTTAATTGACAAGGATTGCAAATTTTCCTACCGAAGGTCTGTGGTTCTCTCCGGGTATTCCGCCTTCCTCCACCAATAAATACTGGCCACAGCGGATTAGCCAAATGTGCTGAAAATGGTGTAAAACCCCAACTAAACAAACAAGCATGAATTGTCTTTCCGGGTTTGTCTATCTAATGGATTGCATTTTTATACCGCCTCTACGGAGTGGGTGGTATACTGGATTCTGTCTGTCCGTCCATTCAAACTGAAATTTTTCGTCACACTTATCTCGGCTTCCGTGCAAGGGAATGTTTTGATATTTGGCCTGTAGCTTTATGACCATGAGTTGTATCGTCTCTCCTATTTTTAGGTCTGTCAAGGAACCACTTCCTGTTTGCCGACACTTATAAATTTTACAATACCTTATGTTTACATGAAATTTTTCGTCAAACTTTTTGCGGCTTCTGTGCAACAGAATGTTTGATATTTGGCCTGCAGCTTTATGACCATGAGTTGTATCGTCTCTCCTTTTTTCAGGTATGTCAAAAAACCACTTCCTGTTTGCCGATACTTACAAATTTTACAATACTTATGTTGACATGAAATTTTTCGTCAAAATTTTATCGGCTTCTGTGCAATGGAATGTTTGATATATAGCCTGCAGCTTTATGACCATGAGTTGTATCGTGTCTCATATTTTCAGGTCTGTCAAGGAACCACTTCCTGATTGCCGTTACTTAGAAATTTTACAATATCTTATGTTTACATGAAATTTTTCGTCAAACTTTTCATGTCTGTTTTCCAAATTTTCAAAATTAAAAAAGGGTGGGGGTATACTTTGCACGATAACACGTGCAACCTCATGTTTGGTTTGCTTCTTAGGTATATTTGTAGTCTTTGAAACCACTGAACCAAGTTGGCACCAAACTTGGCAGCAGTCTTTCATAATTCTCAGTGATGATCAGTAATGCCAACCAAAATGACTTTCATGTTTATTATAGGACCATTTTAGAAAATTAAAGTTTACATTTTAAATTTGTAGGTAATTTGTTGAAATTTTACTATTTGGTTACCGTAACTTACAACCAAAAAGTGGTTAAAAATGAGAACAAACCAAGAACAAACATTTACATGTTTATATCTATAGCTAATTTTAGTACATTGTACATTTGATCCTTGATATGAAGATAGTGATTTTATATTATATTATTATGTTTTCAAAGTACTTAAATGAAATTGCTATTTTACAAATTTTTCACAGTGAATATGTTTTTCAGCTTTTGACACGCAGACAGGAATGCCATATGGAACTGTCAACCTTAGGTATGGTGTTCCAAAAGGGGAGACAACTGTGACATGTACTGCAGGGGTTGGAACATTTGTCATAGAATTTGGAACACTTAGTCGTCTAACTGGTGATCCAGTTTTTGAAAAAGTAGCCATGAGAGCAATGAGATCCCTATGGAGTCATAGATCTAAAATAGGCTTGGTATGAAAAATTTCACCATAGAGTAATAGGTTCTTTCACAAGTGAAGACTAAAAAATCTTCAGCAAGGTTTTAAAATTCGAGTTCTTTCTGTGTAGTGTGTAGCAGAATGAGGTGAAAGGAGTTTAATTTTAAAAAGGAGTTGAACATTTTCCAGTTCTCAACTTTTGAAAGAGTATAAGTACACATTTCTTCAGTAAATACTTGGTTTTTAGGTTTCCTGTACCTTGGTAAATTCATTTAGCACAGTTGACGAAGTTATATAACATTATGCATGAATGGTCAAAAGGTATGATAAAGAATTCTGATTGGACGTAAATACAGTTGGAATACGATGCAAGTCCAACAACTTCCATGGATCATCTCCCACTAAAAAACATTTGCGGAAGAAATTCAAAATCTGTAAAAATTCAAAAATTTGTAAAAGTAGCTTCTCTAGTAACTCATTTTGGATCTTGAAAATACTTTTTTTTTGGTTTTAACTCTGACTATTACAATAATACAAAATCGTAATAAGGAGATTAAAATTCACATCAATAATGAGTTTTTTTAAGTTGAGAATGAATTTTGTAATGTTTAACTTATCTGTGCTAAACTGTTTCATAATTTTCTAGACATGCCTGGTTTGACTGCTAGACAGCATTAATGGGTTATCATGAAAAAGATAAGAAAATTTCAAAACACTATTTAAAAAATTATTCTTAACCCAAGTACCCAACCCTCAATCTAATCAAGAGGACAAATATACCTAAGGAGCAAACCAAAAAATGCAATCCATTAGACAGATAAACCCAGGAGGACAAATGAACAGCCACAAGCACAACAAATAAACACTGAAAACTAAAAAACAATGAACAACACAAACTCCTATAACAAAGAGTGAACTCAGGAAGGGTAAGCAGTTCCTGCTCTGCATATGGCACCCGTCGTGAAGTTCAACAAGGTAAATCTGGTAGTAATGACAAATCAGTGGAGGTACATGAAATGTTACAACAGTGGGAAAAGGTCCAACATCATCTTAGATATTGGAACACTGTAACGGTCAATCAAATCGTGATGACGATCGTAAAATTTCCTAAGTGATGACATCAACTTATCCCTAATAAAACCCTGGTTAAGAAGCTTTTGTGACAGCAGTAATCCTCTGTTGAAAGTCATGGTAACTCAAGCATGCCATAGAAATGATATAATGCCTAACAAATGCAGAAGTGATATCAACATTTAATTAAAACTTATTTATTTAAAGTGGCAGGTGCAGAGTGGTCTCTGTAGTGGCATTTAGCCTACTCTATTTCACTATCTGCATCAGCTCCTTTAAAATGCTAAGGATGTTGCTCTCCCTTAATATCGGACAGCTGTCTGACTGACTAGCATCTTTTATCAAGACCAACCTGGCAAATGGTGTTAAAAGGGCATCACAAATTTGATCCTTTTCATCCCGAAATTGGAATCGAACCAGGAACCTTTGGCTTTGTAGTGTTCGATCCACTAACCACTAAATCGCGACACCCTTTAACATTTTTTGGCATGTCCTGTGGCATTCAGTGAAGAGCACAAGAAGATAGGCATCAAATTCCCCCAAAAATAAATTTTTGTTGAAAATTAAAAGATTTTTTTACAACAATGTTCTGTTTGCTTTATATGTCACAGGTTGGAAACCACGTAGATGTAAAGACCGGTAAATGGACAGCTGTTGATTTTGGTATTGGAGGTGGTATTGACTCATACTTTGAATACTTGGTAAAAGGTGGGATCATGTTTAATATACCAGAACTCCTTGAAATGTTCCATGGTATGTATTTCAACTTTGTAAAATACTACAAGTTAATGTTTGGATTTAGTATTGCAAGTATTTTATGACCAGCATATTTTCGATGAGGGCCATATCAGTATTTTATAGTTATATAAATGATGTGAAATAGTGATACAGCACTTATTGCACTATGTATTCTGTCGCTGCGATATAAAACAAAAAAACAAAAAATGTGATATAAAAATAGTTATTACATTGAGTGCGGTGAAATACCAGGATTTCTGGGTGGGAGAAAATCTGATAATTTACTAATGAACAGAAAAGTCATATTCACTCTAGGAAGGATGTAACAATGGCTTTTGCCAATGAAGTGTCCAGAATTTTTCGATGTAATAAACAGAATAATTAATTGAAATTTGAATGTCAAAACAAGACCGAACAGATTATAAATTCATTATGTGCATTCATGAAGTAGAGTGTTCTGTCACTGAAGATATCTAAATTCAAGATTGGATATAGACTTATCCACAAGGAATATAGTAACAATACTGTTGTCAAGTCATTAAAGATGGTTTTTTTGGAATTAATATTGATTCACTCATAGGGTCTTTGCATCTGAAACAAACACATTTATTCTAAAACCAGTTGTTGGCATGATACAGGTTATGTTCTTCTCGTATAATTTATGATGGCAGATACTAAACCCCTAACGGGAGGGATTGTGGCTGATTTTCTATATGATGAAGACATAATCTTTCAATCAGTTTACTTGAGGTCTGGAGCTTGCATGTCAGTAACTGCTAGTAGTCCGTTGTTAATATATATTGATCATTGTCATTTTGCTTAGTTTCTTCTGTTATCTTTTTTAACATCGGACTCGGAAATCTTTTGAACTGAGTTTTACTGTGTGTATCACTGTGTACATGTATTTGTTTATTCCACCTAGAGGTATAGGGGAGGGTTGAGATCTCACAAAACATATTTAACCCTGCCACATTTTTGCACCAGGAACCTCTTAGCCTATGTTAGTCTTGTGTGTGTTTTTAAGTTTGGTTCATTTGTATGTTTTGGAGTTTAGTGTGTTGTCCATTTTGCTGAACTAATATGCATTATATTTTTGTGGCCAGCTGAAGCCCACCTCTGGATGAGTGATTTTCCTCGCTGCTTTGAAGACCCATTGGTAGCCTTGAGCTGTTTTCTGCTCTTTGGTTGGGTTGTTGTCTCTTTGACACATTCCCCTTTTCCATTCTATATTTTATACATGTATATTAAAGAAATTTTATTGTTATTTCAGAATTCCATGGATCAATTAAAAAACATTTAAAGAGAGATGATTGGTACATGTGGGCTAACATGGTCAAAGGGGGAATAACTCTGCCTATGTTCACTTCTTTGGATGCATATTGGCCAGGAATATTGGTAAGATTATTAATTTTAATTACCTAATTTACTTACATTAATTTTCACTTATCTAGCAAATATTTTGAAAATTGTATGATTATTTCCAACTACTAAATTTATATCAGACAAATAATTAATGTAAATTTCATTTTTGAAGCTAGCATGTTGAACCAGATGAATTTGATGTGAAGATATTATTATACATGCATAAGAATACATGCATTTTATCTGTAATTGTACATTTTTTAAGAACAGTAACTACACTAGCTCATGACCAATGTATCTTGAAGGAAATATAATAAATTATAGTCCTAAGTTTTATTTCTATTACCAAGTGGATAATGCAGCTTGAGAAACCTAAATGTAGTTCTCAAGCTTAGGGGCATCACCAGCTCAGCATTTTTTAACTTTGGTACTAGCCATTAAATTGATACTCAAAATTTTACTGTTTAATAATTAATAATTTTTTAGTCAAAACAAACCAGTATCTCCCAAATTGTCTTCAGATGTTTTTGGGTCTACTCTGTTTTTGGGAACAGTAAATATAGCACATCAAAGTTAATATCATAATTTTTATATTTAGGTATCAATTTTTATGAACTGAAGAATGGAAATTGATTAGGTAACTTGTCAAACTTTGAAGAATCAGTATTAAACAATAGAATTAGTAACATAAAAAAAGAAAATAGCGATAAGATCAATTTTTAAGGGAAGATTTAGAAAGTAATTGTGTTCTGAAATAGTTCTAGTCTATATATTGTTTCTAAATTTTATCTGTACTTTTGGGAACCATATTATGATTTCATTGAATTTTATAGAGTATGCTTGGTGAAAATGACCAGGCAATGAAGAGTTTGCATAACTTTCACCAGGTTTGGAGACAATATGGATTTACACCTGAGTATTATAATATACCTAAAACTGAGGCTCACAAAGGAAGAGAGGGATATCCTCTTAGACCAGGTAAATTATCATACACTGATGTGGACCTAATACACATAAACTGATATTGGAAAGTTTTAATTTCTTGCCAACACATTTTTTTTCAGCTCACCAGGTGAGCTATTGACATCACTTGGCATCCGTCGTAAACTTTCCTTTCAAGATCTTCTCCTCCGAAACCACTGGAATTTGAACAAAACTTGGCAGCAATGGTCCTTAGGTGGTTCTCTTTCAGATTTATATCAGATGACCATGCCTGTCATCCAAGATGGCCACCAGAGCCGAACATAGTTTAACATAGAACCTTATGGGAAATTTACTTAAAGATGATCTTATCTGAAACCACTTGGCCAATTTGAACAAAACTTGGAAGCAATGGTCCTTAGTTGGTCCTCTTTCAGTTTTATATCCGATGACATCAGTGAACAAATAGGCAAAACAAGTGAGCCAATTTGAACTTGACAGCAAAGTTCTAGACTGCCAGTCAAGATGGACATACATCAAAAAATTTATTCCTCATGATTTCAAGGTGAGAGATACAGGCTCCTTGGAGCCTCTAGTTATACCCCCTGCAAACAAAGTTTGGGTGGTTATATAGGTTTCTGTCTGTCTGTCCATCTGTCCGAAATAACATATGCAACTCCTATATTTCTTGCAGGATTCTCATGAAACTTTATGGAATGTTAGATCACATTATGGAGATTTGGATGTTATCAGGATTTTTTGTTTGAGCGAGTGCTTTGAAAAATATGGTGATTTGAACATTGTGTAGTCTTCAAAACAGACATTTTGCTGTGTGGGGTATAAGTCTCTTTCAGGACAGTTCTAGCTGTATCCTGCAATTGGCCTATACATCCTCTAGCCAATTAAAAGGTGTTGAATATTTTTTTTCAATATTTTGTATGGAAGCATAATATATTCTCCTGGTGACCTTGTCTTTATTTTGCAATGAAAGTTTGTATTGTGTGCTTGTTTGGAGTGTTTTCCCTGGATTATGTGCCAAAAATTGGCAAGAGATGTGCCATTTTGATGACTTTTTCTGATAAAATATAACAATTTATATTTGCATGATAAAATTCTATATGAATTAGATTTTTTTGGTGAATTAGCTTAGTAAACTTAATACATGTGTATTGATTTAAAAATTACAACATTATTGATAAGTGTCAGAAATGCTACTTAAATGTGAACTAAGAGCCGAAATAAATACTGCAGGAAGTATATTATGCAAAGAGAATATGTAAATATTAAATTTTACAGTATATGCATTTTCTGTAAATTTCAGAATTAATAGAAAGTGTAATGTATCTGTATAGAGCAACTAAAGATCCATTTTTACTGGATATTGGTGTGGATATTGTGGAATCGATAGAACATTCCACAAAAACCAAATGTGGATATGCTACTGTAAGTTTTCAGGAACAGATAATACTTTTCATACTTTTATTAATTTATAGGTTATTGAAAAGCTCCTCTTCTTTGCTTTGTTGAATAGATAATGTATATTTTTTTTCACCAAAATGTATTTATTCCTGTATGACCATTTGTTTGTGAGAATTTAGTTTTCATTTAATATTTACACATCAAATCATGGAGATTGTTATAGGAGACCACAAAACACCAAAGCCAGATTAAATTTGACATATTTCACAGTTTGAATTTCTTAGTCATGCCCATTTATGGTAAGAAAATGATAAATATTGAAATGTTAAGGATGATCGCTGGTCTAATAGGAAATAAATAGGATTTTAAATAGATGTTTTAATTTGAGAGAACGTATGAATAATAAACAAATAAGGAAGAAAAAAATATAGGTTCATGTGCTCATTTTAGAGCTATAAAGCCTTAAAAGTTTGCAGGAAATAGGCTTTCTCTGGATTTTTCATTGTCTTTGCATTGGCAACTTCAGTCTCTCAAAAATATATGAAAAAATAAAAAGGATTTCATAAAATTTTGTCAAATACCATTTTAAGGTACATATGATTGAATTATAAAAGAATAAGTGGGGGTTCATAGGCAAAAAATTTAATGTTTAAGAAATGGATAAAACCCGAGGATTCCGAAAATCTGACAAAAAGACCAAAACATGACCAGCAAGCATCCTTAATACATGTATTGCATTTACAAGAAAGAGCATGCTGCAAGCAAATTATTTGATTATAATTGATTACCAGGCAACACTTTTCTACTGACAATAAATATTCTAAATATATTTTTTACAGATAAAAGATGTCAATACACACTTGCTTGAAAACAGAATGGAGAGTTTTTTTCTCGCAGAGACAACAAAATATTTATACTTACTATTTGACCCAGATAATTTTATTCATAACAATGGAAGTACTGGAACGGTCATACAGACCCCTAATGGGGAATGTGTTATCGATGCAGGTGGATATTTCTTCAACACTGAAGCACATCCTATTGATTCTGCAGCCGTTTACTGCTGCAGTACGGCAAAGAAGGAAGATGACGCCATTCTTCAGGAAATGCATGATAATTTAGACCTCCTGTCATTGTTGGATATTCTAGATTCAACTGATACCATGATAGGTGAAAAATTGATTTTAAAACAGAAAGCAGATGAAAAGAAAAGTAAGATGCTTAAAGGAGAAAGGGGTGATTTCCGTGAAAGTGTTGATAATAGGAAACATATACGTGAACAGGAGGAAAATATGAAAGATGATCAAGATATTTCACAAAATGAGGGTCAGAAAAAATTTAAAATCGAAGAGGATGCCAAGAATTCAGTAAATTATAAAAATAAAGATATACCTGAGAAAAATAAAGATGAAAAAGATGATATTTCTGATAATGAAAACTTCAGAGATATTGATTCCAAAACTGGTCATAATAGTTTAAATAACAGTAAAAAAAGAATTGAAGATGACAAAAAGACAAATGGAGGATCAGACAGCGAAATCAAAACAGATAGTAATACATCTAAAAATAGTTCAATAGCATCAGATACTTTAGAAAGTGAAAGTACGGGTGAAAAATCTAAAAATGCAAACAGTAGAGTAAAAGAATTAACTTATGTGTCAAATAATAACGAAAAGACTTCAGAATCAAATTTGAATTCTTTAGTGCAACTTTTAAGTTTACTGTCAGGTAAAAAAATAACGACAGGTAAACAGGAAGATGAATGGATACCTGACGTTAATCACCTGTATCAGGTTATGCAGGTTTATTCCATTATTTACAAAGTTAAACCTGATCTCATGATGTGTAAAGCTCAACCATTCCATATGAGGTGGTCTGTTAATGGGAACATGTTTGAAAGTGAAGAAGTGTGAGTGAACCAATTCAAACCTTAGTCACTTGAACTGGAATAAACTGAACTCTGGTGGTATCTTGCCCTAATTATGTGTGACGTGTTTCAACTGTCTTGCATTGACCCTGAATGTCACTCTTTCTCTATGTAAATGTATGTAGGGCGACACCAAATTGACTTCTTGTTCTTTGTTTTTCCACTCTAGAATGGAACATTTTTATTATGAAATAGTATACATAATGAGGTGAGATATGGAGGTTTAATTTTACTCTACAGTAAAAATTCATTTTATTATCTGTATTCAATGAATGGCATGAAATGAAGAATCACACAATTTATAGCTGAAAGTCGTAACTTAGGACTGTAAATTGTTCTCTGTAAACTTTTATATGTTATTGGGATAAGGCAAAAAAATAGAGCAATTATAACAGATATAGATTGGAAGAAGGAACCAGACCTCATTACAAACTATTATTGAAAGCAATAACATAGGTTTATGGAAATAATACATGTGTTATGCTAATAGCATAATAAAAACAACTGGCACCTTATATTTGTGATTTATGATAATTATATGTTTCAAATAAAATTCTTTGATGTCAATTTTGGTGTACAAGATGTGACATTTTTGTTGATTTGCGACTCATCAGTTGTGCTCAAGACCTAAAATGTTGAAAACCAAAACAAAAATCCAAAAGGTTGAAGAGCAAATTCCAAAAGGCCAAAATGACTAAGAGGGGTAAAGCCAAAAACCATCTAAGGACAGAGCAATGCAGGAGGGATATACTCCTTAGCAATTTAATCATTTCTAAACGAACTGCGATATGTGTAATGTGAAAGTGCTTACCTTGATGGTATGTAATTGAGAAAAAAAAAATAAACATGATAGATAATATAACAAGTTGGGGATCCAGGATTTGCCTTGGGGGGGGGGGGGGAGGGGGGTTGAAGTGTTGGTATAGATTGAAAAATATTTTGGATGATTTTTTAGGGTGCATGGGCCGGGTGCTCAGGTCTGAATCTGTGCCTGATAACAACATGTGATGGAGGTATTATGATATTGTGATGGAATCATAATACCCTGGTAGTTTGAA
Organism: Mytilisepta virgata; assembly: GCA_028015205.1. Taxonomy (NCBI): domain Eukaryota; kingdom Metazoa; phylum Mollusca; class Bivalvia; order Mytilida; family Mytilidae; genus Mytilisepta; species Mytilisepta virgata. The sequence continues at coordinate 20,088,019 of CM051515.1, forward strand.
GGTAAAGGTATGTAAATGACCAAAGTAAACAGAGTGTGAATAAGTGATTATCTGAGCATCAGAGTACTTCTTTTACACAAAAACATTAGTAGTAGTTAGCAAAAATGGATTTGTTTCAAATAATATGATATAATTTATTGAAATGAATCTGCAATATAAGATTCAGATGTTTGATGTATATTTTTTTCTTTCGAAAATGACATGTAAATAAAAAGTATCAACAGAAATAACATAGTCTAATTTACAAGATTTGTATCAAATATTTTGTAAAGCAAGCTTTAAAAGTCAAATTTATTGCTTAAACGCTAAAAAATTTGGACAGGTTAAAATGTTGATTTTGTAACAATATACCTTAAAGTTTATAACTGTAAAGAGTGTAATATTTAAACAAAATGTTTAATAAAAAAAATTGAGGCACAGATTGGATCTTTTTTTTTTGATTTTAAGCCGTTTGATGAGAAAAAGTTTTATAACATGAAATTGGACAAATTTATTTGAAAATTCACATGTATAGCAATCACAAAAATCAGAGAGCAAAATATAATCAAATCCATCAACAAGTATTATTTATTACCTGTGTAGCCATCTGTCTGTCACAGAAAAGAGTTTCTTCTTTGTAATCTGAAACTCCCACACCATAAACCTGGTATTTTGCACACTTATTCTGAACACATTGATGATGTGCACCTCCCCTTTTTGGGTTATATGAGAAAAAATAGAATAACCTACTACATTTATAGATAAAATCTTAAAATGGTAGATAACTTTAAGTCTTATGGAACTGAGAACAGCTAGACATTCTCTTATTTGCAGGTCCAGACATCTAGTTGTTTTTGACATTTGTCTTAAGTAAGGCTTGCAGTCTAGGATACATGTAACTTGAGTTGAAAAGAAAACTGTCTAAAATGCAATGTAATACTTGAGATTCTAGAAGTACATTTGCATTTCATTGATGAACTGGACTGTCCTCAGATGGTCCTCTTTCAGAATTCTTTCTGTTAACATAAAGTGAAATACCTACTCTGAAACTACTGAGCAACATGCAGGGAGTTGAACATGTCAGCTATGATATTTATCCTATGACTAAGACAGCAAACTAAGATGGCCAACAATGCCTGAAATTGGACAACATGGTTAAAATACTGCTTGTATTGCCTTTGGTTGGCAAACTGAATCCAGATGAGTGGTATATGCTCCAATAGCCTCTAGTTTTCTTAGTACATGTATCTGAGAGTATTCACATAATAGGTACTTAAACTCGAGAATGAATGGCTTTGTATAATTTGCTTACCCGAACCATTTGACTACCAAGACTTAAATATTGGACAATGTTACCACAGGGTAATAGCCCACCATATACAAAAACTGAACATAGGCAGATACCAGAATAGTAGAGCATCATTCAACGACATAAATCCTTCTACAACGATATAAGGGAGCAACCATTTGATTTTTTTTTTTGGGGGGGGGGGTCAAATTTGAAATAAAAAAGCAGGACCAGGATTTGGAAAAATAAAAAGAGGGGATCACTTTAGGTGTGAAAAAAAAATTGCGGGACCTATGTTAAGTAATTTTTTGGTTTTAATGAAAATAAAAATTTAGGCGGCAAGAGCGGCTGAAAAAAAATCCAGGACCTAAATTTCGACGACCAACCATTTGATACTAGTCCCCTCATAAAAATCCAATGGTTGCTCTCTTATACTCAAACTTCAACCTTATTAAACATCGAAACAACTGACAGACTCCGGAGAACAACGAAGACAAGACCAAAACAATACATGCATTACAATTAAAAATTAAAAACATTTGAACAACAAGGACTCCACAAAAAAACAAAAAACAAAAAACAAAAACAAAAAACAAAACAAAATAAATTTCATACTGCAGTTTCTTTAATATTTCGAATTATAAATTGACTGTCAAGAATGAAAAGCGAGAAATCTTTATCAAAATGAAAATGCTTCACTCCCTAAAGTTAATATTCTAATACTTCAGTGCTTAAGTTCGACTTAACCATTATTGGAGATCACGGGATGACGTAAGGAATGTGTTGTTTTGAACTATTGTTCTATTTTATGGCAATTTTTTTTTTATCACCAAATGAGGAATCTTTCTAGTGGGTCCCTAAATCATCAGTTTTTAAAAGTTTGAAATGATTTGGCAGTAGAGGTTTTAGACGAGAGTAAATTTGAAAGGACAAATATACCTCAGGAGTAAATAAAAAAAAAAAAAACGAAATTCATTAGACAGACAAACGCGGTAAGACAAATGAACAACCACAAGCACAACAAATAAACACTAAAAACTAAAACCAATGAACGATATTGGAACACTGTAACGGTCAATCAATTCGTGGTGACGGCCGTAAAATTTCCTAAGTGATGACTTCAACTTATCCCTCATAAAAGCATTTTTAAGAAGCCTTTGTAACAGCATAATCTTCTCTGTAAAAAGTCAGGGTACTCACGCATGCCTTTGAATATCGGATAAGCTGAGAAACGTAGACACCATATGCAGGCGATGCTGGTATATTGCTACTCAAGAAGGGAAATTTAACAATAGGAAAGTTGAAGTCATCACGTTTGTCATAAAGTTTTGTCTTTAAATGTTCATTGTTTATTTCAAGAAACAAATCCAAATATGAATTGGACTTCGATTTATTTGTAGTATCCTGAATTACATGCTCACTGGGGGACAGGAGATTTAGAAAGTCTTGAGGTTTGGGTATCCATAGAACTGGTTTATCCCACCACTATTCAGTGTCTCTACCAAGTCAGACTATCCTGACTCTGTTGTGTTCACGTTTGCAAAAAGCACTCCTTTAGGTTATGTTTTGTACGGCGTTTTGTCAGTTGGGATGCTTTGATTAATTGGTATGCTTGTTGTTTCAGTTGAATTTTAATTGAGATGTGGTATGGTAGTGTAGAAGTAGAGAAGTCGTATGCTGTGGCATGTAGAAAAAGATTTTGATTTTACATATTGTAGTAAATTTTTTGAGTTTTTAAGAATCCACATCTGATTGACGCCACTGATGGAATCTAATGTTTAACAGTAATTCTGAAGGCCTTAGCTCTGAAATACATTTCAATATGAATGTTAAAATCTTTGAAAGAGGTTTTATAGAGCAATTAGCTGTCCCAGCAATGTACCTTTGTTATAGAATCCAATAAAGAGCAGGAAGGTCCATTTCTACGTCATTGAAATGCCAAAGAAATGAAGAACGGTCTTCTGGTTATCAAGGACTTCCTGCTTAGTGAGTGTGGTCGGGTGAAAATCTGAGCAATCAGAATCAAGAATTGCCTGTTGGGACCAAGTTTCATCTGATCTGAGCTAAACAAAAAATCTTGAGAAAAAAAGTTGCATGCGGTAACCATGTTTTCCATCCGATCCAAATGAAATGCGGTCATTCCATATATGATTACTGTTAAGTATGGTTATGACTTAGTTTTAGAGGAAATGATGAAATTAAGTCTGCAAATGAGACCCAGATGAGCAATATATTCTACCAGGAGCAGCTAGTATTTATTATTTGAAAAATGATATTTGAAGCTTTCAGGTCTACCCACAAAGCTAAATTTGGGATTAAAGAGGCTGCCAAGTTGAAGATTCATTGGCTTTGAACGGTCTTTGTGGAAATAACCAGGGTATATAGAGAAACGCCAGAGCTCGATGTAAAGCTTGGAAGATCTTGGAAATACTGGAAACAACATTGTGCAGTGTATTTTCCCCATTATTTCAAATTAATTTTCTGCCAAGAAAATCTTATATATTTCAATTCTTAAGCTATTTGAATATTTATGTCCAAACATTAGTATCGACAACTTGAGATTGTAATGTTTGACAAGACAAATTGAAAATTGCACAAATGTGTCTTCTGTAGAAAATACCAAGTTGATGTCTTGTTTGTGAGAATCGCAGCTCCGAATGTTGCCGTTTTCGTTTTTCTAGAAGCTAATCATAATCGTTGGTTTGGAAGATGTGAGGCCATACACTTATCTGTTTATTTTCGTATATGCAGACTGCAGATGCGTTTGGTCTTCAATTGGAAACGACGAGATATTGTCGAAGTTCAATGAGAATTAAAGGGAAAGTCAGGAAAAAAATCGATGTGTCGAGTGAATTATTTATTTGTGAGGAATTTGGTCTTGTAAGGTTTGTTTTGAATATCAGTTCACTACTTAATTTTTAAACTGATAAAAAATGTTCCTAATTTATATTTGATTGCTCTTTTCATCCAACGGTCCAACCAAACTCTAGTCAGCCCATTTGACGTATTTCCGTTGTATGTAAGACATTATTGTTTTGAGACCCGCATTTAATCAAATATTTATACTATACAGGAAAATGTAACAAATCAAAAGTATACCCTTAGAATTGTTAAAAGTACTTGTTTTACACAAAAGATCTCATGTCAAAATAGCGTTATCTTGAAGTTAATAATACTTTGAAAAGATTTTTGAAATGCGGGATCTACATTAAACAGGTTTTTCATCAATTGTTTCTCCTTTGTATTCTACACGAAAAAGAAATGCTTTGTTGTTATCGTTTGCAACCAGTAACTCGTTACTTGATTTATTGTAATGTAATACTCGTGGATACTTAAGGCCGTCCACATTTGACAGTAAGTGTCTATAGTGGTGTCCATCAGATGAGATAACTACCAAATTTTGAGATGAAGAGCCGACGACGTAAACGTTTCCATGATTGTCTGCAGAGATACCACGCGGGTTACGGAGAACATTTCTATTTTGGAATTTCCACTTATTTTCACCTTCTTCATCACAGCAGACCACGGTATGATTATAATGGTGTGTGGAGTAGATGTTTTTTTTAAACGATGTAATGTAAGACCAAGTAAGTCTAGGTCTTCTGAAAACGCAACTAACATTTTCATTTCTAATGTCTAACTTGTACATTCCTTCATACCCTGCGAAGTACAGTAACGAATCATGACGAACCGTTATTCCGTAGTTTTCTGATTTCACATTGATACTTTTCTTGACTCTCTTGTCATTCATATCAATAAAGTGTATAAATGTGCTATAGCCGTTTGTTACAGCCAAAGTATTGTCTGCTTCTATGTATTCAACATCAAAAACACTCGATCGAAGGTCCAGTTTAAAATATTCTGACCCATCTCTGTTTATAACCCTCACAGTATCTGAATCATAACAGGAGAAAGCCATTCTACCTCCAGGTAGTAAGTAGCAACCTCCTACATTGGATAACTCTGTATTTATGGTTTGTTCTAGCTCTAATGATATCTGGTCAATTGAATAAATGGGTACAGGAGCTACAGATATCTGAGCTTGTTTCTTCTTATAGCTTTGTAATATGAGCTTACTTGGTAATTCTTCGACAGTAATGGTACCAAATGAATTTACATTAAACGGCATGTTTTGTAAGCTTCTGTTGATATTGAATGACGTAGTCACTTTGTTAACACTATCATCGTTTATTAAGGACTGTATAAATTGTTCTTTTTCTGAAAGTTCGCTTTCAGTATATTTCATTGTTAAAAATAACTGCAGGTTTGAAGTATCTTTTATGGTCGCAAGGGTATTTCGAAATTCTCGAACTTCATTTTCTTTATCATTCAATAATAAGAGTAATTTCTGTATCTTCTTGCTTTGTATTTCTTCAACTGAATTAAGTTCCCTGAAGATGTTAGCTTGGATATTATCGAGATGTTCGTTGATTTCTGATCTTACTTGTTTAATTTCTTTCTTAATCCTCTCCCTGTCTGATGTTAAAGCAATAAGAACTTCTAGTCTATTTGTACGAATTAGGTCAATGTTATTAATAATGTCAATCAAGGACTGCTCGATGTCTGCAAGACCATGTGATGTTTTGATATTTTGAACGGCCTCTTCAATGCCGATGACATCTTTACACTCATTGTGGTTTTCGGTTAATATGCATCGTCGGCAGCATGGTGTGCCGTGCTGCTTGCAGTACAAATGGTACTTTTCATTATGCTTCATGCAGAACTCCACAATTTCTTGTATATGTGTAGGCAACTTTTGATATGCAGTAATAGTAATGGTTTTATGGTCTTTAGTTGCTGTAGTATATCTATGATGCTCCTGACATTCCATGCACAGGCCTTCACTACACTCTTGGCACCATACAGACGATGGTTTAGAGATTTGGCGGGAATCACATACACCACAAAGAGACGGGCTAGAAGCCATGATTCTACAATTAAAAACATATACGTAAACAAGATTTGATACACTAAATGTCTCGCCTAGATTCGCATGTGGAACCAGAATAAATAATCTGATTGTAACTCGAAGGAAATGCTTATAAAGAAAATATATATTATGTCCAAGGTCAACTAACAGTTGTTAGACTGGCATTAACAAATAAAAAAAAAAAGACTAAATATAGTGGGTTTATGTATTTCAGATGATAAGAAATAGATTTATGTAAAATTTAATGCAAGTCAGTCAAGCAAGACATTAAGGTCAGCTGAGTCATTAGGTTTTAGACCCGAACAAGAACCATTTATACATCAACTATATAAATGGGTCTTAAGTTGCTGAGAAAAGAACATAATGTTAAAGATGTAACAGAAGTCACTCAAGCATGCAATTGAAGTCGACCGACAAGTGTCAAATTGACATACACACAACAAGAACTACAATGTACAATGTATCTACAAACCATTCATATTGGGTCCAGGTATTACAGTTTATTAGAAATAAACATAAACACGAAAATGTAACACAAGTCACTTAAGCATGAAATTGAGGTCAAGGTCATGAGACATGCCGGACTGGCATGTACCTACCAAGAACTATCTATGGATCAACATGGTGGCATATAGGTATTACGATTACTAAGAAATGGTTTTAACAATGAAATTTGATGCAAGTCACCCAATGCATGAAATTGACGTCAAGGTCCGGTGACAGTCATACTGGAATGTACCCACAGATAGCTATCTATAGACCAAATATGGAGGGCCTAGGTATTACAGTTGCTGAGAAATGAGAAATAGAGTTAATCACGAAACTTGGACGCAGATTTTACAATTTATGTTAACGAGGTCAATGAAATTAAGGTCTGTTCCTTTTTGGTCCCTCATTTCTCTAAGAAGGTATGGTGTAGTGAAAAACTGATCATAAAAGATTGTTTTTTCTTTTTCAGGAAGGAACATTAAAATAACAACTAGAGACTCTCAAGAGCCTGTATCGCTCACCTGGATTTAACTTTTCACCCTGAGCAGGACTAAAAATTTAAGTATTGTAGTCAATTTGACTAGTTTTTCTATAGGGTTCTATGTTAAACTAAGTTCGGCTGTGGCAGCCATCTTGGTTGACAGTCCAGGTCAACGGACACATTTTTAAAAGAGAACCATCTAAGGACCATTACTGCTAAGTCTTGGTTACAACTGGCTAAGTGGTTTCAGACAAGAAGATTTTTAAATGAATTTTCCCATAGGGTCCTATATTAAATAAACTAAGTTCGGCTGTGGCGGCCATCTTGGTTGACAATCCGGGTGATCGGACACAATTCTGAAAGAGGACCATCTAAGGACCAATGCTGCCAATTTAAGTTCCAATTGGCTCAGTAGTTTCAGATGAGAAGATTTTTTTTTCAAGTGATTTTTCAATGAATTTTCACATAGGGCCCTATATGTTAAAAACTAAGTGGAACATCTGGGTCATCAGACACAATTCTGAAAGAGGGCCATCTAAGGACCATTACTACCAAGTCTAGTTCTAATTGGCTTAGTGGTTTCAGACAAGAAGATTTTTGAGTGAATTTCCCATAAGGTCCTATGTTAAACTAAGTTCGGCTGTGGTGGCCATTTTGATTCGAATTCCATGAAATCCGACACCTCTCTGAAAGAGGACCTCCTAAGGACCATTGCTGCGAAGTCTAATTTCAATTGGTCAAGTGGTTTCAGACAAGAAGATTTTTAAATGAATATTCCTATAGGGTCCTATGTTAAACTATGTTCGGCTAAGGCGGCCATCTTGGTTAACAGTCCAGGTCATCGGACATATTTCAGAAAAAGAATCTCCTAATGACCATTACTGCAAAGTTTGGTTCCAATTGTGTCAGTAGTTTCATAGAAGATTTTTGAAATTCATCCCCCTTTTTTTATATTTAGTAACAGCAGCCATGTCGGTTGGAAGTCGGGGATGCCAGGCATTAAATTGGAAGGGGGCCACCCAAGGACCATACCAACAAAGTTTGGTCCCAATTGGCCCAGCGGTTTCAGAGGAGAAGATCTTTAAAGGAAAGTTTACGCCAAATGCAGTCTTTAAAGCGAAAAAACTCCTATAAGGGGTCAATCAATGATTTTGGTCATGTTGACTTATTTGTAGATCTTACTTTGTTGAACATTTTTGCTGTTTACATTTTGTCTTTATCTATAATAATATTCAAGATAATAACCTAAAACTGCAAAATGTCCTTAAAATTAACAATTCAGGGGCAATAACCCAACAAATGGTTGACCGATTCGTCTGAAAATTTCATGGCAGGTAGATCTTGACCTGATAAACATGTCAGTTTTGCTCTATATGCTTTAGTTTTTGAGATATAAGACAAAAACTGCAGTTTACCCCTATGTTCTATTTTTAGCCATGGCGGCCATGTTGGTCGGTACGCTGGGTCATCGGACAAATTTTTTAAACTAGATACCCCATTGATGCTTGTGGCCAAGTTTGGTCCCATTTGGCTCAGTAGTTTCAGAGGAGAAGATTTTTGTAAAAGTTAACGGACGACGACAGACGCGGGACGACGGACGACGGACACCAAGTGATGAGAAAAGCTCACTTGACCCTTTGGGTCAGGTGCGCTAAAAATCATTAAGAATCGGATAAAAAAATCGCCTTTCGCAACATTCGTCGCAGTCGAGACAAACATAATCGATTTTTTCGCTTTGTTTCACAAACGCAATTAGTTGTTTCACAGAATTTCACGGAAAAGGAATTTACATATGGTTACATGCTTCCCCACGCATTGAGAATAAACCACAAATGATTCTCTAATGTACACAACTATTTCATGTATTCCGAATTCGCTTATAGAAGTCGTTTTTAGTTAGGCCTATTAGAGTTAATTAATAGATTATTATTCCGCCGCTCGAAAATCGTTTAAAACTGTTTGGATTATTGTTTTTGGGGTTTCAACATTTTAGGTCTTGTGCACGACTGATGAGTCGTAAATCGACAAAATGTGCACATCTTGTGCAAGAAAATTGGTATCAAAGATTTTATTTGACCATTTACTCCATTAACTTTGCAAGGATTAACGATAAAAAAAATCTTTTTGTTTTCTTGTCATCTCTAAAAAGGCGAGATCATAAAAGGAACATTAAAAAACAATAATCATGAAAAGCGGACTTTAAAACTTTACGCAAAATGATAAAAAAGCCCTAACTGGCGCCAGATAAAACCGGAGGGGTCAGATTTCCACACATTTACCGTCTTATAAAAAATAAAATTATTCCAAGCCCTATATTTTTTTTTTTTATAAAAATCGAAATATTATTGCTTTACAAATTAAAAACAAATAATATGACGTTTTTCTTAAAAAGACACACATCACACAAAAATACATAATTCCTGATTTATTTTTCAATATAAGATATGAATGTCGATATGTCTGAGAGGATTATTGTTAATTACTCAATGTTCAAAGTTTTTCAAAAATTATTTTCAATGTAGTAAACATGCGAGAATATGTGTTTTAGAGTATAGTCATATATGCTGCCTCAGAGTCGTGAACACTTTTAACAAAGAAAAAATTGATTTGTCAATACTTAAGGAAGGTACCCACCTACCTTAAAGTTAAGGTGAAACATATGTATTTTCTTAGTTTAAGATGTGTTATGAATACCACTTAAGTGGGAGGGGCGGGGTTTCCTTAACTTAAGAATTTATTAGGAAATACTTGTTAAGATATTTTATGAATACCACTTAAGTAAAATGGGCGAAGTTTCCTTAACTTAAGTGTTTCCTAAGTGAAATGTTAACTTAAGTAGCTTTATGAATACGGGCCCAGACACCAAATACAATTAAGGAACTAGTTCACCCCACCCCCGTCCCCCAACAAGAAGAAAAACAAGCTTCAATAACATCAGGTGCTTTCGAATGATGACCATATGGGGCCTTATTTTCGAAGCTATCCTAAGAATTGTCCTAAGATAATACTTAGGATAAGCTTAGGATAATCTTAGGACTATCTTATGACACGTGTGAGATGTCGTATCGAAGCTCTCTTAGGAAAATCTTAGCTAAGATGTCCCAACTATATCATAAGTTTAGTAAAATACACATTACGCGACGCTACATTAATAAAATAATAAGAAACAAATAAAATCAAATGATTTAAATTAAAATTATTTTATTTAAAATAAAATTATAAATATTACCACATAATGTGTCAAAATGGCCATATGCAGAAGTTAAATGCGTGCACTGTAAATAATAACTAAAAGTGAAATAAAATGATTTTAAATAAATAATTTTATTCAAAATTTAACAGTTAATATATATGTTGCAAAAATTGTCATCTGCAGAAATTAAATCATGCAATATCGTAAGTTATTTTCATTATATGTGTATTTATTTTTCAATTGAATACGAAGGTGAGTAAAATTGAAAGTGTCAAAATAAAGAGTTCAAAGTTTAAGCGCGTGCAAATAACTACCCATAAGGATACACATACAGTGTGTATTCCGAATCTATATCACGTTATAACATAAATATGAGCAGGAAAATGAACCCAAATTTTACTGAATTTGACCTCCAAATTCTTCTAGATGAAGAAAATTTAACAGTTAATATCAATGTTGCAAAAAAGGATATCATACGTTTATTCTTAACTTAAGATATTCCTAAGATCATCTTAAGTCAACTAAATTGACATCCTAAATTTAGGATAATTTTAAGAAAAATCCTAACTCGAGACACAATCGAAAATAGCACTTAAGACTAAGATCTGTCTTAGGATGGTCCTAAGATACCTTCGAAAATAAGGCCCCATATCATATAGCTATTGAGGTGAAATTTATTTTCAAAAACGATCTCGAAAGGGTTGTCTTTTTCTAATGCTCATGAGCAGTACAATTTCAAACTATAAATTTTGATATCTCTCCTTCTGATATATGAAGATCAAATAAATATATATCATGATATACTGAAATAAATATAGCACAGCTATCTACCAAATTATCACTCCGTCGCGGTGCGGGAATGTACAAAATAGTCTGTCTGGCGGATTGAAGGATAGATAATTTGACTTGAGCAAATATAAATAATGTAGCAGGTTACTAAGGTATGCTTAAAACGAAAAAGATAGAAATCCGAATGTTATCAATGCATTGATAAGACAAAATAGGATCATCAAAGACCAACTGCCGCCAAGTTTGGATCAAATTGGCTCTATGGTTTAGAGCAGAAGATTAAAAAATAACATCATGAGAATGAGATTCTCGTTAATTTTAAGCTACTGAGAAAACTAAATTCCTTCTTTTCACATGGTCGTAGAATATTAAAAAACGTTATTTGTATAATTATCCTTATAAAATGTGTCAATTTGAATATGAGTAAAAGTTATATATTCATTTATTTTATTTTATCTTTTCTTCCACTTACTTGGGATGGTAGAGTTCTTGTTGTGAATGAGATAATTCTTTAACTTCTTTATGAGGCGGTTCTACAACAATATAATCGTGAATTAAATGATACACAAGTTGTTTTTTTTTATTTGCATTTTCACACAAAAACTACAAATAAAAATGAGAATTTCTCAAAAAGATTAACACCTTATCCAAGTTCACTTTAATGTACAATACTATAGATAAACATATTTTTATCCTATATATTGGATATAAATCCTAAAACTACAATATTTTTTAACCAGATGAAACATGAAGGATATTAGGGGAAGTATAGCGTTGGTGTTCCTTTCTCCCTTCATCAACCCGTTTCCTTTAACGAATCCCATGTAGCGGCATTTTAGCCTACTGTTTTTCGAGTCTTCAATGTGTTTATGATTTTGCCCTATCTTAACAGGGGACAACCATTTATCGTCCAAATCCGACGGCCTACCAAATAGTGTTGATAGGGCGTCGCGAATTTGATCTCTGAAATAAACATCACGAATAGGAATCGAACCAGGAACTTTTGACTTCGAAGTCCGATGCGCTTATCACTACGCCACGGCATTCATGGGTTTGGGACTGAAATTAATGAATTCGCCAAACGTTTGAAAGAATAGCGGTCTGAAATGAAACATTGTTTAGCTGAAACGCTGCTGGGTCATCTGAATTTTTAAAAAAAAATTTCACAACTGAGGAGTCATCACTCGAAGTGGCGTCATAAAATATTTATTTATTACTCTGACTGAGCAGTTTTTTTTACTCACTCCTAAACGGACGCCAGTAGAAAAAGGTTAGTAAACAATGCATCTTTATGTTTATAAGTCTGATATAAATACACTAATATATTCTTTCCGACATTATACATGTTTTATTTGTATTCTGTTTTTATGTTCATGTATACATCAAAATGAGTTATTCACAAGCCTGAGTATGTTTACCTTCAAATTCTTCTTGTATTTTTAAACTGACACGTATCATAAAACTATCATTTGTGTCAATGCCACATTCTTCCACCATTTTCATAAGAAAAAATGTGACTGCCGAACGAAGTCTCAATCTATCCTGTAAAATGGCCACGGGGACTGATGTTATAATTTTAATGGAGCCTGATCTTACAAATTTTATGCCAAAATCTCCAAGAAATGCTGACATTTTGCTCAAGGTTTCTGTGATTCGGTCTTCATCCCAGTTACCAGGATTAGCAATATTCCATTCCACGGTACACTCTGAAAAATTGACAAATATTTGGTAATTGGTGTGTATGTATTCTATACTTTGCACAAAGACGGTACTCGTATAAAACTATTGCCTTTCAATCCATTTACATTAATTTATCCCATCTTTCATGCAAGCCCAATTATTGCCTTATTTGCTTTGGGCCATATCAGCTATTGTCATCGCTTGGCGTCCGTCGTCGTGAAGATCAAATAAAACTTGGCAGCAATGGTCCTTTGGTGGTCCCCTTTCAGAATTGTATGACTATGCCTGCCATCTAAGATATCTAGAGCCAAATATAGTTTAACATAGGACCCTATGTGAAGTAATACTTTAAGATATTCTTGTCTGAAACTACTGGGCCAATCGGAATAAAACTATGCAGTAATGGTCCTTAGGTGGTCGTCTTTCAGAATTGTATCAAATGACCCTGCCCTCATTCAAAGATGACATAGTTTAACATAGCACACTTTGAGAAATAATACTTTAAGATGTTCTTGTCTGAACTACTTGGCCAATGAAAAAAAACTTGGCAGCAATGATCCTTACTTGGTCCCCTTTCAGAATTCAGATTACCCCACCAGCATTCCAAGATGGACGTTATAGCCGGACATACGATCATATGGGAAATTTACGTAAAGATCTTCCAGCCTGAAAGACCAAAGCCAGTTAGTACAAAACTTTGAAGAAATGGTTCTTAGATTGTTCTCCTTCAGAATTATATCTGATGACTCGGCCTGCCATCCAAAATTGTCGCCAGAGCCGAACATAGTTTAACATAAGAACCTATTGGAAATTATTGACTGAAACCACAAAGACGATTGGAACAAAATTTATCAGCTATAGTCCGTAGGTGGTCCTCTTTCAGAAATATATCCGATGACCCCCACCTACCATCCAAGATTGTCGTCAGATATGAACATAGTTTAACATAGGACCTATGGGAACTTTTTGTCTGAAACCACAAAGCAAAATGAAACAAAACTTGTTTCATAAATGGTCCGCCAGAGCCGAACATAGTTAAACACAGGACCATATGGGAAATTTTACTTAAAGAACTACTAGGCAAATTGGTATAAAGCTTTGCAGCAATGATCCTTAGGTGGTTCTTTTTCATAAATGTATCTGATGACCCCGCCTGCCATCCAATATGGCCACCAGAGTCGAACATATTATGACATAGGACGTATGGGACATTTTACTTCAAGAACTACTGATCACTACTGGGTAAATTGGTAAAAACTTTGCAGCAATGGTCCTTAGGTGATCCTTTTTCAGAATTGTATCTGATGACCATCCAAAATGGCCTCCAGATCCGAACATAGTTTAAATAGGATCCCATGGGAAATTTACTTAAAGATCTGAAACCACAAAGTCATTTGGAAAAATACTTAGCATCCATGGTACTTAGTTGGTCCTCTTTCACAGTTGTATCCGATGAACCTGGCCCCATTCAAGAGGGGTTAAAATAATTGGTAAAAAACCAGTATGCCAATTTGAATTTAACAGTAATGTTCCAGACTGTCAGTCAAGATGGACATATTTCAATTTATTCAGCAAATGATTTCCAGGTGAGGCATACAGGCTCCTAGTTTCAATTTATTTCTGCTAAAATGCTACATTCATTACAATGTTATAAAAAGTATTATTAATCGATGAATTGATATTCCAGAAATAAAAAACTTGGGAACGAACTGCAGCTTTAAATAACTGGTGTGCTGAGTTTTTCTCATCATGCATAGAAAACCATATTAAGAAGAACTATATTCTGTACCTATAACTCAATATTTCTTATCATTTTGTCGTGACCGATTTAAAAAATAAATTCCGAATTTTGTGGTTTTTGTACACTTTTGTGTTGCCAATTAAGAAATCCGTTGCAGTTTCTATTATATTATTAATCCTACACAACTGTGATAATGTATATACATTCTTGTTATTTAAATAAATTATTCTGGTATTTTGGGAGTCTGATAAATTAATTACCTTGCGATTTTAAATCTCTCTGTGATACATCCGTTGGTTTGGCAGCAGATGCAGCATCTATTTATTCAGCAAAAATGCATCTCATTAATTATTACTCTAATACATCATATATTTAGTAGAAATACATGCATTTTTAATATGCTTTATACATGACTTTTCAAGACCTGTATCACCTATCGTATATCGCACCCACTACTTGAAACACATATTTTATAGCAATATTCACTTTTCATACTGGGAACAAAGCAATGGTTTATTTTTGAAATGTTTGATATACAGAATAATACATGATGATATAGATGCAGGGAAGTGCGATAAACAGAATAACATGGTCAAACCTATATCACATGGCATATCAACTGTCCACCAATATCACAGCTAAGGCCAAAAGACCTCGGGGTGATATTGGGTTTTCGGCTTGAAATAGCATGTGGTATATGTTTTGCCATGCATTGGTCTCAATATCATGGTAATGTAACAATTTATTATACCACAGTATGTTTTTACATCAAAGAATAATTTAATTTCACGTGTAAGTAGGTTATATCGTATAACTTTTCCCCAAAATTGAACAGAATCCTTAAATAAAAATTCAGACGATATTTGTTTTCAACTTAATTAATTTCAAACCCATAAACGGATAATTTATTTTATTGTCTCCTTGATATCAAGTACCCTTCGAGGCAATATTATATACTTATTGACTGGGTATGAGGGGAATAGTAAGTTATTGTCCCCGAGATACCAACTAAATTGTCCCGAGGCGTAGCCAACGGGCAATAGTTTGTATCAATGGGACAATATACTTACTATTCACTGAATATCCAGTGTTTATTATACCGAATGCCTAATAAACTTTTGGTCTTTTCTGCTTCGCAGTCATGCAATATATCTTTTTAATTTTCCTCGGATAGGGAGTCAAATCACTCCCAACTGGATGTCGCCATCGTTGTCTGAGAAATCAATATTTTGGATGTTTTTAGACTTTTAGGGTGGTACACAACACTTTAGGGAGATAACTCTTAAAAATCATCAGAGCGTTTTAATCAAATTTAATAAGTAAAGAGAAATTAAGCTTCTCTATGATCAAAATTGATGTTTGCCAAACTGCTATATATTCAATGAAATTATTGCCGTGAAGTGTGAAATTCTATTTACTAAAAAAAAATCAACATTTATGTCAACAGGTCAAAGTAAGTATTTACTAAAACTTTTATGAAAATTAAAGGAGCCAAATTTAATTTAATCAAGGTGTTGGGTACCACCATAAATAACGATAGGATAAAACTAGACGTATTCACAAGAATTTTAGCTGGAAAATGCATAATGTTTAAAATATCATACAACTGATCCAATAGTTTTTTTCATGAAAGTACTATTGACAGAAACAATGGAAATTGTATAAACTATATAGTTTTTTCAGTATCTGTAATTTTCTGATGAAACTAATACACTGGCGTATGATAATTACATATACTCACCTCATGCCTAACATATGAATTACAATCCATGTTACACTATTACAGTGTTGAATAAGAAAGTCGAAAAATGTAAAATGACCAAAAGCGGTAATGTCAAAACCATTCAAGGAAAGAGCTATGCACGAGGGAGAAACTGCCCTTTCATATCAGTGTCAGAACTGTTCCGAACAAAACGTTGAAAGCAGCCACGAGTGCCTTAACTAGTTTAATAGTTAAAACGTCCGCATTTAGCATGCCCCCTTGACCATTTCAAATTGTAGATCAAGCAATCGGTCACCTTGTTGGTAACCATAATGTATCGCCTTTTAAAGTATGTTTTCTTTTATGCCCCGCGACGAACAGTCGAGGGAGGGGGAGGCATATTAATTTACCCTTGTCAGTCCGCTCGTCCGTCCGGACATAGATACATGGTTTGTCCGGCTATCTCCTCCTACAGTTTTGGAGCTACAGCTTTAATATTTTGTAGGATGTTTATACACATAATGGAAGTGTGCATGTCCACAGAATATTCTCAAAATGACAGGTAGTTGGACTTAGTCATTTCTTTCATACGAGCTGCATAAAGGGAACATGGTTTGTCCGGCTAACTCCTCCTACAGTGTTAGAGGTACAGCTTTGATATTTTGTAGGATGTTTATACACATAATGGATGTGTGCATGTCCACAGGATTTTGATCTTTTTCAAATATTCTTAAAATTGGACTTAGTCATTCTTCTCGTAGGAGCTGCATAAAGGAAACATGGTTTGTCCGGCTAACTCCTTCTACAGTTTTAGAGGTACAGCTTTGATTTTTTGTAGGATGTTTAAACACATAATGGACGTGTGCATGTCAACAGGATTTAGATTTTTGTTCAAATGTTCTCAAAATGACAGGTTGTTGGACTTAGTCATTGTTTTCGTACAAGCTGCATAAAGGGAACATGGTTTGTCCGGCTAACTCCTCCTACAGTTTTGGAGCTACAGCTTTAATATTTTTTTGGGATGTTTATGCCCATAATGGAGGTGTGCATGTTCACAGGATTTTAATTTTTTACCGACTCTAACTCAAAAATAAGCTGAGCAATATTCATGAAACTTAAGTGAATTGTTTGTATCTATTGACATTTGTTCCCTTTCGGTTTTTAAAAAATTCCGATTTTACGTTTTGGAGTTACGGGACTTTATTCATAAAAGAGGGGGAGGGGGGTTCCAGTTTTCGGACAATAACTTAAAAAAGCTTTGAGCAATTTTCATGAAACTTTGGTGACTTCTTTATATCTATTGACATAAGCTCCCTTTTGTTTTTGTTTTTGATATTTGTTGAAAAATCGTCGGAAACTGTAAATTTTCCACACTCTGGACAGTTATGGAATTATATTCGTTCAAATTTCGGATTTATGGAACTTTTTTCTTTAAAAGAGAAGGGAATTTTTCACATGTCACTCTGTATCTTAAGAACGCATTTTCTGACACATCCAGGTCCTTATACTTTTTTTTTTTTTAATGAAATTTCGATTTTCTCTTCCAGAGTGGGATGTGACTTGTCCATAAAAAATAAGAAACAAAATTATAGGGTCTATATGTTAATTGGTGAAATTCAATTTTCTGGACGACGGGCGTATCATGCGCTCATGGCGTAACTGTTTATTTTCAAATGTTCTCAAAATGATAGGTAGTTGGACTTTTTTTGTACTAGCTGCATTGTTTATAATTTCTTATGGTCAGGCGGGGGCATCATTTGCGTCTTACAGATACACTTCATTTTAAAACTAGAGGCTCAGAGGGGCTGAGCCTGTATCGCTTACCTGGCATGAAAGCCATTTTTATTGATGTACCTCAAAGAGAAAAGTCATTTCTCCCTATCATTATGAGGTGTGGTAAGCCTTGTAGGAACCAAATTTCTCTTCATCAAGCTTCTTCGACTTACAGATCAGCATATTCTAAAATTTGGCGGTTCTCCAGAAGAGTTTTGCATGTATTTCACATAGGGTCTTATGTTAACTTAAGTCCTCTGCTGAAGGCCATTTTGAATTAGGGATCGGCACCAGAGTAACAACACTTGGTGAGCACCTTAGGAGGAACATTCAGACCATGTTTGGTTTCAAGTAATTCTGCGGTTCCGTAGATTTTTGTTATATGTCAGAGACACTTTCTGTCAAGGTTCGCTCTATTTGGCCAAGAAGTTTAAGAATTTTTTTTAAATCAACCAATCAGAAACAAGAATTGCCCATGGCGGCCATGTTTGTCGCCTGATCTGGAAAAAATAAGGAATCTTTGTAAAAAACCTCCAACAGATGCTTCCTGTCAAGTCTCGTTCCCTTTGGCCAAGCGGTTTCAAAGAAGAAGATTATCAACCGATGAAAGACAATAACTGCCCAAGACGGCCATATTTGTTGCCTGATCAGGACGAAATGAGAAAACTTTTTATAGAACCTCCCAATTAGATGCTTTCTGTCAAGGTTCGTTCAATTTGGCCAAGCCACTTCAGAGAAGATTTTTTTTTATATCAGCCTATCAGAAACAAGAACTGCTCATGGCGGCCATATATGTATTCCGATCGGAACAAAATGAGGAAACTTTATAAAGGACATCCCATATATGCTTCCTATCAGCTTTCATTCCATTTGGGCAAGTGATTTCAGAGGAAAAGGTTCTTTTATATTAGCCAATCAGAAACAAAAACTGTTAATGGTGACCATATATGTACTCCGATTGGGATGAAATAAAAAAATTTTTGAAAGAAACTCCCATAGATGCTTCCTGTCAAGTTTCGTTCCATTTGGCCAAGCAGTTTCAGAGAAGATTTTTGAAAAATCAGCCAATCAGAAACAACAATTGCCCATGGCGGCCATGTTTGTTGTCCGATCGGGACGAAATGAGCAATCTTTATAAAGGACCTTACATAGATTCTTCCTGTCAAATTTAATACCATTTGGCCCCGTGGTTTCAGAGGAGAATATTAAAAAGTAAATAGTTAACCGACGACGCACGGACGGACGGACGGACGACAGACGCCAAGTGATGACAAAAGCTTACATGGCCTGTGGCCAGCTGAGCTAAAAATCACTCCTAACAAAACAACTTTGTCCATAATTATCAAGTGCGGGCAATGGCATACTTCTTTCCTAGTTTATGTCGGTGTCAAGATAGATAAGAGGGAGCTTTGGGTACCCATAGAAACGGTTTAACCCCCAAGCTCTTCAGTGTTTCTACCAAGTCCGACTACCCTGAATCTCTGTTGTGTTTATGTTTTTATGCTATTTTCAGTCAGAATTTTTGACAGTTGGGTGACGTTGTTAGATTACTATGTCACAGATGTCAATTTTATTAGTTTGAAAATAAAGAGCTACAAAATACAGAAAAACGTATCACTTTTTGAAATAGGTGTTAACCACTTCTGTAAATAAAACATATTTCTTTGGTCATGCAATTTATCTTACTTAATTTAAGGAAGGAAAAACCTCAACTCGATGTACGGATGTAATGAAAGCGACTGTTACAAAGGAAAGATATAATCTCTTTATGAATTTACCTTCTTTGGTATATGTCAGAGTCCAGATAAGGTTTCCTGTACGATGAACAGACTTTTCTAAAAACAAAAAGATGAACAAAACAAAATCAATATTAACTTTCGTCTTAGTAGTCCCATTACAAATATTGCATATCAACTAGAGGCTCCCAGGGCCTGTACCGCTCGCCATGACTATGTCAGTCTTGACTTGCAGCCTGGAACATTGCTGTCAAGTTCCAACTGGGCCACTGGTTTCAAACAAGAAGATCTTTCAGTGATTTTCCCAATTAGGTCCTATGTTAAACACTGTTCGGCTCTGGTGGATCTTGGATGACGGGTAATGTCATCGGATAAAATTCGGAAAGAGGATCAACTTAGGACCATTGCTGCCAAGTTTTTTCCCTAATGGCACAGAGGTTTTCTACAAGAAGATCTTTAAGTAAATTTCCCATTGGGTAACAATGTTCGGCTCTGGCGGCCATTTTGGATGGTAGGCGGGGTCATCGCATACAATTCTGAAAGAGGACCACAAAGGACCATTGCTGCTAAGTTTTGTTCTAATTGGAAAAGTGGTTTCAGATAAGAAGATCTTTAATTAAATTTCCCACAGGGTCCTATGTTAAAATATGTTCGGATCTGGCGACAATCTTGGATGACGGGCAAGGTCATCGGATACATTTCTGAAATAGGATCACCTAAGGGCCATTGCTGCTAAAGTTTGTTCCAACTGGCCAAGTGATTTCAGACAAGAAGATCTTAAAGTAAATTTCCCATGGATCCTATGTTAAACTATGTTCGGCTTTGGTGGCCATCTTGGATGACAGGCCGGGTCATCAAATACATTTCTGAAATAGGACCACCTAAGGACCATTGCTGCCAAGTTTTTTTCCAATTGGCTAAGTAGTTTCAGACAAGAAGATCTTCAATTAAATTCCCATAGGGTCCTATGTTAACTGGCGGCCATCTTAGATGAAGGGCCGGCCCATCAGATACAATTCTGAAAGAGGACCACCTAAGGACTATTGCTGCTAAATTATGCTCCAATTTGCAAAGTGGTTTCAGACAAGAAGATCTTTAAGCAAAATTCCCATAGGGTCCTATGTTAAAATATGTTCGGCCCTGGTGACCATCATGGATGACAGGCGGGATCATCAGATATATTTCTGAAACAGGACCACCTAAGGACCAATGCTGCTAAGTTTTGTTCTAATTGCCAAGAGGTTTCAGACAAGAAGATCTTAAGTAAATTTCCCATAGGGTCCTATGTTAAACTACGTTCGGCTCCGGCGGCCATCTTTGATGACAGGCCGGGTCATCGGAACCATTTCTGAACGGGGACAACCAAAGGACCGTTGCTGCTAAGTTTTGTTCTAAGCGGCCAAGTGGTTTCAGATAAGAAGATCTTTTATTAAATTCTATGTTAAAATATGTTCGGCTCTGAGGACAATCTTGGGTGACAGGTTGGGTCATCAGATATAATTCTGAAAGAGTACAACTTTAGAACCATTGCTGCTAAGTTTTGTTCCAATTGGCCAAGTGATTTCAGAGAAGAAGATCTTGAAGTAAATTTCCCATGGATCCTTTATTAAAATATGTTCGGCTCTGGCGACAATCTTGGATGACGGGCCAGGTCATCAGATACATTTCTGAAATAGGACCACCTAAGGACCATTGCTGCTAAGGTTTGTTCAAATTGGCCAAGTGATTTCAGACAAGAAGATCTTAAAGTAAATTTCCCATGGATCCTATGTTAAACTATGTTCGGCTCTGGTGGCCGTCTTGGGTGACGGGCCGGGTCATCGAATACATTTCTGAAATACGACCACCTAACGACCATTGCTGCCAAGTTTTGTTCCAATTGGCCAAGTGGTTTCAGACAAGAAGATCTTTAAGTAAATTTCCCACAGGGTCCTTTGTTAAACTATGTTCGGCTCTGGCGGCCATCTTTGATGACAGGCCGGGTCATCGAAAACATTTCTGAACGGGAACAATATAAGGACCATAGCTGCCAAGTTTTGTTTCAATTGGCCCAGTGGTTTCAGAGGAGAAAATCTTTAAAGGAAAGTTTACGACGACAGACGACGACGAAGACGGACAACGCTGGACGGACGACGGACGCAACGTGATGGCAATAGCTAACCTGGTCCTTTGGCCTGGTGAGCTAAAGAGTAAAACCAAATCCTGAAAGTCAAGACAGCAAATTATATGAATCTAATTTGTATCCATTATATACATGTATATTCAACAAAGGATACTGCATTTACTTTCAAAACTAATCAAAATTAGATTGAGTGAAGTATGATGATATGACATGAAAATGTCGTCTTATTGTTTCGTTGGTAAGGATACCAAC
Source organism: Mytilisepta virgata (assembly GCA_028015205.1). Taxonomy (NCBI): domain Eukaryota; kingdom Metazoa; phylum Mollusca; class Bivalvia; order Mytilida; family Mytilidae; genus Mytilisepta; species Mytilisepta virgata. Next base: position 20,110,174 of record CM051515.1, read on the forward strand.
AACATAAGATTTAACAGTTCAACTTATAACATTTATATAAAAAAATCATTCGTTACCTGATCCCGATCGGATACCTTCGGATAGACTAGTCTTTAAACACTCTAAACAACCTATGTAAAATTGTTGTAGCTCGTCCTGCTGTTCCCTTGTTAAATTTGGGAATATAGACATTCTGTTTTGTAGAAGACCCACCACAGTATTTTTTAATTCGTCAAGCGAGGTTTGAAGATGTTCTTCAACTTCTGTCGCTTTTGATACAATTTCTTTTTTTTGTTGTTCCGAATGTTCTTTGAGTTCTTCTGTTTGTGTTTCTAGTGTTGTTATGACCTTCAATGAAGAGACATATTAATAGAAAATAGCTATTACTGCTATATATCATCATTATGCAAGTACAGCCTTCTGAGGAGGGAGCTATCCTTGTATTAATTCAAAGTAAGCTGTATTGGTCCCTTGGCCATATATGATAAAAATAGCCATATTAAGGCTATTTTTATCATATTATTTAATATAATTTCATCACTGGACGATGTAATTTGTCGAGGTTATTCACCCGCACCACCGATTAGGAAAAAAATATCAGAATTATTTCTGACCATGTGATCTTTTATTAGCCAATCGATTTATTCAATTGTGCTGCGCGGTACATTGTATAATACAATGTAATTATAGATAATTATCCAATACAATTTCTCAAATCATTTAGCTCTGACTAGACAATAATTTAATAAGTATCCGTAGATAAACAAATAAACATCTCATCTTTTCAGGTTCAATAAGTTCACATTTCATGTTTCCGTAACACATTTCTGAAAGGTATTTGTACTAACTAGGCCTCTATGGATCAAGACCGTCGTTTTTCAATGAGATGCATGTAATTTGTATTGAATTATATCGTAGAATATCATAGCATATTTTAGTTTCTTTGACAAATTCTTGGATAGGCCATTTTGGCATCTTTTAAATTTGCTCTTCATTTTTTTGTTGTTATTGTTTTGGTTTTCATCATTTTAGGCTTTGAGCACAACTCGAATTGTGCACATCTTGTGCATCAAAATTGGTATCAAAGAATTTAATTTGAAACCATTTTTGATGCCCGGAACGTGCATAATTTAATACCAATTTTGATACGCAAGATGTGCACAATTTTATACCACTTTTGATGCACAAGATGTGCACACTTCGTCCTTTAAGACTGATATTTTTTTGAAGAATAAAATCTGAAATATCAATTATGGGATTACTAGCAACTGAGCATGAAGTCGGTATCGACTGAGTGGTGACAGAAAATGTCGGAGGAAGAAATTTGGCAACACACAATGAAAACCTAGCTCATTATGGTAACTGTCCGAGAAAGCAATTTCAAACATTATTTCTTTTTTAAATGATTTTTAAATCAACCTCATGAAATAAGACAGAGCACATTAATGTTTTCATTGTGTGTTGCAAAATGTCTTCCTCAGTCGTTTTCTGTTACCACTGATTCGCTACCGACTTCATGCTCAGTTGCTATTAAGACAGATTACTACATTATTATTTGATTAATTAAGCGATAACTTACATTTTTGCTTTCAGCTTCAACCACACTTAGTATTTCTTTTATTCCATTTATGTCAAAGTCTGCGACTTTCAAGAGACGTATTTGGTCATTTAATAATTCAGTGTAATACGAAAAAGGAATTTTTGAAGCCATGCCTCGAACCGAACCTTCCAATTTTGACCACCATTTTTCAAGTCTTACAATATCAAAATCAGTCGTAGTATGGACGTGGAAGAGCTTGTTCCGAATGTCTTTGATTGTTGTAAGCCACATATCATCATCCGAATTTAGATTCACATTACAATTTCTGAGAAGAATATAAATAATACTGATATCTAAATCTTTCAATGTGCAGTTAGCAACAACCGACACGCCACATAAGCAATGTACTGAGACTTTCTTAAATCTGTCCCATTTCACATGACTCGGATTAGGAGTTTTATTCACATTGAACAGTCTCCTAGCCTGTTCATCCCGTAATACCCTCGTGTTACTTCTTTGAGTGCTAGAATCGCATGCGCAACACGGTAAAATATTTTCCCATAAATGGTATATTGAATGCTTATGGATATTCAGAAAATCTGTGAGACTGTTGTTGTACTTCGAAAGAACATTGGTTTCTGTAAAAGCTCTGACTACTTCCAAAGATAAATTGAAGGAAAACTTCATCAACCGAAATAATTTCTTTTCTTGTATAGTACTCATTGCCTTAAAAATATCAAAGATAAAAAAACATTAATTTACCTCGGTATGTTTTAGGATATAAAAGTAAGACAATAATTTTACTGCTCACTCTATCTACATGTATTTCTATACTGATTCTATTGAGATCTGAGTTTCACAGCTTCTATCAATATTCTCCATAAAAAACTTATAACATTTTGCGGATTCCCCTTTAAAATATCTGAAAAAAAATTAAAATAATTGTCAATTATGCCATTTTTAGCAAAGGCAAAGGAATCAATAACCTAGTTAAGGCAGCACAAAATCAGAAGTATATAACATAACAAACATCCAGAGACCACAATATTGTCTTCAATGGTGGAAAACCACACCAAACCACAAGCCCTGAATGACCCTAGAGTAATCCATGCGTAGTTATGTCCAGTGGTACATAATCATGCCAGAAAGAGGACAAATATACCTAAGGAGCAAACCGAAAAACGCAATCCATTAGACAGACAAACCCGGGAAAACAAATGAACAACCACAAACACAACACATAAAAACTGAAAACTAAAAAACAATGAACATCATAAACTCCTATAAAAACCAGGAGTGAATTCAGGTGTTCCGGAATGGTAAGCTGTTTCTGTTTCATATACGGCATCCGTCGTCAAGTTCAAAAAAGTAAATTCGGTGGTAGTCACAAATCGATGGGGGAACATGAAATGGTACGACAGTAGGAACAGGTCCAATATCATCTTAGATATTGGAACACTGTACGGTGAATCAATTCGTGATGACGGCCGTAACATTTCTTAAGTGATGACATCAACTTATCCCTGATAAAACCCTTGTTAAGAAGCTTTTGTGACAGCAGCAATCTTCTGCCGAAAGTCGTGGTAACTCATTTAATAAGCTAAAAAGCAAACTGAAACACAGACGTTCACGACAATAATTATGCTGACTTGGGACATGCGGCGGGGATAAACCAATTTCGTACACATATTGTTTCGCACTGTTCACGTACAGCAAAGTTAGTGAAAAAGTATGTTGTACACTTTAGAGGGGTGGGGCTGGGGGATGGGTTCCAAAAAGAGTGCTCTTTGTAACTTGTGAAAAATGTTGACAAGTATAGATGACCCCAAATGTATCTGAAACCATAATAGATCATGACCAATACTTATTTTTGACTTTAAAGCAGAACATGCATGACTACCCACATAGAGGTCCTGATGACATGATAAAATATACATTTAATTTTTCTTTGTTTATCACACATGCATTGCATAATTTGTTTGTTTTGTCACAAGCCAGGTTGCAAATCTAAATATTATCCTAGAGGATAAAATATTCAAGAAAATGTATCCTACCAGATGGAATTTATTAAATAAGGGAACAAATTATTAAGGAATTTTATCCTAATTAAGGTAAGATAAAATATCGTGGTATTTATTCTGCTTGGGTATCTAAAGATTTACGGGAAGTATCCCGGTTGATTGAAAATCTACGAAAAAATATTCAAGGGGATAAATAAGTGAGCAATTTACTGGATTTTTTGTTCTTTTTTTTATTACACTCTATCATTTAATTTGAAACTTCTAAATGTTATGAATAACTTTGATGATGAAACAGAGGAAACAGAAGCTAGAACAAAAAGGAAATATAGAGAAAAGAACAGACAATCAAGCATGTATAAATATTTTTCTATATAAACATTTAAAATTAAACTTAAAATTCAATTTACCAGTAGATGAAATGTATCTGATCAATAAAATAACTAATGTTTGCTAATATTAGTGTTTTCCATTCCTAAACATTGTTACAATTCAAGACATGGCAGATTGGTCCTTAGATGGTCCTCTCAGAATTGTGTCCGTTTACCCGAATTGTCAACCAAGACGGCTGCCCCGGCCGAACTTAGTTAAATATTGGACCCTATTCGTTATTATATTTATCCCACTTTCAAGATATCTTTTTTTTTATAACACTCTATCATTTAATTTGAAACTTCTAAATGTTATGAATAACTTTGATGATGAAACAGAGGAAACAGAAGCTAGAACAAAAAGGAAATATAGAGAAAATCTAATAAGATATCTTATAAACTAAATGAGATATCTTATCAACTAAATGAGATATATTATAAACTACTTGTGATATCTTAATTAAATCAATTATACAGATATCTTATTAAACATATAAGATATCTTATTTAGGTTATAAGATATCTTATTTAGTTAAAAAGTTATCTTGATTGTTTTAAAAGATATCTTATAAACTATATAAGATATTTTTTATATAGTTTATTATAAAGATATCTTATACACTTAATAAGATATCTTATAAACTTAATAAGATATCTTATTAAGGTATATATAATAGCTTATTAACTTCAAATTAAATAAGATATCTCATAAAAATTACAAGATATCTTATATGCTTTATAAGATATCTTATTAACTTTATAAGATATCTTGAAATTGAAAAAATATAAAAACGGCTTGCCTGGCATGCCGTGTTTATATTTATTCCGCTTTCAAGATATCTTATAAAGTTTAATAAGATATCTTATTAAATAATTGAGATATCTTAATAAACTAATTAAGATATCTTATTTACTAATTAGGATATCTGATAAATCAATCATATAAGATATCTTATATAGCTTATAAGATATCTCATATAGATATTAAGATATCTTGTAAAGGAAATAAGATACCTGATATACTTTTAAAGATATCTTATAAACTATATAAAATATCTAATTTGGTTTCAAAGATATATTATAAAGTATATAAGATATCTTATTAATTTCAAATTAAATAAGATATCTTATATACTTTATAAGATATCTTATTAACTTTATAATATATCTTATATACTTTATAAGATATCTTATTAACTTTATAATATATCTTATTAACTTGATAAGATATCTTGAAATTGATTAAAATAAAAACGGCTTGCCATAGATGTCAACTTTTAAGTCCAAAAGTGTAGTATAAAAAAAGGCCTGCGTAATTGTTGCATGAAATTGTTTTCTTTATCAAGAAATCATTTGCCGGAGAGTACTTTTCTCAACTTATTATTCCTTGCCTTCCACTTTGTCAAGATATTTAGTTTTTGTCAGCCGCTCCAACGCGATTCGCGGGGAAATAGAAATGCCGGTGTCTGTTCGTCCGTTTTGATTTTGTTAGCACTCTCAATTCTACATTTTTCTATGGATTTCAACCAAATTTATATTGAAGGTGTATAATTTTCGTTGGAGTTACTGCATTTGACTTATTTTGTTGCTATCAACCTCTTGTTAGCGCTCTCAATTTTATATTTCTCAATGGATTTAAAACAAATTTTAATGAAAGGTTTATATGGACGATACCGTGCATGAAATTAAAAAGAGCTTTGCTAATCGTAGAATGATACGACCGCAATTTTGAAACTTTGTATCTCAGAAAACATAGAAGATAGAAAAATATTGTTACATATTTATGAAATCATTCATCAAGGTGAAAGAAAAGAAAAAAAAATAAGAATTTGATGAAAAATTAAAAAAAAAACAATTTACATGTGAGGCCACACTGTCTGCATTTTTGGCCGTTTCTACCTGTAATACATGTTATATATATATATATATATATATATAATGTAATAGATAGAAGAAATCTATTGACATATTACTGGAAGCACCCATCAAGATGAATAAAAAGAAGAAATGCCCATTAAAATCCGATGATAACTAAAATTTAGGCGTCCTTAAAAATTGCTAATTTTGGTTTGCATAGGCCCTTTTAACTCCCCAACGACATAGTAACACAAAAATGCCTGGAGTGACTTTTACTATATTTCTTATGATAAACCACTTAAAGAAAAATCATCAAAATCGGAAAAGTAACAAAAAAACCTAAATGGCCATAGAAAAAAACCGAGAGAGGGACCAGATTTAACAAAATCAATCTCAACCTGTATTTGTTATGGGGGAATATTGTGGTAAAATATCATAAGGACAAGTTCAATAGAACAAAAGTAAATCAGCGGATGACGACGCCGACGACAACACCGACGATGACGACCACCACGACAGGCTCATACCATAATACGTGCGCAAATATTTGCAGTTGCATAAAACCGAAGAGTTTAGGTCATAAGGAAGTGTGACGGAAGGACAGACGGACATAACAATATGCCTGAGCTTCTTCGAAATGCGGGGATAAAAATAACAGAGGGCGGGGTTGATAATCTAGCAATTAATTTTACTTGGCCTTAAGTTAGTTTCTTATTGTTGAACAGTATTATTAGAGTTACAAAGTAGTAGTTTATAACATCAAGACAGAAGAAGGAGAGCTATAGTTGGTAATTGCTAAATTTTTTATTATTTTAACCCCTTACTTCCGAATAAAGTTCGGGGATAAATCCATTGTCGCCGTCCGTTCATCACACTTTCTTGTTACATCAACTGCTCCTTCATTTTTGGGTTAAGCAATTTAATTTCTATATAGAACGCCTGCATACAACTATAGATGCGCAATAAGATTTTAGAATTTTGATATTCTAAAAAAGGAGCCCGGGTGGGGGGGGGGGGGGGGGGGAGAGTCAAACGTGGAAAATTTTAAATTCCAGGTTGTGACCTAAACTCGTCTTTCATTTTGCAATTTATGCATTTTATTTCTGCACAGTATTGTCCTACACTATATGTACATGCGCAATAAGGTTTTAGATTTTAGATTTTTAAACAGGGGGTCCATTTATGTTGAATTTCAAATTGTAATATTGAGCCTGTCATCTTAGCTATTTCATTTTTCATTGGATTTAATTATTGTTTTACATTTTAATAGAATGATTGCATAATATTTTTGGATGGTAATCTATACGACTCGTATTGGCTCGATTTCTTTGGCTGTCATCACGTAACAACTATAATAGACATAATTCAGAATTTGAATGAATGAGGATTGATGTGTTGTCTGAAAATTTCATACGTTTGGGTCGATGTGGTTCTTTAAATGGTAGAATTATTTGCATTAAATCGAAAGAAAACCATATCTGACATGTTTTCACGTTTCTTCATTCACAGGAATCGGAAGTTCTATCAATAAAATTCTGTAAATAATAAAGTCGACTATCAATAGAGCTTCTCGTAGAGAAGCGACAGGAATGCAACGCATTTTTCAAGGATTGTCCTAAATCTATATTTAAACGCTAATCAGCATGGATTAAAGTATTGAATTCTACTCTTGGGTGTTTACACTTAATAAATATCATGTTTTTATGTACTTACCCCGGCTTTTGTAGCAGTTTTCGTGAATTTTCCGCTTTAGAGCCCTGTCACGGAATCCATGATGTGTAAACAGGAAGTGTAGTACTGCAGTGAATTTTTGAGAATCCTAAACTATTAATAATACTGTATACTGTCAACAATAGCAAATTAACTTTTGACCTAATCATATTAATTGTGAGGTTATCATTCCCACCCGTCCTTAAGTTGTTTTTGTTTTGTTTTTGAAAATTTCTCGTGTCCCAAATCGGTTAGTATCACCATGGAAAGATAAAGTATGTGCATATAAAGAAAATGTATGTGCATATAATAAAGAAGTATTGAAAAGGTATGTGCATATAAAGAAAATGTATGTATAAAGAAAAGGTGTGTGCATATAAAGAAAAAGTATGTGCATGTAATGAAAAGGTATGTGCATATAATGAAAAAATATTTGTTCATATAATGAAAAAGTATGTGCATATAATGAACAACTCTATGGATATTCATTCAACATAAGGCAGCTACGGCGTACCATACTTATGATTTTGTGATTTCCTTGTAACTTTACTCCATGCCCATTTTTACCTGCGTCACCAACGGTGAAAGCAGGTCAAGTAGCCGTCCGTCACGCTGAGGGGTACATACTTTGTGTAATCTGAAACTCAGACTGTATTTAACAAATATTTTTCAAAATTATCATAGTGTTTAATATATACAAATTGAAGATGTCCACCACCTATTTGGGGACAAATTTTACAAATTTTTACTATGAATTTTTGCATGTTGAACTAAGCCATTTTCAGTGTTACATGCTATGAACGATGTATACTTTCTGTAATCTGTAATTCGGACTGTATTGAATTAATATTTTGCAAACTTTGCATATTGTTTATATACATATTGAAGATGTGCACCTCCTATTTGGGGGCAAATTTGCTATGAATTTTTGCATGTTGAACTTAGGAATTTTTCAGCAGTACATGCTATGAACGGTGGATACTTTGTGTAATCTGTAACTCTGACTGTTTTGAACCAATATTTTTCAAACTTTGCATAGTGTTTATATACATAATAGCATTATGTCCTCAAACTTTACAAAAGTGTTGCGTGATTAGTCTTTCAGTGTAATAAAGTATTGAAGTTCAGAGTTATAAGATAAAGAAGGAATAAAGTGTATAAATTCATGACACAAAATCTCTATAAGGTCCATATCCAGAAAAATATAAACGCAATCATGTCCCGAAGAATACTAGGTAAATGGACGCCTCTTTTTATGTAAACCACATACATATTAATGTAATTTGCCCTTGACAAACATATGACGGTGACGCAGGTCCAGACATGCAATCGGTCTTGTTCCTCACATACACGACATATTTCCATAGTACAAACTATTTGTTTGTAGGGACGTTATATTTACGCAAAATCAATGAATTGCAAACAGAAAATAAAAATTCTGCTTTCGTAACATTTCAGAAGGGGAACATGGAGTAATAACGATACATTAGTTAACTGAAAGGTAACTTTGAATGTTTACATTCGTTTAAAAAGAAATGTATGATATGAATGATAATATAATTGAGGTACCTATATTTTTCTATTATCGTATTTCCCCATGCCTATATCGACCTGCTGAGGCCTTCACAATTTCCCGTATTTCGGCACTGTGACGTCGTAAAAAGTTGACCCGACCCTAATATGAACTGACCTGAATATATCAGCGACGTCATAATGCTTGACCCAACGTTGACCCGAATATATCAGGAAAACATCCGGTTTTATTATATAATTATAGGCAGATGGCCATTGAAAAGTAAGAAATTCCATTACTATTGCTAGTTAACAATACGATAAATTTATCATCAAGTTTTCTTCAAACAAATATTGTAAAATATAAGCCGCTCGACACAATATGAAGCTTTTTAGCTCGTTCGCTACGCTCACTCGCCGAAAAAGCTTCACTTTGTGTCTCGCGGCTGATATTTTACGATATACGTTTGCAGAAAACCTGATAATATGTACATATTTAACAACAACAGCTTAAGAGACCGTACGTTTATTTTATTACAGTCCACTAGTTTCGCCAGCTAGGTTGGGGTATTAAGTACAAGAGAAATAAGAGAAATTAGTAGACCGTAATAAAGTAAAAAATGTCTATTAAGGTGTTGTCGTTAAATATCAGAAAAAAACTGTTTCCTATTTACAACACTGTATATCAAGGTATCCACTTCAGGAGACTATGCCAACCTGAACTTATAAGGCGTTGGTTCACTTACCCTTAGTGAACTTGAAAATCCATGTATGTCCGTTTTTCAGTTGTTACTATTATTGAATATAAACACACATCTATAACAATAGATACCGAAAGTACTTAGAAGAATTTTGCACTTTAATGTCTGCTTAATGTACTCAATTAACATTAAAACATCCCTTTAAAAAAGATTTCATGCTTTTTTGGTGAAATTTGATATAATTAATTCCTGCCACTTAAAGGAGTTTACCCTGGTCACACAAAGAAGTTGAACTATCATGTGATTACAATTAGCGAAAATGTATTTAGCGCAATATTTGAATGGTATTTAGTTATGCAATATCGATTTTCAGGAAAGATATGTCTGACTTATACAGGCAAAGGTAAATCCACAGGGCCGAAAATTCCATAGAGACGGGGAGGCAGCTGCCTCTCCCATATTTTGAGCAAAAAAACGTGTTTATTCATATGCTTTAAATAGAAATGAAAATAAAAAGAGAACTTAATTTATACCTGAAAACCAAAATTTGTCTCGTGTAACTAAGAATGATTTCTGGCATTGGTGTAACTTCAGACTTTGCCGTCGAAAATGTCTTTTCTTATTGCTGTCTGCATGTACGTTTAAATAAACGCCATCAATTCACAATGAGACAAGCCACAAAATTGACCTTCATTCCATGTTATCATTGTATTTATCAGCTGTCTAACACATCAACACCTTGGAAACGCCAAAGTATCAATTATTTTTCAAACAAGGTGATCAGCCTCTGGCCCAAGACGCCAGCCTGCTGTACTGCCTCTCCCATAATTAAGGCAAATTTACTGTCCTTATTCAGTGACACTTATACTTCCAGGAATTTCATTTGAGTTTCAAGACGATAAATATGCTGTCACCTCGATATTAACACTGAAGTTAACCGATATTTAATGAATACCCGCCCCTATCACGAATAGTTTTTATAAGAAAAGAGAAGCAGGGTAACTGGTGCATTAATTTTGTTCTGGCTGTAGAATTAAAACTAGCTACAGGTCTTGTGAGGAAATGCGATAAACATGCATGATCAGTTGGTTATAAATTCTTAAATCATGTAAATGTAGAGAATAGTTTGAAAATGAAATTGTAATTTTTAAATAACATTTGACCAATAAAACTGAAATACAGGACCACAATTTTTACGACCGAACGATCCAATAATTTCTATAAACTAAGAAAAACATATTTGATTATAACAATTTGCATTTATTTTCCTATATATTTGATTATAAATGTAGTTTTATTTGTTGTGGGAAGAACCAATCGATTTTATGATCCTTAAATTATTTTGCATCCATCTGTTTTAATGTGCAAGCTTAGTCAGTCTTTTCGGAAGGTAGGATAGAATTTATACCAATAATAAAAATAGGATGGCGATAATGTTAAAGTAAAGCAATATAAACACGACATCAGAAGACTGCACTTGGGAGTTTGAGTTGGAAGATTGACAATAAGAAGGTAGCTGTTTAAATATTTTGTTGTTGTGCAAATCTATCATAGTACACACTTTAGGTGTTCTACGTAAGTATTAAATCAATGTAACAGTCGCAAAATAATATAATTTTGTCAGGAAGATATATCGATAGCTGCATATTTTAGGAAAACCAAACTGGGGAGAACATAACATAAGATAATTAGAACAAGATCCTTTAAAGTGTCAACTGCTGTGAGATGTCAACTCCAGGAATATATGAAATCTAACAAAATGAACTGAAGATATTTGGTCTCCTCTGTTAGAATGTTTGTATTGGCCAATCGTTTGGATATTTTTTCATAGTAATGACATCAATATGATCAACAAATTCTGATAAAAATCATGTCCAAGAAGATTTTGTTGTGATAACTTTGGTCTGCTGAGAAAGTCGTCGTTATGAATGGTAGTAGTTAAAGTTGTGAAATATACGCACCATATGCTGGATACTTTTGTTTGCTACTGCTGATTATCGTAATTAGCAAAAATTCCACATTCCCAAAAGAAAAGGCGAATAAGATTGTCAAGCCTGATGAAGGATAAATTCCAGTTAGACATGAAATCAAATTGAAGTTATCTATATTCATTTGTGAGATGGAAATCGCGTATCGGTTTCAAGTCACGATATTCGTAAACATATTTGAGAATTGATTTCAATACAACCTGAAAATAACCTAGTCTTAGAATCTCAGGTGAGAGAGGAAGTTCAATGTTGGAATTAAAGTCATCACATTTATTTTGAACGTTTGATTTCAATCGCTGTTGATTGTCTATGTACACGTAAAAGTACAAGTACAGATGCAAGTCTTTATAAACCCCGAGGCGGAAATGCATGTGTAGGTGGTTTTCGTAACCCTTAAAGTTAGCATTATTAAGTGAAAGTTCATCATATTTATAGCTGAAACTGAAATTAAAGGACTGGGCAATTTTATGTTCTATTCAATTAGATACTTTAACTCCAATTCAACATATCGTTTACAAAAATTACGAACACATTGACATCAAACGAAATATGATTAATCCATAGTACTAAAGCTGATTGATATTTTGTTGCCAAATAAGACTTATTTATGATCTGATCAAATTCCTAAATTGATTGAACCGAAAACTCCCAATTCACGGAAAATGAGGTTACATTTCCACTCTTTCTTTTCAATGTTTTCACAAAATTTCAATTATTCTGAAGCTGTTTTTTTTAAGACTAAAGAGCACATATCTGACATACTCTCATATTCTTTAAAGAAAAATTGGGTTAACCGTTCATTTTTTCTTGCTATTTCCAAAAACTAAAATTTCCTTTACATTTTATTTGAAAACTTTTCCGCAAATTTTCTCCCATGAAAAGGGTTTTTTAGATTAAAATTTTGTAATTTTTCTATTTATTCATTTTTTAAAATTTAAATAAACTTAAGATATAAATTTTACATTATATAAAAAACTAGTTGCTAGTTGAAAATATATATTTACATATACATTTGCAAGATGCCCGAAAAAGATGCTCATTGTATTAGGTATGATCTACCTTAAACTATTTTTAATATTTCTTTTCTATTTTGTATCGGACACGAAAAAGAAAAGCTTTCTTTTCCCTGTTTGCAACCAGTAACTCGTCACTTGATTTATTGTAATGCAATACTCTCGGATTCTTAAGACCGTCATTCTGACACAGTAATTGTCTAGAATCCTGTCCATCAGATGAAATAACTACAACATTGTTTGAATCAGAACCTGTGACGTAAACATTTCCATGATTGTCTGCAGAGATTCCAAGCGGGTATCTAAGATTTTTTTTATTTTGAAATGTCCACTTCTTTTCACCTTGTTCTTCACAGCAGATCACGGTATTATGGTAAAAGTTTGTGTAGTAGATGTTCTCTTTATACGATGTAATGTAAGGAAAATAAGATAAAGGTCCCCTGATTATGTTACTAACATCTTCATTTTCAATGTCTAACTTTTTGATTCCTTCTTCACTTGTAGAGTACATAAATGAATCGTGACAAACCATTATTCCCTTGTTATCTGATTTCACATTGATATGTTTCTTGACTCTTTTGTCATTCATATCAATAAAGTTTATAAATGTGTTAAAGCCGCTTGTTACAGCCAAAGTATTGTCTGCTTCCATGTATGCAACATCAGATGTACCCACTTCAAGCTTCAGTTTAAAATATTCTGATCCATCTCTGTTTATAACCTTTACAGTATTTGTACCTAAACAGGAGAAAGCCATTCTACCTCCAGGTAGTAAGTAGCAACCTCTTACATTGGATAATCCTGTATCTATGGTTTGTTCTAGTTCTAATGATATCTGGTTAATTGAATAAAATGGTGAGGGTGCAGCAGCTACCATTATCTGGGCTTGTTTTTTCTTCTGGCTTTGCAATATGAGCTTACTTGATATTTCTGCGACAGTAATCGTACCAAACGATTTAACCTTAAACAACATGTTTTGTAAGCTTTTGTCGATATTATACGACGTAGTCACTTTGTTAACACGATCATTGTTTATTAAGGACTGCACAAATTGTTCTTTTTCTGAAAATTCGTTTTCAAAGTGTTTCATCCTTAAGAATAACTGCAGGTCTGATGCATGTTCTTTCATAGCCGCAAGGATATTTTGAAATTCTCGAACTTCAATTTCTTTCTGATTCAAAGATAAGAGTAATTTCTGTATCTTCTTGCTCTGTATTTCTTCCACGGAATTAAGTTCCTTGAAGATGTTAGCTTGGATTTTATCGAGATGTTCATTGATTTCTGATCTAACCTTGTTAATTTCTTCCTTAATTCTCTCCCTGTCTGATGATAAAGCAGTAAGAATTCCTTGCCTATTTGTACGAATTAGGTCAATGTTATTAATAATGTCAATCAAGGACTGCTCGGTATCTTCAAGACCATGTGATGTTTTGATATTTTGAACGAAGGCTTCAATGCTGACGACGTCTTTACACGCATTATGGTTTTCGGTTAATATGCATCGTCGGCAGCATGGTGTGTCGTGCTGCTTGCAGTACAGTTGGTACTTTTCATTATGCTTCAAGCAGAACTCAACAATTTCTTGAATATGTGCAGGCAACTTTTGATATGCAGTAATAGTAATGATTTTGTGGTCTTTGGTTGCTGTAGAATATCTATGGTTCTCCTGACATTCCATGCACAGGCCTTCACTACACTCTCGGCACCATACAGACGATGGTTTAGAGATTTGGCGGGAATCACATACACCACAAAAAGATGGATTCGAGGTCATGATCCTGCAAAATTAAAAAAATATACGTAAGCAAGAGTTGATACACTAAATGTCTCGCCTAAGTACGCATGTGAAACCAGAAAGGAAATGCGTATAGCGAAAATATATTTTGTGTCCATGGTCAACAAACAATTGTTAGACTGGCATAAACAAATAAAAAAAGAAATATCTATAGACCAAATATAGTGGGTTTAGGTATTTTAGATGATGAGAAATATTATTAGATTATTAAGAAAAATGTAATGCAAGTCAGTCGTGCAGACAATTAAGGTCAACTGAGTCATTAGGTGTTAGACCCGAACAAGAGCCGTCTTTACATCAACTATAGTGGGTCTTAAGTTGATGAGAAAAGAACACAATCTCAAAGATGTAACATAAGTTACTCAAGCATGCAATTGAGATCAAAGTCGGTCGACAAGTGTCAAATTGACATGTACACAACAAGAACTACCCAAAAACCAAATACACTGGGTCCAGGTATTACAGTTAATGAGAAAGAAACTTAACCACGAAATGTAATATAAGTCACCTAAGCATGAACTTGAGGTCAAGGTCTGGAGACATCTCAGACTGGCATGTACCCACCAAGAACTATGGATGAAATATGGTGGCATATAGATATTACGGTTCCTGAGAAATGGTTTTAACCATGAAATTTGATGCATGTCACTCAAACATGAAATTGACGTCAAGGTCCAGTGACAGGCATCATACTGGAATATGCCCACAGATAGCTATCTATGGACCAAATATGGAAGGCTTAGGTATTAGAAATAGAGTTAATCGCGAAACCTGGATTCAGATTTTACAATTTATGTTGCCGAGGTCAATGAAATTAAGGTCTTTTCCTTTTTTGGTCCTTCCCGTCTCTAAGAAGGTATGGGGTAGTGAAAAACGGATCATAAAAGATTTTTTTCTATTTTCAGCAAGGAACATTAAAATAACAAAAAATCATTTAGAATCGGCTAAAAAATTACCTTTCGCGGCATTCGTCGCAGTCTAGACAAACATAAACGCGATTAAAAACTAATGCACAATTAGTTGTTCAAAAGAATTTCAAGGAAAAGGAATCAACATGTGGTTCCATGTAAAGCCAAGAAATACCAATGGGATACATGTGGTTACATGCTTCCCCACCCATTGAGAATAAACCACACTTTTAGTCTAAATGATCTGCTATTGTACACAGCTATTTCATGTATCTCGAATTCGCTTAGAAGTCGTTTTTCCTTCGGCTTATTAAAGTTAATTAATAGATTATCATCCCGCCGCTTGAAAATCGTCCCATTTTTTACCATTTACTCCATTAACTCTGAAGGACTAACGATAAACATAAAATTTTTGGTTCCTTGCCATCTCTAAAAGGACGAGATCATAAAAGGAACATTAAAAAACAATAATCATAAAAAGCAGATAAACCGCAGTGGTCTGATCTCCACAGTCTTATAAAAATAAAATTCTTTCAACCCGCTTATACTTTTAGAAATAGTGGGTAATAATCGAACAATTAACTTAAATGGGCCTTCGACATGTTTGGAAGGATAGCTTAAGTGAATTATTAAATTGCTATTTATTTATCATTGCTCGCCCTCTTCATACCCCCCCCCCCCCCCCCATAAAAAAACAGGGGAAATCAACATGTAAAAATAGGCCAAAATCACAAATGGCCGGATTGCAAAGAATGGGTTATGAACCATGAAGAAGTTAATAGTTTCTTTCAAGATAAAGGTATTGTATGAAATCAATTTGGAATGTTGATACTTTAACTTTAGATTGTTGCTAATGCATTTATTGTTTTTAATTAATTAATACAAAAAAAGGTAACAACAAATGCCAATAATGACAAACCCCACAACAATACGTAAACAACAAACCACTATGCATTAAAAGCATATAACACATTAAAAACAAAAACAAACATCAAAACAACAGAAATTGATGAAAAAATTACTAAGTTCCCAAGTCTGTAAAAATTGGAAAAAATTATTCGAACAATTCCATAATAGCAGGTGTGTCAATATGTGTACAATCTTCCTGTGAAGTTTGATAAATTTGGGTTGAAAACTGTAGGAGTTGATGACACAAAATGGGTAATGTGTTTTCATATTTTGATGGGAAAATTACTAAGTTTCCAAGTTTGGAAAAATTGGAAAAAATTATTCAAACAATTCCATAATAGCAGGTGCACAACTTCAATATGTGAACAATCCTCCTGTGAAGTTTGATAAATCTGGGTTGAAAACTGTAGGAGGAGTTGATGATACAAAATAGGTACTGCGTTTTCACATTTTGATGGAAAAATTACTAAGTTTCCAAGTCTGGAAAAATTTGAAAAAATTCTTCAAACAATTCCATAATAGCAGGTGCACAACTTCAATAGGTGTAAAATCTTCCTGTTATAAATCTGGGTTGAAAACAGTAGGAGCAGTTGTTGGCAAAAGATTGGTACCCTATTTTCCCCGATAACCGCCCACGCGCCCACCCGACATCACCATACTATAACCCGGATTTGCATTTTGTGCAACCAAGCCAAAAATCACAGGTATTAAGAATAATATTTTCAAATTTTGGGCAAAACTGCTGCAAAATAAATACACTACCCCAACATGCGCAACTCTCAAAATATTTTGCCATTACACATATTCACACGATTGTACACACAATCCTTCCTTCAGTGCAGTGTCAGTACTTTGATATTAAAAAAAATTAAATTCCTTAATCTATTACATAATTACGAAAACCTATTTTGTAAATGTTTATTTTATGCTGATAATTATAATTTATATAGTCAAACATGACAAGAGAGAAGAACATCCATATGACCAAAAGTCCGAGAAAAAACGAACTCCTGAAAACAGTATAACAGCAAGAGCAAGCACTAAAAGGCACAAGAAGAAGAATAAACGGACAGAAAACAAAAGATAATTAGGACCAGACAGCCAAACAATTAAAGACCTAGAGCACACCACCAAGAAAAAGGACAAGCTTCAATAACATCAGGTGCTTTCGAATGATGACCATTCATATAGCTATATCTAGTTCTTAAAATCATGGTGAAATTTATTTTCGAAAACGATCTTGAAAGGGTTGTATGTCAAACTATAAATTTTTATATCTTTCCTTCTGATATCTGAAGATCAAATAAATATATATCATGATATATACTTAAGTAAATATTGCACAGCGGGAATGTACAAAATAGTCTGTCTGGCAGATTTAAGGATAGATAATTTGACTTGAACAAATATAAATAATGTAGCAGGTTGCTAAGGTATACTTAAAATGAAAAACTAAAAACAGAATGTTATCAAAGCATTGATAAGATAAAATAGGATCATCAGAGACCCACTGCTTCCAAGTTTGGATCAAATTGGCTCTATGGTTTAGAGCAGAAGATTAAAAAATAACATCACGAGAATGAGATTCTCGTTAATTTTAAGCTCCTGAGAAAACTAAATTCCTTCTTTTCACATGGTCGTAGAATATTAAAAAACGTTATTTGTATAATTATCCTTAATTATAAAATGTGTCAATTTGAATATGAGTAAAAGTTATATATTCGTTTATTTTATTTTATCTTTTCTTCCACTTACTTGGGATGGTAGAGTTCTTGTTGTGAATGAGATAATTCTTGAACTTCTTTATGAGGCGGTTCTACAACAATATAATCGTGAATTAAATGATACACAAGTTGTTTTTTTATTTGCATTTTCACACAAAAACTACAAATAAAAATGTGAATTTCTCAAAAAGATTAACACCTTATCCAAGTTCACTTTAATGTACAATACTATAGATAAACATATTTGTATCCTATGTATTAGATATAAATCCTAAAACTTCAATATTTTTTAACCAGATGAAACATGAAGGATATTAGGGCAAGTATAGCGTTGGTGTTCCTTTCTCCCTTCATCAACCCGTTTCCTTTAACGAATACCATGTAGCGGCATTTTAGCCTACTGTTTTTCGAGTCTTCAGTGTGTTTATGATTTTGCCCTACCTTAACAGGGGACAACCATTTATCGTCCAAATCCGACGGCATACCAAATAGTGTTGATAGGGCGTCGCGAATTTGATCTCTGAAATAAACAACCCGAATAGGAATCGAACCAGGAACTTTTGGCTTCGTAGTCCGATGCGCTTATCACTACGCCACGGCATTCATGGGTATGGGACTGAAATTAATGAATTCGCCAAACGTTTGAAAGAATAGCGGTCTGAAATGAAGCATTGTTTAGCTGAAACGCTGTTGGGTCATCTGATTTTTTAAAATTTTCTTCCACAACTGAGGAATCATAATTTGAAGTGACGTCATAAAATATTATTACTCTGACTGAGCAGTTTTTTTACTCACTCCTAAACGGATGCAAGTAGAAAATGGTTAGTAAACAATGCATCTTTATGATTATAAGTCTGATATAAATACACTAATATATTCTTTCCGACAATATACATGTTTTATTTGTATTCTGTTTTTATGTTCATGTATACATCAAAATGAATTATTTACAAGTATGTTTACCTTCAAATTCTTCTTGTATTTTTAAACTGACACGTATCATCAAACTATCACGAGTGTCAATGCCACATTCTTCCACAATTTTCATAAGAAAAAACGTGACTGCCGAACGAAGCCTGAATCTATCCTGTAAAATGGCCACAGGGATTGATGTTATAATTTTAATGGAGCCTGATCTTACAAATTTTATGCCAAAATCTCCAAGAAATGCTGACATTTTGCTTAAGGTTTC
Organism: Mytilisepta virgata; assembly: GCA_028015205.1. Taxonomy (NCBI): domain Eukaryota; kingdom Metazoa; phylum Mollusca; class Bivalvia; order Mytilida; family Mytilidae; genus Mytilisepta; species Mytilisepta virgata. The sequence goes on from CM051515.1 coordinate 20,129,391, forward strand.
TGTGATTCGATCTTCATCCCAGTTACCAGGATTAGCAATATTCCATTCCACTGTACAGTCTGAAAAATTGATAAATATTTGGTAACTGACAAAGACTCTAATAAGTGTGTATGTATTCTATACTTTGCACAAAGATGGTACTCGTATACAACTATTGCCTTTCAATCCATTTACATTAATTTATCCCGTGGATTCTCATCGGTCACAAACTTCATCTTTCATGCAAGCCCAATTATTGTCTTATTTGCACTGGGCCATGTCAGCTATTGTCATCGCTTGGCGTCCGTCGTCCGTCGTCGTGAGCGTTCCTTCAAAAATCAAATAAAACTTGGCAGCAATGGTCCTTTGGTGGTCCCCTTTCAGAATTGTATTACTATGCCTGCCATCTAAAATGGTCGCTAGAGCCAAATATAGTTTAACATAGGACCCAATGTGAAGTAATACTTTAAGATATTCTTGTCTGAACTACTGGGTCAATCGGAATAAAACTCTGGTGCAATGGTCCTTCGGTGGTCGTCTTTCAGAATAGTATCCAATGACCCTGCCCTCATTCAAAGATGACATAGTTTAACATAGGATACTTTTGGAAATAATACTTTAAGATGTTCTTGTCCGAACTACTTGGCCAATGAAAAAAACTTGGCAGCAATGATCCTTACTTGGTCCCCTTTCAGAATTGTATTCGATTACCCCACCAGCATTCCAAGATGGACGTTAAAGCCGGACATACGATCATATGGGAAATTTACGTAAAGATCTTCCACCCTGAAACAACAAAGCCAGTTGGTTGGTACAAAACTTTGACGCAATGGTTCTTAGATTGTTCTCTTTCAGAATTATATCTGATGGCTCGGCCTGCCATCCAAAATTGTCGCCAGAGCCGAACATATTTTAACATAAGAACTTATTGGACATTATGGACTGAAACCACAAAGCCAATTGGAACAAAAAGTATCAGCTATGCTCCTTAGGTGGTCCTCTTTTAGAAATATATCCGATAACCCCCACCTACCATCCAAGATTGTCGTCAGAGCTGAACATAGTTAACATAGGACCTATGGGAACTTTTTGTCTGAAACCACAAAGCAAAATGAAACAAAACTTGTCGTTTATGGTCCTCAGGGGGTCCTCTTTCAGAAAAGTATCTGATGACCCCGCCGGCCATCCAAGATGACCGCCAGAGCCGAACATAGTTAAACACAGGATCATATGGGAAATTTTACTTAAAGAACTACTGGGCAAATTGGTATAAAGCTTTGCAGCAATGATCCTTAGGTGGTCCTTTTTCATAAATGTATCTGATTACCCCGCCGGCCATCCAGGATGGCCACCAGAGTCGAACATATTATGACATAGGATGTATGGGAAATTTTACTTCAAGAACTACTGATAACTACTGGGTAAATTGGTAAAAAACTTTGCAGGAATGGTCCTTAGGTGATCCTTTTTCAGAATTGTATCTGATTACCCCACCTGCCATCCAAGATGGCCGGCAGAGCCGAACATAGTTTAAATAGGATCCCATGGAAAATTTACTTAAAGATCTGGTATGAAACCACAAAGTCAGTTGGAGAAATACTTGGCATCCATGGTACTTAGTTGGTCCTCTTTCAGAGTTGTATCCGATGAACCTGGCCCCATTCAAGAGGGGTAAAAATAATTGGTAAAAAAACAGTATGCCAATTTGAATTTAACAATAATGTTCCAGACTGCCAGTCAAGATGGACATATTTCAATTTATTCAGCAAATGATTTCCAGGTGAGGGATACAGGCTCCTAGGAGCCTCTAGTTTCAATTTATTTCTGCTAAAATGCTACATTCATTACAATGTTATAAAAAGTATTATTAATCGATGAATTGTTATTCCAGAAATAAAAAACTTGGGAAGGAACTGCAGCTTTGAATAACTCGTGTGCTGAGTTTTTCTCACCATGCATAGAAGACCATATTGAGAAGAAATATATTCTGTACCTATACCTCAATATTTCTTATCATTTTGTCGTGACCGATTTAAAAAATAAATTCAGAATTTTGTGGTTTTTGCACACTTTTGTGTTGCCAATTAAGAAATCAGTTGCAGTTTCTTTTACACAACTGTGATAATGTATATACAATGTGCATACTTGTTATTTAAATAAATTATTCTGGTATTTTGGGAGTCTGATAAATTAATTACCTTGCGATTTTAAATCTCTCTGTGATACATCCGTTGGTTTGGCAGCAGATGCAGCATCTATTGGTTCAGCAAAAATGCATCTCATTAATTAATACTCTAATACATCATATATTTAGTAGAAATACATGCATTTTTAATATGCATTATACATGACTTTTCAAGATCTGTATCACCTATCGTATATCGCACCCACTACTTGAAACACATATTTTATAGCAATATTCACTTTTCATACTGGGAGCAAAGCAATGGTTTATTTTTGAAATGTTTAATATACAGAATAATACATGGTGATATAGATGTAGGGAAGTGCGATAAACAGAATAATACATGGTCAAACCTATATCACATGGTATATCAACTCTCCACCAATACCACAGCTAGGGCCAAAAGACCTCGGGGTGATATTGGGTTTTCGGCTTGAAATTACATGTGGTATATGTTTTGCCATACATTGGTCTCCATATCATGGTAATGTAAAATTTATTATACCACACTATGTTTTTACATCAAAGAATAATTTAATTTCACTTGTAAGTAGGTTATATCGTATAACTTTTCCCGAAAATTGATATTTGTTTTCTACATAATTAATTTCAAACCCATAAACGGAAAATTTATTTTAGTGTCTCCTTGATATCAAATACCCTTCGAGGCAATATTATATACTTATTGACTGGATATGAGGGGAATAGTAAGCTTATTGTCCCCGAGATACCAACTATATTGCCCCGAGGCGTAGCCAACGGGCAATAGTTTGTATCAATGGGACAATAAACCTACTATTCCCTGAATATCCAGGCAATATATGTTTTATTATACCGAATGCCTAATAAACTTTTGGTCTTTTCTGCATTGCAGTCATCTAATATATCTTTTTAATCTTCCTCGGATAGGGAGTCAACTCACTCCCAACTGGATGTCGCCATTATTGTCTGAGAAATCAATATTTTGGATGTCTTTAGATTTTAAGGTGGTACCCAACAGTACAAGGAGATAACTCTTAAAAATCACCAGAGCTTTTTAATCAAATTTAATAAGTAAATAGAAATAAAACTTCTCTATGATCAAAATTGATGTTTGCCAAACTGCTATATATTCAATGAAATTTATTCCCGTGAAGTGTGAAATTCTATTTACTAAAAAAAAAAAAAAAAAATCAACATTTATGTCAACAGGTCAAAGTAAATATTTACTAAAAATTTGATGAAAATTAAACGAGCCAAATTTAATTTAGTCAAGGTGTTGGGTACCCCCTTAAATATCGATAGGGTAAAACAAGACGTATTCACAAGAATTTAGCTGGAAAATGCGTAATGTTTAAAATATCATACAGCCGATCCAATATTTTTTTTCATGAAAGTACTATTGACAGAAACAATGGAAATTGTATAAACTATATAGTTTTTTCATTATCTGTAATTTTCTGATGAAACTAATACACTGGCGTATGATAATTACATATACTCTCCTCAGGTCTAACATGAATTACAATCCATGTTACACTATTACAGTGTTGAATAAGAAAGTCGAAAAATGTAAAATGACCAAAAGCGGTAATGTCAAAACCATTCAAAGAAAGAGCTATGCACGAGGGAGAAACTGCCCTTTCATATCAGTGTCAGAATTGTTCCGAACAAAACGTTGAAAGCAGCCATGAGTGCCTTAACTAGTTTAATAGTTACAACGTCCGCATTTAGCATGCCCCCTTGATCATTTCAAATTGTAGTTCAAGCAATCGGCCACATTGTTGGTAACCATAATGTATTGCCTTTTAAAGTATGTTTTCTTTTATGCCCCGCGACGAACAGTCGAGGGGGGGGGGGCATATTAATTTACCCTTGCCCGTCCGCTCGTCCGTCCGGATATAGATACATGGTTTATCCGGCTATCTCGTCCTATAATTTTGGAGCTACAGCATTAATATTTTGTAGGATGTTTATACACATAATGGAAGTGTGCATGTCCACAGAATATTCTCAAAATGACAGGTAGTTGGACTTAGTCATTCTTTTCATACGAGCTGCATAAAGGGAACATGGTTTGTCCGGTTAACTCATCCTACAGTGTTAGAGGTACAGCTTTGATATTTTGTAGGTTGTTTATACACACAATAGATGTGTGTATGTCCATAGGATTTTGATCTTTTTCAAATATTCTCAAAATAACAAGTAGTTGGACTTAGTCATTCTTTTTGTAGGAGCTGCATAAAGGGAACATGGTTTGTCCGGCTAACTCCTCCTACAGTTTTTTTAGTACAGCTTTGATATTTTGTAGGATGTTTAAACACATAATGGAGGTGTGCATGTCAACAGAATTTAGATTTTTGTTCAAATATTCTCAAAATGACAGGTGGTTGGACTTAGTCATTGTTTTCGTACTAGCTGCACAAAGAGAACATAGTTTGTCCGGCTAACTCCTCCTACAGTTTTGGAGCTACAGCTTTAATATTTTTTAGGAATTTTATACCCATATTGGAAGTGTGCATGTCCACAGGATTTTAATTTTTTACGAACTCTAAATCAAAAATAAGTTGAGCAATATTCATGAAACTTAAGTGAATTGTTGGTATCTATTGACATTTGTTTACTTTCGGGTTTTAAAAAACTGTTATTGGACTTTATTCATAAAAGAGGGGTAGGGGGGTTCCAGTTTTCGGACAATAACTGAAAAAAGCTTTGAGCAATTTTCATGAAACTTTGGTGACTTGTTTATATCTATTGACATAAGCTCCCTTTTGTTTTTGTTTTTTTTATATAAATTTCCGATATGACATTTCGGAGTTATGGAACTTTATTTGTTGAAAAATCGTCGAAAACTGTCAATTTGTGACACTTTGGACGGTTATGGAACTATTTTCGTTCAAATTTCGGAGTTATGGAACTTTGTTCATTAAAAAAGAAGGGAATTTTTCACTCGTCACTCTGTATCTTAAGAACGCATTTTCTGATACATCCAGGTCCTTATACCTTTTTTTTCTTATGAAATTTCGATTTTCTCTTCCAGAGTGGGATGTGACTTGTTCATAAACAATGAGGAACAAAATTATAGGGTCTATATGTTAATTGGTGAAATTCAATTTTCTGGACGACGGGCGTATCATGCGCTTATGGCGTAACTGTTTATTTTCAAATATTCTCAAAATGATAGGTAGTTGGACTTTTTTTGTACTAGCTGCATTGTTTATAATTTCTTATGATCAGGCGGGGGTATCATTTGCGTCTTACAGACACACTTCATTTTAAAACTAGAGGCTCAGAGGGGCTGAGCCAGTATCGCGTACCTGGCATGAAAGCCATTTTTATTGATGTACCTCAAAGAGAAAAGTCACTTCTTCCTATCATTATGAAGTGTGGTAAGCCTTGTAGGAACCACATTTTTCTTCATCAAGCTTCTTCTACTTACAGGTCACATATTCTAAAATTGGCGGTTCTCCAGAAGATTTTTGCATGTTTTTCACATAGGGTCTTATGTTAACTTAAGTCCTCTGCTGAAGGCCATTTTGAATTAGGGATCGGTACCAGAGTAACAACACTTGGTGAGCACCTTAGGAGGAACATTCAAACCATGTTTGCTTTCAAGTAATTCTGCGGTTCTGTAGATTTTTGTTATATGTCAGAGACACTTTCTGTCAAGGTTCGCTCTATTTGGCCAAGCAGTTTAAGAATTTTTTTTAAATTAACCGATCAGAAACAAGAATTGCCCATGGCGGCCATGTTTGTCACCTGATCTGGACAAAATAAGGAATCTGTAAAAAACCTCCAACAGATGCTTCCTGTCAAGTCTCGTTCCCTTTGGCCAAGCGGTTTCAAAGAAGATTATCAACCGATGAAAGACAAGAACTGCCCAGGACGAAATGAGGAAACTTTGTTTAGAACCTCCCAATTTATGCTTTCTGTCAAGCTTCGTTCCATTTGGCCAAGCCACTTCAGAGGAGAAGAGTTTTTTTTATATCAGCCAAGTAGAAACAAGAACTGCTCATGGCGGCCATATCTGTATTCCGATCGGAACAAAATGAGGAAACTTTATAAAGGACATCCCATATATGCTTCATGTCAGGATTCGTTCCATTTGGGCAAGTGTATTTCAGAGGAGAAGATTCTTTTATATTAGCCAATGAGAAACAAGAACTGTCAATGGTGACCATATATGTACTCCGATTGGGATGAAATAAAGAATTTTTTGAAAGAAACTCCCATAGACGCTTCCTGTCAAGTTTCGTTCCATTTGGCCAATCAGTTTCAGAGGAGATTTTTGAAAAATCAGCCAATCAGAAACAACAATTGCCCATGGCGTCCATGTTTGTTGTCCGATCGGGATGAAATGAGCAATCTTTATAAAGGACCTGACATAGATGCTTCCTGACAAATTTAATACCATTTGGCCCAGTGGTTTCAGAGGAGAATATTAAAAAGTGAAAAGTTAACGGACGACGCACGGACGGACGGACGACAGACGCCAAGTGATGACAAAAGCTCAAAATCACTCCTAACAAAACAACTCTCCATAATTATCAAGTGCGGGCGATGGCGTACTTCTTTTCTAGTTTATGTCGGTGTCAAGATAGATAAGAGGGAGCTTTGGGTACCCATAAAAACGGTTTAACCCCCAAGCTGTTCAGTGTTTCTACCTAGTCCGACTACCCTGAATCTCTGTTGTGTTTATGTTTTTATGCTATTTTCAGTCAGGATTTCTGACAGTTAGGTGACGTTGTTTGATTAGTATGTCACAGATATCAATTTTATTGAACTACAATTTTATTAGTTTGAAAATAAAGAGCTACAAAATACAGAAAAATGTATCACTTTTTCAAATAGGTGTTAACCACTTCTGTAAATAAAACATATTTCTTTGGTCGTGCAATTTATCTTACTTAATTCAAGGAAGGAAAAACCTCAACTCGATGTACGGATGTAATGAAAGTGACTGTTACAAAGGAAAGATATAATCTCTTTATGAATTTACCTTCTTTGGTATATGTTACAGTCCAGATAAGGTTTCCTGTACGATGAACAGACTTTTCTAAAAACAAAAAGATGAACAAAACAAAATCAATATTAGATTTCGTCTTAGTAGTCCCATCACAAATATTGCACATCAACTAGAGGCTCCCACGGCCTGTACCGCTCGCAATGACTATGTCAGTCTTGACTGGCAGCCTGGAACATTGCTGTCAAGTTCCAACTGGCCCACTGGTTTCAAACAAGAAGATCTTTCAGTGATTTTCCCTATTAGGTCCTATGTTAAACACTGTTCGGCTCTGGTTGATCTTGGATGACGGGTAATGTCATCGGATAAAAGTCGGAAAGAGGACCATTGCTGCCAAGGTTTTTCCCTAATGGCCCAGTGGTTTTTTACAAGAAGATCTTTAAGTAAATTTCCCATTGGGTACTATGTTTAACAATGTTCGGCTCTGGCGGCCATTTTGGATGGTAGGCGGGGTCATCGGATACAATTCTGAAAGAGGACCACAAAAGGACCATTGCTGCTAATTTTTGTTCTAATTGGCAAAGTGGTTTCAGATAAGAAGATCTTTAATTAAATTTCCCATGGATTTTATGTTAAACTATGTTCGGCTCTGGTGGCTATCTTGGATGACAGGCCGGGTCATCGAATACATTTCTGAAATAGGACCACCTAAGGACCATTGCTGCTAAGGTTTGTTCCAGTTGGCTAAGTGATCTCAGAGAAGAAGATCTTAAAGTAAATTTCCCATGGATTTTATGTTAAACTATGTTCGGCTCTGGTGGCTATCTTGGATGACAGGCCGGGTCATAGAATAAATTTCTGAAATAGGACCACCTAAGGACCATTGCTGCCAAGTTTTGTTTCAATTGGCCCAGTGGTTTCAGAGGAGAAAATCTTTAAAGGAAAGTTTACGGCGACGGACAACGCTGGACGGACGACGGACGCAACGTGATGGCAATAGCTCACCTGGTCATTTGGGCCTGGTGAGCTAAAGAGTAAAACCAAATCCTGAAAGTCAAGACAGCAAATTATATGAATCTAATTTGTATCCATTATATACATGTATATTCAACAAAGGATACTGCATTTACTTTCAAAACTAATCAAAATTAGATTGAGTGAAGTATGATGATATGACATGAAAATGTCGTCTTATTGTTTCGTTGGTAAGGATACCAACAACATAAGATTTAACAGTTCAACTTATAACATTTATATAAAAAAATAATTCGATACCTGATCCCGATCGGATACCTTCGGATAGACTAGTCTTTAAACACTCTAGACAACCTATGTAAAATTGTTGTAGCTCGTCCTGCTGTTCCCTTGTTAAATTTGGGAATATAGACATTCTGTTTTGTAGAAGACCCACAACAGTATTTTTTAATTCGTCAAGCGAGGTTTGAAGATGTTCTTCAACTTCTGTCGCTTTTGATACAATTTCTTTTTTTTGTTGTTCCGAATGTTCTTTGAGTTCTTCTGTTTGTGTTTCTAGTGTGGTTATGACCTTCAATGAAGAGACATATTAATAGAAAATAGCTATTACTGCTACATATCATCATTATGCAAGTACAGCCTTCTGAGGGGGAGCTATCCTTGTATTAATTCAAAGTAAGCTGTATTGGTCCCTTGGCCATATATGATAAAAATAGCCATATTAAGGCTATTTTTATCATATTATTTAATATAATTTCATCACTGGACGATGTAATTTGTCGAGGTTATTCACCCGCACCACCGATTAGGAAAAAAATATCAGAATTATTTCTGACCATGTGATCTTTTATTAGCCAATCGATTTATTCAATTGTGCTGCGCGGTACATTGTATAATACAATGTAATTATAGATAATTATCCAATACAATTTCTCAAATCATTTAGCTCTGACTAGACAATAATTTAATAAGTATCCGTAGATATACAAATAAACATCTCATCTTTTCAGGTTCAATAAGTTCACATTTCATGTTTCCGTAACACATTTCTGAAAGGTATTTGTACTAACTAGGCCTCTATGGACCAAGACCGTCGTTTTTCAATGAGATGCATGTAATTTGTATTGAATTATATCGTAGAATATCATAGCATATTTTAGTTTCTTTGACAAATTCTTGGATAGGCCATTTTGGCATCTTTTAAATTTGCTCTTCATTTTTTTGTTGTTATTGTTTTGGGTTTTCATTATTTTAGGCTTTGAGCACAACTCGAATTGTGCACATCTTGTGCATCAAAATTGGTATCAAAGAATTTAATTTGAAACCATTTTTGATGCCCGGAACGTGCATAATTTAATACCAATTTTGATACGCAAGATGTGCAAAATTTTATACCACTTTTGATGCACAAGATTTGCACACTTCGTCCTTTAAGACTGATATTTTTTTGAAGAATAAAATCTGAAATATCAATTATGGGATTACTAGCAACTGAGCATGAAGTCGGTATCGACTGACTGGTGACAGAAAATGTCGGAGGAAGAAATTTGGCAACACACAATGAAAACCTATCTCATTATGGTAACTGTCCGAGAAAGCAATTTCAAACATTATTTCTTTTTTAAATGATTTTTAAATCAACCTCATGAAATAAGACAGAGCACATTAATGTTTTCATTGTGTGTTGCAAAATGTCTTCCTCAGTCATTTTCTGTTACCACTGATTCGCTACCGACTTCATGCTCAGTTGCTATTAAGACAGATTACTACATTATTATTTGATTAATTAAGCGATGATAACTTACATTTTTGCTTTCAGCTTCAACCACACTTAGTATTTCTTTTATTCCATTTATGTCAAAGTCTGCGACTTTCAAGAGACGTATTTGGTCATTTAATAATTCAGTGTAATACGAAAAAGGAATTTTTGAAGCCATGCCTCGAACCGAACCTTCCAATTTTGACCACCATTTTTCAAGTCTTCCAATATCAAAATCAGTCGTAGTATGGACGTGGGAGAGCTTGTTCCGAATGTCTTTGATTGTTGTAAGCCACATATCATCATCCGAATTTAGATTCAGATTACAATTTCTGAGAAGAATATAAATAATACTGATATCTAAATCTTTCAATGTGCAGTTAGCAACAACCGACACGCCACATAAGCAATGTACTGAGACTTTCTTAAATCTGTCCCATTTCACATGACTCGGATTAGGAGTTTTATTCACATTGAACAGTCTCCTAGCCTGTTCATCCCGTAATACCCTCGTGTTACTTCTTTGAGTGCTAGAATCGCATGCGCAACACGGTAAAATATTTTCCCATAAATGGTATATTGAATGCTTATGGATATTCAGAAAATCAGGGAGACTGTTATTGTACTTCGAAAGAACATTGGTTTCTGTAAAAGCTCTGACTACTTCCAAAGATAAATTGAAGGAAAACTTCATCAACCGAAATAATTTCTTTTCTTGTATAGTACTCATTGCCTTAAAAATATCAAAGATAAAAAAACATTAATTTACCTCGGTATGTTTTAGGATATAAAAGTAAGACAATAATTTTACTGCTCACTCTATCTACATGTATTTCTATACTGAATCTATTGAGATCTGAGTTTCACAACATCTAGCAATATTCTCCATAAAAAACTTATAACATTTTGCGGATTCCCCTTTAAAATATCTGAAAAAAAATTAAAATAATTGTCAATTATGCCATTTTTAGCAAAGGCAAAGGAATCAATAACCTAGTTAAGGCAGCACAAAATCAGAAGTATATAACATAACAAACATCCAGAGACCACAATATTGTCTTCAATGGTGGAAAACCACACCAAACCAAGAGCCCTGAATGACCCTAGAGTAATCCATGCGTAGTTATGTCCAGCGGTACATAATCATGCCAGAAAGAGGACAAATATACCTAAGGAGCAAACCGAAAAACGCAATCCATTAGACAGACAAACCCGGGAAAACAAATGAACAACCACAAGCACAACACATAAAAACTGAAAACTAAAAAACAATGAACATCATAAACTCCTATAAAAACCAGGAGTGAATTCAGGTGTTCCGGAATGGTAAGCTGTTTCTGCTTCATATACGGCACCCGTCGTCAAGTTCAAAAAAGTAAATTCGGTGGTAGTCACAAATCGATGGGGGAACATGAAATGGTACGACAGTAGGAACAGGTCCAATATCATCTTAGATATTGGAACACTGTAACGGTGAATCAATTCGTGATGACGGCCGTAACATTTCTTAAGTGATGACATCAACTTATCCCTGATAAAACCCTTGTTAAGAAGCTTTTGTGACAGCAGCAATCTTCTGCCGAAAGTCATGGTAACTCATTTAATAAGCTAAAAAGCAAACTGAAACACAGACGTTCACGACAAACATTATGCTGACTTGGGACATGCGTATAACATGCGGCGGGGATAAACCAATTTCGTACACATATTGTTTCGCACTGTTCACGTACAGCAACGTTAGTGAAAAAGTATGTTGTACACTTTAGAGGGGTGGGGCTGGGGGATGGGTTCCAACAAGAGTGCTCTTTGTAACTTGTGAAAAATGTTGACAAGTATAGATGACCCCAAATGTATCTGAAACCATAATAGATCATGACCAATACTTATTTTTGACTTTAAAGCAGAACATGCATGACTACCCACATAGAGGTCCTGATCACATGATAAAATATACATTTCTTTGTTTATCACACATGCATTGCATAATTTGTTTGTTTTGTCACAAGCCAGGTTGCAAATCTAAATATTATCCTAGAGGATAAAATATTCAAGAAAATGTATCCTACCAGATGGAATTTATTACATAATGGAACAAATTTATTAAGGAATTTTATCCTAATTATGGTAAGATAAAATATCGTGGTATTTTATTCTGCTTGGGTATCTAAACATTTACGGGAAGTATCTCGGTTGATTGAAAATCTATGAAAAAATATTCAAGGGGATAAATAAGTGGGCAATTTACTGGATTTTTTGTTCTTTTGTTTTTTTTCTATTATACGCTATCATTTAATTTTAAACTTCTAAATGTTATGAATAACTTCGATGATCAAAGTCAAGATGTATGGAACTGACTACAACTATCTGTTCATATAATGAAACACAAGCTAGAACAAAAATGAAATATAAGAGAAAGAACAGACAATCAAGCATGTATAAATATTTTTCTATATAAACATTTTAAATTAAACTTAAAATTCAATTTACCAGTAGATGAAATGTATCTGATCAATAAAATAACTAATGTTTGCTATTATTAGTGTTTTCCATTCCTAAAAATTGTTACAATTAAAAAAATAACTGTTGGACATATCCAATACGTTTTGTAGCTGTTTCCCACCGGAAAATATATATACGAAATTCAATCCCCTAGGAAATATTTTAATGAAACAGTAATATAGTAATAATTTCGTCCGATGACCCGGACCGTCAACCAAGGTGACCGCCACAGCCAAACTTAGTTTAACATAAGGCCCTATGGGAAAATTCATTAAAAAATCTTCTTAGCTGAAACCACTTGACACATTGGAATCAGACTTGACAGTAATGGTCCTTAGGAGGCCCTCTTTCAGAAATGTGTCCAATTTCGTGGACTGTGAACCAATATGGCCGCCACAGCTGAACTTTGTTTATCATAGGACCCTATGGGAAATTCACTCAAAAATCTTCTCGTCTGAAACTACTGAGCCAATTGGAACTAAACTTGGCAGCATTGGTCCTTAGATGGTCCTCTCAGAATTGTGTCCGTTCACCCGAATTGTCAACCAAGACGGCTGCCACGGCCGAACTTAGTTAAATATTGGACCGTATTCATTTAAAAATCTTCCTGTCTGAAACCACTTATCCAGCTGGAACAAAACTTACCAGTCATGGTCCTTAGATGGTTCTCTTTTAGAAATTGTTTAATTGACCTGGACTGTCAACCAAGATGACTGCCATAGCTGAACATAGTTTAACATAGAACCCTATGGAAAATCAGCCAAATTGACTGCAACACAAATGTTTAGTCTGCTCAAGGTGAAAAGTTAAATCCAGGTGAGCGATACAGGCTCTTGAGAACCTCTTGTTTATTTTTCGTGCCAAGTTGTTTTCGTTTTTCATTTCACATTCTTTTGTTTTTGAATGCACAACGTGCCGCGTGTTTGTCTGTTTTAATTTTTCGATCTCCGTGTTTACCCACTTTCATTTCTCCAGCTGTCGATATTTTGTTGAAATAAAAATCAATAAATATCTTCTGAAATGTCTGAAATGATGGCAACACCTAACGTTTCTGATGTTTCAAGCGGACTGGATTGCTTTACATTTATCTTAAAAGTTGTAGAGATGTTAAAAAGTTATCTTGATTGTTTTAAAAGATATCTTATAAACTATATAAGATATTTTTTATATAGTTTATTTTAAAGATATCTTATTAAGGTATATATAATAGCATATTAACTTCAAATTAAAAAAGATATCTTATAAACATTACAAGATATCTTATATATTTTATAAGATAGCTTGTATACTTTATAAGATATCTTATTAACTTTATAAAATATCTTGAAATTGAATAAATATAAAAACGGCTTTCCTGGCGAACCGTTTTTATTTTTATTCCGCTTTCAAGATATCTGATAAAGTTTAATAAGATATCTTATTAACCAATTGAGATATCTTAATAAACTAATTAAGATATCTTATTTAATAAATGGGATATCTGATAAATCAATCATATAAGATACCTACTTTTGTTTCAAAGATATCTTGCACGGTTAATAAGATATCTTGCAAAGTTAATAAGATATATTATTAACTTCAAATTAAATAAGATATCTTATAAACATTACAAGATATATTATATGCTTCATGTTTACACATCATGGATTCCGTGACAGGGCTCTAAAGGGAAAAACTCACGAAAACTGCTACAAAAGCCGGGGTAAGTACATAAAAACATGATATTTATAAAGTGTAAACACCCAAGAGTAGAATTCAATACTTTAATCCATGCTGTTTAGCGTTTAAATATAGATTTAGGACAATCCTTGAAAAATGCGTTGCATTCCTGTCGCTTCTCTACGAGAAGCTCTATTGATAGTCGACTTTATTATTTACAGAATTTTATTGATAGAACTTCCGATTCCTGTGTTTCATTTGTCTCCAGTTCCGGTCTTAGTTTAATTGTTCAGCTGTACGGGTACTAGAGGTAACCGAAAATAGAACCAACATGCGCAGTAATTATACTGCAGATGATATTATAAATGCATCGTTTTCTGATACCCGTACTGTCACGGGTACAAATGTAATTGCCTATAGTAAGGTTTTATATTTTTGACCGTTTTAAGTGCTAACTACTTAAAATATTTATTTCAAATATGAAATTTAGAGTTAAACAAGGGAGATGATATTACCAAATCTACCACACTGGAAAGACAAATGGGTCATTTTTTTAAAACTTAAATCATAAACTATTAATAATACTGTATACTGTCAACAATAAAATGTATTTCTGTTTGAAATTACGGAAGAAGAATAAAACTAATTAAAAACATTCTCCTTCAAATGGGATGTTTCCGCTTCATGTATTCAGGATTGTTTTTCTACAATAACGCAATTTCTCCTAATTGTAAAGGCTATGAACTTTCAAGATTATATGAAGAAGTAAGGTAAAGTTCAGAGGAATTCCTAACTTAGTTGTTTTTTTTTTTTTGGATTGCTCGGATGTTTACACTGCACAAAGTGATTAAACCAACAATTATCTATTTTTACATTATTTGTCATGTGACCTGTCTAAATATATCTCTACCATACAATTCCCTGTAAGCCCTAGATAAAACTATTTTTAACAAATGGTCATCTTTATCATTAATGACGAAATTTATCTCGGACATCTTTGATAAATATAAACGTGGACAGCACACGCATCCACACACTAAAAATGCTTTTATCGTCTGATTATTGGATATATTTGTGAAATTAAGCATCGCATGCCCTGCCCATGATGACAATGGAACAATTGGAAAAATTATTTTCCAAACATATGCTCTACCTAACTCATGGCATCTTTTGAAAAATTCATCCGTCACTAAGGAAATGGTTACATCTACAATTTCATTTTCATATTTATTCTGAAGGAAAAAGTTAATGCATTATGAAATGTGTATTTAATGAAAGCTTTTCATCAAGTTCCAGTTCAGAATTAATTGTAACAATAAAAATATTGACAATTTATGTGGTTGTGTTTTCGGCATAGATTTTGACTTTGATGGAACCTTAAGGTCCATTTTGGTAATTTTACGTGGCATACAGTCTACTTCATCAGTGGATACATCTTCGGTAGTAACGAACAGCTATATGACAATTGGGTCACGTTGACCTACATTTCACGCTTCATTGACTTTGGTTAAAGTTTGCATTAACATCCATTTCTGGAATACTACAGCATATATAGACATGAAACTATCAGTTGATACCACCTACTTGACAGGAAAGTTTATGGAAAGCCTGCTACAACATCCATATTGAGTCACTGTTCCATGAATGACATGGCCGCAACAACTTTTTATAGTCAACATGGCCACCACAAAATATAATGCTTATTTTCCCGCGCTCGCGCGGGTTCAATGTCTTGTGTACATATATTGAAAAGGTATGTGCATATAAAGAAAATGTATGTATAAAGAAAAGGTGTGTGCATATAAAGAAAAAGTATGTGCATATAATGAAAAGGTATGTGCATATAATGAAAAAATATTTGTTCATATAATGAAAAAGTATGTGCATATAATGAATAACTCTATGCATATTCATTCAACATAAGGCAGCTACGGCGTACCATACTTATGATTTTGTGATTTCCTTGTAACTTTACTCCATGCCCATTTTTACCTGCGTCACCAACGGTGAAAGGTCAAGTAGCCGTCCGTCACGCTGAGGGGTACATACTTTGTGTAATCTGAAACTCAGACTGTATTTAAAATATTTTTCAAAATTATCATAGTGTTTAATATATACAAATTGAAGATGTCCACCACCTATTTGGGGACAAATTTTACAAATTTTTACTATGAATTTTTGCATGTTGAACTAAGCCATTTTCAGCGATACATACTATGAACGATGTATACTTTATGTAATCTGTAACTCTGACTGTATTGAATTAATATTTTGCAAACTTTGCATATTGTTTATATACATATTGAAGATGTGAACCTCCTATTTGAGGGCAAATTTGCTATGAATTTTTGCATGTTGAACTTAGGAATTTTTCAGCAATACATGCTATGAACGGTAATCTGTAACTCTGACTGTTTCAAACCAATATTTTTCAAACTTTGCATAGTGTTTATATACATAATAGCATTATGTCCTCAAACTTTACAAAAGGGTTGCGTGATTAGTCTTTCAGTGTAATGAAGTATTGAAGTTCAGTTTCAGAGTTATAAGATAAAGAAGGAATAAAGTGTATAAATTCATGACACAAAATCTCTGTAAGGTCCATATCCTGAAAAATATAAACGCAATCATGACCTGAAGAATACTAGGTAAATGGACGCCTCTTTTTATGTAAACCACATACATATTAGAGTAATTTGCCCCTGACAAACATATGACGGTGACGCAGGTTCAGACATGCAATCGGTCTTGTTCCTCACATACACGACATATTTCCATAGTACAAACTATTTGTTAGTAGGGACGTTATATTTACGCAAAATAATGAATTGCAAACAGAAAATAAAAATTCTGCTTTCGTAACATTTCAGAAGGGGAACATGGAGTAATAACGATACAGTAGTTAACTGAAAGGTAACTTAGAATGTTTACATTCGTTTAAAAAGAAATGTATGATATGAATGATAATATAATTGAGGTACCTATATTTTTCTAATATTTAACAACAACAGCTTAAGAGACCGTACGTTTACTTTATTACAGTCCACTAGTTTCGCCAGCTAGGTTGGAGTAATAAGTACAATTTTACACAAGAGAAATTAGTAGACCGTAATAAAGTAAACAAAATGTCTACTAAGGTGTTGTCGTTAAATATCAGAAAAAACTGTTCTCTATTTACAACCCTGTATATCAAGGTATCCACTTCAGGAGACTATGCCGACCTTAACTTATAAGGCGTTGGTTCACTTACCCTCAGTGAACTTGAAAATCCATGTATCTCCGTTTTTCAGTTGTTACTATTATTGAATATAAACACACATCTATAACAATAGATACCGAAAGTACTTAGAAGAATTTTGCACTTTAATGTCTGCTTAATGTACTCAATTAACATTAAAACATCCATTTAAAAAATATTTCATGCTTTTTTGGTGAAATTTGATATAATTAATTCCTGCCACTTAAAGGAGTTTACCCTGGTTACACAAGGAAGTTGAACTATCATGTGATTACAATTAGCGAAAATGTATTTAGCGCAATATTTGAATGGTATTTAGTTATGCAATATCGATTTCAGGAAAGATATGTCTGACTTATACAGGCAAAGGTAAATCCACAGGGCCGAAAATTCCATAGAGACGGGGAGGCAGCTGCCTCTCCCATATTTTGAGCAAAAAAAACGTGTTTATTCATATGCTTTAAATAGAAATGAAAATAAAAAGAGAACTTAGGGATTAATTTATACATGAAAACCAAAATTTGTCTCGTGCAACTAAGAATGATTTCTGGCATTGGTGTAACTTCAGACTTTGCCGCAGAAAATGTCTCTTCTTATTGCTGTCTGCATGTACGTTTAAATAAACGCCATCAATTCATAATGAGACAAGCCACAAAATTGACCTTCATTCCACGATTGTTATCATTGTATTTATCAGTTATCTAAGACATCAACACCTTGGAAACGCCCAAGTATCAATTATTTTTCAAACAAGGTGATCAGCCTCTGGTCCAAGACGCCAGCCTGCTGTACTGCCTCTCCCATAATTAAGGCAAATTTACTGTCCTTATTCAGTGACACTTATACTTCTTCCAGGACTTGCATTTGAGTTTCAAGACGATAAATATGCTGTGACCTCGATATTAAAACTAAATGAAAAGTTAACCGATATTTAATGAATACCCGCCCCTATGACGAATAATTTTTATAAGAAAAGAGAAGCAGGGTAACTGGTTCTGGCTGTAGAATTAAAACTAGCTACAGGTCTTGTGAGGAAATGCGATAAACATGCACGATCAGTTGGTTATAAATTCTTAAATCATGTAAATGTAGAGAATAGTTTGAAAATGAAATTGTAATTTTTAAATAACATTTGACCAATAAAACTGAAATACAGGACCACAATTTTTACGACCGAACGATCCAATAATTTCTATAAACTAAGAAAAACATATTTGATTATGACAATTTGCATTTATTTCCTTTTATATATTTGATTATAAATGTAGTTTTATTTGTTGTGGGAAGAACCAATCGATTTTATGATCCTTAAATTATTTTGCATCCATCTGTTTTAATGTGCAAGCTTAGTCAGTCTTTTCGGAAGGCAGGATAGAATTTATACCAATAATAAAAATAGGATGGCGATAATGTTAAAGTAAAGCAATATAAACACGACATCAGAAGACTGCACTTGGGAGTTTGAGTTGGAAGATTGACAATAAGAAGGTAGCTGTTTAAATATTTTGTTGTTGTGCAAATCTATCATAGTACACACTTCAGGTCTTCTACGTAAGTATTAAATCAAAGTTAACAGTCGCAAAATAATATAATTTTGTCAGGAAGATATATCGATAGCTGCATATTTTAGGAAAACCAAACTGGGGAGAACATAACATAAGATAATTAGAACAAGATCCTTTAAAGTGTCAACTGCTGTGAGATGTCAACTCCAGAAATATATGAAATCTAACAAAATGAACTGAAGATATTTGGTCTCGTCTGTTAGAATGTTTGTATTGACCAATCGTTTGGATATTTTTTCATAGTAATGACATCAATATGATCAACAAATTCTGATAAAATCATGTCCAAGAAGATTTTGTTGTGGTAACTTTGGTCTGCTGAGAAAGTCGTCGTTATGAATGGTAGTAGTTAAAGTTGTGAAATATACGCACCATATGCTGGATACTTTTGTTTGCTACTGCTGATTATCGTAATTAGCAAAAATTCCACATTCCCAAAAGACAAGGCGAATAAGATTGTCAAGCCTGATGAAGGATAAATTTCAGTTAGACATGAAATCGAATTGAAGTTATCTATATTCATTTGTGAGATGGAAATCGGATATCGGTTTCAAGTCACGATATTCGTAAACATATTTGAGAATTGATATCAATACAACCTGAAATAACCTAGTCTTAGAATCTCAGGTGAGACAGGAAGTTCAATGTTGGAATTAAAGTCATCACATTATTTTAAACGTTTGATTTCAATCGCTGTTGATTGTCTATGTACATGTAAAAGTACAAGTACAGATGCAAGTCTTATAAACCCCGAGGCGGAAATGCATGTGTAGGTGATATTCGTAACCCTTAAAGTTAGCATTATTAAGTGAAAGTTCATCATATTTATAGCTGAAACTGAAATTAAAGGACTGGGCAATTTTATTTTCTATTCAATTAGATACTTTAACTCCAATTCAACATATCGTTTACAAAAATTACGAACACATTGACATCAAACGAAATATGATTAATCCATAGTACTAAAGCTGATTGATATTTTGTTGCCAAATAAGACTTATTTATGATCTGATCAAATTCCTAAATTGATTGAACCGAAAACTCCCAATTCACGGAAAATGAGGTTACATTTCCACTCTTTCTTTTCAATGTTTTCACAAAATTTCAATCATTCTGAAGCTGTTTTTCTAAGACTAAAGAGCACATATCTGACATACTCTCATATTCTTTAAAGAAAAATTGGGTTCACCGTTCATTTTTTCTTGCTATTTCCAAAAACTAAAATTTCCTTTACATTTTATTTGAAAACTTTTCCGCAAATTTTCTCCCATGAAAAGGGTTTTTTTAGATTAAAATTTTGTAATTTTTCTATTTATTCATTTTTGTCAATTTTTTAAAATTTAAATAAACTTAAGATATAAATTTTACATTATATAAAAAACTAGTTGCTAGTTGAAAATATATATTTACATATACATTTGCAAGATGCCCGAAAAAGATGCTCATTGTATTAGGTATGATCTACCTTAAACTATTTTTAATATTTCTTTTCTATTTTGTATCGGACACGAAAAAGAAAAGCTTTCTTTTCCCTGTTTGCAACCAGTAACTCGTCACTTGATTTATTGTAATGCAATACTCTCGGATTCTTAAGACCGTCATTCTGACACAGTAATTGTCTAAAATCCTGTCCATCAGATGAAATAACTACAACATTGTTTGAATCAGAACCAGTGACGTAAACATTTCCATGATTGTCTGCAGAGATTCCAAGCGGGTATCTAAGATTTTTTTCATTTTGAAATGTCCACTTCTTTTCACCTTGTTTTTCACAGCAGATCACGGTATTATGGTAAAAGTCTGTGCAGTAGATGTTCTCTTTATACGATGTAATATAAGGAAAATAAGATAAAGGTCCTCTGATTATGTTACTAACATCTTCATTTTCAATGTCTAACTTTTTGATTCCTTCTTCACTTGTAGAGTACATAAATGAATCGTGACAAACCATTATTCCCTTGTTATCTGATTTCACATTGATATGTTTCTTGACTCTTTTGTCATTCATATCAATAAAGTTTATAAATGTGTTAAAGCCGCTTGTTACAGCCAAAGTATTGTCTGCTTCCATGTATGCAACATCAGATGTACCCACTTCAAGCTTCAGTTTAAAATATTCTGATCCATCTCTGTTTATAACCTTTACAGTATTTGTACCTAAACAGGAGAAAGCCATTCTACCTCCAGGTAGTAAGTAGCAACCTCTTACATTGGATAATCCTGTATCTATGGTTTGTTCTAGTTCTAATGATATCTGGTTAATTGAATAAAATGGTAAGGGTGCAGCAGCTACCATTATCTGGGCTTGTTTTTTCTTCTGGCTTTGCAATATGAGCTTACTTGGTATTTCTGCGACAGTAATCGTACCAAACGATTTAACCTTAAACAACATGTTTTGTAAGCTTTTGTCGATATTATAAGACGTAGTCACTTTGTTAACACGATCATTGTTTATTAAGGACTGCACAAATTGTTCTTTTTCTGAAAATTCGTTTTCAAAGTGTTTCATCCTTAAGAATAACTGCAGGTCTGATGCATGTTCTTTCATAGCCGCAAGGATATTTTGAAATTCTCGAACTTCAATTTCTTTCTGATTCAAAGATAAGAGTAATTTCTGTATCTTCTTGCTCTGTATTTCTTCCACGGAATTAAGTTCCTTTAAGATGTTAGCTTGGATTGTATCGAGATGTTCATTGATTTCTGATCTAACCTTGTTAATTTCTTCCTTAATTCTCTCCCTGTCTGATGATAAAGCAGTAAGAATTCCTTGCCTATTTGTACGAATTAGGTCAATGTTATTAATAATGTCAATCAAGGACTGCTCGGTATCTTCAAGACCATGTGATGTTTTGATATTTTGAACGAAGGCTTCAATGCTAACGACGTCTTTACACGCATTATGGTTTTGGGTTAATATGCATTGTCGGCAGCATGGTGTGTCGTGCTGCTTGCAGTACAGTTGGTACTTTTCATTATGCTTCAAACAGAGCTCAACAATTTCTTGAATATGTGCAGGTAACTTTTGATATGCAGTAATAGTAATGATTTTGTGGTCTTTGGTTGCTGTAGAATATCTATGGTTCTCCTGACATTCCATGCACAGGCCTTCACTACACTCTCGGCACCATACAGATGATGGTTTAGAGATTTGGCGGGAATCACATACACCACAAAAAGATGGATTCGAGGCCATGATCCTGCAAAATTAAAAAAATATACGTAAGCAAGAGTTGATACACTAAATGTCTCGCCTAAGTATGTATGTGAAACCAGAAAGGAAATGCGTATATAGCGAAAATATATTTTGTGTCCATGGTCAACAAACAATTGTTAGACTGGCATAAACAAATAAAAAAGAAATGTCTATAGACCAAATATAGTGAGTTTAGGTATTTCAGATGATGAGAAATACTATTAGATTATTAAGAAAAATGTAATGCAAGTCAGTCAAGCAGACAATGAAGGTCAACTGAGTCATTAGGTGTTAGACCCGAACAAGAGCCGTCTATACATCAACTATAGTGAGTCTTAAGTTGATGAGAAAAGAACACAATCTCAAAGATGTAACATAAGTTACTCAAGCATGCAATTGAGATCAAAGTCGGTCGACAAGTGTCAAATTGACATATACACAACAAAAACTACCCACAAACCAAATACAGTGGGTTTAGGTATTACAATTAATGAGAAAGAAACTTAACTACGTAATGTAATATAAGTCACCTAAGCAAGAAATTGAGGTCAAGGTCTGGGGACATGTCAGACTGGCATGTACCCACCAAGAACTATGGATGAAATATGGTGGCATATAGATATTACGGTTCCTGAGAAATGGTTTTAACCATGAAATTTGATGCATGTCACTCAAACATGAAATTGACGTCAAGGTCCAGTGACAGGCATTATACTGGAATATGTTAACAGATAGCTATCTATGGACCAAATATGGAAGGCTTAGGTATTAGAAATAGAGTTAATCACGAAACCTGAATTCAGATTTTACAATTTATGTTGCCGAGGTCAATGAAATTAAGGCCTTTTCCTTTTTGGTCCCTCCCATCTCTAAGAAGGTATGGGGTAGTGAAAAACGGATCATAAAAGATTTTTTTTTCTATTTTCAGCAAGGAACATTAAAATAACAAAAAATCATTTAGAATCGGCTAAAAAATTACCTTTCGCGGCATTCGTCGCAGTCTAGACAAACATAAACGCGATTAAAAACTAATGCACAATTAGTTGTTCCAAAGAATTTCAAGGAAAAGGAATCAACATGTGGTTCCATGTAAAGCCAAGAAATACCAAAGGGATACATGTGGTTACATGCTTCCCCACCCATTGAGAATAAACCACAAGACTTTTAGTCTAAATGATCTGCTATTGTACACAGCTATTTCATCTATCTCGAATTCGCTTAGAAGTCGTTTTTCCTTAGGCTTATTAGAGTTAATTAATAGATTATCATCCCGCCGCTCGAAAATCGTCCCGTCCCATGTTTTGTTATTCTAACGGTATTCGATTTTCGGAAATGTTTCGAGTAGGCTTCCTACAAAGAGAATACCACCCTCCGTACAGGAAATGAAATGTGCCCTCTCCGTATGGGAAGGATGATTGATCATTATTGTTTTAACGTCCAGTGGCAACCAGGTGCATATCAGGACGAGAACATGTTGATATGATAATGAATATGATCCCTGCTTTGTACTAGACCGACACGCTCAATCGGATTTTTAATGTGCTAGCTCACGAGGTAATTGTCCGCAGGAAGACATATCACCTCACACACATTATACTGACTCCGAGCCGACCAGTCTTAGATGCCGCGTGCTTGACGGAGAAGCAGCAAATACCAATTTTAATGTCTTTGGTTTGACCCGGCCGGGGATCGAACCCGCGACCTTCCGCACTCGGGGCGAGCACGCTACCATAAGACCACCGAGGCGGTTCCGTATGGGAAGGTAGTATTGCCATTCAGTATTGACATTCAGTATACGATAACATATATTGCCTCCAGTTGAGAGTATTTTGTAAGACTACCGAACTAAAAACAAAATTTATAGATGGCATTTTTGAATTTGCTCAAAACTTTTTGGATTATTGTTTCAAGAGGTTCAACATTTTAGGTCTTGCGCACGACTGATGAGTCGGTAATCGACAAAATATGCATATCCTGTGCAACAAAATTGGTATCAAAGATTTTATTTGACCATTTACTCCATTAACTCTGAAGGACTAACGATAAACATAATATTTTTGGTTCCTTACCATCTCTAAAAGGACGAGATCATAAAAGGAACATTAAAAAAACAATAATCATAAAAAGCAGATAAAACCGCGGTGGTCTGATCTCCACGGTCTTATAAAAATTCTTTCAACCCGCTTATAGTTTTAGAAATAGTGGGTAATAATCGAACAATTAACTTAAATGGGCCTTTGACATGTTTGGAAGGATAGCTTAAGTGACTTATTAAATTGCTATTTATTTATCATTGCTCGCACTCTTCATACCCCCCCCCCCCCTAAAAAACAGAGGGGAAATCATACACATATTTAATGCATTAAAAACATGTAAAAATAGGTCAAAATCACAAATGGCCGGATTGCAAAGAATGGGTTATGAACTATGAAGAAGTTAATAGTTTCTTTCAAGATAAAGGTATTGTATGAAATCAATTTGGAATGTTGATACTTTAACCTTAGATTGTTGTTAATGCATTTATTGTTTTTAATTAATTAATACCAAAAAGGTAACAACAAATGCCAACAATGACAAACCCCACAACAATACGCAAACAACAAACCACTATGCATTAAAAGCATATAACACATTAAAAACAAAAACAAAAACCAAAACAACAGAAATTGATGAAAAAATTACAAAGTTCCCAAGTCTGTAAAAATTGGAAAAAATTATTCAAACAATTCCATAATAGCAGGTGTGTCAATATGTGTACAATCTTCCTGTGAAGTTTGATAAATTTGGGTTGAAAACTGTAGGAGTTGATGACACAAAATGGGTACTGTGTTTTCACATTTTGATGGGAAAATTACTAAGTTTCCAAGTTTGGAAAAATTGGAAAAAATTATTCAAACAATTCCATAATAGCAGGTGCACAACTTCAATATGTGAACAATCTTCCTGTGAAGTTGAAATCTGGGTTGAAAACTGTAGGAGGAGTTGATGATACAAAATAGGTACTGCGTTTTCATATTTTGATGGAAAAATTACTAAGTTTCCAAGTATGGAAAAATTTGAAAAAATTTCTTCAAACAATTCCATAATAGCAGGTGCACAACTTCAATATGTGTAAAATCTTCCTGTGAAGTTTGATAAATCTAGGTTCAAAAATGTAGGAGCAGTTGTTGGCACAAGATTGGTACCCTATTTTCCCCGATAACCGCCCACCCGGCCGCCCGACATCACCATACTATAACCCGGATTTTTTTGCACTTTGTGCAACCAAGCCAAAAATCACAGGTATTGAGAATAAAATTTTCAAAGTTTGGGTAAAACTGCTGCAAAATAAATACACTACCCCAACATGCGCAACTCTCAAAATATTTTGCCATTACACATATTCACACGATTGTACACACAATCCTTCCCTCAGTGCAGTGTCCGTACTTTGATATTGAAAAAAAAATAAATTCCTTAATATATTACATAATTACGAAAACCTATCGTATTTTGTAAATGTTTATTTTATGCCGATAATGATAATTTATACAGTCAAACATGACAAGAGAGAAGAACATCCATATGACCAAAAGTCTGAGAAAAAGCGAACTCCTGAAAACAGTATAACAGCAAGAGCAACCACTAAAAGGCACAAGAAGAAGAATAAACGGACAGAAAAACAAAAGATAATTAGGACCAGACAGCCAAACAATTAAAGAACTAGAGCACCCCGCCAAGAAAAAGTACAAGCTTTAATAACATCAGGTGCTTTCGAATGATGACCATTCATATAGCTATATCTAGTTCTTAAAATTATGGTGAAATTTATTTTCAAAAACGATCTTGAAAGGGTTGTATGTCAAACTATAAATTTTTATATCTTTCCTTCTGATATATGAAGATCAAATACATATATATCATGATATATACTAAAGTAAATATTGCACCGCGGGAATGTACAAAATAGTCTGTCTGGCAGATTGAAGGATAGATAATTTGACTTGAACAAATATAAATAATGTAGCAGGTTACTAAAGTATGCTTAAAATGAAAAACTAAAAACAGAATCTTATCAAAGCATTGATAAGACAAAATATGATCATCAAAGACCCACTGCTTCCAAGTTTGGATCAAATTGACTCTACGGTTTAGAGCAGAAAATTTAAGAATTAACTCAGGATACTGAGGTTCTCGTTAATTTTAAGCTACTGAGAAAACTAAAGAATACCCCCCCCCCCCCCCCCAAAAAAAAAAAAAAAAAAAAAAAAAAAAAAACAAACGCTATTTGTATTATTAATGATGTTACAAATCTGAATATGATTAAAATTTATACATTCGTTTATTTCATTTTATCCTTCTTTCCACTTACTTGGGAGGGTAGAGTTCTTGTTGTGAATGAGATAATTCTTGAACTTCTTTATGAGGCGCCTCTGCAACAATATAATCATGACTTAAATGGCACACAAGTTGTTTTTTTATTTGCATTTTCACGCAAAAACTACAAATAAAAATATGAATTTCTTTTGGTGTTTCTTTCTTCCTTCATCAACCCTTAGCGGCATTTTAGCCTACTTTTGTCGAGTCTTCAATGAATGTGCTTATGGTTTTGCCCTACCTTAACTGAGGACAACCATTTATCGTCCCAATCCGACGGATAACCAAATGGTCTTGATAGGGCGTCGTGAATTTGATCTCTGAAATAACCATCCCGAATAGGAATCGAACCAGAAACTTTGGCTTCGTAGTCCGATGCGCTTACCACTACACCACGGCACTCATTGGTATGGGATTTGAATTAATGATTCGCCAAACGTTTGAAAGAATAGCTGTCTGAAATGAAGCATTGTTTAGCTGAAACGCTGTTGGGTCATCTGTAATTTTAAGTTATTTCAAAACTGAGGGATCATTATATGAAGCGGCGTCATAAAATATTTATTACCCTAACCGTCTAACCGGGCAGCTTTTTTACTCCTAAACGGGTGCAAGTAACAAATGTTTCGAATACATTGCATCTTTGTGTTTACATGTATAAGTCTGGTATAAATAAACTATTATGTTCTTTTCGACAATATAAATGTTTTATTTGAATTCTGTTTTATATTCATGTACAAATGTATACATCAAAATGAATTATTCACAGATATGTTTACCTTCAAATTCTTCTTGTATTTTTAAACTGACATGTATTATCAAACTATCATTTGTGTCAATACCACTTTCTTCCACCATTTTCATAAGAAAACATGTGACTGCCGAACGAAATCTCAATCTGTCCTGTAAAATGGCCACATGGATTGAAGTAGTAATTTTAATGGAGCCGGATCTTACAAATTTTATGCCAAAATCACCAAGAAATTCTGACATTTTGTTCAAGGTTTTAGTGATTCGTTTTTCATCCCAGTTTCCAGGATTAGCAATATTCCATTCCACTTTACACTCTGGAAAATTGATCAATATTTGTTAATTGACAAAGACAATTGTGTATTCTTTTTGGTATTAATTGACAAAGATAAGTGTGTATTCTATACTTTGCAGAAGCCCATATATTGCCTTATATAATAATGTGTTGGAATAAAAACTATTTGAATCAACTGCATGAAAGTTTGAGTTCCTTCGAATAAATTTATCCTTGTGGCTTTTGTTTTTTTGTATTCCATTCTCTTGACTTTTTCTTTGCCTTGGATTCCGAATTTTGTCCTTTTGATATACTTTTGCAGATATTTAATTAATTTTTAATCCTAATTCTGAAACATTACCATATGTATTTACCTTTTAAAACGATCACTGGCATTGCGATAGTGAGATCCATGTTAGTCAGTTCTATGTCATTTGTTTATTACTAGATATTACAAGTGTATTGTTTATTTTTTATTAAGAATAGAGAATTGAAACGGGGAATGTGTGAAAGAGACAACAACCTGACCAAAGAGCAGAAGACAGATCAAAGCTACCAATGGGTCTTCAAAACAGCGAGAAAATCCCACACCCCTAGGCGGGCTTCAGTGGATCCCTAATCAATAATGCATACTATTTTGTCATTTGTGCTGCTTATCCCTAATGAGTAAATATGCAATTTAAATAAATAATGATATTCAGAGTGTTCCTCGTCATGCCTGAAAGATCATATTAAGAAGAAATATATTCTGCACCTATAACTCAATATTTCTTTATCATTTTATCGTAACCGATTTAAAAAAAAAATCCGACTTTGTGGATTTTGTACAAAAAGTGACACTTTATGTTGCGAGTTAAGAAATAAGTTGTAGCTTCTTTTATATTATTTATCATACATAACTGTGATAATGTGTATACATTCTTGTTATTTAAATTAATTATTCTGGTATTTGTGAAGTCTAATAAATTAATTAGTAATACCTTGCGATGTTAAATCTCTCTGCGATTCATTCGATACATCCGTTGGTTTGGAGGCAGATGCAGCATCTATTTTTTTTATCAAAAAAATGCATCTGATTTATTAATACTCTAATATATCATATATTTAGCATAAATGCATGAATTTTCAATATGCATTATACACGACTTTGGAAAACCCGTATCGCCTATCCTATATCGCACCCCTACACGGAATATATGTTGTACAGCAGTATTCACTTTTCTTACTGGGAACAAAGCAATGGTGTATGATATACAGAATAATACATGGTCAAACCAATATAACATGCTTTATAAACCCTCCACCAATATCACATCACAGGCTGATATTTGGTTCTCGGGTTGAAATAGCATGAGATATATGTTTAGCCATGTATTATTATCCATATCATGATAATGTAACAAACTATTATACCACAGTATTTTTTTTTATATAAGAGAATAATATAATTTGACTTGAAAGTAGCTTGAAAACGATATAAAAAAATTAGACGATGTTTGTTTTCTATTTGAACAATTTCAAACCTATAAACAGAAATATATTAAGTTTATCGTCACCTTGATATGGAGTATCCTGCTGGGCAATAGTATTTACTTACTGATTGGGTATGAGGGACAATAAACTTACTATTACCTTAGTATGAGGTCAATAAGTGGTTTTTTTTTATAACGAAAGAAAATTTACTGATGCCTCATACATTTTTGGTATTTTTAGCATCGCAGTTCTCTAATATATCATGTTAATCCTCCTCTGATAGGGAGGCAAATCGCTCCCAACTAGATGTTGCCATTTTCGTCTGAAAAATCAATATTTTCGATGTTTTCTTACTTTTACAGTTAGGCGCAGACATGACCTCAAACCAAGTTTACTTTGAGCAGTTCTACTGACTGCTCTAAGTTAACTTAGAGCAGCTCTGCTGACTGCTTTAGAACTGCTCTATAACAGAATCCTGACTGCTCTAGAAGAGAATCCTGACCGATTTTGACTGCTCTAAGCTGTCATGGTCAAGAACAGCTCTAACCTGTCATGATCTAGAACAGCTCTAACCTATCATGGTCTAGAACAGGTTTTTAACCAGTCATAGTCTAGAACAGTTCTAGTAACAGTGAGGATTTAGAATAAATAAGAAATCTTAACTTACAGTTTTAGTAAAGTCTTTTTGTAACATTATAAATAAAAATACCAAACCCTTAGATTCTACGAATATCGTTCTATTTCTACGAATGAGTTTCCACTATTCTGTAAATTTACAATAATTTGTCTTATGTAGGTAGTCAGCCTATTAAATTTCACAGGTGGCATATTCACATGTCCAGATCATTCGCATACAATTAATAAAATGACGCGATATCGTCGCAAAATCAATCGTGGACCAGGACTGCTATAATTTTTGACCAGTGTTGTTCAAAAAAGCAGTCGTGGACCTGGACTGCTCTAAATCTTGACCAGAGTTGTTCTAAAAAGCAGTCCTGGACAAGGACTGCTCTAATTCCTGACCACAGCTGTTCTACCTCCTGACCAGAGCTATTCTTCCTGACTGCTCTATGTTAACTTGGATGAGAGATTATTACTGGTCGCAACTGTATTTATCAATAGGATAAAGCTAGACGAATTTGGAGCAAATTTAGCGGTTCAATGCGTAATGTTTAAAACAACATACAGCCGGTCAAATATTTTTTTCATGAAAGTACTATTTACCGGCCAATATTACTTAGACACAAACAATCGAAATTGTATAAACAATATAGTATTTGTATAATAGTTACATATACTCTGCTCAGGTCTAAAATATGAATTACTATCCATTTTACAGTATTACACTGTTGAATAACTAATTCTAAAAAAAACCAGAAGGGGTTATGTCAAAACCATCCAAGGAAAGAGCTATGCACGAGGGAGAAACTGCCCTTTGATATCAGTGTCACAATTGTTCCTAATAAAATGTTGAAAGTTTAATACATTATCCGACCAGCAACCACGAGAGCCTTAACAAGTTTAATAGTTAAAACGTCCGCATCTAGCATGTACCCTTGAACATTTCAAATTGTAGTTTTGTTGGTAACAATAATGTATTGCCTTTTATAGTATTTTTAAGCCAGTGTCAGGATATATAAGAGGGAGGTTTGGGTACCCCACAAAAACGGTTTAAAACCCAATCTGCTTAGTGTTTCTACCAAGTCCGACTACCCTGAATCTCTGTTTTTATGCTTTTTCAGTCAGGATTTCTGACAGTTGGATGGCCTTGTTTGATTGCTATGTAACAGTTATCCATTTTATTGAGCTACTATTTTATTAGTTTGAAAATAAAGAGCTACAAAATATAGAAAAAACTTATTGCTTTTTCAAATAGGTTTTATCCACTTCTGTAAATAAAACATGAAAGTGACTGTTACAAAGGAAACATATAATCTTTTTATGCATTTACCTTCTTTGGTATATGTCACAGTCCAGATAAGGTTTCCTGTACGATGAACAGACTTTTCTAAAAACAAAAAGATGAACAAAACAAAACAAAAATTTAATTTCATCTTAGTAGTCTCATTAGAAATGCTGCATATCCAAAATAAAACAAAATCATGAAATTCAAGACAGAAAATTAAACTCAATTCTATGAATAAAATTTTTATCCATTATATACGTGTATATTCAACAAACGATAATGTATTTACTTTAAAAATTGATCTAAATTAGATTGAGTGAAATATGACGATATGACATAAAAATGTCGTATTATTGTTTTGTTGGTAAGCCTACCAACAACATTAATATTTAACAGTTTTACCTGCCAAACATTGGTATATAAAATTCATTCGTTACCTGATCCCGATCGGATACCTTCGGCAAGACTAGTCTTTAAACACTCTAGACAACCTATGTAAAAATGCTGTAGCTCGTCTTGCTGTTCCCTAGTTAAATTTGGGAATATAGACATTCTGTTTTGTAGAAAACCCACCACAGTATTTTTTAATTCTTCAAGCGAGGTTTGGACATGTTGAAGACGTTCTTCAACCTCTGTCGCTTTTGCTACAATTTCTTGTTTTTGTTGTTCCGAATGTTCTTTGAGTTCTTCTGTTTGTGTTTCTAGCCTGCTTATGACCTTCAATGATGAGACATATTAATAGAAAATAGCATTTACTGCTATATACCATCATTTTACAATTACGGCCTCCTGAGGAAAAATATCCAAATTGTCAACCATGCTAAGGATTATTTCCCCGTGGGATATCTCCCGACTCATCCGGCCATACTGTTTTGTTATACCAATCAAATATTGGTGTTCAATTTGGCCAGTGGAAAAAAAGACAAAAAATGAAAAAAAAGTATTATTTATACATGTTATATGATTAACAAATAATATAGTGTTACTAACATGCTGATACTGTATTGACCCTTGTATTGATCCAAGGTAAGCTTTATTAGTACCGAGGTCCGTTGGGCCGAGGGCCAATACAACTGACCGAGAATCAATACAGGGTCAATACAGAATCAGGAAGTTCTTAACACTTTTATTAAATAAACAGTTGGTAAATCTGGTCCGTATGTCCAGTCCGTATGACAAAATAGTCTGTAAAACCGGTCCGTATGGAATTCCATATTGCCCTGTTTCCATATTGACTTAATTACGGGGAAATATGACTTTCCGTTTTGGCCCGAAAATCTGTATTAAATTATTAACCGAATGAATTTTCATATGAATACCGGTCTTTATAAAGGATGTCATCCCGGTTTGCCCACTTTTAATTACATGTATAAATAAAAATAGGGGTTTATGTTGTATTAACAATTAAAGTTTGTTTCTGAAATGTAGTTACATTTCTACCTGTATTTTACCTGTAAAATCTTGTAAAGAATTCTATAATTTACTATTGAATTAAGTGAAATATATACATGTTTAACAATAAATCTTTCACAAACTTTGTAGAAATATGCTTAATTTTAATAACAAAATTTGCAAAACTTATACAAGTTTGACAAAATACCTTACAAATTTGCCAAAATATGTATGATTTTGATGAAACATTTTAATATGTTTAACAAAACATGCAATTTTATTTTAAATTGGTAAAATTATGACAGATAATTAAGTTAAATGCACGATACTTGTAGAATAAAACGAATTAAGGATGTCATTTAGAAATTATTTTTATGGAACCACTACCAGACCGGGGAACCCCGTACCACCAACCACCTGGAAAGATGGCACAAGATCAAGAAGAAAATTCAGCCCATCCAAACATCTATCAGATCATAGAGGTATTACAGAAGACCCAGGCAGTTACAGAATGCACAATTATCCAGTACGCAGCAGTAGGAGCTCACCCACCGAAGAGACGCAGATACAGGGTGATAGACACCAGGCTTCAACTACTCAAAGACAGGTACCAGCATGGACTCATCAACGTGGCAGACTACGCCCACACATCATCCCATCTCCTCTATTTGGACTAAAAGACTATGATTTCTAATTGACATTATAATATTGTGTTTCTGTAATTTGAATCAACGGTGTTTTTTTCAATATATTTTGCAGTAAAATGTGCATGCTTTGTAAAGTCATTGTTTTTGTGGCGTATAGTGCTTCAATTATTTTATTTTTAACATTATGTATGGCAAGCCGTTTTACTATTTATTCTAACTTCAAGATATCTCATATCATATATAAGATATGTTATATAATCTACTTTTTATAAGATATCTTAGAAACTTTAGAAGATATCTTATAAAGTTATGAGATATCTTGTATATTATATGAGATATCTTATAAACTATCTAAGATATCTTATAAAATATATGAGATATCTTATATACATATAAGATATCTTATAAAGTATAAAGTATATAGGATATCTCAAGTAATATATAAGATATCTTATAAACTTTATAAGATGTATTATAAAGTATATAAGATATCTTATATAATCTAGTTTTTAGAACATATCTTCTAAACTTATGGGATATCTCATAAAGTATATAAGATATCCATCAAAGATGATGATCTTGATCTCCCTACCTTGTATTGGATACCCAAGTTACATAAGTGTCCATACAAACAACGCTTTATAGCTGGATCTGCCAAGTGTTCCACCAAACCATTGTCTCAACTTCTAACTTCTATTTTAACAGCTGTCAAAACAGGCCTCCAAAGTTATTGTGAGACAAGCTATTCAAGAAGTGGTATCAATCAAAGACTTAAAGGATATTTTACGATCTCGGTCCATTTCAGTCTGTAACAGCATAAAAACATTTGATTTCTCTACCCTCTATACCACCATTCCTCATTCACAACTGAAGGAGAAGTTGAAAGATCTAATCCATCGATGCTTTCAAAATAAAAATGGCAACAACAGATACACATACCTTGTCATTGGTAGAGATAAATCATACTTTGTTAAAAACCACTCTAAATCTAACAAAAAATATACAGATGCCGAAATTGTCCTGATGATTGAATTTTTGATCGACAACATATTTGTTCAATTTGGTGGACGTGTTTTCCAACAGACAATTGGCATTCCTATGGGTACTAATTGTGCGCCACTACTGGCCGACTTGTTCCTTTACTCATATGAGGCAGACTTCCTTGACGGGCTTCTTAAGGAAAAACAGAAGAAATTAGCCCGTACCTTTAATTTCAGCTTCCGCTACATAGATGATGTCTTATCACTCAACAATTCACGTTTTGGGAATTTCTTACATCTCATCTATCCCAATGAGCTCCAAATTAAAGATACAACAGACACTGCCAAGTCTGCATCTTATCTTGACCTTCACCTCGAAATTGACACCAGAGGAAGGTTGAATAAAAGGCTTTACGACAAACGGGATGACTTTGACTTCCCAATCGTCAACTTCCCATTTTTGAGCGGCAATATTCCAGAAGCGCCGGCGTATGGAGTATATATTTCACAACTCACACGTTATTCCAGAGCTTGTGACATATACATTGACTTCCTGGACAGAGCCCGGCTTCTGACAGAAAAGTTGCTCAGACGGGGGTACGTTGCTCCTAAGCTGAAGTCATCCTTATTAAAGTTTTATGGGCGTCATCATGACTTGGTTGACAGGTATGAAAAAACCGTTTCCCAAATGAAAATGGACCTGTTCCATTGATATTATCCCTTCCTCATATCGGATTTTACATGGACAGCATGGCGGGTGTCCTGCAGGAAGCAGAGACTGCTTACTCTTTCGGAGCACCTGAGTCTACCCCCGGTTTTTTGGTGGGGTCCATGTTGTTCATATGTTTTTAGTTTTTAATTGTAGTGCATGTATTGTTTTGGTCTTGTCTTCGTTGTTCTCCGGAGATTGTCAGTTGTTACGATTTTTCTCTCCTTCGAATATCCCTTCGGTATTTCTTGACTTTACATATCTTGTATACTTTATTAGATATCTCATATAATTTGGAAGATATCTTAT
Source organism: Mytilisepta virgata (assembly GCA_028015205.1). NCBI lineage: Eukaryota > Metazoa > Mollusca > Bivalvia > Mytilida > Mytilidae > Mytilisepta > Mytilisepta virgata. The sequence continues at coordinate 20,164,178 of CM051515.1, forward strand.
ATAGTTTATAAGATATCTTATAAACTATATATGAGATATCTTATAAGGTGTATTAGATATCTTGAAGTTAGAATAAATAGTAAAACTGCTTGCCATAATTATGTGTCTTAAATTGTGTTTAATTAAGATAAAAAATACATTTTAAGAGCTATGAACGTATGATATATTAGTAAAGTTTAAAGATTACTGTCATTGTTGTTATATACATCGTTCAAATCAATTGTAATTAAAGTAATATTAAAGTATAAAAGATATTTTATTCGTCTTTTTTTTTTACACATTTATGCATTAAAAAAAGACACTACACAGTGAAAAAATAATCTTCCATATACACAGACACATACATATATGACACCTATATGTTTGGAACATACTTTACAATTTTATGGTCATTAAACCCTCTGTCTTTTGTGTTTATTTAACTGATTGATAATTGGTTTAATTAAATGTGGGCAAATCAGGATTAAGCCTTATAAAGGCCAGGGCAACGTCAAAATATTGGTCGTGCCAAACCTGCCATATTGAGGCTATTTTTCTCATATTATCTAATAATGGGTTCTTCACCGGACGATGCAATTTTTCGAGGTTATTCGCCGGCACCACCGATTAGGACAAATTATCCAAATTATTTCTGACCACGTGATCTTTTATTAGCCATTCGATTTATTCAATTGTGCCATGAGATAATTGTATAATACAATGTAATCATAAATAATTATCTAATACAATTTCTCAAGTCTTTTAGCTCTGATTAAACTATGATTTATTAAGCATCCGTAGACATCACAATAAAGATATTAAATTATCAGATTCAACAACATCACATGTCATGTTTCCCAAATACATGTCTGAAAGGTATTTGTACTAACTAGGACTCTATGGACCAAGGCCGTCGCTTATTCCGATTTCTGTGACTTGGAACTGCTTTTCAGTGCGTTGCATGGAATTCACATTGAATAGATATCATAGCATATTTTAGTTTCTTTGATAAATTCTTCAATATGTTATTTTGGCATTTTTAAATTTGCTCTTCACTTTTTAGGATTATTGTCTTCAGTTGTCATCATTTTAAGCCTAAATAACATCTGATGAGTCGTAAATCTACGAAATGTGCACATCTTGTTCATCAAAATTGGTATCAAAGAATTTAATTTGAAACCATTTTTGATGCACAAGATGTACACAAGTTGATACCAATTTTGATGCACAAGATGTGCACACTTCGTCCTTTAAAACCGATATTTTATGGGCTAGTTTCTAATTACTAGCAACTGAGTATATGCATGGAGTCGGTATCGACTAAGTGGTAACAGAAAATGTCTGAGGAACACATTATAAAAACCTAGCTCATTATAGCAACTGTCTGAGAAAGAACCTGCAACATTATTACTTCTTAAAATGACTTTAAATGAACTCCATGAAATACGACGAAGAACGTTGAATTGCTATGAAAACAAATTACTACATTATTATTGGATGAATTAAGCAATAACTTACATTCTTGTTTTCAGCTTCAATTACACTAAGAATTTCTTTTATTCCATTTATGTCAAAGTCTGCGACTTTCAAGAGATTTATTTGTTCATTTATTGATTTAGTGTAATACGAAAAAGGAATTTTTGAAGCCAACCCTTGAATCGAACCTTCCAATTTTGACCACCATTTTTCAAGTCTTCCAATATCAAAGTCAGTCGTACTCTTGACGTGCGAAAGGCTGTTCCGTATGTCTTTGATTGTTGTTATCCTCATATCTTCATCCGCATTTAGATTCACATTACAATTTCTAAGAAGACTGTAAATAATACTTATATCTAGATCTTTCATTGTGCAGCTAGTAATAACAGACACCCTACCTAAGCAACTGAATGATACCTTAGTACATTTTTCACATTCCACATGGCTTTCGTTGAGAGTTTTATTCACATTGAGCAGTCTCTCAATCTGTTCATCCCGTAATACCCTTTTGTTACTTCTTTGAGTGCTAGAATTACATGCGCAACACGGAAATTTATTTACCCATAAATGGTATATTGAATGCTTATGGATATTCAGAAAATCTGTGAGACTGTTGTTGTACTTCGAAAGAACATTGGTTTCTGTAAAAGCCCTGACTACTTCCAAAGATAAACTGAAGGAAAACTTTATCAACCGAAAGAATTTCTTTTCTTGTACAGTACTCATTGCCTTAAAAATAATAGTAATTACAGTCACAGATAAAACATATTAATTAACCTCGGTATGTTTTTGCGATATAAAGATTAAAGGGGTCAATAATCTGAGGAAAAAACGGACAAACGACAGCACAAAATCACAAGTATATAACCAAACAAACATCCACAGACCACAATATTGTCTTCATTGGTGTAAAACTACACCATACAGCAAGCCCAGTATGACCCCAGTGTAATTCAAGAGTAGTTATGTCCATCGGTTTAATTAGCAATTGAGGCCGAATTTTAAATTTGATATCAATTAAGCAATACAGGCTCCAATTAGTCTCTAAGTTCAATCATAGTAGTTGGGTTGGACATAATCAAAAATGTCATTTATCGCCTTACAACATTGAAAGTTAAGGCAGAAAAGTGATAAACAAGGTCCAGCAGTTGACTGCCTGTGAATTAAGATTTGTATATGAATTTTAAATGTTTTATCATGATTTTGTGCTTCAGAGGTATTTGGATCTCGGTGGTATCCCTGTTATTTGAACTGCATAGCTTCCAATAAAGAACAATTGGTATGGTTTATTTATGTTGTTTTATGCCTATAAATGGGTTTGTATTAGATATGCATTTTGCAGAAGAGTATTTGACCATAGATTTAAATAATAATAATAAATAATTATATATTTAGCATATACAACAGAGCCATTGGAAATGTTCTGTTTGACAATTAAACATAGATCAAGTTCTATTTTCGGTGAATTTAGCTTTTGTTAATCAAGTGCAATTATGAAATATGGAATAACAGATTTTTTTTTCAGAAAAAAGGCAAATGCCTGCCAGACCCCCCCCCCATAAAAAGATATATGGTCTTTTGACTATCGACTTCTTTTAATCTTTCAGTTATTTGATACGTGTCTTAAGATAACCATGATATAAGTGACATTACCTTAGTAAAAGTCTTCAAGTATTTTGGCGTTGAAGTCGTTCATTAATCAATGGTTTGTGAACAAAATGAGGTGGCACAATTCAAATGATTTTTCAAATGTTATCAAATAATCGCATTACAAACAATTCAAACCAACCACTTGTACGACAATAACTCTAGTAACGCTATTGAAAACGAGTTACACGGACACTTATTTTGAATTGTTTCAATGTAAAAATAAACTGAAGGATAATAAACCTAACGTCTTGGATCATTGACATAGGTACTGTCTAATAAATCACAGTTTATATGTTCTCGTTGTACTGTTTAAATCATATACACGTTGCGTAAAAATGATCCGTTTGCAACCATATGAAATGCCTTTTCTTTAATTTTCACTATCTTTATTATCACTTACTCTTTGTTCTATTAAACTAAACATATTTAGATTATAAAGAAATTTATTGCAAAACAATGTTTATCTTCAGTTATATCATCACTCCCATCTTGTTTAAGGTCATCTTGTCCTCAGGTAAACCCTGGTATTACATCAATCGAATGAAACGAAAAAGATGGTCAATTTATGATACAAATAATAAACTCATAATGACACCAATTATTTGATCAATAAGATTTTTTACAATGTATTTTTAATCCAAATATTACCAGTATGCATTCTTTAAAATCTTTTTTTATTTTAAACTAACCGCCTCGGTGGTCTCGTGGTAGCGTGCTCGCCCCGAGTGCGGAAGGTCGTGGGTTCGATTCTCGGCCGGGTCAAACCAAAGAGATTAAAATTGGTATTTGCTGCTTTTCCGCCAAGCACGCGGCATCTAGGAGTAAGAGCAAAGACTGGTCGGCTCGGAGTCAGTATAATGTGTCCGAGTGAGGTGATATGTCTTCCTGCGGACAGTTACTTCGTGAACTAGCACATTAAAAATCCGACTTAGCTTGTCGGTCTAGTACAAAGCAGGGATCATATTCATTATCATATCAACATGTTCTCGTCCTGATATGCACCTGGTTGCCACGGGACGTTAAACCATAATTCATCCATCCATATATTTTAAACTTGTTTTTCAAAATGTAAAACTGAAAACTACGGACACAAAATATTTCCATTTTGTCTAATTAAAAACATGGCCTACACTTATTTTCAATGTAAAATCTATTGTAGCTAGACTTTTTAAACTTGAAATTGGATTTTCTGTATCTGGTGTCTGGTTTTTGGAAAAAGGCAAATTAACTTAAATTTTACTTTTTTTCAAATGCACGATGTATGAGTGGTCTTGTTATTGGTAAAATATACGGAAAACTTGTATCCTGTTTAAAAAGACCATTGTAGCTTCGATTATAAATCAGAAAAGGTGATCATTTTTATTATAAAACAAAGGAATTATTCGCATGACATTACTATTTAAAATCGTTTAGTTTAGTTATTAACATTTTCACCTTGTTGAATTTAACACAGACAGATTAGATTTGTGAGTTGGATTAATAGACTGACACCATATTTATTTGTTGTCTATATACATGTAGCTATTTTTTCTTACATTCAGAACCAAAACCAAATACATAAAAATAAAAAATATAGAAAGAAAATATAGAAAAAATATGAATGGCCTAAATATACTTTATGTGTTAAGAAGTTATAAAAAGCAATCAAGGCTATGGCCATATCTATCTCTTGTTTCTAGTTATAAAAATAAATATGTTGTCCAAGAGGTATATATTTATAGGCAATACATGTATTATTGTCTAAACATTATTTCTGTGTCAATACTTTGGTGTTATCAAGTATCTGAATCTGTTACAATATTATGTAAAATTTTTACAGTAATACCCAGAATAAAAACTATAAAACATTACAAACTAACAAATGTTCTGATAAAACCAATAACAATTAGGACAAGACAACAGAACAAAAGACTCTCAACAGCTTATATCGCTCATCTGGAGTTAACTTGTCCACTAAAATATTAAGTGGAGTAGTCATCATGGCTGGTTTTCCCATAGAATTTTTTGTTAAAGAAGACAAATATACCTAAGGAGCATACAAAAAACGCAATCCATTAGACAAATCCGGGATGACAAATGAACAACTACAAGCACAACAAATCAACACTGAAAACTAGAAAACAATGAACAACACGAACGCCTATAAAACCCAGGAGTGAAATCAGATGCTCTGGAAGGGCAAGCAGTTCCCGATCCGTTTACGACACTCGTCGTGAAGTTAAACAAAGTCAATCGGGTTGTAGTCACAAATCGGTTGAGGTACAAATGGAACAGGCCCAACATCATCTTAGATATTGGAACACTGCAACGGTCAATTAATTCGTGATAACGATCGTAAAACATCCTAAGTGATGACATCAACTTATCCCTTAACATCTTCAGAATACCTTTTGTCAGAATCACAGTGGTTCGTAACGAAATAGGCCTTTTCTCTACCTAAAACTAGAAATTTATACCTGCGTGTGCCATGAAAAAACATTGATGAACTAGTTGTTTCAATCAATATTCTAATTGAGAATGTGGTATGGTAGTATAGAGTGTAGAGAAGTAGAATGTTTTTATAATGTTCCATGTAGCCAAATATTTTGATTTGAGATATTGTAGTAAATTTTTTGAGTCTTTGAGAATCCACATCTGATTGATGCCACTGGTGGAATATGATGTTTCTAAAGGCTCTCTTTAATACATGTCAATATGGGTATTAAAAATTTTGAAAGAGGTTTTTTCGAACAATTAGCTTTGTCTAAATGGATTCTTATGTAGTTTAGGAATCCAATTAAGAACAGGAAGGTCCATGTCTTCACCCTTTGTAGAAATGCCAAAGTAATGAAGAACGGTCTGGTGGTTAGCAAGGACTTTGTGCATAGTGAGCGTGGTCGATAAACTACGTTCGGCTGTGGTGTCAATTTTGGTTGACAGTCTTGGTCATCAGACACAATTCTGAATTAGGACCATCTAAGGCCCATTGCAGCAAGTGTCGTTCCAATTAGCATGATTAGCCAAGAATATTTTCAAATGAATTTTCCCGTATGGTCCTATGTTAAAGCAAATTCGGTTGTGGCGGCTATCTTGGTTACCAGGTTGGGTAACCGGACACAATTCCAAGATAAGACCATCAAACCACCATTGCTGCCAAGTATGGTTTCAATTGGCCAAGTGGTTTTAGGCAAGATTTTTAAATGAATTTCCCCATAAGGTCCTATGTTAAACTAAGTTTGTTGCAGAAATCTTGGTTGAAAGTCCGGGTCATCGGACACTATTCTGAAAGAAAACAACCTATGGATCATGGCTCCAAAATGTTGTTCTGTCTGGCCTAATAGTTTTATAGAAGAGGATGTTTGAAATTCACCCCTATTTTTGTATTTTTAGTAACAGCATCCATATCGGCTGGAAGTACGAGATACCGGACACAGTTTTGGAAAGGGCCACCTTATTTTAAGATCATTCAGTCAAAGTTTGGTCACAATTGGCCGATTGTTTTTGTCTCGATCTTTGGTGTTATGATTGTTTGATGGATCTTCAGATTTTTATCACCCTGTCTTACATTTGGCAAATGATGGTATATGTCTGACGTTCACAAGTAGTCAAGAAATGCCAAACATTAGAAGGAGGGGAAAATCGAAAATAACTGACAAACTCCGGAAAACAACGAACCTTTACAAACCTTATCTGAAACAATTGAGCCAATAAGACCAAACTTGCTATAAATGATCCTTAGGTTTTCTCGTTTAGAAAAATGGCCACAGTCAAACACTGTATCTCTTGAGCATCTTGTTATTTATCTTTTGGAGCAGAAATGCCTACAACATACAGGTAAATTTTAAATTGCTGGTATTAATCACTGAATAATTGTTATACAAACATCTATTCTAATTTTGTTTGTAGACATTCATTAAATTGATTGTTTTTTATAGGTTGAAATCATCTTACAATTAGTCTGCAGACGAAATCCATGTTGGAGATATATCCTCATGTGAGCATCTAGTGTTTTCTCCTCCGAAAACTGACATCGGAAGCTTTCAGATAAATCTAAAAGTTGACGTTAACGTCAGTGTTAGAAGTAACCGGGGTCATGGAACTGCAGACATCGCTACATATGTGAAGCTTGGAAATACTGAAAAAACATTGATTAAAGTTTTGTCACTTTCTAATTATTTCCTCCAAGAGGGTCTTCCATGTTGTACTTCTCCGAAATCATTTTTAGCGATTGACATTCAGTTTTTGATCATACAAAATGCAATTTGTCTTCTGTACTAAAAGTGGTTATTAAGGCCACACCAAATTAATAGTCGGAATGGAGCCGATTTCGTTTTTTGTGTTTTCTTTCTCGCGGCAAAGTTTCCGTGTTGTACGATTTATAAATTTGGAATTTGTAAAATAAACATTGTTGATGTTCAATGACCATACCAATGAAAGTGATGGTCAGGAACATAATATTTGGCATGTCGAGTGACATATATGATTGTGATGAATTTTCTAAACAAATTTTGTTGCACAACATTGCACAAGATGAGCACAATTCGTCGATCTAAGATTTAAGATTCATGTGCTTAAGGCCAAAAATGTTGAAAACCAAAACAATAATCCAAAAGATAGAAGAGGAAATTAAAAAATGCAACATATTAAATCACCGGCCTTAAAACCTAAACGCAGGAAATAATCTTGACGACATTTATATGTTCAGAATGTTATTTATAACTTGAAAGGGTATTTACAAATACGAGATTCGCCCTGTAACAATATAAGCACTGACAGGTGACACTTAAATAATGCTTGTAGTTAAGTTAAACAACGTTACAACATTTTTACAAACCTTTGCCTCCCAAGGTTATTGAAAAAAAAACCATTTCAATGAGCGCCCTTTATATATATATTTTTATTTGGGAAATCCGAAAATATATTCTGTTTGAAAATTACATGACAATAATTAGTTATTTATTGAAACTATTTCTGTAGATGTAAAGCACATAAATATTCTTGATAGAAAATAAAATGTTGAAATGTAATGGTCGTAAAAGACTACAAAATGCCAATACCTGGCAGAATCGACAAAATTCTAAGCTTTGTATTGGCGTTTGATCGATTTGACGTCTGTCCGTTATTGTTGATATCCGCTTGTAATCAACATAGAAAGACGTATGTAGAAAAAAGTATCTACGAAATTCAATTTCTGATAAATGTACTTATTTTGCACAAAAGATTACAAGTCGAATAAGTGTAAAATCGAATTATCTTGATATTACTATTGCTTTCATTTTTTTAAAATTCTTTTCCATGTTTTTTTTTAAATAGTACGTGACATCCTGAAAACACCTTTAAAGGTGTCTGGAAGATATCCCGGGACAGTTATTTCATAAAGGTTCTTTGTTCTCTGGACATCTCTTCTTAACCTGTAAATATAAATGACTATAAGTTACACTGAAAAACAAAACTAGACAAAAAAGTATATTAATCTTCTTGTTTAGTATGAAATATCATATGGTCATGTAGCAGGCATTCATACATTATATATACATCACTTGTAATATGGTGTGTTTGCATATCGAGGAAAAGCAGTTACCTAATTTGTGTAATTTGTGTAATTAACTCCTACTACAGTTTTCATCTCAGATCCATGAAACTTCACAGGAAGATTGAAAACATGTTGAAGTTGTTTACCTGCTATTATGGAGTTGTTTATAAATTTTGTTAGTTATTTTCCAGCAAAATTCACAACCTTCGTGTAATTGCAACTACATTGTAAACATTCTACATTGATTAGTCACAAATATTGCAACCCGGCAATTTGAGACTCTGACCCATTTTTTTAGCATAAAATTGTCCAAAAATTCATATTTTCTGTTTTTCTGGAATTACGCCCCACCCACCCCTTAAAAAAATCCTGGATCCACCCGCAATGTAGACCCGTTTTCATAATTGTGTAATAACTTACAACAACGGTAATATATTATGGTTTATAAAATCGTCACCGTCGTCGCAATAACCGTTCATGAAGAGAAACACTGTTAGAGCAGGTGTCATTTCAGCTAAGCCAGCCATTTTGAAAACCGTGCCGGTGCACATGTTTGTAACTGTGCCGGTAACATAACCGGCGCAAGCCGATTCGACGACAAACAAGTCGCCCTGTTATTACATTTTAGAAAGAAGTGCGAAAACAAAATTTCATACGATGAAATGCCTGTAAGCAGTCTCTAATAACATTTGCTTGATCGCCTCAATAGAAAAAACAGCCTTTTTTGCGTTTTCTTCAACTTCTGTCAGCTATATCCATACTAGAAACGTTTTAGGAAAAAGCATATATATGTGCCTTTTTCAACGAGTGTAGTTTTAGTCACATATCCATAACAAGGATATGAAGATCGCCATGTTCGATGAGTCAGCCAGATTGCCTATAGTTTTTTGTCAAATCAAAATGACAACTACTGAGGGTTTGCAATAGAGCAGGGAGATCGATACACCTTGCATTTCAGTGGAAAGATGATCTTCTACAGTAGGTATAGTTTATGAAATATATTTTCAAATATAAATCGTAATTTTAAATAAATTTAACCATTTTAAAAGTACAAATGTAATGTTAAACGTAATGATAGACGTCCTTAGCTTTATTTAGCACGATCCCCTCTAGGACAAATATTGCGCACAATATCTCATATAAAACAGAAGTTGACTAATTGCAGAAGCAAGTCAACACATTAAATGATCTATTAATCATTCTACAAAAAATAATTATTAAAAATAACATGTAAGCCCATTGGAAAGATTGATATAAGTTGTCATAAGCTGTTTCCAGATCCTGTTGTTTTGGTAAAAGTTAAGATATTTATGTATTCAGTGCGACAGGAAAATTAATGAAAGATACACGTACTAGCTAGTTCCATGATAACAATTTAAAGGTCACGAAGGTCACAATTGACAAAGATGAAAGCTTGGCACATGGCCTCAGTGAACATTTCCTGAGTAATAAATCTGAGGACCTACCTTGTTTGCATTGGGTCCCTAAACTTCACAAAAATGCGTACAAAAAACAACAATACATTGCCGGTTCATCTACATGTTGCACCAAGGAATCGTCAAGTGAAAGAGGACGGCTTCAGAAATACTATATATGTATACATAGATACTGTTTACGCGCGTAGTGGCATAAACCATATGTGGAGTCTAAAAAACTGTAAAGAACTCCTGGAAAATTTTAAATCTCGGTCCGTCTCTAATATTAGTTTTATCAAAACATTTTATTTTTCCACTCTTTACACTACCATACTACAAAAATTGAAAACCTATTTGAAACAAACTATCCACAATACATCTGTCAGTACGAACGGCAAAATCCGGTACAAATGCGTTGTTTTGGGTTACAACTCAGCTTATTTTGTCAAAAGTGAACACGAGGATAACAAATTCTACTCGGAGGAACAGATAATCAGTATGCTGGAACAAATTGTCGATATTCTTATGGGAATAAACTGTGCCCCTTTACTTGCCGACATATTTTAATATTTATACGAGTCAAAGTTTCTTCAAACTTTGATTAAGAACAGGAAGATCAAAGAGGTTCGGTCATATTATTTCACATATAGATATATTGATTATGGTCTCTCAATTAATAATCCAGACTTATCTAATTGGATTGATGGATAGATGAATTGTTGTTTAACGTCCAGTGGCAGCCAGGTGCATATCAGAACGAGAACATGTTGATATGATAATGAATATGATCCCTGCTTACTAGAGCGACACGCTGAATTGGTTTTTTAATGGGCTAGCTCACGAGGTAACTGTCCGCAGAAAGACATATCACCCCACTCGGACACATTATACTGAATCCTAGCCGACCTGTAGATATTTGCTCTTACTCCTAGATGCCGCGTGCTTGGCGGAGAAGAAGCAAATACCAATTTTAATGCCTATGGTTTGAACCGGCCGGGGGTCGAAATCGCGACTTTCCGCACTCGAGGCGAGCACGCTACCAAGAGACATATACCTCGAATTTGACTCAAGTGGTCATCTCAGTGACGACCTCAATATACATATCTCAACTTATACGATATGCAAGAGCTTGCAGCCAAGGTTTTCACAAATAAGGTATTGTCCTTTTATACTTAAGAAATTCATCGGTAGATACTAAGACCTTAGAGACAAATATCTAATTTTGGTTTCACAAATCATACATTATGGCCTTGAGTAATAGATTCTGGTAACTTTATAATTACTGGATTTTCCCGACTTGTAAGTTTTGTATTTAGTTATTACTCCCCTCGTTTATTGTCAATACGGAACTATGAACGACTGTCATATAAGTGGAAGATTTGACGCTTTTGGGTATTAGGAAAAAAGAGTGATTTTTAGAGGGGGTTCGGAAAAATTGAGCAAAGAATTAACAGAATTGGGAAAAAGGGCAAAATGTGTAAGGAATTCGGAAAAAGCAATTTTATTAGGAAATGAGGAAAATCCTACCCCGGCTCCAATGAAAATTAAAAAAAAATATGTGAAGGGTTTATGATAGCACAAGAGGATCGTAAACATTTGGCTTGGAAAGGTGATCTTCTACATTCATCTATATAGTTTATGAAACAAATTTTCACAAGTAATTCGTAATTTGAAATATATTTAAAAGTAATATTTAAGTAAATGATAGACTTCCTAATCATTTTTATGCAGTTCCTCACTCGGACAAATATTGCGCACAATATCACACGTTCTCTGCTGTACTATTATATGGGTATACTTATATTATTATTTGACTGATAGTTTACATGTATTTCACTGATGTAATTGAATATTTGTTGTAATATTTATATTCTATGAGTTGCTTACGATAAAGACTATCATTATAAAACAGAAGTTCACAGACATAATTATGCAATTAAGTCAACAAATCAAGTGATGTATTAATCATTCTACAATGTATTATGTAAGCCAACTAGAAAGATTGATAAAGCTGTCATAAGCTGTTTACAAATTCGCTTACTGGGTGAAGGTTTAGGTATTTATGGAAAATTTGTTTGATAGGAAAATTAATACAGAGAATTACACGCACTAGAAGGTTCCAATAAAACAATTTAAAGTTTATAATTTATCATAGTTACGGATGACAGGTTTATTATGCTCTACCTTTTCCTCATAAGAAAAACAGACAAAGCACAAAAAAGAGACAAACGTTAGTTTGTCACATACCTATTAAAATTCTTTCATTTCGTATTCCGTTTCACTATGTGATAAATAAAGCAAATATTTCCTTTCTATTATTATACAAAATATTGTTTTAATCATGGATTTAAATCCGAAACATGCAATTCTACTGTTAAAGAACTGGTTTAATTTGGACGAAAGTTTTAAACGTTTTGTTATCCAGACGTGTTCCACACCTCGTTATAAAACATCTCGATTTGTTGGCTTATTGTATATTTCACAATTCATACGTTATTCCAGAAATGTCAGCTATACATTTGATTTCCTTGACAGAGTCCGGCTTCTGGCAGAAAAGATACTCAAACAGGAGTATGTTGCTCTTACGTTGCAGTCTCCTTATCAAAGTTTTATGGACGTCATCATGACTTGGTTGACAGGTATGAAAAATGCTTAACCAAATGAAAATGGAGCTGTCTCATTGATTTTTTCCCTTCCCTATACCGGATTTGACATGGGTGGCATGGCGGGTGTCCTTCATAAAGCAGAGACTTCTTACTCTTCCAAAGCACATGAGTCTACCCCCGGTTTTTTGGTGGGGTCCATGTTTGTATGTTTTTAGTTTTTAACGCAATGGTTTTTAAGTGTATTGTTGTATTGTTTTGTTCTTGCCTTCGTTGTTCTCCGGACTTCGTCAGTTTTTATTCCGATCTTGCCCTCCTTCGAAACCCCTCTGATATTTCTTGACTTTACTTAATAAACAGATTATTTTCGCAATCTTTAAAACGTAATCGCAAAAAAGATGTTAAAATGAGATTTATAAAAAAAATATTTTTCATAAAAAATGTGGTGGTAACCCGCTTTTGGAAACTGGGAGAAAGGAAGTTTTTAAAGTAACCAATTGTAAAGGAAAATCCAGGTTGCATGGACTATTAGCTTGAACAATTTTGAATTTAAATGTTAACCAAGTTTAGAATTAATGACCATACTCTTCAAATAGAAATTGGGCGCTATAAAAACATTCGCAGTGAAAAAATAGTATGCACTAAATGTAAAACTGATACCGAAGATGAATTTCATTTTTTCTTATACTGTAATTCTAATAAAAACCAACGTAAAATGTTGTTGGACCACTTTGGTAAAAAACTTTATTCAATATTAAGAGACTGTTAAAATTGATAGAATTTCAAATCCATCAACACCAACTGACATTAAAATGGTGGGTACCTTTATAAAACAGTCATTAGAACTGATGGGAGAGGATACTCCAAAAAAATATTCAGTCCTTTGTCTTTAAAAACTGTATTATGTTTACTTATGAATATGTGTGTGAATTGTGATTTAGGTATTATATTGTATGTATATAAATTGTATGCTTATACCCTTATTTGGGTGCATTACTAAATTTTTCACTAAATATTGAAAGTTAAAAAAGCTTCCGTTGCTCATCTGGCTACATCAGTTTCATGAAGACTTTAAATTTGTACTGGCTTCTCACAAAACTGAAGATTTTTCTTTGAACGTATTCATGAGATAGCATTAAACCTTTTGTTTAATAGATCAATGGTTTCGGACCAGCAGCTATGAGAGCCTTACTATTACTGTTAAAACGAGCAAATTCGAGCCCTGCTAGGTTAATTCTCTATCGTCCAACCATTTTTTTGCATTTCTAGCAACTGTTTAGAAATGCGTGAATGGAAAGATTACATATGTTAATACAGACATACAAAAAACCAAATTATGAAAACTACACGTGATATTCAATAAATAGAACAACAGGTGAAATAATAAAAAAAAATTATCGTGACTGTAAAATAATGTTTCTTGTATATATATAAAGCCAACATCCGTAATTTGGCATGCAGTTGTTTAAGTCGCAATGGTTTTCAAGTGTGCTCTCATTTTATTTATTCTTGTTGCCTTTTCGTTGAATGGTAAGTAGCATTTTCGATTATTTAAGAAAATTTTCAGCAATCTCTAAGTTATAATGTTTTCTGTTTTGAATAGTTGTATCTCTTATTAATTATTAAACATGGAAGTGCACATTTATGGGCAAATTTGACGGAAATAGCTGGCACATAACGAAGCCATATTAGCCATAATTGACGAAGCCATTTTTGACCCTTAAAACTGCAGTTATATGAATTTCGGGATTTTGGACAAATATTGCTATATTCACTTAATAGGCAAAACCCTCGTCCAGAATAATTTGAATGAACTACAACCAGTATTGCAATGGTTACTCTTAATATATTGAATTTTAATGAACATCTTTTGTTTTCAACAAGAAATGTCAGCAATATGCTGTCTTAGATGGCAAATTATAAAGAAATTAATGGAAAATACCAAATATCACTCATTTTTGCACCTTTGATTTAAAATATTGATATGAGCAACAATCTCGGTCAAAAAGATACTTCAGTGAAATGTGTCTTTATAAAAGACAAAAAGTAAGACATATTATATTAAAAATCTTTTAGGGCTAGGCTATTGCCCATAGTTGTTTTGACCAAAATCTACTGCGAAAACACTTCTTTTTCTTCAAATCCTTTACGTTCTGACGTCCTTGTTGCATCATAGGAAGGAATTATGTACAATGATTGATAGATTGTGAAGGTTCGATTATTATATGATAAAAATGATACAAACCCGAATCTGAAATCGTATATAATTTAAAATTAATGTTTTTATAAAAGGTTTCAAATATGGAGTAAAACATAAAATTTTTTCAGCAACCTATAGAGGAAGAAAATTAAAATATACATTTTATATTTGAACATGTTCAATATAGTAAATACGTTATCAAATTTTTAAAACTTGAGTTTAAACAAAAATTAACAATTTTATATTTAGTTAATCTGTTAGCAATTGTTAGAACACCTCAAATATTCAGATGAATCTATGCTATAAATTCGAGTCAACAGAGGTTATTTAAACCCATCTTTCCGGTATCTGCGGCTGAGTCCGTTCGTAAATAGTTTGATAAATAAAATATTTCTGATTTTGCATCAAAATGGTATATTATTGTTTAGTTTCGTCACAAGCATCTTTCTAAATGAAAAAAATATGATCAGATACTTATTTTAACCAGAAGAAATAATGAATTCGGCTAATCGGAAAATCTGCCGACATAGCATCATCGTGTAGTCCTGGATGTGTCATTAAAACTACAAAGTCTGCATCTACAATTGGTCCAAATGTTTATTTCAAAGTTAGATATTTTTTATTAAACTTTATATATCATCCAGGGTTAGTTCCACTTGAATTTTTATAATGATGCTAGAACTAGTACCTTTTCATTTATGTTGAAATGAAATAGAATACTTCACAGCATGTTATGATTTTAGTAAAATGACTATGTAAGCTATTTTCATTCTTGCATAGTGAAAAAGCAAATATTGTGTTGACATTTAAATACTTTTACAATTTTTGCCCTTACTATAGAATCTGTTATACCAAACTAACAATTATTTTTCCACATCAAATAAGCGAGATAAAACTAGTTATTTATGGCAAAGAAAAAGTCATAAACGTTCTAGCAATTATGATTCTGTTACAAAACCTGTTTAGGTGTGTCACTATTTCATCAAAACAATTACATAAGTTTCAATTAGAAAACTTACACATTGTTGTATTTGATTAGGCGAATCTATGCCATAAATTTGGACCAACAGAGTTTATTTGAGTATACAGTCAAACCTGTCTATAAGGGGCACACAAAGGACCAGACAAATGTGCCTTTTATGAGCAGATGCCCTTTATACAGAGGTTTATTTTACATGCTTTGTTCATGAATGGGACTTTTTCACTGTGCCCTTTATAGACAGTGATTTGCTATATAGAGGTGCCCTTTAAAGCAGGTTTGACTGTAATTATATATAATGCCTTTGAAACACTATCACTTTTTTTTTATTGCAGATGTGGTCATATCTAGACGTAAGTACTGACCAAAGTTTTGGTGTCTGTACCTATTTATAATTGGGAAGCAGAAATATGAATTCGATAAAAACATAGCAAGCATATCCTCAGAAGATATGTATACTAACGACTGTTTATGTCTGACATAGTTTATGATAGAATGATATATCTATAGTACAGTAGCTATGGATTAATCGCAACTATACGTATCAAAAGAATTGCTTATATTATTTGTTAAAATCATATTCATATTTTTGAAAAAATATATGTCATCATGTCTTAGCTTTCCGGAGAGTCTGATGTCACTACTTGTTTTTTATGGGAGTTCACATGCCTAGTGCGTCTAGTGCGTTAGGTTCTATGTTGTCTTGTTCTTGTTTTGTTTAGAGTATTATACATTTTTTATTCTTTAAGTTATATATTATGTATCCTCTTGGCGTTTGTTTGTTGTGCTCCATTCTCTTGACTTTTTTTTTCTTTGACTTTTTCAACTGTTTTATCCATATCCTGTTATCTCGGTCATCACGTGACCTCTGGCAGTACATAAGTGTCAAATAATGGCTGTCGATTTATTAATACAAATCAATGAGACTTGTTAATTAAATCCCCATAACTTATTTGTTTTCGTGTGTTTGACACCATCCAACCCCTCATTGTATAGCTTATCACTTGGTTGTTTTCGAAATGTAATTTAAATCAGTCAAAGACTTAATAAAATGTTTGCTTCAAATCTCATTTCAATTTTTCGTGTTTAACGCCTAATAAATACATATTGCATACGTGAATTTTGCTTAAGGACTCATTTTCGAAAAATAATTTCGAATCTTTCTTCTTCATATACAATACCACCCAACCCCACAAAATAAAGTTAATATATGATAGAATATAGTTATGAAGACCAATTCATTTTTCTTGATTCAAAATAAGGTTGAAATGTGTTATTTTTTTACGATTGTTGTGAAATTATTCAAGATTGCGCCCATCCCAATCAGTTTATACCTTGTCATAACAAAGTTAACATCGTTCATAGGAGTAAATACAATTAATTATATAATATGTCAAATGTTTACAATATATAAATACCAAAAAAGATAAATTATTATTTTAAAATAAATTAAATGTTACTTATATCTGATATACCTTATATTATGTCTGATATTTGAAATTTTATTTTATCTCTGCATTCTTTGTTATCCTCCCTCACATACACACAACTCTTTATTAAAATGCTTCATTAATTATCAAAAAATGTATCGTTAAAAATGATATCACTCTGTTTTTGGTCAGAAAACGGTTTACTTGTATTCATTCAACCTATGCTTACATTTTGAAAAAATATATAAAAAGGTAAAAAAAAGTTTGTAGGCATAGGTTGAATATTGTATAAACATAAATGTCTTGTGTAAACATTGTCTAATTAAGAAGATAATTGGTTAAGTCAGATATTTTGGTATTTTTGTATCTCAACTTTTTTTTGGTTTTATATGGAAATTGCACCATTGTTAGATATGTAGCAGTTTATGTGTGTAGTTTTATGTCATATCCTTTCGAGACTTCATATAGATTAAATGGAATAAAAATAAACTAGAATATAATTTTGATTACTTTAATATCATAATATTTGATTCAATAATATGCATAGCAATAACAATAAGAACAAAGCACTAAAATTTAAACACTGACAGTAAACATTAAGCATTGACACTCATAAGACATTGACAGAAAACAAACACAAGCACTGAATAACAACTAGTGACATGGCAATGTAATGTTCATTAATACAATTTAGTCCAAGTGTAACATAATGTGAGGCTGCGTCTGCGTAGTCAGTGGGAGCGATTTCAGCATTATGGAGTCTCTTTCAAGTTGTTGAGTCTGTTGTCAATTTCGATGTACTTTCTTTTCCTTGGTACACGCTTTCCACCGGTTGTGTACTGAATAAGTCGTATTTCTGTGTTTTTGTATGTTTATTAAGTTGAATACATTTGGATGTGGGTGTTTGACGTGGTTCCGCCTTCAGCTTGTGATGCCAGCCCTCAAGGTGGTTAGTTGTTCTTGGTCCTTCAGTTGTGAAATGGTTCCAGATGTGGATGTTTATACCTATTCAGGCTTGGTATGCTTATCATCAATTTGACAATTTAGCTAAGGCCTTGCAAACTCAGTATGAATTTCAATAATCACAGAAAGTGAACACCATTCATAGTGCCTCATTAAATATATAAAATATGTGATTGAAATATAACTAATTTTAAGATAGGCTTGGTATATTCACTTTAAGCTTCATGCCATAAATGAATAGCTTTCAGCGTGCTGTATTGAAATATTATATATATATTTATTATTTTTAACATTCCAACACTTTTGAACATTTTTAACCAATAACAGTCCCCACATATTCAATTTGCATTTACTTGTCCTTATATTATCATTTAGGCTTTCAAAATTCTTATATCGAACACTTTTATTTATTTTATTTGTAACTCACATTTATAAAATAAATATTAAATCAAATTCATACATATTATAAAAATTTGGGTTTAAAACAGTTGTATTTACCTGTAATTTACCTGTAATTAACCCCTGTAATTATGACTTAATTGTTATATAAACACCTATTGTATTTTGTTTGTATGCATTCCTTGAATATGATTTTTCAAAATGTTGGCATAGGTTGAAGACACCTGTACCTTTGTACCTTAATTAAGGGTTGGAACAATAAACATCCGGACAGTCAAGATACATTTCATATTATTAATTATTGTGACAATTTCATACATTGGAATTATAATCCATGTGAAATGTTACCAGATATTTCAAATGAACAGTTTTTTAAAAGTGAAGACTAGGAGTACGTGCTGTAATCAATACAGAGTTATCGACGTACGATAAATGCCTGGCATGAACGGGACCAGTACACGATAATTGGGTAACCAGTTAATAAGTCTAAACAGAGTTACCTAACTTAATAATGACCGATATAGTTGCATATAGCTTCGGTATTCCTTCATCGACATTTTTCATTCTTTGATGCCAATTAGGATGCACACGATGTGAAATTTCATAGATAAACGACTTACCAGTTGTGCTCAATGTCTGAAGAATTGAAAACCAAAACAATAATCCAACATATTAAAGAGGAATTTGGAAAAGTTATAAATGATGGAGATATTCTTTCGTTTTCAAAAAAAATTAAAGTTTTTTAGTCAGTATAAATTTCGTACTAGTAAACAAAATACTAGGACTAAGCTTTGGGAAAAGAAATATAATTAAAACATTGTCAACATTAAGAAGTGGGGTGACACGTATTTGGGAATTGGGAAAAGTGATTTTTTGGGGAGGTAAGAACATTGAGCATAAAATTTATAGAATTGGGAAAAATTGCAAACATTTAAGGAAATGGGAAAAATGGCTAATTCTTTTAGGGAATTTGCAAAATCATACCTCTTGTACCCATACTAAGAATGCAACAGAAAATAGAATGGAAATATACAGGTGTTTTATAAAAAAAAACATTATTTAATTTTGAAAGAGGAAAAATATACCTAAGGAGCAAATAAAAAAACGCAATCCATTGCACAGACAAACTCGGGAAGACAAAGGAAGAAGCACAACAAATAAACACTGAAAAAAAAGAACAATACGAACTCATAAAAACCAGATGTTAACTCAGGTGCTCCGGAAGGGTAAGCATACGGCACCCGTCATGAAGTTCAACAGAGTCAATCCGGTGGTAGTCGCAAATCGGTGGAGGTACATGAAATGTTACCTCAGTGAGAACAGGTCCATCATCATCTTAGATATTGGGACACTGTAATGGTCAATCAATTCGTGATGACGACCGTAAAATGTTCTTATTGAATGTACGTAATTTCGATTTTAGTTCTATGTATACATCAATGTTAAGTGGACTGCTAAGAATAATTTGAACAAAAATCAATTTCTATCACAAGAGATTCTAAAAGTAGGAATTACTTGTAATACCATATATTTCGAAATGAAATTATTTTAGGTTAACGAGCCTGAATTGTTTTTAAAGCAAAATAATCAATATGTGGTTTTAAATACGGTATTATATTTTATATTTTGCAAGTTTAATTGAATATAATGAGGTAAATCTAGGATGTCGAGTCTATTTACACGCGACACTAACTTTGCAATACTAAAACCTGAATATATTTAAAGAAGAAGCAAGAACGAACACATTTCGTTCACTACTGCTGTTTATTGCCCTGCAGTATATTTTGATATACGAAGATATAAAATTATATATGATGAACATGTTATCTAGGCCTATACAAGATATCTACAGTGCGAACTTAATGTCACTTATCACTCTACAAATTATGGTTGTAATCACCATTGGATTGGCCTGAAAGGAAAAACTAAAATAATCGAAGGACAGGGCTATGCACCAGGGAGATACCCCTCAGTTTCTGTTAAAACCTTTTGTTTTTTGTAACAATAGATATAAAGTGTGGTTTTCATTCTCGATGCTAGCAACTGAGCTGGTTATACCCTTAAGGTCTGGAAGTCTGTCGGAGGTTTTGACTGAGCGATAATAATAAATGTTTGTATAGATATCTTAGTATCATACATTTTTCTTTCAGCCTGTATTTGTGCAGCAGTGTACGATCCTGTATGTTCTACATACGGACAGACGTATAGCAACCTGTGTCAACTGACCTGTGTGTAAGTAATAATAACTTGTAACAAAATAAATATATTTTATGTAAATCTTAACAGTACAATATGTGAATGTGTTTCAGTGTGTAAATATATTTTGTGAAAATATTTAACAGTTCCACATGTAAATGTGATTCAGTGCGGAAAATCATGTAGGGTAACATTGAATGATGCAAGATCAAAACTAGTTTTGAATTTATTCATAACCAGAATGTGTAGTAAAGTCAAGAAATACCAAAGGGATATTGTAGTTTAGCCTTAGACATCTCAAAATCTTTAAGAGTGAAATGCTTCTAATCACTTAATCATGTTATCACTATACTTCCAGTGGTGGTACAATGGCTTGTAAAGGTGAATGTCCGTGTTCTTACAAAGGTAAGTAACAGATAAATGGTATAAAACAACAATTCCTCATAAGTATTGTATGTGTATAAAGTCTGTTCATCATTTATGAATTTTTAGATATTTTTAAAGACATTGAACAGAAATATATTTCTACTTTCTTACTTTTTGCAACAGTCTTATTTCCCCTGTACATATCTTTACACAGGACTGTATGAGTGATTTTAACAGAGTATATCTATCATTTATTAAGTATGGGATATTACATTGATTCTGAGGCCGAAGTTGTTAGAACACTAAAATATCTAGTCGACAACATTTTTGTTGAGATGGCAGTAGAACTCTTTCAACCGAACTTTTCTTATTTTCTTCAGAAGCTAACTTTTCTGAAGTGTTACCACAAAGGAGAGTCTTTTCTTTTAAAGCTCTAAAATACCAAAATCAACAGCCATTGATGTTTACATATCATAGTTGATAGTTGCTGGTAATTGAAAGTTAATATAGGTAGTGCTATTTTTTGGTGTCACGGTTCGAAACTATAAACGACCACCATTTTTAATCTAAATACTGACATGTATAATTAAAATAATGCATAATACATGTAATATTTTTTTCACGTCTTTCAGCCGGTAAATAACGGAACAAAACAGTGGACCTTTGTGTGCAGGACATTACGAAAATGAACATTTTTAGATTGAAAGATTTTCTATATTGAAAATAAAGATATATTCAACGCTTAAATCTAGGTACTTATTTTCTAGTTAATGGGGCTTTGGAAAAGACCAACACATGACTAATATGAAATTTTCAAACTTGTAAGGTGAATATTCGTAGTGTTATCCGTTGATTGGGCTGTTTCTTTTTCGGGAAAGAACAGAACACTTACATAATATTATTTTCCGTCAGGAGGAATATAGAGAATGTATGTATATTCAAATAACACCAAGATTTATATCAATGCATATACCATTAACAATTTATTTTATTGGAAAAAATTTGACTAACGAATTTGTGCTTATACTGAAAGTCAGCATAATGAAGTAATTAAAAATTGTCAAATCGTACAGGTAAGCATTAATATTTTACCACTCTATATGAACATAATTTATGTAGGTCATATAAACATTTACAAACTATTGAGTATCAAATTTATTTTCAAAAAGGACAAATATACCTAAGGAGCAATAAAAAAACGTAATCCATTGGACATACAAACCCGGGAAGACAAGTGAACAACCATAAGAACAACAAATAGACACAGAAAACTAAAAAACAATGAACAACACGAACTCCTATAAAAACCAGGAGGAACCCAGGTGCTCCGGAAGGGTAAGCAGTTCCTGCTCCGTATACGGCACCCGTACAGTTCAACAAAGTTAATCCGGGGGAAGTCACAAATCTGTGGAGGCACATGAAAGGTTACGACAGTGGGAACAAAACACGAAGGCTATGATAAATAAAGACCATAGAAATAAATGTAAATAAATATAAAAAACAATAATAACTAGTACCAATTGTTTTGGACACCGAAAACAGATGTTACGGAAATGCCCCAATGGGTAAGGGGTCTCATTTGTTAGGGGTTCAAATTGTGTAAGGGCCCCCATTTCCACGAAATCCAAAGAATGTGTCGATCCGGTCAGCTGTTTTCTCGGACAATCAACGACCTCAACTTTGACGACGGCCATTTTGAAAATTCAAAAAGGCTTGTGCAGATCTACAGACCAGAATCTATAAGACTGGCAAGTTTCATAATGATCGACCGGACCGTTTCTGAGGAGATGCGGTGATCGATTTCGTCGGACGAAAAAATAATAAGAAAATACTGAGAAGAAAACAATATTTTCCCATCGAAGTACGTTTGTTAAACATAATTAAAAACTAATTCTACTTAAATTGTGGAAGAAACATCAATTTATGTACTTAGTAAAATATCAACTAATCTATATTGTCAATTAACCTTTCCATACATGGTATTACTTCAAACTGAGATCTAATATTTTGAAATAATGACTTTCTCATGTTTCAATAAACTGGATAATACTAAATATTTGCAAACATGTTTGTCTACTAAAATAAATGCGCTCATTACTTTCAGTTACAAAACAAAATCAACATTCTTGAGGCCCTGAGCACAACCACGGGTTGTAAATCGTCGACATGTGCACATCTTGTATATCAAATCCTAAATTTACTGTAACCAAAATGTTAATTGTACTTCCCTTGCGACTTACTTTTACCTTAGAAGGTTTAAGCTTTACTATTTTTTATTCCGTTTGGAATTTGCTCCTCGAATCTTGGGTTATTGATTTGATTTTCAACATTTTAGGACTTGAGAACAAAAAATGAGTCTTAAACCGACAAAATGAGCATCAAATTCGTAAGATTTTGTCAGTTTCAATTTCTTGATTATGTAAATATCGGCAAAAGAATACCGAAGCGATAAAACAGTTTGGGAAAACCCACAAATTTGAAGTCCAAGGAAAAGACAAAGTGAGGATAATGGAACACAGCAAGCAACCACACCAAGGATACATGTATAACAAAAAGAATAAAGAAGTATAATAAATTTAACGGAAAAAGTCCATGAGAGCAAAATACAAAAAGAGGCAAACTATGGAGAACGTTACACAGAAAATACAACAATGATATAAGGAAATATCAGCAAAAGAATACCAATGCGACAAAACAGTTGGGAAAATCCACAAATTAGAAGTTCGCGGAAAAGATTAAGTCAGGATGATAGAACACAACAAGGATAAATGTATAATTAAAAGATCATACTACGTATAATAAACTAAATAAAAATAGAACAAAACAGCAAGTAAACTAAGGCACTAGCAATTTGAACTCCCAATTCAAAATCGAAAGGGATATCAGGTGCTCCGGAAGGGTAAGCATGTCCTGGTACGTTAAAGACACCCATCACATTGCCAGTGAGAAAAAGACATTTAAGTGTCAAGTGAATTGTCAATTCCAGAAAGAAGAAGAAATCTAACTGAAGATATCTGGTCTCATACGCGAGATAGAAAATTCATATCGGCAAATCAGTTCGTGATGACGAATACATAACTCCCGGAGTGACCGAACACAACACTGTCTTAGAAAGCCGTTTGTCAAAAATCTCACCCAGCCGAGAAAGTCGCCTTATAAACACACGCGTGGCAGAAACGAATCAACTAGTTCTTTGAAACGTACACCCAAAGCCATTGCCAAGAAATGGGAAGCCCACAATCGGAAAATTAAAATCATCACGTCTTTCGTAAAGCCTTGATTTGAATTGACCACTAACGGTACAACGTACAAGTGCAAATCTAGATATGAGCAGACATTTTTGTGTCTGTGGTCTCTGTAATTTCAAGTTCCCTGGGATAGATGAGATGTAAGTGGTAATTCTTAAAGGAAGCATGATTAAGTGACAAAACATCATCTATATAGCGGAAACCTACATCAAAGGACTTAGCTAGGTTATTCCCATTCTGTAGCTTTATATGAAAACAGGAACAGGTCAGCCGAAAGAGGTACACAGTTTGCCCCTATTAGGATGCCTATCGTCTATTGAAAAACCGGTCCTCCAAACTCAACAAAGATGTGGTCGACGAGAAATTCCAGGATATTAACAACATCAGTCTCAAAGTACGTTTTCTTACAATCAGTGTGGTTTTTTTTTTAAAAAGGAAGCCTTTTCCTTACCTAACACCGGATAGGTATATCTCTGTAAACCTTGCAGACAAATTAGTGAATTAGCTCAAGAAAAACACATTTTAGTTCATTGTGTGGGTGGGTCGTTTAAATTGTAGAAAAATCAAATGTTTTTCTGATATTGCAGTAGGTTAGGTCATTAGAAGAGAAATATTCCTGTCATGACGGCTCAGAGTTGTTCTCAAGGCCTAAAATGTTGAAAATCAAATTAATAACCCAAAATTCGAGGAGCAAATTCTAAACGGAATAAAACATAGTCAAGCTTAAACCTTCTAAGGTTAAAGTAAGTCACAAGGGATGTAAAATTGACATTTTGTCCACCCGGTCAGCTGTTTTCTCGAACAATCAACGACCTCGAAACGAAGAAATCTCTGTATTACTGAAAAATTATTAAGCCACGGATTTCGATATCACAAACTTGTCAAAACTTTTACTAAATTTTATCATCGGTACAAGGACCTCATTCGTAAATATAAATCAACGTGCAATCATCTTATATGTTCAGGTATTTCACATCCCATCTTTTATGGTAATATTCTGTACAAAGCACAAAAATGTCGTCATTCACCTGCAAAGCTAATCAAACCTTTAAACAAACTTATCAACAAGGGATATAGTAACGATACTTTTGTCAAGTCATTAAAGATGGCATTTTTAGCTCACCTGGCCGAAGGCCATGTGAGCTATTGCCATCACTTGGCGTCCGTCGTCGTCGTCCGTCGTCGTCGTTAACAATTTTCCAAAACTCTTCTCCTCTGAAACTACTTGACCAATTGGAACCACACTTGGTATGAATATTCTTTGGGGTATCCTGCATAGAACTGATTTGGGGATTTTTGATCCGTCGAAAAACATGGCCACTGTTACTAAAAATAGAACATAAGGGTCAGACAATAGTTTTTCGAAAATATCTCAAAAATCATTAGGTTCGGCAAATTCTGTCAGGTTGAAAGTGTTCAGCATAATGAGAGCTACCAGTGTGCTGATTTTCGTGAAAATCTGTCAACTGATGTTAGAGTTATTGCCCTTTTTTGACATTTTTGGCTTTTTTTTATGTTATTATTTCAAAAATCTTCTTCTCTGAAACTACTATTCAAAATCATATGAAAATTGGTAAGATTGTTCCAAAGGGTATCCTGCAAAAAATATTTGCTTGGATACTTGATTGGTCGAAAAACATGTCCGCCCTTACTAAAAATAGAACATAGGGGTCAAAATGCTGTTTTTTGCTATTTTTTCCTGAATTATAGAAAGAAAATGAAGATGAAAGCTACTTTCAAGGTAAACATGGTATCCCGAGTTGAATGGTGATGATGAAAGTTTGTTTTGGAAGGCCATTTTTAAAATGGCTGCCATTTTCCCGCCATTTTTTACACTTGCTCAGATTTCAACAATATTTGGTTTTTAAAGTAAACATGGTATCCTTAGTGAATGATGATGAGATTTTTTTGTATGGAGCATCTATGGAAGGTCCTTTAGGAAATTTGCATAAATCTTCCCGGTCTGTGAAACAAATTGGCCGTCATGAGCATTTACATGTTCTGATTGCTCGAAATTTAAAAATTTTTATCCTCTGAAATCGTAAAGCCAAATGAACTGATTTTTGGTATGGATGATCTATGGAAGGTCCTTTACAAAGTTTGCATAACTCATCATGGTCCGTGAAACAAAATGACCGCCATGAGCATTTACATGTTCTGACTGGTTGAAATGTAAAACTTTTTTTCCTTACAAACCGTTATAGAACATCTATGGAAGGTCCTTTACAAAATTTGCATTAATCAGCCTGGTCCGTGAAACAAAATGGCTGCCCTGGATTTACATGTTCTGATTGGTCAAAATTTTAAATATCTTCCCCTCTGAAACCTTAAAGCCAAATGAACTGATTTTTGGTATGGAGCATTTATGGAAGGTCCTTTAGGAAGTTTGCATAAATCTTCCTGGTCCGTGAAACAAAATGGCCGTCATGAGCATTTACATGTTCTGATTGGTCGAAATTTAAAAGTTCTCCTTTGAAACCGTAAAGCCAAATGAACTGATTTTTGGTATGGAGCATCTATGGAAGGTCCTTTACAAACTTTGCATAAATCTTTCTAGTCCGTGAAACAAAATTGCCACCAGAAACCTTTATATGTTCTGATCGGTCAAAATTGAAAACTTCTCGTCTGAAACCGTTTGGCCAATGAACTTATACTTGGTATGAAACATTTATAGAAGATCATTTACAAAGTTTCCAGAAATCAATCTAGTCTTTCAAATCAAAAGTTTGTGACTGCCAGGTGAGCGATACAGGCTCAGCCCACTGAGCCTCTTGTTGGAATTAATATTGATTAACTCATAGGGTATTTGCATTGGAAATAAACATATTTATTCTAAAACCAGTTGGCATGATACGGGTTATCTTCTTCTCGTATAATTTATGATGGCATGATACTAAACGCCTAACGGGAGGGATTGTGGCTGATTTTCTATATGATATAGACTTAATCTTTCGGTCAGTTTAATGGAGGTCTGGACCTGGCATGTCAGTAACTGCTTGTAGTCCTTTGTTAATATATATTGATCATTTCCATTTTGCTTAGTTTCTTCTGTTACCTTTTTTAACATCGGACTTGGACATCTTTTGAACTGAGTTTTACTGTGTGTATCGCTGTGTGTTTGTTTATTCCACATTGGCTAGAGGTATAGGGGAGGGTTGAGATCTCACAAAACATGTTTAGCCCCGCCGCATATTTGCGCCTGTCCCAAGCCAGGAACCTCTAGCCTTTGTTAGTCTTGTGTGTTTTTTTTAACTGTTGGTTCATTTTTATGTTTCGAAGATTAGTGTGCCGTCCATTTTGCTGAACTAGTCTACATCATTGTTTAAGGGTCAGCTAAAGCCCGCCTCCGGGTGCGGGATTTTCTAGCTGCGTTGAAGACCCATTGGTAGCCTTGAGCAGGTCTTTGGTCGGGTTGTTGTCTCTTTGACACATTCCCCGTTACCAGCCTCTATTCTAAACAAGCGGAACAAGATAGCACCGAAACGACCGAACTAGCAGTGTGAAATCTTGGAAAACCTGGAATGGCATCAGGTGCTCCTGAGGGGTTATGGGTGAAATGCGTTGAAGTGTCAAGTCCATTAAGGTGTCAACTCCAGGAATACATGAAATCTAACAACATGAACCTGAAGATACCTGTCTCATTTGAATCTTTGTATAGGCCAACCGATAATGTTTTTGAGTGATGGCATTAACATGATCAACAAGGTCTAAAGAAAACCATGGCTCAGAAGATTTTGTTGCGGTAACTTTGTTCTACTCCGAAAGTCGTCGTATATTCATCTAATGAACAATAGTAATTAAAGTTGTGAAATATACATATGATGGAGACTTTGGTATATTACTGCTGATTATCGTAGAACGCAGAAAGACAGTGATCAAATTCCATAATCCCAACAATAAAGAAACGGTGGTTTCACGACAACAGCAATAAATCAACACTAAAAATTTACAACCAAGAAAAATTGTAGCAAACTAAAGAGGAGAAGAAAAAGACAGCACAAAGCTTAACCACTTGTACTACCAACCCCATAAAAACCTTGAGAGTGTCCTCCGTTAACGCCATCTGACACTTTTCAAATACCAATTATGATGCACATTTCGTCACTTAAATGACTCATCAATTGTGTTCTAGGCCTGAAATGTTTAAAACCAAATTAAAAATGCAAAAGATTCAACAGCAAATTAAAAAAAATGCCAAAATGACCAAAAAAATGTTAAGCCAAAACCATCTATGGACAGAGCTATGCATGATAAATCGGAAAACTCCGATAGATTGTTAAGCCTGATGAATAATCAATTCCAGTAAGACAAATGGATATATATATTATCATTTGTGAGATAGAAATCGCGTGCAGGTCAATCTAGTCGTATTGTTCATAAAACTTCGGCAGTGATGATATCAATATAACATGAAAATTATCGCATTTGTCATGAAGGTTTGATTTCAATCACTTTTTTCTCCTATGTAGAATTACAAGTACAAGTACAAATTCAACTCTTAATGTAACCCTGAGGCATAAATGCATGAATGTGATTGTGATCAGTTTCATTGCAGGATCACAAGGATAGATAATAAATCTGAAATCTCACATGAGGTGAAGAGGTCAGTCTCTTTTAGTTAAATCCCTTGCACCTTATATAAAACTTATATCAACATTTAACACACAAAAATTGATATATTTATTTGCAACTGTCGACGTAGTGGTATTTTATTCTACTAAGACACCCTTATATTTTCCATCTTTATACTCCTTTATCTCTTCTGAATTATAGATTTAAGTAATATCCTTTTATGACTTAGATGTAATGTATAAAACTGTTTGTATTTGAGGTGGTTCCTGTGTATAATATAGATTAAACTGTCGCAAATCTACAAATTATGTAGTTTACCGTTGAGGAGCCAGATAAACGTATGTTTGCGATAGTAAAATCTAAGTTTTACACAGGAACCACATGAAATAAAACATAGTAATTCACATTCTAATAAAATTACTCCTTATAAACAGTCAAAAGAAAACATGTAAAGAACAGCTGGTGAATTTGATTAATAAAGTCAAGCGAAATAGCCATTCCGCAACAAAAATAGTTGTAACTGTTTAATATTTTTAATACGGTTTTTAATTTTTTTTAGCGCGTCTAATTCTTGCATGGTAAGGAACATTTTAATGGTGATTTGTGGTAAAATATCGTCAAACATGATCTCTGGAACGAATAATAAGAACTTTGTATGTAAATACATTCAAGCATGCTTCTGCCATAGAGTATTCATATATAAAACGCGCCGAATTCACTCTGTTCCTACCTTTAAAGTATTGGCTGGCAAATACCTACGTTATAAACACTCCAGGTTTTTTATGTGAGTTCACAATGCAAGTGATTAAGTTTCTGTGCTGTCTTGTTCCAGTTTTGTTTAGTTTATTATACGTTTTTTATTCTGTTAGTTATACGTGTATCGTTTGTTTGTTTTGCTCCATTCTTCTGACTGTCCCTCCTTAGACTTCGAATTTGTGGACTTTTCCCACTGTGTTGTCGCTTCGGTATTCTTTTGCCGATAATTCATTATGTAAGACAAATCCTTCAGCTTAATTTTGCACATTAAAATAATAACAATCATAATAATAACTTTACTAATGGTCAAAACAAAAAACATATCTTCTTCAAAAGATTTGAAAGAAAGAGTGTATAACCAGCTCAACTGCTAGTATTTAGACACTGCAACACAATTGATACTTTTCATTCCCTAATACTAAAATGTTCCATTTTGGGAAACCTAAGGAGTATTTCCGTCTGATTAGCGTTGCCCTTAAATGATTTTGGTATAACATTTTAGGTCATTGTGAAATTTGCTATTCGACTTTCTGCATTTGTTGATTTTATAAACAATTTAGGCCTTGGGCACAATTGATGAACATTTTATATTCAACACCATCACCTTACATGTGGTGAAGACAGATATCACGAACAATTCAATAGAAACAGGAAACAGAACATCTGTCAATATTTCAAATTTTATATACTGACAAGCTTGTTAAAATTAACATTTTTCTCGCCACTTTCCCTTATCCCTGTCCTGCTGGAGTTGAACATAGGGCTGGAACAAGGAATTTCCAAAATTATCTGGAAAGGAGAAAGTAATCAAATAAAAACTGGGGCCAATGAAAGAGAAAGTGTGAAGATTTCGAGTTCTTCAAGGGGGAATGTAATGATGGTACTCACTGAAGGCGAATACATATATGGTTACATGTATCAAAGAAATAAAAGGAGATATGAGTTTATATCGTTGAAGCGACAACCGGGAAACAGAATACGGAAAATACAAGAAAAAATATTTATGACACAATATAATGTGAATTTATCATGTCTGTGGTTTCAAATGTAAATTATGTAACCCTAGATCCGTTTATTTATGAAATTGTACATATATTGTCCTGGTTGGTCTATCATATCTATAGAATATTTCACTTGTATTGAAGTAAGAAGCAGTCGCAATGGTTCTCAAGGGTCTTTTAATTTTTTTGATACTTTCCAATTCTGTTACCGGTAAGTGACAATACGAATATTTTTGAGTAATACGTTTATACATTTTCAGTATTTCTCGAGCCATAATCTTATTACTATTCTTATAATTTAATTTGAATTGTAACGGACAATTTGATTGTTCATTAATGGTTGAACAAGTTACTTATATCATATAATCTACATTGGTTACCGTGACGTCACCAAGGTATTAATTCGCAGTCCGTGATGTAAATATTCCTGGAAAAAGTAAGCTATTCAAATGATTCTATTTTGGATTAGAATTTTTTTGAAAATTAAATTATAAGGATTGTTATAACCTACGTTTGTCAGTTTACGCTGCTTTGCGGTTAATGAAACGTAAACTGCCTCAATGTAGGTTATATTGTAAAACCTGTTCAAAAATTTTGAAATGTTTGAAAAAAAATTAAAGGAAAGAAATGTTTCAAATGCCGTTTTTTGTTGTGTTCCATTCTTACGACTCTGTCTTTTCCTTGGGTTTCGAATCCATTGAATTTTTCCACTATTTTGTCGCTTCGGTGTTCTTGTGTCGAAATCGTAGAAGCAACATAGTCAAAGACGTACTTTTATGGTGGATATTTGCCAGTTGAATAAATAGGATAAAAGGATAAAACTATATACGTCCTTCAATGAAAGTCCTGTAGACATTCAAAATCCTCCTGGTTCACAATTATCGATATTGTCAATTATCCATGACATTCTTATGAAACTTGTTCCATTATCTGAAATGCCTGTACAGGTTTTAAAACACTTTTCCACATTAGAAAGGGTTATTTCAGAAATGTGAAAGTACAATTCAAGGTAATATTTAACAGTTGATAAATACAAATGAGTAAGATCTTTTACCTTGATTTTATTTAAGTTCTCGGGACTCACTCCTCAGTTCAATTAATGTCTCTCAAATTGTATCATGTATCATGTATCATGACGTACCTTGTTAAATATGGTCAAAAGATTTATTGATAATAACCCATGAGAAATACTCTATATATCGGTAGAAAGTTTTTTTATAGTAATTTTAAGGGATAGTTATACGTTTTTCAATATAACGGGTACACCAGAACTAATGCATTTTCTGTTTGTAACTTTGTACATGTAAACCGTTATGTGACCATGACATGGTTTTGTTTTAGTCAGTTCCCAATACTGATACAAAATGCTTGATAACGGCACAAAAACATCTTATTTCACTATCTTATAGGATAAAACGCATTAATTTATTTATTCATTTGTTAACAATACAATACACCAAATACATTGATACTTTTCATTCACCACATGATCTGAAATTAAATGTGTATATATTTGTGTCAGACTGAGTTTTGGTGTTTTTGTTAACTGAAGCACGGAAGCACTGACTCTAAATATGTTTTCATGTTTTAATAAGAGTGTCATATATATTTTTTCAAATACAATTCTTTGATACCAATTTTGATGCACGAGATGTGCACATTTGGTCGATTAGTTATTTTCAAGGCCTAAAATGACTACCTTGACTGTGGATGTCAACAATTAATAACAGAATAACTTCGTTTTCTAATGTTTTTTCTTCGGTTTTGGTATGTATTTTATATATTTGTTTTAAACATGTTTTTTTTTATTCATAGCTTGTCCTTGCCCGAAGATTTATGATCCTGTATGTTCCACAACAGGAACAACGTATGCCAATAAATGTTTATTAAATTGCGCGTAAGTTTTAATTAAAGTCTTGTGTCTAAGTGTAAAGGTAAATAATATGTTTTGGTAACAATTTGGTTAAATGAGAAATAATTACGTTTTGTCTACATGTATGTGAAATTATGCATGCATATTATCATTCATGGATATTTCTAAATCACTTAAGAATGCCTTGATTAGTATAATGTCAAATTACCCGTATGTTTACAGTGGTGAAATATTGGACTGTAAAGGAACGTGTCCTTGTGCTTATGGGTAAGTTCTTATTGTAAGTAGAATTTAATGATTTAGCTAAAAGAGTACTAAGGCTTTGAAATATTAGTGATGTATCTAGAATAAATTATAATAGTTTTGATGCAAAATATGTGTACATTGTGTCGACTTATGCCTCATCATTTGTGGTGAAGTCCTAGAACGTTGACAAAAAAAAAACAAAAATACAACGAGTTGAAGCACGATCCTTTAAAAATATCGACAAAAGTATACCTAAACGACAAGCCGGTGGAAAGTCCATAAATTCGAAATCTAGGGAAAGGACAAAGTCATGAAAATTGAACACAACAAACAAACACAACACCAATACATGTATAACTAAAAAAATAAAAACAACATATAAACTAAACAAAACAAAAGAACACATTAGCATAACTAGCAACGTGAACTTCCGTTAAAAGTGGGAATGAATCAGGTCCTCTCGAAGTGGAAGAATATCCTGTTCCGTTGACGGCACCCGTTATACTAGTATTGCCAGTGAGTAGAAGACAGTAAAGACAGTGAAGTGTAACAAATAAACTGTCAAATGTACACCCCAGAGGCCATTGAAAGTAAAAAAGAAAGTTGTTCGTATTACGCAATTTTACTTAAAAGTTTATTTTACTTATTGCAAATATTTTTGTCTATACGCTTAAAATGGATTTTTAAAGTTAACCCCTTTTTACACATATTGTCAAGAAATGATGAAGTTTCTCTCTGACTGTCCTCATATTACTAATATATGAAAAAATATATTAAAAAATAAAATTATTTGATACCCGTGAGGTTTGATGCACAAGATGTGCACATTTCGTCTATTTACGAGTCATCAGTTGTGATCAATGCTTTAAATGTTAGAAACTAAAACACCACCCAAAAGGTGAAAGGATAAATTACGAAAGTTACCACAGAGGTAAAGTCAAAACGATCTATTGACAGAGCTATGCACGAGGGAGAATTTCCTTGGTCGTCATAAGATTTTAATTTTCTAACAGTAAATTTAAGATGTCAATTTCGGGATAGCATCGAAATACTGGCAACTGAGCTGGAGATATTCTCGGTGACTAGTAGTTATATTCTTTTAAACTAATTTTAAAATACTATATACACACATTTCAACAACCCTTGTATATTTATGAGTCATTGGATAAAAGCTAAAAACGTGAACATCTATAAGGCTATAGAGAACACTTACATTTCAAAATAGTCAATACTTTGTATACACACATATCAACAACCCTCTCTCGTTAGTAGTGATTGAATAAAAGCTAAAAACTTGGAAATCTAGAACGTTGTGAAGGCCATTAAATTTCCAAACAGTCGAAAAATATATCTACGATTAGAGCTATTGGGAAGAAAAATATACCATAGCTTTTAAGTATTTCTTGACTTTAAAACTTATACAGTATAATATTAGAGAGACTTGATATAAAATTAATTTCTGTTACAATTGACATCTGAACAAAGACCCGATATGAAATATTCAGGTTACAATGTTACATTCCAACCGCCGCTATTGATATAATACATCGACATTAAACTGTATATTTTCAAACTTGTGTATAAAGGGCACATATTGGACCAACGAATCCTGGCCTTTATGAGCAGGTGCCCTTAAAACATAGGTTAATTTTATAACATTTGTTCATAACAGTGATTTCCTCTACAGAGGTGTCCATTAAACCAGGTATATGTATTTTTTACTTAATGCGACTGAATCATAATTCTATAGTAGCAACATTCCACAATCATGATTAGTGTCACGATTCTTCGTTATAAAATGTCACCTTAAGGACCTAATAAGAAAATATGATTTGATACTTAAGCATTCTTAATATTTCTTTTTAAT
Source organism: Mytilisepta virgata (assembly GCA_028015205.1). Lineage (NCBI taxonomy): Eukaryota > Metazoa > Mollusca > Bivalvia > Mytilida > Mytilidae > Mytilisepta > Mytilisepta virgata. The sequence continues at coordinate 20,198,909 of CM051515.1, forward strand.
TTTCAGGAGAAGATAATAAAGGTAAAATGCTGATGCTTAATGAACACCATTCATAAAAAAATCCAGTAGTATTTAACCACGTACAATATTTTTGTAGAGGAATTATTGGAATTTTACACTTTACTGTTCATTTTCTCCGAATAAAACTTTGTTAAATAGCTATTCAGTTTTACTTTTCTTATCTCTCAACCTTGCCAAATTATGACATTTCCCTGGGATTTCCATGTATTGTTATAAAACTTTCTTTTCATAAGAAGTACAATACACGGCAACAAAAATTTTAAATGGAAAACCTTATGTAAATTCCATTTGAATCTGAATGAGATTACAAAAAACTACATTAATAATGTCGCAATATTTTAGGGTTTTTCTTTACTTCGAACGTGAATAGTCATGTGTAAATGAAATCGAGGACTTAATACACCTATATATTTTTACTGTTTCTCACAGCCTTAACTATAAAAACCGTGAACAGTTAATCCCTAGAAACATGTATCTTAATCGCATTTATTCAGATGTATTCAACGTCTTGTGTAATATGTGAAATTTTAAGAAAATGCTTTTCAAAAATATAAGATTTTGTTTGTCTAAATATTGTACGATACAACAAAGCCATTCGAATAGAGAAGCTATGTTAAATGTCTGTCATAGGAAGTGTTTGAAGGAAATAAAAACTACTGAAAGGTAATTTAAACATTCGAAACATTGTTTTATATTAAATAGAGTAACTTTAAGGGACGGAGTCTAGGTTATAACTTTTGGCATATTAATTTTGCATGGGTTTTATTGTGGAAAACCAATGTAGATGACAAAAATATGAACAGATAGAGCATTCACTTTAATGATTCGAATTGAATTTGAAGCTTTTGGTCATTAAACCTTATAATAAGTTGGAAGAAATTTTAAAATCCATACAAAATCATGTGGTAATAAAAATAAAGCTAGCCGTGATGCTGACATTTTATCTTTAACAAGGGGTCATTAAATATTCTGGAGGAAAATACATCTCATAGCCTGTTTTTATTCATTTCTCATGACACAATTACATTTTTTCAATAAACTGACCCTTTGAATTTAATACAGTCCTGAATGGATATGCCTTAATGAACAAGACATTATCAAAAAGTGAGTACTAAACGGACATGGTCAACTTGAACTCTCGGGTCAAAAAATATTCCCTAACCTTCCCACAATAATAAGTAAAGTCAAGAAATACCAAAGGGATATTCGAAGGGATGGAACTATCGAAACAACTGACAAACTCCGGAGAATAACGAAGACAAGACCAAACCAATACATGTACTAAAACACATCAAAACTGAAGGATTTCACAGAGGAAAAAAAATCAAATAAGTCTTACTATGAATTATGTGTAAAAGATTGCATGAAAACTTCATGACCAATCGAAACCCCAAAAAGACCCAAAATGTTAAATAGCAATGTGACCTCAAACATAACACTTGTATCTGATCTTTGTTACATTGGTAAGTTGAGATGTATGTTTAAGGCGTTTGTCAATTTTATGATCACAGAGTGACAAGAAGGCAATAATGAAACAATACATTACTATTGTGTAAATGATATTTCACATCCTCTTGTCTAATCTGCGGGACTGAAATCCCTTACATTAAAAAAGACGATGTAATATCCAATACATGTTACCATTTGCACTGCCTGTCGTTCAGGCCAAAATTTTTACTGTTACATTCAGGGTCAAACCTTGATAAACGAATTGAAAACAAAAGAAAACTTTAAATCAACTTTATTATTTTAACTTTCTAATGATCAGTCTTTTCTTTTAGAGCTCTAAAATACCAAAATCTCCCACCAATGATGTTTACTTGTCATAGTCGATATTTACTTGTGCTTGAAAGTAAATAGAGGTACATGTAGTGTAAATTTAAACTAAACATTATTTGTTGTGACGGTTCCAAACGATAAACGACCACTATTTCTAAATCTAATCACTGACATATATAATTACAATGTGTCTTTCGGGAGGTAAATAATGAAACAAAACTGGAGCTTTGTGACCAGGAAAGGACGACAATGAACTTTCTGGATTTAAAGATTTTCTATATTTGATAATAAAGCCATATTGAACATTTAAGTATAGTTCATTATTGTCTAGTTAATGGGGTTTTGGAAAAGACCAATATAAAGTTTTCAAATTTGTAAGGTGAATATTCGTGGTGTTATCAGTTGATTGGACAATTTCCTTTGTTAGAAAGAACAGAAAATGTATATAGTATTACTTTCGTCAAGAAGATTATATAGAATATATGTATAGCTAAATAACACCAAGATTAATTAAAATGCATATTCCATTAAAGATTTGTTTTCTTGGAAATAACTTTACGAAACGAATGTATGTCTTGCTGAAAGTCATTATGATGAAGTAATAAAAAAGATAGTCCAATGGTACAGGTTAACCATTACACTATTTTGATCGGTTACCGTCATGATATGATTCCCGAAAACATTTTCTACATTATCAAGTATATGCACAGACCTTGCTCGGAGGGAATGATTAGCGTAACGCACAGATAGTCCTGATTGTCGGTATTTCAGACATGAAATATCAAACAGTGTTGTGTGCCAGGTTGACTGTCATACAACTTTGCAGAGTTGGCTTTGCCTATGATATCTGGAAACAGCAGTCATATTTATTGTCTCACAAAGGATTTCACAGGGCATAACTCATCTAAAAGAAAAATTACAAATAAATAAACCATACATTTTTCAAGAATTAAAATCAAGAATACCAAAGAGATATTTGAAGGAGGGGACAACCGAAACAACTGACAAACTCCGGAGAACAACGAAGACAAGGCCAAAACTATACATGCACTACAATTACAAACTAAAAACATATGAACAACATGAACCCCACCAAAAAACGTAGGTAGACTCAGGTGCTCCAGAAGAGTAAGCAATCTTTGCTTCCTTCAGGACACCCGCTGTGCCGCCCATGTCAAATCCGGTATGAGGAAGGGATAACATCAATGGAACAGGTCCATTTTCATTTGGGAAACAGTTTTTTCATAATTGTCAACCAAGTCATCATGACGTCAATAAAACTTTAACAAGGATGACTCCAACTTAGGAGCAACATACCCCTGTCTGAGGAAATTTTCTGTCGGGAGCCGGGCTCTGTCCAGAAAGTCAATATATATGTCACAAGCTCTGGAATAATGTATGAGTTGTGAAATATATACTCCATACGTCGGCGCTTCAGGAATATTTCCGCTCAAAAATGGGAAGTTGACGATCATTCAAATAATAGTAATTTTTCATTTTTGACATATAGTTTGCAAAAAAGAAACACATAAGGGGGATTAGGGTATTCTAACACATGTAGTTTAAATCAATTTTTTTCGGTAACATTTACAAATATTGACTCAATATTTTTTATTTCAAAATTAATAATCCAATCAAAGTAAGTTTATGTAAAATTCAGCACACTAATCACAATAAGAGTAGTTCAGGGTATGACCACCACGCGCGATGAATACTAATCTGCAGCTCATCGGCAAGGACTCAGTAAATTTTCTGATATTATTTCGTTGTATTGTTCGCCATTCTTGTTGCATTATTTGGCGGAGTTGATCGAAGGTCTGAGGTGGAGGTTGAGGCTGGCGCACACGTTTATCCAGTTGTTCCAATAGGTGTTTAATCGGATTTGGGGGACAATGGGACCATATTAATATTGTTCTGCCAAAAGTAGTCCATTATTAAATGCACTGTGTGTGGCCTAACGTTGTCCTGTTGGAATAACGCCCCCTTCCTGTCGGTCAATTACGTGGATGAGGTGAATTGGAGAATTTCGTCTCTGTACTTTTGAGCCATTAAATTGCCTGGGACATGCACGAAATCTGATTTGCAGTCATCATAAATCTCCCTATCCACTTTCCTTACACAAGAGGAAGAGAAAAGTACATTCCACTGCTTGTATACCCATATTCTGCCATCACGTTCCTGCAGAGGAAAGCGGAACTCGTAGCTGAACCAAATGCTAGGCCACTGTTAAAATGTCCTGCCCTTCAATATCTTGCACCAACGGACTCTTTCACACATGTGTAATGGCGTCAATACCGCTCCGAAATGTGGTCTCCTGGGTCTAATGCCTTGCAAGAAAGCCGGTTGCGGACTGATTGCGAACTGATTCTTCGCAATCTAAGTAAGAAAAGACTCCAGCTATTATTTAAAAACTAAGTATGTTGCGAAACAGCTCACACGACAATAGAAAACAATGAAAATAAATGGAAATGGTGAGCTGTCCAAAGGGGCATAAAACGACTTAAATTTATAAAATACACAAGTCGGAAAAAAAAACAAATATAGAATTGTTTTGAAACCCAGAGCTTGTAATTTCATTTACTTCGTGCTATCCAAATTTAAATGCAATTTGCCTAGATGTACTTCGGTTATAGTAATTACAATTTGTTGGCAGATATTGGATCTGCATTTGACATGCTTGAAGCCGTGCATTCTACTACTTGTGAAGATAAAACTGAATAACAGTTAGACGAAGTTATATTGAGATAAAATATACAGAAAGAGTCTGAAGTTCTAAAAATTTCTTCCCTTTTATTTATATAAAAAGGACAAATACACATAACGAGCAATAAAAAAAACGTAATCCACTGGACAGTCAAATCCGGGAAGACAAATGAACAACCACAAGCACAAGAAATAAACACAGAAAACTTTTATTTATATGTATGTAAATCTGATTTTAAACACAATTTAACAAAATATTGTACGTGGTTAAATACAATCTGAATTGGTGATGTTTTTGTTTATTAAGCATCCGCATTTTAGTTTATTTATCTTCTCCTGAGAGTTGAAACGAAAGATGAACATGTTTTATTTTTAATATCCGGGTCTCATCTATTTCCTACAATTAAAGCAAAGGTCAGATAAAAATGTTTAAGTAGCAAATCATTTTATTTTCATGTTCTTACGATTATATTACATAATGAATAATCGTGACACTAATGTTTGTTTGTGATTCAAGAATGTATTTTTACCTTAGCACTATTTTTGTGCCACATAAATGTAAAGTATAGATATAGCTTATTGTCGAAGTATTGTATCACTATCAGTTAGATTGAAATAATCGGTTTGTTGACTGAATATTTCATTTGGTCTGTGTTCAGGTGATAAATATTACACGTCTTAATTTTACATCGTCTCCTCTAATGTCATAATGTATTATTATAAAATTAAGAACTTTCTAAAAGCTATTGAATATGTTTCCTATCCATAGCTCTATCCGTTGATGATTTTTGAAATTTATGTGTTCTCTATAACTTTCTACATTTCCATGTTTTAAGCTTTTATCCAATACCTGCTAATGAGACAAGATTTTATGAAATGTGTATATACCGTGCATCAAAATTAGTCTGAAAGATGTTTTGTCAAATGATTTTGGAAATACGTGTAATATAACAATAATATTTATCAGAAACAATACACAACGAAGCTGCATAATTTTAAACTGTGTTTTCCTGACATCATGTTTAAAAATGGTGGTTTATTTAGAAATTCTTATTAAGTATATGAAACAATTTATGTCAAATAAGTTGAATAAGCATTGCGGTGTTTTAAGTAGAATTGTGTAATATAAAGAGTACTTTATTTTTAATTGGCTCAATGTTCGTTTGGATTATTGTTTTTGATTTTTCAACGTTTTAGGCCTTAATGACAACAGACGAGGTACAAGTCGACCAAATATGCACATCTTTTGCATCAAAATTGGTATCAAAGAATTTATTTCGCATACAACATTACTATAAAGCTTTTGTTAGTTTTGTTCAGTAATATTTATTCAAAGTCATAGTACTATTTAAGCTACTCTTTCAGTCATTAAATTTTACTTACCATAATAACTCAATCTTAAGTGCAAGGACACTTTCCTTTACAAGCCAATGTTTCACCACTGAAAACATATGGGTAATCTGAGGTCATACTAATGAATTTTCTTTTAAATATGGATGAATGGATATTTATACGCATGATAGGAGATAAAATTATATTTAGTAAATCTAGATAAAGCATAATTTATTTCTTATTTTACAAAATTGTTAGCTGAAATTGTCCTTACATTTCACTTATACGTCAAACTTTAAACATCAGCATTTTAACATGTAGTTCTCGCAATAGCACGATCATAGTTCTTAAAACAGTTTCAGGTAATAAAATTATTTTCAATTGATACCATAATTATTATATGCATTGTATCTGTTTTTAATAAAACTTACGCGCAATTTAGGGAACATTCATTACCATACGTTTTTCCTGTTTTGGAACATACAGGACCATACATCTTATGACATATACAGGGGGCTAAATGGGAAAAAGAATTAAAAACATACATATCAATACTGAAGGGAAAATAATAAAAAAAAAACGGTTCACTTTTAACCAAAATGAAGACGCCTTAATAAAACATTAATGGCCTAAAATAATAATTCTGAAATTCCACATCCGAATGACTAGATGCTTTTTGCTAAGTCTGATTAATAATTCGGTGGTCATTTTTTTTTATATCTTAGTAACGCATTATATATAAATGTACAATCCTTTTTAAACATAATACAACCTTTTAAGCAATCACCCGCAATACACTATGATTAGTATCATCACATTGTTTGTTTTTTTTTTTAAACAAATGAGTCACAGAACCAACAAATTAAAGTTTAATTGTTTATCTAGTAATCTATATAACTCAAAATCTAATATAGAATGGTTATAGAATAGTTTCCATATATTAGAAACAACATTAAGTTATTAAATACGGCGTCATCCTAATTCTCCCACTTTTAATCCCTTATATAAATATACTAATTAGGGAATGTTGTGATAGTACTTATAGTTCATTTCTAATAAAGATTACCTGTAACTTACATGTAGCTGTAATACTAGATAATTATAAGTCTTCAAGTGTTTATCTCTTTAAATTAAATGCAATTTTTGGCAATTTTAGAGATGGATTTTGGCTTTTTGTGTCATATTTTTAACTATTTGAAATTATAAATATGAATTTTAGATTCAACATTTATTTGAAAGGAGTGCAAATTTACTATTTGAAATAAATTATTTACTCTAAAAAACTAATTATGAACATTTATATTTGACTTCTGCATCTATAAAGAGCTAATTTATGGCACACAAACTCATATATACGTATAACTTTCATGGACTTATAAGATAATGAAATTGCCTCTCAGAATTCAAATTTGAATATTAACATGCATACAAACTCTAAATCTGTGAATTTTAATAATTCATTAATGGAAGTAAGTGCATGCAGCAAGTTTACTGAATTTTAATTCTTCTAACTCTATTCCAACAAGATCAATAGGGACTTTTTTACTAACAAATCATTATACCAAGGTATGACAAATGTGCAAGTTCAACCACCAGCATTCGTAAAGAACAATAATGCAAGGACAGCTTGGTTTTAGAAGGTCATCGTAACTGTGTTTGAATATTAATTATATGTCATTTCGAGTAAATGTTATGTGTACAACTTTTTTGTAATTTTAATGTTTTGTCAGGTAGTGTCACTTGATTTGTATTGTCATGTAGTGTCACTTGATTTCTATTGTCATTTATTGCTTTATATTTTTATGATTTGACTCAAAAAGTATTTTCTTAATTTAAGTAATTATTATCAACTAAAAAAAACATGAACGACAAAACTTCACAAAACTCCAAATTTGTTGAAGAACAAAAATTATAATGACTCTCAAATCAAAAGCTCGCGTGTTGAAAATTTCACTGTCTCGGGTGGAGAAATTCCATAACTCACTCGTACCTGAAGGAGAATTTATATTTAAACCATTAAATACCGCCAAGACAGTAACCCTGAAAGTATTTCAAACAGGTTAAATAGAGGAAGTCACACAAACCTCGAATTATTTACGGGAAATGGGCAGATATGCATAACAAGGTCTTAATAACCCAAATTATTTTTTTTCAGCTGACTTAGGGACGAGATTAAAGGTTCAATGTAGGATAAAAAACTTAATTCAAATAGTTTGGGGTGTGGGGGTATAAATCACTGCAAGTTTTGTTATCTAACATCGATTTCCGGATTGAAAAATACGGATTCAAGTGATGTACAAGTCAATATACAGAACAAACATACATTGTTGAGGAAAAACAGGACCCATGATACAAAAAGTATACTCTCAAAGCATATGGCCATATTGGTCAATCAATTTTTCCCAAATTAAGTTAAGAGGGGGTAATGGGGGGGGGGGGGGGGGGGGGTGGGGGTCAGTGTAAAACTATGTGCATTAAGTTTTTTATCCTACATTGAACTTTTGATCTCGTCCCTTAGAGAATTTACATAATATTTAGTGTACTTCTTTATTTTACGCATTTACACAAAAGTGACTGTCTGATTAGTATTCAATTCGTTGATTTTCCGGGTCATTATAACCAGCATTACAAAAGTATATCCAATGATATATTTAATCGAGCGACAGTGGCAGGATGTTTACGTCAAAAGAGATACGCGACACAATTCATTTTAGAAAACCTCAACCCGCCTTGCAACTTTATCAAACATGTAAATAACCAACCGCAATAAATGTGATGAAAACAACATCCTTAAACAATAAATGTGATGAAAACAACATCCTTAAACAATAAATGTTATTAATTCTGTAAGACAAAATATATATCCACTTGACCTTTCATGAAAACCCATCTAAGTTTCCAAAATACAAAACATGTGATCTTATGACTTTATGAGTGTTCATAATATATACGTACGTGCACATGGACACTTGCCGTCACAAGCCTTTTCCCCACCACTGAAAATAACATAACAATCTGACGACATACTGACTACTAATTTTAACAATTTGTATCAATATATGTATGAATAATATGATTAAATCTTGCTTGACATGGAAAATAGAAGTCTAGAAATAAATAACTTAAATTGTAATATATTTTAGCATGATTATTACCATTAATAGTCAGCGAAATCATCCACTTTTCAATACAGTATCTTAAATTTAGATTTTTACAGACAGTTTCAAGTAGTGAATATTTTATCTAGTCATGAAATTATAGCGATGTATTTTATAAAACTTACGCACAGTTAAGTACACATTCGTTACCAAACGTTTTTCCTAATGTTGAACATACAGGAGCATACACACCTCCACAACCACAGGCTAAACAAGAGAAACAGAAATGGTACTATAGGAATCATAAAATATATGATATATAAGTCTTTATACATTAATAATAGTTCTTACAGGTTTATGGGGTCTTCTATTGTTAATTTCTAAAGTCTGCACACGATCAAGTGGATAATATTTTACAACTCTAAACGTTTTACTTGGTTGTCTGCATTAAACCGATGTCCATAAAAACAGATAAATTCAAATTTAGTTTGCAAAATTTAAATACCCTATCTTACTCGATTGATTATTAAATCACACTTTTTATTGTACTGTTAAAAGCAGTTTGTGTTCGTTTATGCAAGTAACCCTTTAAAAAAAAACTGCATAACAGGAAAGGCCAACACATGTAAATGTATACCCAGCTCTTCTGTTTATTTCATTCATAACTGGGTTTTTAAATTTAAACTTCATTTTTTCATTCTTCGAAAGTAGAGAAAAGAGACGGTATTGGTAAAGTAACAATTGTATTATTTTTCTGTTGTCGTTTTAAAGGATGCTCAGAATCGGAATCATTTTACTGTAAAACGGGCTACATGTACTTGCTAACTGTAAAACTTTAGTACCGAGTGTCTTTCATGTTGAACAACGTACGATATTAACGATACCAAAATGACACAATCTGTTAAAACTGTCGCAAAAGGGATATTAAGGTATGCAGGATTTTTTCAGTAATGTAATTGATAGTAATTACATAATAACGAAATCATTAGAGGACACATAATAGGTTGTGTCATCAAACTTTTTACATGATGTTTTCAAAATGTCCAATAAGACAAAATTCGGAGAAAAATGGCCCTTTGTATGAACCAAGAAGGAGATAATTTACCACTGAACCTTCAATTTTCTTAAACATAATCTTCTAATGAGAAAAGGATTTTCTAAAAGTAATTCATTAATGGAAAATCTTTCTGTTTCTTCAAAATTTGAAATAATGATAACTCTTACCATTTGATCCATCTGGAATAAAAAAAATACTTGATAATATTTCAAAGGCATTTATTTTCTATACATGTGCAAATAAATAGTATTGATCTGAATTTATAGAATGGAGTAAAAAGTCAATAGTAAGTAGCCTTTCTACTGAAAAAAATGAAACTGTATTAATAAGTACATGAACACTTTTTTCTTATTGTTTCCAGTGTAAATATTAAAATTTATTCTAAAAAAACTAAACTCATCGTTACTAAAATGGTAAAAATGGTTACAAAATATTGCCAAGTTTTTTGTATCTGTGATCAGAATTTAAAAAGCGCTAAAAAGACTGGTAAAAGACTCACTAGACTTGTCTAGTGACATTTTCCTTAGGCTCCTCTACTGTTAACTTACGAAAGTCAGATGTTGTTCTGGAGTTAAGTCGCCTTGTCCATAAAAAAATCAAATATGCACGAAAAATCACAAAATTAGCAATTTTCGGGTAAAATGAAAAACGTGTCGACTTAGATGGGCTCAATATATGTTGTTAAAATTTGAAACATACTTTGTTAAGATAAGTATCTTTCAATGGTCAACTGCTAATCAATGATACACATATAGCTTCAACTCCTATTTTGTGTTTTAATTTAATGAAGTTTACCCTTGACTTAATGAAAAACGTCAAGTAAAAAGCCTATAGTAAGTACCAAATTATTAAGATATTATGCGTAATCGTAACCGAGTCTGGACTGTTAATTTTTATTTTCGTATGGCTAAAATATTTCGCGATGCAATATAGATTTTGATTCGGAACATATCATACGTATCATAACACTATTTGCTTTAAGACTAATTAGCAAGAATTTTATTTCTTAAATATCTTTTATATCATAGAAAAAGTAAAACAAAATCGAGAGCAAAAAAATGTTCTGTAGAAATTAAAGTGCACCCTGTTCTTAGTTTATCCACACAAAAGAACACCACATTCTGTATAACATGCTGAAGTAAAGGTAAATGTTCGACTGTCGAAAAAAAATGCAAAAAGTTTTAGAACTTTCCTTCAGAAAATTATATGTTTATTTTTATTCACTTAAAAAGCCAGAAAATGAACAAATATCATGTCTACTTATTATTCCTCAAACATATTTTAACAATTCAAAAATATGATAAAAAGAGTCTGGGTAAAACAATTCTGGTGCTGTATTGCTGTAAAACATTAGAAATTGTCACTTACCGATACCAGTAATGAAAAGAAACGACAAAATGAGAAGACTCTTGTTGACCATTGCTACTCACGTTGACACCACGAAGATATTTGTAAAGGTAAATAAGAAAACGGATGTACGGTTAACTTACATGTAAAACAACGACAATTTGTCGTTTTACAATGATAAATGTTTTGCGTATTTATTAGATTTTTTCAATTAATTTTTTTTTTTATTTGGTGAACATGTACTTTTCAGATTTTGTGTCCTGATTGTAGACATTATCTCCATATCTCCTTTCATTTCTGTGACACGCCTTCTGTAGAATTAATATTATCTCGACTCTGTTAAAAATACTGTATTTTCATTGGCTACAAAGTGTCAATTATTGTATCCCCTTTCCTTGAAATTACGTGATTCGCTACATGCCCCGATTTTTTTGTATCCCGTCTCCGCGATCCTCCTTCCTTGAAATGACGTGATTCGCTTTCACTATTTTCTGTTAACAAAAAGATTTCAACCTTATAATATTAATTTTGTTTTTTTTTATCCCACAAAAATTAAAAGAAAAAAAAACAACTAACAATACTAAAGGCCATAATATAAAAAATTCCTGATTTGAAATTTTCATCGCCGAGATAAATTTGTTATACAATCAGTTACAGGAGGGATAGAGGAATATATGGAGTGCCTGAAAAAAATTCGTACGGGGTCTCGGCTGACGCCTCACCCGATATGAATTTTTTAGGCCTCTAACTGACTGTATAACTAATAATATTTTCTACACATACTTATGTATATTAGTTAGCATACAACCAAGTAATGTTTCAAACTCATCCGAAATTCGAAATCCGATATTTGAGATCATAATTTATTGGTGACTATTTTTGTATTTTGAAATATTTCTTTACCCGATGAGAGTTAATTCAGCAATGCACTTTAGTAACAAATGTATTTTTTATACTCCTTCGTTAAGGCCACACTAAGACCGGTGTCAAATATTATACTACACTGTGTACCACATTAACCGTAAATTCATTTTCTGAAGAAAACTTTAATAATTTCTTTGAAGTATAAATAAAGTTTTCTAAACAGTTTTTCTTTAATCGAACTAATCATTATTTTTTCTGTGGTAAGATGACGCAATATTTTACTGAAAGAAGATTTTCCATTTTCCGCTCGCCGTGAATTTTGCTTAATATCTGACCTCATCTCAAGGCCCACACAACTGAATTTCTAGAACACGTTCCTTTCAAAACATTTGAATCATGTTGATCTCGACAATGTGATTGATTCTTGTTTGAAATCTGCAAAAATTAAGCAGATTCGGTATGATTGTGCTATGTGTTAAACATGTTGTGGCGATATTTACCACATATCTACATTCCACATGTAACCAAATAAAACATTTTACTCGATGGAATGCAAAAGAACGATTATCAATTGCTCAAAAATATTCCACTAAAATATTATTAGTGACCCAGGGTTTTCTAAAGGGGATAGCAGTCAACGAATTCCATCAGTAAGAAAGACTTTACGATGGCAGATTAGTTCTTTGGAAGGTATGTTGGGTAACAACACTGTAATTTCAACCACTAAGTAATAATGACCGTAAAATATTTTAATGCAAGTGTTTACAAAGATGAAGTTACGCATTCTAATGTACGCTACTCTGTTTCAAAATAATAAGCTTTTCATAACGCAGGTAAATATTAATAGTTGATTAATAAAGAAACTTAAAGAGCAAAAAATATTACAGGTCCGTGTGCTTGTTTTCGAGATATAAGCCATTGGAAATTTGACGGGAAAAATATGCTCTATTGATTTTACATAGCTTTATCATTGACAGGTTTTATCTCTCAAAAACCATTAAATAATAACAAAGATTTTATACGATTTTTACAAAAGGCTTATTATTCTGAATGCAAAAGATTTAAAACGGGTGTCAGCTGGAAAAATAATTTATGGCATTCAAATGGATAAAACCAGGGGATTCTGAACATCTGACAAAAATACATGACCAGCGAACATCCTTAAACATGAATCTATACTTGAGAAAATTCCGACAACAGATATGGCTACTAATGGGTAGTAATTCATTGTATTGCTCACAAAACTCTTATTTGTGTTAACACTGTATCTATGAAGATGTTTATTACATTTGTAGAATTACGGACGTCAATATATTATAATGAGCCATAAATCAGAAACAATTATACGTTCACAATCAGCTCATTTAATTTGACGAAAAATAGATAGGCTGTGTTTCATGACAGAACGTCGAACGTGAACTAAAGATTTCGCTTTCATCGTTAACCCATCAACAGCATCACAAGTAAATAGACTTGGTTCCTTTATAAAAAGGTCATTAGAACTGAGGACGGGGTACTACTGATTTACTTGTGTATATACAATTATAATGTTTTTTATTTACTTGTATTATATGTCACAAACATTTTATGTTGATATGACAATAAACATTTGAATTGAATTGTTAACACACGAAGAGATTCAAATCTAATACTATTTTGGTTTTCTGAAAAGGAGCAACTAGTTTTAATCCATTATAGATAACTAAATTAGCCACATAAACGTTTCTTTGAAATATTACAAAGACAAAGCTACCAAAGCAATCAAAGACGCTGATGTGAGCCGTCGATGTTTTCGATTTTATTATTAAAATGCTACTCGAATTTGCTATATTTAACGTACAAGGAACACGTGTGCATTATTAGCCCAGTAGCCAGAATTTTTGTTCTGGCATGATTCATTACTCAAATGCCTCTAAATTTTCCGTTCAAAATTTGACAAAATTATCAGAAATTTCTAAGGCTCTTTCCTGTTGATGCAGAGGTAACCCTTAGCTGAGTTTGGATTCCTTTTTGTTTTAATTGTTTTAATTGTTTTAGATTTTAATGGTTGGTTGTGCTTATTAATTTATCATTATATCTTTAACCCGTTTTCAAACACTTTGAACTCGAGCACTGCTGATGAGTTGACAATCAACGAAATGGCCATACAGTGCATCAAATTTATTTCGGTATTTTGTGATACGTTTTATTTCTCTACATCAGAAGAAGAATAATACCAATATTGACGATATTGCCGATATCTTTGTCGATATAACTTTATGTATTGAAACTAACTGTAAAATGAAAACAAACAACAAAATGGATAACAGAAAAGGCATGTAATCCACCAATCAAAGCAACCCAACGAACACAACCCTGGACAAAAAATAATATTAAAGGTGGTACCTAACACTACAGGGAGATAACTCTATAAAATCAGCTAAACGTTTTAATAACGTTGTGTTGTTAAGGGAATATTAAGCTTTTCAATGATCAATATTAGTGTTTGTCAAACTGCTATACAATCAGTGTAATTTTTCTGATGAATTGGTTGGTTCAAATGTTTTGAAATTTTAAAATTTTTGTCAATGGGTCAAAGTAAATACTTTGTCAAAATTTTATGAAAATTAAACGAGCCAAATTAATCTTAGTAAAAGTGTTGGGTACCACCTTAAGAGATTAAAACAAACATAACACAACCGAGCGTCAGGATGGTCTGACTTTGTACAAGTCTATTTAGAAATACTTATCTATAATAGGTTTTGCTTAATAGTATACTATGCAATATAGGTAGTTTTTGTTTAAACAAATATTCTGCTTTAATAAATTATAATTGGAAAAATACAAAACAAAAAGCGGAAAATACTATGTGTTGATAATGTGACAAACCAATAAATTTTAATTTTACATGCACTTTACCGGTATTTTTAGGACATTTTGGTAATTCCCCTTTATGTTTCTCACTTATTAGCTTTACGTTAACCGAGCTTTATTGCGGACAAGGATTGCCAATTTCCTGTCGTATGTGGGTGTTTTTTGTTTCTAGATTGATCTTCAAAAATAAAAAATGGCTGCCATGTTGAAACAGAATGTCCTGAAAGCGACATAAAATTGCAATAAATTTATCAATTATGTTTTTGCTAACAAGAAACCTTTATATAGTTCATTTCTGTAACCCTTTTTTTCTTCAAAAAGTTTATAGTTTTAATTAATATCCCTTTATCATGTTTATTACTAAGAAGTTTGTGAATAAAAATTGTTCGGCAAATGCGGCGAATTTGTGTCCTCTGGTTTCATTTTGCCTCATAAAAAATAGTTCTGGACATAAGGCAGATTGACGTTAACTGGAAAACGATCATCCTCGCCTGATATTCAAAAGTAGCGTTTTTTTTTTCTTGTTATTCCAGAATGCGGATTTCTAAAATGTTTTTTTTGTCAATTTCCTGTAAATTCATCGATTCTGCCTTGGCGTTCATTTCCGATCAATAAAAAATTGTTTTACGCTACAGCAGGGGTTTTTGTAGGTTTGTAGGTCAGTGTGAAAGGGATGGTATTCACTTTTTTCTATTCTTGGAGTTTTTAATTGAGTTAATACATATAAAATCTCACCATACACATATTATGTGTCGCAACATATAGTGCATTTACATGTAACATGCATAATGTATTGATACAACAATAATATTTTGACTAATACAATGACTTTATGAATGGAAACATCTACGACCATTCCCAATCACATAGCTATACAGAGAGCGAGAATTTTTGGCGCACATTCGCCATGCAAAACATGTAAAAATAAAAATAAGTGATAAAGAAAATCCTTTATATTTTGTAGAACGATGGATAATAATTAATCAATTAACTTTAATTGGCCTAGTTAGTATTCAACTGGTTATAGAAATTAAATACATATAGTTTTCAGTCCAGAATATTAAGTTAACCTAAAATTTGAAAAATATATAACTGCCCTTTCCAGTATTTCCCAGTTTTATATATGCCGTGTGTGATGAATTTTCCTGGCCCCAGCCAATTCTAAAACATGCCGTAGTACTTCAGATTATGAATTGAAATAAAATTAAATACCCATGCATATTGATTTACAACAAAGTTTACTTGTACAAACATCAAAGAGTTATATCCATATCTATAATACTAAATTTACGAATTAGCCGAATAGGCGGCAAAACGCGTGGTCAAAATAAACGAAGTATGGTTCAGAATATAAAGGTTATTATCGGATTTGACAATCTGCATTTATAAATTTAAACTGCAGTTTTGTTTATGTGAAAATGGAATTTGTATTCACTTTTCTGCTATGAATTCTCCCAACATATCCCTTAGAAGGTTCTCGAATGCATACTTTTAACACATTGATTTAAATAAACAAGTATGCACATATTTTAAATGTATTTTTGTTTGAATTACGGAAGAAGAATAAAACAAATTAAAAACATTCTCCTTCGAGTGGGATGTTTCCGCTTCATGTATTCAGGATTGTTTTTCTACAATAACGCAATTTCTCCTAACTGTAAAGGTTATGAACTTTGAAGATTATGAAGAAGTAAGGTAAAGTTCAGAGAAATTCCTAACTAAGTTGTTTTTTGGATTGCTCGGATGTTTACCTTGCACAAAGTGATAATACCAACCATTATCTATTTTTACATTATTTGTCATGTGACCTGTCTAAATATATCTCTACCATACAATTCCCTAGATAAAAATATTTTTAACAAATGGTCATCTTTAGCATTAATGACGAAATTTATCTCGGGCATCTTTATATAAACGTGGACAGCACACGCAGCCACACACTAAAAATGCTTTTATCGTCTGATTACTGGATATATTTGTGAAATTAATCCTCGCTTGCCCTGTCCATGACGACAATGAAACAATTAGAACAATTATTTTCCAAAAATATGCTCTACCTTACTCACGGCATCTTTTGAAAAATTCATCAGTCTCTAAGGAAATGTTTACATCTACAATTTCATTTTCATATTTATTCTGAAGGAAAAAGGTAATGCATTATGAAATGTGTATTTAATGAAAGCTTTTCATCAAGTTCGAGTTCAGAATTAATTGTAACAATAAAAATATTGACAATTTATGTGGTTGTGTTTTCGTCATAGATTTTGACTTTGAGGGAAGCTTAAGGTTCATTTTGGTAATTCTACGTGGCACACAGTCTACTTCATCAGTGGATACATCTTCGGTAGTAACGAACAGCCATATGACAACTGGGTCACGTTGTCCTAAATTTCACGCTTCATTGACTTTGGTTAAAATTTGCATTAACATCCATTGCTGGAATACAACAGTATATATAGACATGAAACTATCAGTTGATACCACCTACTTGACAGGAAAGTTTATAGGAAGCCTGCCACAACATCAACATTGAGTTCCTGTTCCATGAATGACATGGCCGTAATAACTTTTTAAAGTCAATATGGCCACCAAAAAAAAAGCTTATTTTCCCGCGCTCGCGCGGGTTCAGTGTCTAGTAATCTACTAATTATACATTTATAGATATAAATTCGGAGTATATTAACCTGTAAATAAATCAATGAGTTATACAGTCTGGTTCAATTTGCAGCAATGAAAAGAAATGGTGACAAGTGAATAGAAAGTAAAAGTAATACTAAAAATGCAGAGTTGTTTTTAGCGTTTCGACAGTGAATATATTAAATTTACATGTCCTTAGTGATCTTAACATTCTGAGTTAATTTGACGTAGCCGTGCTGCAACAAAGGTGCATTTGATTATTGATTTGATCAAGGATTAGACGTTAGGCGATCACAATTTTGTTTCTGGCCATTTTCGGTCGTTTATATTTGCTGATTCCTGAATTTGATATGGTGCAGCAAATTGATATCCGAAAATGGCGGAAATTTTCATTTTTCCGGATTTTGATATATGAAAATCATTTTAGTGTCAATCTATTGCATTGTTTTCTGATAAAATCAAAATCGAATTTGTACCAAAAAGTTCTCCGCCCCTACTTTTCAGTTTGTATCAAATTGATTTGATCTTTATCAACATATAGAAAATAATTGCCTTGTATTATGGTAAGAGCCTATCATCGGCGGTTTAGACAATTGGATTTCCGCTCATTTACTTTTGTTCTATCGAATTTATCTTTTTAATATTTATCAAAATGGTCCCTCATAAAAAAAATTGGGATTGATTTTGGGGAATCTGGCACCTTTTCCTTCGGGGGCCATTAAAGGTTTAATTTAGTAATGTTGGTGTAACTGTTTAAAGTTTTATCGATTTTTAAAACTTTTTATTTTTTTTTTGGTTCCTTTCTAAAAATGGAAAAAAACTTAATATATGTTTTTCACTATCTGTTACAGTTTTAGAGATATTACAAAAGAGACGAAAAGGGGACACACCTTAATTTTCGAAACGTTTTTTATCATTACAGAAATAAAACGGATTAAAGGGACCAGAACTGGGCATTTTGCAGGACACCTAATAACATTTTAAATTTTCTTCCGATTTCAATGGGATTTTTTCAAAGCATTTTTATGTTACTTTTGTCATTATAGATATAAAACTGATTAAAGGGACAAGATTTAAGAATTTTGCAGGACACCTAAAATTTTCAATTTTCATCCGATTTCAATGGGATTTTTTTCTTTTAATTCATCCTAATTAGTGCTTTTAGCAATATGTCATCAGATTTCTTCTTTTACAGTCCTCGAGATATAAGGGGTTCAATGGATTATAAAACCAATGTGGGGGGATAGATAAATCAATCCTGCAAATTTTTCCTATCGATTACTTTTTGTTAGGTATATGGGGTTAAAGGGGCAAAAAAGCAATGTGGCTAGATATGGAAAATTATGATCATGTTTTTTCTTTGGTTCTTTGGGGATTGCTTTGTGTGTGTGTGTGTGTTTGTTGTTTTTATATGGTTTTTGAGGTAAGTCCAATATTTCTGCGTAATTTATATCATAATATGCACCACTTTTAGTGTGTCCATACTAACTAAGCGCATGTTGTGGTCGTATCGTGCTGCTCTTAGCAAAGCTCGTTATTTATAAATTTTATGATCAAAGTTTGGATGTACAAGATGTGCACATTTCAGCCATTTACCATGTTCACGACGTTGAAAACCAAAACAGTATTTTGAAATGTTGAAGAGCAAAAATGCCAAAATGACTGAAATGGTAAACCCAACACCATATAAGGACAGAACTATGCACGAGGAAGATACTCCTTAGTTTGGTTAGTACCGAAATACCAGCAAGTGAGAATATGATATTGAGATTGGTAATAATGTTTTCTATGACAGCCATTTTCATCTACAAGATCTGCAAATTTCGTCGACTTATAAGTTGTGATCAATATTTAAAAACAGTTGAAGAGTAAAAGTTAAAAAATGGCAAACCGACTAAAAGAGTAAAACCAGATCATGTAAGGACAGAAATGGATGTAAAATTTCCTCACAAGGTACTTAGTTTCAACAAATTCTGTCACTTCACAGCCTGTGCATAAAGCCAGTGACATGATTAATTACACCAAAGTGTTGTTAGCGATTGTACCATATCTTTAGTGCTACTTTCTCATATTGACTTTCAGCATACGGCAAAAATTATTTTTGTAAATTAAGGTTCCAATAAACTATTTTTTTATGGTACATGCATTTGTTTTAAATCTTGATTTTCTTTAACTATATATATATATCCCTTAAAATCTTCCTGTCGGAAAATATATTATGGTAGTTGTTTTTTTATCTATTGCACGAAAGGAACTTTCCAATCAAGAGATAGCACCACAAATATTCAACATTCAATTACATTGATCTTTTCCAAAACCGCATTAACTAGAAAAATAATTAACAATTAACTAGAAGTAGATTAATTTTTGTTGCAGATGGCCATATTTTCAAATACATTTTTTAAATCCGGAAGAATAAATATAAAAGTTCATTTTTGTCGATTTCTTATCCCCAAAGGATTCACAGTAATGTTCCATTATCTACCAACTGAAAGTCCTGAAAAAATTATTATGACATTGTTTTTCTACATTTCAATATTTACAGAATTGTGGTAGATTATCGTTTGAAACAGCGACACCAAAGCATTTTTGTGAAAAAGTACACTTACACAATTTACCTTCAACTATCAGCTATGACAATTAAACATCATTAGCTTTTAGTGTTTAAAACGAAAAGACTCATCCTTGTGGAGTAAAAGTTGATTTAAGCCCCGTTTATGTACACAAGTTATGAAACTGATCTGAAAGTGTCGGAGATAGATTCAGGTACTTTTTAAAGGAAGAATTATAAAAAGGACCGATTATTTAATTTTCTTTCCCTTGAGATAACTCTTCAGAAAAGTTAGCTTCTTAAGAAAATCAGAACATATCGGTTGAAAGAGTTCTACTACCATCTCAACAATAATGTTTTCGACTAGGTATTTCAGTGTTGTAACAGCAGCGGTCTCAGAATCCATATGATTTTTAAGAAATATAATATGCCATCTTCCCTACTTCACACCTGATAGGAATACATTTTTTACAACCTGTTAAATCAAGCATACAGTCCCGTTGAAAGATAGTTTACCGTGTAGAAAAAAACTGTTGCAACATGTCAGCTAGTAGAAATATATACAGTATATTTCTGTTTGAAATGTTTGGAATTTTTAAACATCCATAAAAGATGAAAGATTCATATTCACACAATACTAATTAGAAACTTTTGTTTACTGTATACCAGTTACTTACCCCCGTTAGGAACAAGGACAATTGCATTTGCAAGCCATTCTTTTCATACATTTATAGTAAGGGAAAAAAATTCTAAAAGTAATCAAATTTAAACCCTATTTGCTCTCTCCCTTTGTAAGAATGAAAATAGCTTACATACTAGTAGTTTAAGTATCTGAAAGTTATAACTTAGTGTGCATTATTATACTTCCTGTAAGAATGTCCTTCTATAGTTAAATTACTCTATTTTGCATAGTTTTTAAAAGAAATATATAGCGTTAACTGCACTATGCGAAAATAGTATGTCTTGCTGTTCCAATAGACTATTGATTTTAACGTCAATCATTGTTTGATTTCACGCGAAAAGGCGGAGCTTTGTTGCATTGACAGACAAGTGGGCTGGACTTATTAGCCTGATCATATGTGCGCTTGAAATAACGATGTTATAAACCACTAATTAAAGTCGCTTAATGACTATACTGTCGTCTGCAAAAAACAAACAAGCAAGATGTCGCGGTTTAGTCAAGACGACCCTACAACATTTAGAAAAGAGCACTTTAAGTCCAAGAAAACTGGTCAATAAACAAATTTTGCTGTTAAAGTTTTGTCAGATTTCATTGTTGAAAGAGGTATGGAAATTGAAATACACTATCGACCCTTGGGGTCGTGCACTATTGTCTCTCACCCTGGCTACTATTTTCACATAGTCAATGTTAAACACAACATTATTATATAAATATCTTTCATATAAACACATCTCTGGCTATGTCATTATAAAAACTCAAGTAGTGCTAGCGCTGAATGACAAACCGTTTTATAAAACATATCTAACTTTGAAATAAAAGTTTGGACCAAGTATAGATTCAGAATTTGTAGTTTTAATAACAGTTCATAGAATAAATGGTGATGTTATGTCTTCCCGATTGTCCAACATTTGAAAATTACAGGTAAAAAAGGGTAAAAAATGTTGGACAATTGGGAATGTTTTGATAAGAATTATACATGTTGGTTAATTAGAAAATGTTTTGATAAAGATAGTTTTGAGGTTCTATAAGGGGTGTTTATTTAAAGAAAGAAGTATACTAGTGTTGCTTTAGGTTTATCCCTTTGGTTTGTTGCGTCAGTATTTGTTAGCTGATGTTTTATGACTTATGATTGTCTTGATTATCCTTTTGGTTTGTTGGTTCTATATTCCATAGCTGATGTTTGTATTCAGATATTTTTATGGAGATATGGCAACATATTTGCACTTTAATTTTTATACATGTGATATTCTTTTAATGGAAAATAAAAGAAAATACTTATATTTAAATGTTTTATTTTCATCAAATAAATATGAAATTATACATGTATATTAAAGCAATGCACATACTATTACACTAATTAACAATAATTATTTAACATCAATCATTTGAATTGAACAATGACATAAGATATACAGATCAGAGATGATAAGAGCACTATCAACTTACAATGTAGCACATATAAATAATCAGTCCAAATGCAATAAATAAGAGGCAATGTCTGCAAACTGGAACACACTAATTTCTTGATTCTGCAGTCGAAAATGGCTTTTCCAGTGGTGTCCGTGTGATAACTTATGAACTGTTCAACCAAAGCTTTTCAAATTTTAATATGTTGTTACTGATGACAAAATGGAGGTCAAGTTCGATATTGACGATTTTCACTTTCACCGTTTAGGAGTTATGGTTCTTGAAAGATTGAAAAATGGCTTGCCCAGTGGTGTCCGTGTGATAACTTATGAACTGTTCAACCAAAGCTTTTTAAATTTTAATATGTTGTTACTGATGACAAAATGGAGGTCAAGTTCGATATTGACGATTTCCACTTTCACCGTTCCGATATTGACGATTTTCACTTTCACCGTTCAGGGGTTATGGTTCTAAAAAATTGGCGTATTTCTTTCATTATTGACTTCATGATTTCTTCCTACCAACCCCTGCTTAACAAATGTGTGTGTACTTATATACTCTCAAAAATTCCAATATTTGTCACTTACTATAAATAGGAGGTCAAGATTGATTTTTGCCTTTCCATTTCTGAACCCTACAAAACTCTACAAAAATTCATTTATATTTCTTTACTTCATCCTGTTTGGGAATCCAGATTTGCAAACATCATTTCCATGCAGGAAAATCCGGTTTGCTGTCATTCGACAGCCTCTTGTATTAAATAATTTGCATTGCTTGAATTTATACTTAATTCAAAATTAAATTTATAAAGTATTTGATTCCTAAAGCATTAAAAATACTGGATATTTAAAAAAAAATATATTAAATATTTTTTTCTTTTAAAAAGTATGATTTGTTTTGATGATATTGTTTGCTTCAGATTAAAATATCCAAAACAATATTATAAGAAATAAATATATATTTCAAATTAAAATGATCTTTCATCTATTTTAAGAAAAATTTTATATTTAATCTATATTAAAATTTATTTATTATTTATTTATTTACAACAAAAACCCCTTGCTACCCCCAAATTATAATGATGATCATACATTGTTTAATTAACAAGAATTAATGTAGGACAATCAGAACTTTTGTTGTTGGACAATCAGAACTCCATAATTTTAAAATGTTGGACAATCGGGAATAAACCGGGAGATTTCCGATTGGCCGGCGAATTCATCATTTATTCTTGTCAAAACAAATATCTGATTGTACCTCTTCCTGGAAGAAACGTTTTTGAGGACACAAAAAAAAAAAAAAAAAAAAAACAATAAAAAAAAAAAAATAGCAGTATGAACATTGATAAACATATCCCGTCACAGTGCCGAAACCAGGAAGAACACTTCCTCTTTATTCATTTAATTATTTACGAACTGAATTAGCCACCATTTCCGGAACGATGGATTGACAATTAAATCATAGATCCCGTTAAATTTTCGTTCTTGTGTTTCTTGGTCCTTTGATAAGCTGCAAACAAAATAAATTTTTGTTGAGGCATAACATCGCGGATTAAAAAGATATTGTCTTCGTGCTTAAACTTGCGAGAACACTGGAATCAATTTTCATCAATTATGCATGCTGATGACTGCTTTTATATTTTCAAATGTGTTTGTCGACAGGTAGTTTTGCTACGTTATTATTAATTCAATTGTTTGTAAAGGGGAAAATGAATCGCAGTGAAATTTCTTTAATTTTATTCTATCAAATATTAGTTAAACTGTTTTTATTGCCGTCGGGTGATGTTGAGGAGAACCCAGGTCCGGCCAAACGGGACGCTAATCGCCTTATAGAGTCCTCACTTAGTATTTTACACCATAACATAAGAAGTCTTTGGAACAAAATCAAGTCGGTAGTAAGTATAAAAGACGAATTTGATACCGATTGTTACACTTTTAGACACATTTAGATCATACGGTCACAGATGAACATGTTATTTTACCGAATTTTAACCCAAAACGCTTTAGATTGGATAAAAACTCTTACGGAGGTTTGGTATTATACACTATTTCAAGGACCATGTGCATATTAAACATAGAATTGATTTACAGATTCTAGGACAAGAGCTGATGTGGTTTGAAATAACTACAAAAATAGGTAATTTACTATTAAGTGTTGTTTATAGATCCCATTTAGAGGCAGGATCAATTTTGTGGGATAATTATAGTATGATGAGTTTGGCAACGGACTATTAGACTAAGATTACTTCACTCGGTGATTATAAAATTGATTTTCTGAATAGGATTCCACATAAAGTTTCAGATATCATGAACATTTATGGTCTGGATAATAAAATAAGCAATCCGACTCGTTTTTGCAACACTTCTAGCTCGTTGTTAGACCCAGTTTTTGTTGCTGACTCAGTTGAAGTTATGGAACTTCTCAATAACTATTTTTGTTCTATTTTTGACTTGGAAGATGATAACATAGCTTTACCAGAATTTGACGAGCGTGGACGTAATACACTGACGGACATTGTAATATCAGAGCAAGATACACTAGATGCTATTACCCTTCTAGATCCAAACAAAGTAGTCGGTCATGATATAATCTGTAACAAAATGCTAAAAGAAGCCAAGTATGAGATAGTAACTCCTCTTTGGATGCTTTTTTAACAGATCACAGCACGATCGCAATTTTCCTAAATTTTGGAAACTAGCACATGTCGTACCACTTTTTAAGCATGGCGATAGATTATTAGTTTCTAATTATCGTCCCGTGGCTTAACTAAGCACTGTTAGTAAAAGTTTTGAAAAAAGCCATTTATAAGCCGGTTTTTAACTTTTTGATTGAAAATTAACTTATTTATAAATTCCAATCGGGTTTTCTACCTGGTCACTTCACGACAAAAATCAGCTCATTGAAATCATTCATGATATCCCGCTTGCAGTAGATAATCATGAACTGATTTGTCTGATCTTTTGTGACGTTAGTAAAGCGTTCGATATGGTATGTATCCGAGGACTTTTATTTAATCTGGAACGGTA
The DNA here is from genome assembly GCA_028015205.1 of Mytilisepta virgata. Taxonomy (NCBI): domain Eukaryota; kingdom Metazoa; phylum Mollusca; class Bivalvia; order Mytilida; family Mytilidae; genus Mytilisepta; species Mytilisepta virgata. The sequence continues at coordinate 20,224,266 of CM051515.1, forward strand.
TGGTATATAATTAAAGGTGATCTGTTAAAATGGATGAAAATTTATCTCACTAATAGAGAGCAGTGAGCCGTAATTAAAGATGCATTTTCATCTAATGGTAAGGTTAAGGCGGGGTGCCCCAAGGGTCGATTTTGGAGCCTCTTCTTTTTCTAATTTTTATTAATGACATTGCTGACGATATGCTAGGTTTGTGTAGACTTTTTACCGATGATACGTCAATTGGGAAAAGGTCATACGATTTTGAACAGTCTTAAGAATATGGTAAATATTGATTTAGAAAATATTTCTTATGGGCAAATAACTGGTTGGTAAAACTGAATCCTAGCAAAACTGAAATAGTATACTTTAGTAATAGAAATATATCTAATGATTATTGTTTTCTTTTGATAATATTACAATTAAACCTATTGATTGTCATAAGCATTTAGGTGTAACAATTAGTTCTGATGGTAAATGGTCAGCTCACATTAATAATATTGTTGAGAAAGTGTCAAAACAGATAATTTGTCATCGTTGTAGAATCTATATGTAGTTCAGTACGGATTTTGCAGCTCTACAAATGTACAATTTAACTAACATGAGCGTTGAACGCACGCAATGGGGAAATATTATACCATCGAATCACATTCTGACGGCCATTCAGGACATGTCTTAAAATGCAAATCAAAGCTATCCTAATATGGTCTTTCTAAGAATTATCTTAGGACTGCCCTATCTGTTATACATGTACACCTATAAATATGTTTTAAGTGATTGTAATTTATTATATAAAAAAATATTACAGAAAAAAATAAATAAAAAAAATAAAAAATATATTATTGTTTTTATGATGATTTTATAATAAAGACATTAACTTATTATTGAACTGTTTAAAGAGTTTACTGTGTTAAATATATGTTTTGTATTATGGGCACGAAAGTGAGCATATTTCACAAGTAATAATTTTATTACCAAATTTAACTTTGGCACATGGTATATGCTATATATTTATCCAAAACAATGACATCATATAATTTTATTACAGATATTTTATTTATTACGCCAGAACATTTGTTAAGAGGGAACAACCATTAAAGTTTTATGGAAAATGGGGGGGGGGATATTCTAAAAATTGCAGGATTTAATAAAATAATTGTAGGTTTTGAAAAAAAATTCTGGTTTAGCACCCTCCCACCCCCCACCTCCTAAAAAATAATCAAGACATAATGGTAGTTCGTTTCTTTAGAGAAGGCTTACTGGCACTTCTTTCACCCAAGAGAATGTAAATACTGCCATTATGAACCCTACTAATGATATTTTAATCAATTAGGATTGCCTAGCAATGTCAGTAAACGCCAGGTGGAGCAGGTTTGGGGGAAGTTATTTGAAAACTGGATTACGCTTCTTTACAACCGTTTCCAGCCTATTTTGGGACCAGTATACTGTAAACAAACTCTGGTTTCCTAAGACATGTTTTTGGGTGTCCTAACTTTACGATAAAATCTACGACGTATCTTATCTTACGATAGTTTCGAAGACATCACTTAGGATTAAGAAATATCATAAGACCATCTTAGGACATATCTTAGTCCTACGATACCTTCAAAAACCTGCCTGGATCTTTTAACTTAAGCAGAATTATGTGAATATTCAAATAATTTGTTGGTATGCTTGCTGTCGCTTTCACAATGGTATAGTGCATTACATAACTTCGTTTTTTGACAAGATGTTTATGTGCGTCTAGAATATACAAGATTAATTTGTCTTGTCCCTTTTCCCCTTTATTTTAATAACAAGAATTCCCGAATTTCATGAAAATAAAATATTTAATTTTCAGGTTAAATGTCATATTTAGGCGCCTATTTTAATGTTCCTAATACATATTTGAAAATTCTTTCGTACAACCGGCATGCGCGCAAAACGTTGTCTACAAAATTCTCCAGATTTGACCAAGTAAACTTAATGGTGATATTCTAGAACCTTTTCGCAAAACTTCGGGTACACCTTAAATATTTTTTAGATCTTCTCAATATTCCTGAACCTACATTTATAAACGTTACATTAGAATTAACATCAATGATTTTTCATGTATTGTTAAATTACAAGTTTTGTTCTAGCAGATTCAATGTTTCCGTTTATATAATTGTCATTTTCGCACACATCCAGTAAAAAACAAAATAAAATAGGTAAATGTACTCCTTTTTTTTAAAGTAAAAGATAACGATAAACATTGGAAAAAAACAGGAATATGAAAGAAAGTAATTGGTCTGCAAAGTAAACTGTTTGGGGTTAAATATAGATTCTCCTTCAGGTACGAGTGAGTTAGGCAATTTCTCCACCCGAGATAGTTAAATTTTCGATTTTCAACACGCGAGCTTTTGATTGTGGCAATATAATATTATTTTTTCACGAAACTAGGATTAACCTCCACCAGAAGAACCCACTCACCCCAATATTTATATATTTTCATCTTCTTTTAGCAACAGTATTGTTTGTCAAATGTCAGAATTATTCTAATGAAAAAGGCCGCTTGGCCAAAAGTTCTGAAAAAAATGTGTTATAGATTTTATTGTATATTTTGATATTAAGATGCTGTGAAAATAATTCAGTATGGTATGAACATCATTTCCTCCCATTATCCTCCATAAAAATCAAATACCATCTACCATATATACATTATATAATATTACATAGATAATGAACTGGTTTTAAAACAAAAATAATTTTTATCATCACATCTCACCTATTTGTTCTATTGTCAATAATAAGTCACACTGAAAAGATGTAAATATTTTCTTAAACTTTTAAAAATTGTAGTTGTAATTTGAGATGAATAAACGTAAAAGCTACTAAACCGGTCTATCTCTTTACAAAAACAAAAAGCTTAAAAATAGGACACATTTGCTGTTGTCTGTACATGTGAAATGTAAGTAAAGTTTTCATCTGTAGAAAATGATCAAATAACGCTAGGTGAGGAAAACCCATTTTGTACATTTTTAACTGATACCTGAAATAGTTGGGACAGAAAATAACAATATCAATGAACAGTTTGCCTAGCGTTATATCTCTTAAAAACAGGACATGAAGGGCTATTCTGACTATCTATGGGTTACGTTTGATTTATACTCAAATAGCCAAATTTTTTTCAGAGTGACATAAAAAAAGTTATGGGGAAGTCAACGAGACGATATTTCTGAAAAGAAATCTCTTAAGGGACGAGATCAAAAGTTCAATGTAGGATAAAAAAAACTTAATTCAAATAGTTTGGGGGTGGGGGGAAAAATGGCTGCAAGTTTTATTATCCGACATCGATTTTCGGATTGAAAAATACGGATTCAAGTTCAGTGAAAAAACTATGTGAATTAAGTTTTTTTTTATGATTGAACTTTTGATCTCGTCCCTAAGTAAAAAGTTTCCTTTGCTAAATAGCACAAAACAAATACCAGAATGGTACCTAGAAATTGTCATACAATCAGAATGTGGACATAATTTATGGTTATTATATCCTTTTATCATTTTACGCAACCAGGTACCTGTGATGGCTCACGGAAGCTCAACCCACAGAGTTGGCTAGCGCGTTCCAAGGTGGCGGATAGGGGAGACCCTCTCGTTGGGGTGGGGGGTTGTAATGTCATATTACAGACAGCCTATCCGCGGACCATTATGGGTAACGTGTTTGGAGAATGCCACGCTCCCTGCACGCTGAAGACCCCTTCTGTAGTTTTCGAAAAGTGTAGGCTAATACCGCTACAGAAGTAAATATTATCAGACCCTACCCATCCATCCACCCTTTTACAGTCAAATTCTGTTCCCTCTGTGTCCGCCCCATCCATATTTGAATTGTTGGATAAATTGTTGAACTGGTTCTCGCCCTGAAGAAGCATGAAATATTTGCCACTAGACGTTAAGCAAACAACAAATCAAATCATTTTACGCACAAAAAAAAATGATGTTAAATTTCAAGTAAAAATTTAGATATAACTGAACCTGAAGAAAATAATTTCTTTGTATTCTATCGGAAATCTGTTAAATATGAACTATTTATACTAGAATTGTTTTTAAAAATTGACATAATTAATTAAGATCGACACAGGAAACAGTAAACAAGATTGTTTAATCATCTGTTCATGTATTAATAGCATTTCCTTTTTATTTTATTTGTAAAATTTTATGTGTGAAACAATACACTAAAGCCACACGTAATACTAAGGTAAGACTTTAGTTTACATCTAGATACGATTTTGATGTAACAAATATACATTTTAATAATTAATATCAATGACCCCTCAGTGCAAAAAGAAATATAAAAGCCAAAACAATACTCTTAAGTGTTTAGAAAAGATCTATGGTCATGACAACATAAAGATCTAAGGCCATGATAACATAAAGATCCAAGGCCATGAAAACATAAAGATATTAGGCCATGAAAACATATATACTAGATTGTCATCTTATATGAAAAAGGGATCGTAAAGGGGTTTATATTTAGTTTTACCCATTTTCGGGGAAAAATTACAGTAGGAGATTAGGGGGTTCGGAACCAACCTCGAAACAACCAAAAACGTTCAGGAGTTTAATAGTAATGAAAAACAAGATGTTGAATTCGCCCGTTAAGACCTCTATCCGCTGCGAAATGTTTTTTTTTCAAGTGAGTGAACAAATTATGAAAAAAATACAACCGAAAAGCAAAAAATAAAATTAAATTCAAAAACTAAATAAATAAAAATAAATTAAGATAAAATAATTTCTATTACCAAACCTACCGAGGGACAACGAATGCTCTAAGGGCGTGGTTTATAGTGTCTAAAAGTTTCGCCAAACTAACAGATAATATCAATTTTTGTCAGCACTGAATCCAGCCTTGCAACTTGAAACCATCAGTTGAAGTAGATGTACTTGTTAATCATGATGTTTTTTTATTTAAGCACTTTTTACGGCGATACTTTTTCTCTTTGACACTAAGACATCATTACTTTTGACTAATATCCTATTCGGAGAAGACAACTCAAAATGATGTTTTTTTTCGTCTGGAATTTTATTAATTGCATTGAAATGTGACTATTTTTTTCTAATTTCTAACATTCTAATTTTTAGAGCGAAGCCAGTGTAATTGTGATATGAAACATTTTGCTCGGAATTTGAGATTTCAAGATATTTATTATTAGAATTTAATGATTTTATTCATTTTGGATTGAAAAGGAAACAAAATGTATCTGAAAGACCTTCATTCTGCTATCGAAGAACTCGATGCAAATCGTGTGCAGGAACTAATTCAATATTTGAATCGAAACGATATCAACGATGTTTATCATCAAGAGACGGCACTGACAAGAGCAGTTCGTCAGAAATCAAAGGAAATAATTGCTGCCATATTGGAACATCCATTTTGTGATGTTAATGTTAGAAACCAATTTGATAGGACTGCTTTGTACTATGCCACATTGGATGGCAATATTGACCGAGTCAAAATGCTTCTGCAAAAAGGAAGTGACGTCAACATTTCTGATATAGTGGGAGTTACTCCACTCGGGGTCACTGCATTTTATGATCATTCGGAAATCGCCGATCTTCTCATTAGATTGGGTAGCTCTGTGAATATTCCATGTCGGAAAGGCGAAACTCCTCTCTATAGGGCGTGTTACAATATATCGAACAGTGTGGTAAAACTACTGATAGAAAATGAATGTGACGTCAACTTCCAAACATCAGAAGGTAAAACAGCACTTATTGCAAGTGTTATTTCTAATGACAACGACCGAGGAAAACTGAAATCAAAGAGAAATAATATCATGACTTTGCTTTTAGAAAATGGAGCTAACCCTGACATACAAGATAAACGATTGTATTCTGCTCTACATTATGCTGTGGAAGGAAATGACCTTTACACTGCATCTTTACTTTTGGAGTATGGCTGCCGTTTTGACTTGCTGAATACAGATAATATGACTGCTTTCGACATAGCTACGTCACGTGGAAAGCAAAATTATGAGGCGGCCATTTTGTTTTTCCAATATGGATACCATACTAAACATTACAATGAAGAATTAATAAGAAATATTATTTTCAGGAACAAATACCTTCAAACAGACAAAATTGCAAGACAAAAACTCTTGCAGATAGTTTTAGATGATATGAGGGAGTATTTAAACATCGGGACAAGAGTTGAAGATATTGTAAGTAATGATACAGAAGAAAATTTGGATCCAGTTTCCGCTGATAAAGTAAGAACGTATTTCATTGATATTAAATGTCCAATGCCACTGAAATGCAAATGTCGGATAGTAATAAGACGTCATTTGAGCACCAATTTTCTACAAAGTTTAAGTAAACTTAATATTCCCTTGCCCTTGAAAAACTTTCTATTGTACGACATCAACCTAAGAAATTCAGCACCAACCATCAGAAAGTTATTTCTAGCGATAGAAGAATGTTCGTCCAGAAAAGTAGAACATTTCGTTAAACAGGGCATAGATATAAATTTTATGTTTGGAGGAGAAACTCCATTAATGAAATCTGCAAGGTATAATCATGCTAGTTTGGTACAATACTTTCTACAAAAGAATGCCGTTTGCGGCTTTGCTAATGGGAATGGAGACACTGCTATTCATATTGCTTCAAGACATGGGAATATTGATACTATTCGTATGCTTCTCAACTATTCAACATGCTTATCGTATAAAAACTCTGCTGGGAACACACCTTTACACGAAGCCCTTGGCAATGGCCATATAGAGTGTTGTATTCTATTGGCATATTATTGCTCAGATAAAGATGTCAATCAGCCAGATTCAAGGGGAATACCGTTGCTTCATTATGCTGTTGGAAACGGAAGTTATGAACTAACAGCAACTCTTCTGGAAAAAGGTGCAAATGTGAATTTACAAGACGCAAGTGGAAACACAGTAATGCACGTAGCGACAACAAAGGGAGCAATTTATCTTCGGAAAAATGTTGAATTGCCTGCTTTATTCGATTGTAAATCTTCCTCTAGTTTGTTTACTGCCTCACTTCTAATGTGTGACGCCAGCGATGTTGGTTTAAAATGTTCAAAATTGATGACTTGTGAAAAACAATCAGCGATTATTTACAATCTTCTTGAAGCTGGAAGCGATATTAATATTCTCAACTATGATGGAAAAAATGCAAGGAATATTTCAGACGAATATGGTTTTCATAATTACCTCTTTATGTAATGTACACTCTGCGTCCCTAATTTGTTTAATAAAGTATATCCATACCAGAAATCGGCAACGATTACTCATACTAATAATCGATTGATAATTGATTTTTGTAGCAATATTGTGCAAGCGATTAGCAATCGATTACTTACTACTATGTAATCGATTGTGCTCGATTATTTTGGACAAAGTAGTTTTAATTACATTTTGATTACAGAAGTAAAAACTAAAACAAATTTATTATAACACGATCATGATAAAAATTCTGCCCAGTTCATGTTATCTGTATTGTATAAGTAAAGTAGATGTGGGGTCTTGAAAAGAAAACAAATCGAAAAGTAATTGTAATTACTTATCAAATTTTCAACTGTAATCGATTTTTTTTCGATTAAAAGTAATCGAAATTCATATCAGTAATAAATTACTGTCGATTATTAAAAAAAATGAATTAATTGCAATCAATTTCGATTACCCCATGTCTGACCCGTTCCGTATAGATCAGTCAGATCAATCAAAACGAGAGACTTTTTATCCATAAATTCCTGGAAGAATTACGCTTTAGAATCTGAAAGTCAAAAATGGGTTAACTTTACTTTATTGAACAGGACACTAATGAATGGATCACATTTGGATTTGTAGATATTTGTTTATAATTACCCCAGATAACAAAAATATGTGTTTTATGCTTATACAAATTTGTTTAAAATTTTAATTTTTTACCTATCTTCACCCTATGGGAGGAATGCATTTGTCAGGGTAGGTACAAAAAATAAGGGTCGGTAGGGAAACCCTAAACACACATATTTGTAGATGGTCTTAATGGCGTAGTAATGTTCTTCATCTAGATATTTGTAATGTCTGTACTTTTGTAAGATGGAAGTAAAGTTAAATTATCCTGAATATGAATATAAACTAAAAACGAATCAAATATATCCATTTTATGCACACTTTGAGAATTTATTTATTTCCATATGTCTTAGTTATAACCATCTAAAGATCATATTTTGTTTACTGGGGTAGAACATTTGCTCCATAAACGAAACCTTTGATGCCAGTAATAATAACATATATATGTAATTAAACTTATTTCAAACAACAACTTTTTTAACTCACCCATTTTACAGCATAGATGTAAAAGCAAACCGGTGTATAGACATTGACGGATGAGCAACTGCGTATATACACCAACCACATACATGACATACAAGTATATCCTTTAATATCTGTTTGGATGCCTACGGTGAACTGTAGATCTGTGTATCTTACGAAAGGCAAGAAGGATGATGCGAGTTTCGAAATTCGAGTTTCAATATCCGAAGTTCGTAATTCAAAATCTGACAATCAAAATCTTAAATTTGAGATTCCAGATTCCGAATTCAACATATAGAATAACCAATCAGAGGGAAAAGCTTCTAAACTGTGAATAGTATTTGGTATATGAATATCTTTTTACTGTTGGAGATACACCCGTTTAAAAGGATATTTTCCGAATTTTTACGCAACAGACAAATAATAGTCATTTAATTATGTTTTTTTCATTGTTTTTTTAAATCATATTTAAATTTTAAGTTTTAATACTTTAAGAAAAAGGTTTGTTTTTTAACATAACATATTCTTGCTTATTAAAGGAATGTTCTATTTTGATAAAGAAAACATCTGTACATGTATACGTATATTTACAGTTTCCGGACAGTCACAAAACAGAGTTCATATTAGTAACATATCATGTGTCTTGATATACATGTAGTAATTGCGCTTTAACCAACAATCCATCCGTTCATCAAACACATTTCAAGAACCACAATCATACCCCTGTGAGTCTAAACTGGATAGATACATCTGTGAGAGGCCAAAATTAATAAGAAGGGGGTAAAACTTCAGTTCAAAATCATAGAAGATATCGAACAAAACAAGGCCACCGCAGCCCTAGGAATAATCGGAGGGATTAATATGGATTAGAAGAAGATAATATCCCTCAATCGAAATCTGAAACGTACACGAGATGTAAAAACAGCCTTCAAACATAGAATGTTATTCTATAAATAGCCTCATAAAAATGCAAAACCACAAAATATTTGAAACTACACTCCAAAAGACGTAAACACAACTAAGAAATGTAAAACTACCTACCGACGCTCCTTGCTTGAGTTAGGCACACCAAATATGAGGCAGTGTAAACTTAAATAGTCCATCCAAATGGGATAGTGACAGAAACAGAAAAACAGAATCAATTAACAATTCTTAATAATTTAATATGTTTTGCATTCAACAAAAAATGTAGAGTAACCAGGGTAGCTCTTAATTAATAAGTGGACAAATGTGCATACCCCATTTATAAAAAATAATAATAATAAACACTTTTACATATATATCTACTTGAGTATTTCCTTGCAGAATTCACAGTAAAATAAGTGTAACAGATATGTGATAAATACAATGCAAACGCAAAACTAAAAGAAAAATTATAATATTCTCGACTGGCTATTAAAAATACGTTCAATTTTCGGTCTTTTTAAAATAGCAATTAAACCAGTAGTTGTTTTTTAATTATTGAAAAATTATTCTCGGTATGATGCTAGCAATCCGATTCTCTCTGCTTTATTTTCCAATTTTCTTTTTCAACCTTTCGATTTGATCTCTCCATATATGCAGCCAATGATGATTCATCAAAAATGATTAATTGCAAGGTTGCAAAATCAAACTTATCCGGATTGTTATTGCTGATCAGAAATTCGGACACTCCATTTTCCGATAATTTTTCAACAATGCCTTGTCTTAGTGTATTTAACGTATTCTCTTCCTTGAAGGTTAAAGGGTGTGCTCTCTTATCATTTTCAATTGCAATATCAACCTTTGTTCTGACGAATATATATCGTCGACCTTTTTCTGCAATTATGTTATTCAAAGCAAGTTCATACTCCGTAATAGGACCACCACAACAGATAATAAATCCATCATACTTTTCCATATCTATTCTTTTGTCATATCCATCTAAACTTTCTTCTTGTGTTCCACATCCTGGAACATCCCATAAAACAATTCGACTTCCGGGATGTTCAAAATTCTCAATATCGGTTGTACACTCTAAGGAGTCAGTTTTTGGGAGGCACTCGATATCAGGTCCAAACTGTGCTTTTAACATAGATTTTATCAATGATGATTTACCGCTATTTGATCTGCCTATTACAGCCAAATTGAACTTTTGTCTTGCTTTCCCACTTCGATACCTTCGTTTTCCTTCCGCCATCTCTGGAAGAGAGAGCAAAATATAAAATAGAAATCGTATTTTGAGTAGTGATAAATATAGAACTTCAAATTTGCGAGTAGTTAGTCATAACAAAATTGAAAACTGCAAAGCTTAGCTATTCTAAAACATTCTGTAATTTCTGGGACAGAGTATCACATTTCTTATGTACAGAAGACGTTTCAAAATTCAGCTAGTTACGTACATTTTTCATCAAGGTCATAAACAGTTCACATATCGATGCACAAGGTGTGCAAGAAAATATTAATTTATCTTATTTGTGTTAAACAAAAGAACTTATATATAGTTGTACCTGTTGCAGAGTGGAGCTTCTCTTGACGTTAAAATAGTTTAATTATCAATTTACATTGTTAAAGAGAGAGCTGCTTTGACCAGGACGGGTCCAATTGTTCAATCAGACCCCGAAAATGAAAGTGAACATTTGCACTTAACACTACACCGACTAGCCAATTTTTTGGATACCTACCTGTCGACGTTCTTTTTATGAATATTACTGGGGAATATTATTGGCCAACTTACCGTTTCTTAAATTTCATCCACATGCCTGCATACTCCAGTTAAACCGAAATTATGACCCTGATCTCAGACTGGAAACTCGCAAGAACACTGCCCTTTACGGCAGCACACTCATACCATCGCAGTTATCACCCCCCTCCTTTTCCGAATGAGAAGAACGATATCTGTAATCTGTTCCTAAATATACACAGGGGCCTATATTTATTATTTACGATCATAGTTGCTAATGTGTCTGTACAAAAAGCACGGCCAGATTAAACTTAGCTTGTCGATATCTTCCCCCCGGCCTCCTGTTTTATTATCTATATTTTTATACGTATTATAAATTACCAATCATACTTTTTACTTTATAGTATAGCTGACACTGAAACATGTGAAAAACGCAGATCATACCTTTTTCAGATGCTGTTTCGCCAACTACTTTCACTTTCGTTCTCAAATAACATAAACTATAAATAGAAAATACATTACATATAAATATTATTATTTAAATTTTATCTTGATATTTTTTTATTTTAATTTTTAAATAAACCAACTTAATTTCAATTATCAATTAAATTTTTAAATATTTTTTCGGGTATGAACATACACATAGTATATGAGGGTCTGAACGGGGTTTAACAACCTCGTACTTTGAACTAGTTTTTTTATTTGTATTAACATTATCGCTCTTTGATGGTACATTTCTAGCATGAATTTATGATTTCTAGATAAGTTAAAAAATAAAATAATGCGGCGTTGGACGGTTCATTCTACCTATTCCCATTTGAAAAAAATTCATTCAAGACATAAAATTCAGGTGGAAATAACTGGAATAACTGTATAGATCTGTATACAGAAGGGGGGGTCTATACATTGTACAAATCATCTCATTAACTACAGGATTTATAAATATCGGGTCGTCCCGATAGTCCGACAACCATTAGTCCGACACTCATTGGTCCGACACTCATTAGTCCGACACTCAATAGTCCGACACTCGATCATTTTCCACTACCTTGAAAAACAAGTGTGGACACACTGAAATGTCTTGCCTGTATAACGTTAAATTCAAATGATCAATGTCAGGGGCGGATCCAGCCATTTAAAAAAGGGGGGTGTCTGTGTTCCCAACCCAAGGTACATGTCCCGATACAAATGCATTGATCGGCCAAAAAAGGGGGTCCAACCCACGACCCCCCCCCCCCCACACACACACATGAGGTCGAGGTGAGATATACCCTTTCAGACAAACGTGTATATATAAAAAAGGAGATTTGGTGTACTTGCCAATGAGACAACTCTAAACAAGAGACCAAATGACACAGAAATTAACAACTATAGGTCACCGTACGGCCTTCAACAATGAGCAAAGCCCATGAAGCATAGTCAGCTATAAAAGGCCCCGAAATAACAAATGTAAAAAAATTCAAACGAGAAAACTAACGGCCAAATTAATGTACAAATAAATGAAAGACAAAGGCCAGATATACAATCATTCCATACTCCAAATATAGTTAACATATTACTTATAATAAAAGTGAAATTAACATTGCAAAAATCTAAACTATCCCAGTCTCTCTTTCTGTTACAGAAGTCGCAAGCGAGACACTAAATACAAAAAGATGTGATGTAATTTCCAATGAGACAACTCTTCACAGGAGACCAAATAACACAGTAATTAACAACTATAGGCCACCTTACGGCCTTAACTAACTTTAACATTGCAATGTACTTTTTAAAAATTATGCCAATTCTATGTTAAGTGAACAATAAGACTGAGATAAAACCCAATTTATCATACAATTAATAAAAACCTCATCAAAGGAACATGTGTACTAAGTTTCAAGTTGATACGAGTACTGCTTCATAATAAACCACATTGACTAAAAATCTGTTCGCACGAACAGACGAACGAACTTACGGACAAACGAACATCTGGACAATCGGTCGTACGAATGAACGGACAGACGAACGAACTAGACAATATAATGCCCATGTACAATCGTAAAAAAGGAGGGTGGGTGTAATAGATGAAAGCCACAGTAAACTCAGATTTGAAATAAATGTAGATGCGTAATGACTGGTCTTAAGGTCAATTAAGAATGTCACGTTCTGCTGGACTTTTTAGAATTACGAACACAAACTTGTAAGATATGTTTTATTTCAACTTTTATTACACCACTGACAAACGGCTAAACGTCTCAGTCATTTGAGTTAAATTGGGCAACAGTGTACACCATGGCGTCCCAGTACTGATTAAGTGTTCTCTGTCCATTTCTGTAGGAATTCGTTAAACGATCTATCCTTTCTTGAAGAAGGCGGTACTTCCTCTTTCGAACGGGTGGTCGATCGCCTCGTCTAACGGCTGCAACGGACAAGGCCCCCCTTCTCTCTTCTGTTTTTAACTTCTTCAAAAAGTACCACAAGTTTGGATGACGTCTGCCAACTACTGCGTTCCATCTCTTGTTGAAAGCTGAAAAATATTTATAATGAATTTTCAAAGGAAAAACAGAAAGTTTTTTTGTGACCCAATTCTGATTTAGTAGTTAGCAAGGATTAAATAACACATTTCATTTTTATATTCAGTGATATACAAAAGTAAAACTCTTACAATCATAAGATACTGAATTTAAGCATTTTTGCTTTCTGAATTCCGGGTATGATTGTTACACGGAAGCTTTTATGAAAAACAACGGCTGATCATAAGCGACAGAATCGCTTTCCATTTTTTTTATTGGGGCCATTAATACTGATAAATCAAATTATTAATACTACATAGATTGGGGATACATACCGTAACGGAGTGTCATTAAAGCATATGCTTTTATGATTTAATTTGTTATACATGTATATACTTACATTCGACATGATTGTTTGTCCTATTGTCCATATTTCTTTGGTAGACATTCCAAATAACTGGGCTAAACTGTCCATTTAGGTAATTTCGTTGGAAAGAAGTTAATAGCTCCCTTAGACCTGGACAATTGTGACATAGTCGTTGAGTAGTTGCATCTTGACGAAACAACTGGAAATTTTGTCGAACCACCGCCAATGGAAGATACGCTATGGCCATCATTTTTCTCACACATCTCCTCAGTGCAAGACGTCTGTTAAAGGCATTTCGAAGTCCCTCTTTCTGAAGTCGCCTCCAGATACTTCTGCAGAAATGAAAGAAACAGCCACACATTCTAGCTGTTTCCGCTGCAGTTATCATTCCGGTCTCGAAATCTGAAACAATGTTTTGTGGCGATAAATCATTGTTGGTTAACCTTCTGTAACGCCGTTTAATGTGTCTCATAATCTGTCGATAGCTGCCAATATGCTTATCTGTCATTAAAGCATAAACAAATGGAATTGCCCTGTCACGGTAGAACCCGTGTATTGTCAAAAATTGCATATATGGACGCGGGACAGACTTAAAAGTAGCATCTATATATATGTCATTACAATCTCCCAAACACATAAGTGCCTCCCTACAATTTAAAATGTTTTAATAAGACAGTTTTTAATTTGCATGTTGTTCAACAGTATGTTAGGGGATTTTTTACCTGTAATTAAAAAAGTACATGTATGATCTTTATGACAGGATAACACCTGTTATAAAAACATGTTGTTTGATTAAATGACTCCCCTGAGGGACATTTATTGTTAATTGTCATATTTGACACTAGTGAAGCCACTTTTACTAATACCTAATTAGAACTTATTTTATAATTAGAAATAAATAAGATAAAAATACCAATTTGTAAATGAATTAAAATTTATTATTTTTTAATTCATTTACAGAGAAAGCATGAAAAAGCCTATAGTGAATACATCAGCAATGATAATGAGGAGCCCACGAAAGCTCAAACAACTATGTCAAGCTTCATAAAATCAACATCTACAGCTAAATTCTCCTCTAATGACCCCAGTCAGAAACAGATAACCGATTGCCTTGTTTCATTTATTGCTGGAAATTTGACACCTCTGTCTATCGTTGAAAATCCTGAATTCAAAGCTCTTATAGAATCACTGAACCCTAGGTATCAGCTTCCGAGTAGGAAACATCTTTCGACAAAACTCTTGCATCAAAAATCTACAGACATTCAAAATAACATTAAAGAAAAATTACGATCTGTACAAAATATATGCCTGACAATTGATATTTGGTCGAATCGTCAAATGAAAGGGTTCCTGGGTATCACAGGACACTTCATTCTAGATTGGTGCATGAAATCATTCATGGTATCGTGCAAGAGATTCAAAGGCAAACACACTGCCGAGAATATAAGGCAAGAGTATGAAGAGGCAGTTGCATGCTATGATATAGCTGACAAGATAACACACATCATAACCGATAATGCGGCAAATATGTCCAAGGCATTTCTATTTAGTTTACCTGGGTTTTCATCCGAAAATGAGGAACCCAGCGAGGTATCAGACAGTGAAGATGAAACTGAAGATTCAGAATTTGATCACGTTGAGGTAGAATTCCCTGAAGATGATATGCCTAGACATGGTCGATGCTTTGCACATACCTTACAATTAGTTGTAAAGGATGGGTTAAAGGACGCAAGTCAACACTTAAAAACTGTAATAGCAAAGGTTTCAAGTATTGTTAAATATGTCAGAAAATCGGTGAACGCTTCTGAAATATTAGAAGACGAAAAACGGCTTCAGGCAGATAATGCAACTCGATGGAATTCACAAATAGTGATGATAAGATCTGTTCTTGCAATCCCGGAATCCAAATTAAATAAATTAGAAACCAATATCCGCCTGACAGGATATGAAAGGAAACTGCTTCAAGAGTTATGCTCTATTCTAAAACCCTTTGAAGATGCCACTGAAATGGTGCAAAAAGAAATAAATGTGTCAGGTAGCTTAGCTTTACCAGTTACAGTCGGTCTTGAACTTAAACTTGATGACATATCTACAAATTACAACAATAAAATGGTATCAACCCTAATGGCTTCTATGTCTAAAAGACTTGAAACTTACAAAAATGATGATGTGTACCAAATATCTGCTGCACTTGACCCAAGATTCAAACTTTTATGGTCGAAAAATCAAACTGATATAGAGAACAAGCTTTTATGTCAGGCTCGCAAACAGAATGTTGAAATGGTTGATGCTTCTGATGAAGATGCTTCACCTCCCGCAAAACGTTCAAAAATCGAGGATTCAGGACTATTTAGTTTCATGACTCCTACTAAGACACATAAAAGGAGACATCAATCAGATGATAGGGTAAAAATGGAAGTGTCGCAATATCTAGTAGAACCATGTGAAGAACTCAGTAGTGATCCTCTAAAATATTGGAAAGAGAAAAAAACTTCATTCCCTACCCTTGAAAAATTGGCACAGAAATATCTTTCAGTACCTGCAACTTCTGCTCCAGTTGAGAGACTTTTCAGCATTGCTGGAAAGTTCTACAGACCCGATCGATGTAGACTCAATGACTCAACCTTTGAAATGCTTATGAACATCAAGTGTAATGAAGGGAAACTATAAGTACATGTATCATATCTGATTGACTGAGTGTTTTGTACATAGTCTTGTTTGTAAAAAATAAAGTAATATATTCATGAATTTCAGTAATGATACCATTATAAGTAAAAAGTGAAACAATAATTAAACAGCCTATATTTCAAAATTGCAATCCAGGCTCTGATAATAAATTTATTTATGAGTGTGTTTTGCCAAAATAATACATGTGTTGAAATTCTAACAAAGATACTGCTTAGGAATAATTAAAAGCTAATTCACAAAACTTGAAACAACTAGATACCAAAAGAAAGATATTCTTCAAAGTGAAATTTAATTTATCTATTTTTTAAAAGATATGCATAATAGATTTCAATAGCAACTACACGTATAAGATTAGAACTTGAAATAGTACATGAACATCCTAGGTCTTCTTTTTAGAAAGCTATATAGTTGACAATTAAGGCATAAACCTATACAAACAAATGTAATCAAGAGTAATCATAATGTAATCATGATTACTTTATACAATGTAATCAAATGTAATCGATTACATTTTAAAAACAGAGTAATCATGCTGTAATCGATTACATTTTAAAACCACTGTAATCATGATGTAATCGATTACATTTTATAAGTAATCGACCCCATCCCTGCTCCCTAGTGCAGAAAACAGCAATTCCCCATCCATTATCTAGTTTACTTAGGAATTGATCACCATCTTTGGTAAGACACCAGCGCCCGTTGATAGCCACATCATTTATTGTGGCTGGGATTGGGGGAATGTGTTTCCTTCTTGTCCTGTCAAGTGATGATCTTAGGCAATCGTATGTTGGGATACTATCCCGTTCATTCCGTGGGACTTGCTGAACAACATTGTCATAAGCCTGTCTTCCGGAGACCTCTGGATTTGCAGATACATGATTTACCATTCTTTGTCTTATTGATGCAGAGTCAATTGTTTCCTGGTCTTCTTGGTGATCATGCTCGGAAACCTAAAAGATAGTCAGTCGCAAGTTATGTAGTCTGTATAAGTACTTATCTTCAAAAACCTAAGAAATAATTAAAAAAGATATGCGCGCAGAAATCTTCTTTTAGGCTCTAGAGTAATTTCTATATCTCTAAAGTAAAAACCGGTCAGGATGTAATACAATTTACCAAATAGAAAGATTGTCATGATGAAAAGTGACCGATAAGACATGCTCGTATCAAATGTAAAATTGATATGCTTGAAGTACAAGATGTATAAGATAATAATCGGACCCCCCCCCCCCCCCCAAAAAAAAAAAAAGCATTCATTTTTACATAAAGACCAAGTTTCTCATTTTACTTCTTTGGTTCCAAGAGGCAATTATGTTTTATTTATAAAAGTATGTTGAGGCATAAAATACATGAAATGAACTCAACTTACATATAAAACGTCGATATTGTTTGGTGCATTTTGTATGTCAAAAACTGCAGTTCGTAAAGGGGCTCTGCATGTGTTCCTCCAACACCGCCAGTGAATTGCGTTTAATCTAATTCTGTTTTTCTGGTACCTGTATCCTTCATGTATTAAGATTTTTCCACCTCGACTACCTTGTACAACATAAGCCATGCTTCTTCAAACGTCTTATTTCAAATGCCACATGGTTTGAGAACGCTGCACTTTTTTCCAGACTGACCAATAATAATTTACTTTTCATGATGACATCAGCATCAGCTATCCGAATATTTGATTGGCTTATTTCAGCTTCATTTTTATATCTACTAAAACTGCACTCACACAAATTAAATATCATATTTAGTAGTATGTATGCGTTATAGTCACCAAAATATACACCGTTGCGCTAATACGTTGTTTTAGACGTTTTGCACGACGTCGAGTTTATCTGTGCCATTTAAAAAAACGGAGTAAAATCAGTTAAGCTTTAAATTAAAGTGGAACTAAAACGCTTATAGAAAGTTATTTTCATTTTATAGTACTAAAAAAACGTATAAAAACGCAAAAAAACACGATGAAATTCGGTAACTTAGTTTTCGAGATATTAGCAAAATACTGGCCGATCGTCATTTGCACACCTGAACGATTTGTTAAAAAACTCGAATATTACTAGTCGCCGGAAGTGACGTACTGTGCGGTTCAGATCTTGTACATAAATAAGTACAGGTCATTTGCAAAGTGAAAGCAGATTCAGTTGATTGTTTATACGTTATTGGTGACAACTATCGATTGACAGTGCTTCTTATATATTCACCGACACTTGTTTGATGAAACATTGTACTTAATTTAAATCTACAATTATAACTATATTGTACCTTTACATCATACACAGGGTGTATTTAAGGGTATTTTTAGAGTTATTGTGTTTGATTTACACCCCTTATTTTCAAACCACCACAGTTACCAACATCCTGAACATAGGGCTATTTAAAAATATTATTAATGGAGTAAGTAGAAGGTACATGTAAGGCCGCTTATATCAAATGCAGAGCCTTGACAGGCATGACTTTGAAAAGATGTAGCCAACAAGCTAACATAAGTTGTAGTACAATAAGAGGCTATTATAGCCAAATGTGTAGCTCCATAAAAAGTTATTCTGGTCCCATGTCCCTCTGAATTTTTTTTTCTTTCTATGAGCATAAAAGTTATACATTTGTAACCATAATAATTTCAAATATTAAGAGTCTGCTGACTATGGTAAAATAATACAATATAGAACAATACATGTACTTCCATGATATAACTACCTTTCTAAAAAAAAATATATTACATGTTCATGATCATAATCCTGATAATGCAGAAAATAATTTGGGTAAAAATGTAGCTTTTTTTTAAAGACATTCTATTTCATTAGCAATGTAAAGCTAAAGCAAAGTTTGAATGTCTAATTATTTATGAAAAGAATATGTATTTATTTATTCATTACTTATAAAAAAATATATATATGACACTTCCAATCGTGCAAGAAATTTTAATTTCCCCCTAAATAGTATTAAACACCTGTGAAAATTAAAACTAGTTCATGATATAAAACAAATTAGTAAACATGTGGATGGATATTTATCACCTTTAATCCTGGTAATTAAAACAGTTAAAGTTTTAGCACCTATTAATTAACATCCTGTTATCTAGTAATAAAGATCAAACGAAAGTTTTAATCCCTCCAATCAGGTAAATAACAACTTGGCCATGCACCTACCACCTGTGGAGTAAATCAATATACCGGTAACAAAGTCATTAGAAAGGTGTTATGAAAACCAGTTTTGACTGGTATTATAATTCAAATTACACAAAGAGCATAAAGTCCCATAACCAATATTAACCAAATTATAACTCTACAAATGTGGGAATTATTTTATAAGTTGAATAATTTTTTTTTTATTAAAATCCATCAAAATCTTTTATTAAAGTTTTAGGTGTACAGTGCAGTTTCTGCAATGATTCTCTACATATTTTTATTATTACAACAAGGATTGTAAGAAATTACTTATCCCTCTCTACATACATGTCTCTGATTAAACTAAGAAATTTATTATATTTTTATAAGAAAATTCTGAAATTTTATGAATCTGTCAATTCAATAAAAAAACACATTACAATTCTACATCAAAATCTATATTACTATTCAGTAACTTATATCACTATTTGTAAAACATCTGTTTTAAAACTATCAATTAATATTGTGTCTTATATTTGCTTGTTTAAAAAAATAGTGTTTGTTTTTTATTCCTATAAGATGGTCTTCCATTTGTATTTATGTTATACACACCTTTCAAAATATCTTTCACTTTCATTCTTTTTATATATATGTATATGGGGGCATTTATTGAAATTTATTGGCTATACTATTATAAATCACTAGCATTGCTGTCTTCATCCATAATATATTCCTTCTGGTCAATGTAAACAAGTTCAAGAGTAGCCCGCACTGTACGTCATTTCCGGTCAATCGGGGTCACTCAGCGAGGAAACCCTGTTTCCGGAAATAGCGCTGATTGGATTTCCCACAGGTAAAAATAATCCAACTTCACTCGCTATTTTCTCCGTTATTACTTGACCAAATTTCATCGGGTTTTTTGCGTTTTTATACGTTTATTTATTACTATAAAATGAAAATAACTTGCTATAAGCGTTTTAGTTCCACTTTAACAGATCAGAAAACATGGGTTGAAGGCGTGTGCATATTAATATAAAACTCAAAACGATGTCAATTTTGCTACAATGACATTTTACTGATTCTTAGTTCTTCATTTACTATATATTTCTATATAAATTCCAGTTTTTTAATATCCTATTTTTCAAAGATTCATTAGTTAAATGATTAAATAGGGACGTATTAAATGACCCGCAAAAAATACGTGTTTAAAGAACGGTGCAAGTTCGTCCAAAAACGGAACAACATGCGTAAGTCTATAAGAATGTGTAATGCTCTTCTTACGTCCATGAACAATTCTATCTACAACTTGAGAAAATAATGTAAGAAATTATCACACCGTATGAAAATCGTGATATTGTCCTTGTCTTGATTGTGTGTGCATAAGACTTGCTATCTTTGAGTTATAACGCGGTATTTTAGTTTTTTATTTCGATCCAACATATATGGTTATATTTACAGTACATGTAGGTTTTCATTTCATACAAATTCTGATTTTTTTATTGGTGAAATGTATAAGAATATAAGCTAAGTAGTTTGTAGAGGCAATGTTCAATTAAAAACAAAAATCCCGATGTTCTATATTCACAGTTTCACTCGAAAAACGAAAGTTGGAAATCGTCAGTGTCGGACTAACGATGAGTGTACGTTTGTCTGAAAGGGTTTATCTCAACTTGACCTCATGTACATTCAGTGGCGGGTCCAGGGGGTGGGGTTGGGGGTTGTGGTTGGAACCCCCTTTTATGGCCGATCAATGCATTTGTATCGGGATTTGTATTTGGACCACCCACTTTTTATCCTGGGTTGGGAACACCACACCCCCTTTTGTAAATGGCTGGATCCGCCCCTGACATTGATTATTTAAATTTGAATTTAACGTTTTACAGGCAAGACATTTCAGTGTGTCCACTCTTGTTTTTCAAGGTAGTGTATAATGATATTGAAGACCAACTTGAAACTCTGTACACATGTTTATTAAAATCGATGTGATCTTTCTGAATTGTATGCAAAATTATAGGGTTCTGACCTTATTTTATGGTTCATTGAACAAGGAAAATGATCGAGTGTCGGACAAATGAGTGTCGGACTATTGAGTGTCGGACCATTGAGTGTCGGACTATTGAGTGTCGGACTAATGAGTGTCGGACTATTGAGTGTCGGACCAATGAGTGTCGGACTATCGACGTTACCCCATAAATATAACGGTGTAAAGATCTAAAATATAATTATACAAATAGCACAGCCAGATTAATCTTAGCTTATCGATAATCTTCCCCCCCCCCCCCCGGCCCCCTGTTTTATTATCGATATTTGTATACGTATTATAAATTACCAATCATACTTCATGTACTTTTTACATTATAGTATAGCTGACACTGAAACATGTGAAAAACGCAGATCATACCTTTTTCAGATGCTGTTTCGCCGACTACTTTCACTTTCGTTCTCAAATAACATAAACTATAAATAGAAAATACATTTCATAAATATTATTATTTAAATTTTATCTTGATATTTTTTTATTTTAATTTTTAAATAAACCAACTTAATTTCAATTATCAATTAAATTTTTAAATATTTTTTCGGGTATGAACATACACATAGTATATGAGGGTCTGAACGGGGTTTAACAACCTCGTACTTTGAACTAGTTTTTTATTTGTATAACATTATCGCTCGTTGATGGTACATTTCTAGCATGAATTTATGATTTCTAGATAAGTTAAAAAATAAAATAATGCGGCGTTGGACGGTTCATTCTACCTATTCCCATTTTTAAAAATTCATTCAATACATAAAATTCAGGTGGAAATAACTGGAATAACCGTAATCATCTCATTAACTACAGAATTTATAAATATAAGGGTGTAAAGATCTAAAATATAATTATATAATTTCATAATTGAAATTATCAGAGTTTCGGCTTTTTAAAGTATTTAGGAATTTTTGTTCTATTGCTCATAACTATGTTTTTGGTGTATTTTTGTGTTGTTCTTTTTTGTTTTTAGCTCACATGTGGGCTTATACCATCATTTGGGGTGGGTTGTCGTAAACTATTTCAAAAATGTTCTCCTCTGAAACTACTGAGCCAAATACCTTTAAACTTTACCTGGATGTTCTTTAGGGTATCTGGTTTAAATTTGTATCCGGGAATTTAATCCATCAACAAACGTGGCTGCCGTTGCTGTAGGGGTGAAATGCAATTTTTTGGCTAATATCTTAAACATTTAAACCTGACAAGGGGTTAAATGATTAACAGGTCAAGATCTATCTGCCATGAAATTTTCTGACCAATTGGACAAGCCCTTTTTGTGTTACTTTCCCGGAATTGTTAATTTTTAGAAAATTTTGCAGTTTTTGGTTATTATCTTTAATATTATCATAGACAGAAAGAAAGTGTAAATGGCAAAAATGTTTAGCAAAGTAAGATCTGCAAAAGAATCAATATGACCAAAATGGTCAATTGATCCCTTAAGGAGTTATTGCCCTTGAAAGACAAATTTTTCACAAGTTTCTTGTTGAAGTCATTTACTTTTTCAAAAATCTTCTTCTCTGAAACTACAAGACTAATTTCAACTTAACTTTACCTTAGGGTATATAGTGTAAAAATGATATCCGCGATTTGATCCATCGACAAACATGGCTGCCGTTGCTAAAAATTGATCATAGTTTTTGGCTCAAGCAGCTAGAGCAAAAGTGACAAGAAGTAAAAATGTAATGAGGGCAAGATCTACCTGCCATGACATTTTCAGA
Organism: Mytilisepta virgata; assembly: GCA_028015205.1. NCBI lineage: Eukaryota > Metazoa > Mollusca > Bivalvia > Mytilida > Mytilidae > Mytilisepta > Mytilisepta virgata. Next base: position 20,247,545 of record CM051515.1, read on the forward strand.
CGAATCGATCAACCTATTTTCGGGTTATTGCCTTTGAATTGTTAATTTTAAGGAAAATTTGCAGTTTTAGTCTATTAACTTAATTGAATATTATTATAGATAAAAACAAACTGTAAATAGCAAAAATGTTCAGCAAATAAGTCAACATGCCTACATAACCAAAATCGTCAATTGATCACTTATAGGACTTTTTGCCCTTGAAAGATTTTTTACATGTAAACCGTAATTATCAGTAAACATGATGGTCTGTAAATTGTCACAGATGTTTAGAGCATAACATAGAAATAAATTAAATGGTAGCTGTACAAGTAAAATGGAGGGTCAGTGGTCAAGGTCATTGAAAAAGTCCATAGTAACCGATGAAAAAGTCCCTAGCAACCATAAATATTTGGGTTAAGGACCTAATTTACCTGTACACGTCAAAAAGAAAGGTCAAGAGTCAAGGTCATTGAAAAAGTCCATAGTAACCGATGAAAAAGTTCCTAGCAGCAATATATATATATATATATATATATATATATATATATATATATATATATATATATATATATATATATATATATATATATAGATTCAGGACCCTATAATATTGCTATACAAGTCAATATGGAGGCTCAAGGTCTTTGAAAAGATTCATAGCAATTGATAGCAACCAGATATAATTGGCTTCTGGGCCCTACAATTTACCTGTTCAAGTCAACATGGAAGGTCAAGAGTCAAGGTCATTCAAAATGTCCAAAGCAACAGATGAAAAGTCCTTATCAACTATATATATTTGGGTTCAAGGTTCTATATTTTAGCTGTACACGTCAATATTAAGGCGAAAAATGGGACGGTATACATTAAATATAAAAAATAATCATTGATACAAGATCACAAAAAAATTACAGGTGAGCGATTCAGGCTCTTGGGAGTCTCTTGTTTCATTTACATAATGTGCTATGAGATTGTTATACCTGTAACAATTAGGTGGTAATACAAGAAACCCATGCGAAACAGTGTCAAAATCATAGAAATCGTAGAAAAATTATTGTCAGCATTTCCAATCTCTTAATTAATTCCACCAATCAGAAAAATGTAGGGACCTCGGAGGCCGAGTGGTCTAGGTAGTTCGTCATGACTACTACTGATCACTAGCCTGTCAACGCTGGGGTTGTGAGTTCGAATCTCACCTGTTGCGGGGTGTGTTCGACTCCGATCTTAATTGACAAGGATTGCCAATTTTCTTACCGAAGGTCGGTGGTTCTCTCCGGGTACTCCGGCTTCCTCCACCAATAAAAACTGGCCGCCGCGAAATGGCCAAAATGTGCTGAAAACGGCGTTAAAACCCAACTAAACAAACAAACAGAAAAATGTATAAGTAAGAATTATATAGCCTCAGAAGGCATAATTATGAACAAATGTTTGAATTTAAATCAAAATTCTTGGTACATCCCAAATTTGTAAAAAAAAGTATAATGATGTATATCCTCCAGTTATGTACAAACAGATTTCAAAGCATTGTATCAATGTGGCAAACATTTATTCCCCCCCCCCCCCCCCGAATTCAATGGAAGTAAAATTGTGACCTCCACAATGCAAATTCTATTAGTAAATTACCATGTATGTACAAAAAGACGCTTAATATGTATACTTAAATAGAAAAATATTTGCAGATCCTACTGGATGTCTTTATTGTCTTCTTTTAATGAACTTTTCATTTTCCAGTCTATTTATTGCCCTAAAAGTAAAAATAACTACTTATGTTTCAAAATTCCAAAACAATGTCTAACGGAAAGGTTCTCATTACTATAAGTTTAAAAATGGCCCTTTTCGTCTGTTTTATTTAGCTAGGAATTTCTTGAAATTAACATTTCACTGGAATATGCGTATGGATCAGTATCTCACCAAAAGATTTACTTATTTTTTTAGGTTATTGTCACCTTACGTAGGTTCTAATTTATTTCATAGGCTGTTGGTACGTCGGCGCCCTGACCTGTGGGTCACGAATATCAATCTTTTCACAGAACTATTACGTAAAAAATAAATAAGATTAAAATAATAACAATATTAAAAAAAACAAGTATTCCTAAAGTTTTGCTAGGCAATAAAATGTCCCCTACCGGCTTGACCTGTGAGAAAACACAACAAATCTCCTTTACTATGTGAATCGGACGCAGACGTGGACAGAGTAATTCCTAAAAATACTCAAAGTATGTTTACGGGGGTACACAATAATATCCCGATCAGCCTGAAACTCAAATTTGATCTGTTCATCATTATAAGCCCACATACAAAAATAAGATCATTTTATCAAAGAGTTTGCAAAAAAGTCTGGAAAACTAATATTTTGCAATAATTCCTATTTCCAAGGGCAATAACTCTCACAACATTAATCCGATCAGCGCAAAACTCAATCTTGATCTGTAGCTCATCATTATAAGCTGACATACAAACAAAAAAAGAAAAAAAGATTATTCGTAGGCGGGTTTGCAAAAACGCCCGGAAAAATAACATTTTGACAATAATTCTTATTTCCAAGGGCAATGACTCAATCTCGCAATAATTCTCCAATCAGTGTGAAATTTAAACTTGATCTGTAACTCATCACTATAAACTCACATATAACATCTGTTCAGGTGTTTAAACATTTTCTGAAAAAAGTAACGAAAAATGTAGCGTGATTGACGGATGGACAGAGTGCAAACATATAGTCCCCTTCGGTGTAACTGGTAGGGGACTACATACGACATGGAATTTAAAGGATGTTCGTGCATCTTGAATAATCCAAAGCTTTTCGAAAGACTTCAATAAACCCCCATAATCGTTTAGACCATTGCACCAATGTTTTGTCTCATCCGCCCCATGCTTTCAAAGAAAAGGCTTATACTTTTAATACTTTTTGCACTTACTGTGACAATGTTAATCCAAGGATCGGACCTGTAACATCAATTGTGAAAGGATCATTTCACACAGAAGACTTTGAAATATTGTTTCCAGATTTCTTTACTGCTAACTGCAACTGCAACTGTCCGTGGTCTGGACCCAACAAAATACTTTTCAAAGGGGACCAGCTCAGCACTACTTATTCGGTGACAAAGGTTTGATCTCAATTGACAAAGTACCACAGGAGGAGTAAATTTCTCAAAGGTTTTGAACCATAAAATTTGAAAAAAAAATCACCCATGGACCACTTTATAAAAGTTATGTCTCAGTTAAAGGAGAAGATTGGAACATTGTATGATTTCAGACTGACATATAAAAAAATCACTGTGCCATGAAAGCTTCTAAAATGTTACATGGCTTCCGGTGACATTTTTATTATATCTTGGTTGGATAGTTATAATTAAATGTGATAAAATTTTTAATGAACTTGATGGTGAAAAACACTTCTTTTTTCATTGTTAATTAATTTAAACACCAGAGAATTATATTTTGAAGAAAATTATGCTGATTTTAATAACTATATAGTTCATGAGAAAAATTATCTATCATATTAAACCCATCAACACCTGATGAAACTAAAGCAGTAATTTTCTTATATATTAAGCACAGATCTCACAAAACATGTTTAACCCCGCCGCATTTTTGAGCCTATCCCAAGTCAGGAACCTCTAGCCTTTGTAAGTCTTGTTGTGTTTTTTAAAAAAATTTGGTTCATTTTTATGTTTCGGCGTTTAGTGTGCTGTCCTTTTTGCTTAACTATTATACATAATTGTTTAGGGGCTAGCTGAAGCCCGCCTCCGGGTGAGGGATTTTCTCGCTGCGTTGAAGACCCATTGGTATAGCCTTGAGCTGCTTTCTGCTCTTTGGTCGGGTTGTTGTCTCTTTGTCACATTCCCCGTTTCCATTCCCTATTCTATTAGAATTGAGGAAAGGTTATACTTAACTCTTTTATCTTGTATATGTAGTTATTTATGATATTTTGTGTTTATGTTATACATGTATGTTGTTGTTCTAACTGTATACTGTAGTTACAACCCAATTGGCTTAACGTATGTAATTCAATAAAGACAAAGATACAGATATATCTATACCAACCTTTCTAATGAAAATGCGGACTAAGAACGGTTCATTACCGAATCTTTTCCGCGCAAAATTGAATAAATGAATTAACACTCGGGAAAATTGAATAAATGAATAAACATTCGGGGAAAATATGCCTGAGCACGTAGTAACAACATGTAATGGTTTTGATTTGCTTAAAAATGGGTCATTTGAACCCTACAACCGAGGTGGATCAAGACACTTCCTCTTTTTTCAAAAACATTTCCGAAAACACAGATTATGACTAATTATCATATAGTTATTACAGATAACACTACGGAAAATGATAAGGAAATAGTTAATTTTCAAGCCTTAAAGAGAAATACTACTATTATTATAGAAAGATAAAGTGCTAAGCCTAGGCGTTGTTTCATTACGTAATGACATGCGGAAATTGAATCGATGAGTCTCATCGAAAAAGACATATCCAGACAGTTTTTAACTAAGGTAAACTATTTTTATTTGTTTGAATGCTGGTTCTAGCTGAACTCATTTTAAAATATTTTTGCCTGCAGTTGGATGAAAATCTTTTTTATTTTTTCCTATATATATTTTAGGGTGTATTTAATTATCTTTAAGGAGTCTGTAGTTTATTCTTTTAGATTGATGTCAAGGGATATCCAATCCTGCTGTTCATAAATCAAATATGGGATATACATTTTCTAGATGAAAATTTTAATGTCAATTCCCTAACCCCTATAAAATTTAAACGGTTGTTCCGTAAATTTGTTCCCTGTCCCTTAGCACGTTAAAGACTCCATGTAGATGTCGAAAAAAATTGGCTGAAATGCCGCACTGGGGGCGGGGCGAGGGGTTTCGCACCAGCCAACTTGAAGTTGGTATAACTTGTTCCCCAATCCACTATAAATAATTTATTTCATATGTAAACATAAAATGCACTACTATCTGACAGGTTACTTCAAAATACCAAGATTTCTTTTCACAGCCAATTAAAATCATAATACGTTTTCATTTGCATGCCAAATATTTTTATTTCAAGTTAAGGGTTAACGGAAGTCGCGTGAAAAAAATATCCAGGTCCCGAAATATGGTGAAAATAAATTGAACAGCGTTCTGATGTCCCCATCCCCGTCAACATTTATATGTTACGCACTTTTGGATACGGTTATGATTCTTGTATAGGCTGATCGCAGTCATTTTCAAATTGCCTTGCTTTATCATTGGACACAAATCTTATTTTTTAACTTGATTCTGATTCAAAATATCACTTTAAATCAGATTTGATATATTTTGAAATGTAAAAAATATTTAATCAATATTTATATATTTACCAGATGAAACTTTATAATGTTTGATAGATTATTTCAATCTTTGGTTCAAAAATCCTCCCAAGTCAGGGTTTTGTCATCCTCCCGAGTCAGGGTTTTATATCCACGTTCGTTCCTACAAACCTCTGACATCACAGATTCATATTTTTCGGGTCGGAAGTGAACGATTTTCATTGGTTCTTCTCAAGGTCAAAAGAATCCATTTGCGTCGTAAGCATAATTTTCTATCTCACACACCAGGCGGCGATATGTTCGACCCCCAAAATATGAATGTGTGATGTCAGGGGTTTGTAGGAACGAACGTGGATACAAAACCCCGACTAAGGAGGATGTGGTTCAAATGTCGCATACAATATAGAAATTAAAACCAGTCAATTAAAAGTATAATGTGACAAGGTAATTTGAATTTCCAAGCAACAGGTATGAAAAGTTGAAAACCCGGTGCCGTAGATAAAAAAAGATAAATGTAATTCCCGGAATATGCGGATGAGAGCACCGTTATTATTGTTAAGTGCAGTGTTGTAAAATAAAAAATTCAAAAATTATTACTTTATTGTCATTAAAAAAAAAAGTTTGTGACAAAACAGATTAACAAATACACAATACTTATAGATTATTTCATGGCATTTTCCATTTCGGCCTTGGTATCATCCCGATATGGGTCGAGGGAAAATAACAGGGCCGATATGGAAAAATGCCATGTTATAATCTACTTATCACATATTTTCAAAAAGATTTTGCCTGTAGAAAATAGAAACAAAAAGATATATTAACAACAAAAATTTAATTCAACAACTCAAAAATAATGTTTACCAACTTCATAGTGAAATTTGCTTACTTCGCTATTATAGATTTTTGTCACTCTAAATGTTTCTGGTCACATTGCCATTAGATGAATTACTCATCATTGAAAATCCTAGAAGTGAAAAAAATGTTTTCCTTGTTCATTACTCATGTTACTGTTTCACGTGATTTAAATGTGGATTAACAGAAATATTATTTTATATCTTTCATATTTACTGATTTGCATTGTAATTTCCTAAACATTTTCAAAATCTAAGTTTAATAAGTCACTGTCTACATTCTCCTCAAATAAAATTTCACTTATAGATTCAAATGACCTCAAACACGATTCTAAAGGTAATATGACGTTGCTGGAGCAAGCCCGTGTGGGCCGATACGGATTTTACATTGAAAATCCATATCGGACCTCATATCAACCCCCGTATCAGCCCGGGGCTTCAGAACTTACAGTCAGAGTTGGCGGTATCAGCCATGCAAATCACACCATATCATAATAAAATATGTGATAATATAGTATTATTGTCTAATGTTTTTCATATTGGGATAGTTATAGGTCCCAGGTAACTTAAGCCATATTGGCCCGAGGTGAATGGCTTACCTCGGACCTATAACTATGCCCATATGAAAAACATTAGAGGCAGATGACAGTTTTCACAATAAAATTTTCTACAAAATCATTATGTATTTGATTTTTTTTTATAATACCATGTGAGTATATTAAATATAAATAACTATTAATTTTAAATAAACTTTAAGTCAAAGTTGAATATCATATCTTTCCTAAACGGTAAATAGATTAAATATTTTTAAATAAGTGGTTTTTGTTTTTTTAATTTGATGGCAGAAATTTTTAAAAATTCCAATTCCTAGCCTCATTGCATAATTCCCGCTAAATAGCTGAGAATACCATGCTCAAATCCATTATTTGATGCGTACTAATTGAAATAAGAGGGGAGGGGCACAAAATTTGGCATGTGTTTTGGTTGAAAAAAGCTGTCCATTTGTCCCACCAAAACAAACCTTCATGTAGAGCTAGCTTCATATTTTCTCGTCGTGCACAAAGTTAAAGGCCTACATGATATTTATAAAAAATTAATACGTTATTATTTGGTGTTTTCTGTTGAGAATTAAATACCTTTTAAATTGTCATTATGCACATGACGAATTCTTTTAGTAAAGAAATTACTGAATTGGACACCTACGAAACTAAGCTAGAAACTTAATTAATAGATCTACTATGTTTTCATAGAGGGATAGGATAAATCAAGAGAGTTCCGAAATAAAAGTAAAAATAACAAGATCAAATCAAGATATATCTTGCCTTGCGGTCAATCAAGATCGGTCAAGACCAGTTTAGATCAGTTCAGCACAGGTATTGTTAAACATTGAATAATTCATTCTTAACATTAATGAACTGATCTTAATTGACTGCAAGGCATTATATCTTGTTTTGGTCTTGTTGTATTTATTTTGTTTGAAATCTCAGAAATACTAAAAATCAAGACAGTTAAGATTAAACAAGACTGAAATGGCCGTTTAAGATCAAGCTTGTTATGGTCTGTGTAAATATACATTTTTCCAAAGGTAGTCGTCCTAATTCTGCCCAGACTGCTATATTTGAGGAGTTTTTCTTAGTACACAGAATATATTTACAAAAATTTAAATGGATTTTTCAGTATATTTAATTATAAATGAAAAGAGGGCAAAAAGGGCGGATGCCACAGACTAAATCCATTCCTGTGAGTAATACCACATATTTTGTACCATATCTAATAGCGAGCGCAGCGAGCGCTATGGGAGCATATGTGTCATTTAGAAAAGTCTTTGTTAAATGCATGGGGCAGCCATTATGCAATCTGAAGTGAATTTATTTGTTAAAGCGAATATGCCATATTGTGCTAAATACTAAGGCTAGAAAAAGTTTCGTTCCCCAGAAACGGAAGTAAGTAAAGTTAGGGAAATAACTTGCTTCAAATTATAATTTTAGAATCAGAATCGTGATACCGGAAATACGTTTCTGGAATGGGCTATTGCTGTGCTAGTATCATTGACCACGCCAAACAGCATATTATATATTTATACCAATAATCTCTGTAAAAGGGGAAATAAAAACTAAATTAACAGTAAAATAATATTCAACTGCACAGATCAGATTTATTTCCCACATAACAGAACACTATTAGTTATACAGGAAGCTGAAAGTATTTGCGGAAGTTACCAAATTAAAAATCTATTGCCGGAAATGAAAAAAATTAATTTTAATTAAAAAAAATTCGGATATGAAATACACTTTCGTGATAACATGAAGAACATTCTACTACTAGATAATTCTTAAAATTATCAATTAATAACTTGTAAACGAGTTTCTATAAATTAATCAAAAATAACAATTGCAGTACACAGTAATTTCCGGAAACTATAAATAAACAATATAAATAAGTTTTCTTCGTCAAACTAGAAGATTCCTTTAACTAAACAAGAAATCGATTATGTAAAAATAAACAAAAGTTTTTCATAAAAGTAATCAAAATTGAAATTAAAATATCATAAAAAAGACAATGAAAGAACACGATTAAATTAATGCATTTATATTTGCTTTTGCGTACAATATGTTCGCAACATATCACTTTCAACGCATGTATCTTCAACAGTGAAAATAATATTTCATTGGCCACTCCGTTTCTCCTGTCGTCTGACTGAGTTTTGTCCGCGAGAGTTCTCAAAAACTGCTGAAGGGTTCGCGACAAAAAATGGCGCAAAAATCAATGGTCACCTGGAGTTGTACCTCGTCATATTAAGAACTTCCTGTCGACGTCCATTTTCAAAATGGCGGCTCTCAAAGTTGAAAAAAATCGAAAAAATTGACAAACAAAACGTAGATCTCTAGTTCGCGGAAACCGTTTACTCGATGATTTCAATACTTTATACAGGTATAGTCCCATGTTTGTTGTTTCTCCAAACGACAATCAATTCAAAATTGAGGGTTATAAAGTATGTTTAGGGGGACCAAAAGATGTAGGGTTTTTATTAATATAAATGTAAATGTCTTACATGGCATATGGCAAAATTGCGGGTACTTTGGTAATTTGCATAGCGGCCATTTTGGATTTCTCTGACGACATTCATTACAAAGCATTAAACTTGCCCCAAAAAAATAAAAATGCAAATATTCAAATTGTTATAACTCATAAGCAATTTGTCCGCATATAGGTACATTCTACACAATTTTAGCTTACCTTTCGTGTGCAAATAAACATTGTCAGCATTGAAAACTTTCGGCCAATTCAGTTTAAAAAACTGAAGCGTAACCGTAGTATAACTGCTATATGAATTAACAAAAATTAGTTAAAAATGCAAATTTCAAACTACAGATACAGATACAAGGCGAGATCATACATAAATTGTCCGCATTTTGAGAACAACTTTGGAGGATGAATTTAATGAGGAAATAAGTTTTATCTCTCCTGCTTTCATAACTTTTCGGCCAAAATGTTTTTAAAACATGATAATTTCAAGTCTCCCATAGCGTAATCCTTCAAATATGAAGCCTTTCCCCTCAGAATTAACAAACAATTTGTAAATATCCGCCAAAGGAAGTTTTCATAGACATATTAGTTTAAGAGCCGAGACGGAAAAAGACTCGATTATCCGTAATTCAAACAATTTTATCATTTTCGATCTACAACTAAGGGAGATAATTTGCTTAAAAGGGCTGAAGTCACGTGATGCAAATGCCATGAATAATGTACCCAGCATTTTGCCATATGGAACATTCTAGAACAATACTGTTCTATATGTCCTAACCACTTCAAATTTTATATGATGGTAGATAAGTATGCATAGGTGTACTTTTTTTTCAAAATTGCCGCAGTTGCCATGGAGACAGCAAAAATACGAAAAACTAGAAAATGTGTCTATAAGATCTCCACCCTAAAAACAGCCCAAGTGTTGCTGAACTGCGCTGTACTATACAAGAGGACTGTAGTGGTGAAATTTCATTGATATATTACTATATGTTTCTGAGAAATAGAGCTAAAACTTAACCTACTCGGTACGGACGTACGGACGGACAAGGGTAAATCTATATGCCCCAGCGACATTCGTGGCGGGGCATAAAAATTTAAATGGTTGTAGAGACTTGATACTTGTTTTGTTAATAGGTCACCACAAGTGCTTTCGTTCGGCCATATTGGAAAATCCAAGAGGGCCGCCAATCGAAAATCTAAAACTAGAGACTCAGAGGGCTGAGCCTGTATCGCTCACCTGGCATAAAAGCTGTTTTTATTGATGTACCTCATTGTGAAGTGTGGTAAGCCTTAAAGGAACCAAATTTTTCTCTTTATCAAGGTCTTTCTACTTACAGGTTAGCATATTCTATAATTTGACAGTTCTCCAGAAGATTTTTGCATACATTTCCCATAGGGTTTTATGTTAACCTAAATCCTCTGCTGGTGGCCATTTTGAATCAGGGATTGGCACCAAAGTAACAACACTTGGTCAGCACCTTATGAGGAACATTCAGAGCATGTTTGGTTTCAATAAATACTCCAGTTCTGTAGATTTTTGTTGTATGCTATAGACATTTTCTGTCAAGTTTGGCTCTATTTGGCCAAGCAGATTCAAAGAATTTTTTTTTATAAAATCAACCAATCAGAAACAAGAATTGCCCATGGCAGCCATATTTGCTGCCTGATCTAGACAAAATGAGGAAACTTTGTAAAAACACCTCCAATGAGAAACAAGAATTTCCCATGGCGGCCAAGTCTGTTGCCCGATCTGAAAGAAATGAGAAAATTTGTCAACCTCCCATAGATGCTTCCTGTCAAGTTTCGTTGCATTTGGCCAAGTGATTTCAGAGAAGATTTTCTAAAACTCAGCAATGCCGGCCATGTTTATTGTCCGATCGGGACGAAATGGGCAAACTTTATAAAGGACCTTACATAGACCTTACATAGATGCTGCCTGCCAAGTTTTATTCCATTTGGCCCAGTGGTTTCAGAGGAGAAGATTAGATGACAAGAAGTGATGACAAAAGCTCACGTCCTTTGGTCAGATGAGCTAAAAATTCAAAAAAATCAGAGAGCCGTAGAAATTGATATTAGGAGCCCCTGTGGCAGTGGGAACGTTGGGGGAACATCCATTACGCTGTGCGTTACAATTTCATCTAGTTTACTTAGTTTTTCTTACCTAAAAGGTTTCAACTCATCAGATGTTATAGAATAAAATATCTTTAATAGAAAATGTGTCTATAATACACGGATGCCCCGCCCTAAAAACAATACAGGTGTTGCTGAACTGCCTTGTACTATACAAGAGGACTGTAGTGGTGAAAATTCATATGTATATAACTATTGGTTTCTGAGAAATGAACCTAAACGCAAAACTTAACTAAATTAAAGTCACTGAATCATGAAATGTATGTCATAGCGACGGTATTGTTGCTGAACTGTGTTGTACTATACAAGAGGACTGTAGTGGTGAAATATCATTGATATATTACTATTTGGGTTTCTGAGAAATGGAGCTAAATGCAAAACTTAACCGAATCGAGACGTACGGACGGACGGACAAGGGTAAATCTATATGCCCCAGTCACATTCGTGGCGGGGCATAACAATGTTTCGTTGATATATCTTAAAAGGTTTCAGAGAAACAGACCTAACCAAAGTCACTCTAGTTTAAAATGTAGATCATGGTGTCTGAAATGTTGCAGATTTTTGTTTTACTACATATAAAAAATGAAGTGGTTTAATATCACTCATATATATCTCAAAAACTTCTAAATGTAATAGAGGAATGAAAATGTAGGTCATAATGGAGAAATCAATTATGTGATAATGAAAGAGAATAACAATGGCCACGTGTCACTAATGATCACTAATATATTACACCACGGGATCATAGGATATGTAATTAAATGCGAAAGTGTGAGAGTCACTCATTATTTCAGTGTTGTAAGAGGGGTGTAATGATACATATCATGGGTTTATCTTAATCGATTTCTGAGAAATGGATCTTGACGCCTGACCATATTAGAAGGATGTACGGATAAACAAGGGTAAATCTATATGGCCAAGACCATATTCGTAAACGGGTCATAAAAAATACATATATTCAAATTTTAAATTAAGACGATATGATAACAAAATAGGTACGGAACAATGGCTATTTTGTTTGACTCGAGAAATGACCTCAATTGGAGGAATCGCGGCGATCTAATGACAATCTGTTAGTTTTATTTCATTTTATTATCTGTTTTTTTTCAGAATCTGCCATTATGATTCGAAGAACGGTCTGTTTGATTGGTTTTCTCCTTACAATTCCTTTATCTATAGAGCATACAACAGTCTGTCACGGATATTGTAGATGTTATAACGCTACAGAATCCGGAATTTGTGATGGAAAAGGAGAGAACGATGTGTTACACTATATACCAGAATTCCCCAACGGAACTGTTAAGATAACATTTACAAATAATAAGCTCGTCAATCTTTCAAAAGAAACCTTCAGTAACATATCTGGCCTTGATATAACCTCTTTAATTTTAATAAATAATAAAATAAGTTTTATCCAGAATGACACATTTTCAGACTTTAAAAATCTAACAGAATTAGACCTGTCTGGAAATACTAACATGACGACTAAAGATGCAGCAGGAAGTTTGCATAGTTTGCCAAAAACAATTGTAAAATTGTCATTTAACCACATGCTGTGGAAACCATTTGACGAACTATTTATTGGATTAAACGGCTCGAATATTACAACAATTAATCTCAGTCATAGCTATTTAACTCCCTTTAATGGAACCTGGTTTAGTCATCTTAATTCCCTTCGGAGACTAGATATATCATGGAATTCAATACAGGATTATAATTACAGTTTAACGGGACTGGAACACCTCACGACCTTAAGTATGATCGGAAACTACTTTAATTTTATCCCAGATTTCACGAAATACGGATTATGTGAGCTGAAAACCCTGTTTCTATCGAATTCAAAGCTAAGCACAATAGAACATCTACGAAATCACTCACAATGTCTATCAAAATTAGAACATTTAAACCTAAATGGCATTGCAATACCAGTTATTCAAGACAACGTATTTTCTGGGTTAAAATCACTGAAAGTCCTTAGAATGCAAAAGATTTCTACTCAGTTGAAAAATATACGTAAATATGCATTCAACAGTTCTTCTTTGACCAATTTGTCATTTTCAAAATGTGATGCTTTTTTCTTTACAAATAATGAGGTTAACTATTCGTTTCATCCAAAGGAATTGTTTCGGTTCACTCCAAACCTCATCTATTTAAATTTGTCACATAATGTTATAGAATTAAATTCGGAAAAACCAGAAATCAGAGAAATGTTCGCACCGCTGAAAAAACTCAAAGTTTTAGATCTTCAATATCTCTCTTTGAACGTTATGCCCAGAAATTTCTTCAACCAGTTCACATATTTAGAAGAGTTATGGTTGGATTATAATTTATTACGTCCGTGGAAAAATGGGCCGGTTTTTGATGGATTAACAAATTTAAAGGATCTATACCTGAAAAATAATAAAATAGGAATGATATATCCGACATCTTTTCCAAGAAATGTTCTAGACAATTTACACTCCCTGGATCTAACAAATAACGAATTCATCTGCACGTGCGACCTTATGTGGTTCAGAAATTGGATGAAATCTACTAAGGTACACATTGTGGGAATGAACGAATATGTTTGCGATTTTAGAATGCGCCTGAAAAATTTTAATCCCACTTTTATGGAATGCCACAATGTGATTGTGATAACCACGGTGTCAGTTGGAAGTGGACTGAGCATGTTTCTAATCGCGACAATCACGGTGTATTGTTGTAGGTGGCGTATACGATTCCAGCTTTATAAAATACGATCACGCCGATGCAAGTATCAAGAACTAAGAGACCGTGAAAATCTAAAGTACGCAGCCTATGTTATATATTGCTATGAAGATTTAAAATGGATCAAAAGTAAACTTATTCCAAAACTTGAAGGAGAAAACCGTTTTAAAATATGCATTCCTCATAGAGATTTTGAACTTGGAAAAGTCTTCGCCGATAACATAGTTGATCATATGAACATGAGCAGGACTGTGATTCCGGTGCTTTCAAATAACTTCTCAAAAAATGAATGGTGTCTTTTTCAACTGGCGGTGGCTCGAAGTAAATTGTCAAAAGAAGGATCCGTGTCCATTTTTCCTATTTTGCTCGAGGAAATTCATTTCAAGAACATGAACGCAGCGATATATGCACTTATTCAGCTATCTAGTTATGCAGCATGGAGCAAAAATGAAGACTGTCTGGAACTTTTTTGGAATCAAGTTTTAAATAATATTTACTAAATTTCTATTTTTATAGTGATGTTCTGATGATCAAGTTCTCCCTTTAACTCCGCCAACCTAAAAATTGAAGATAAGCAGGATTTTTCTTAAATGTCACAGTTCTTCACGGAGATGCAGACAATACCAATTTTGGCACAAAAGCAATCACATATACTGCCAATGCAGTTAACATCATTCAGAAATAATATTTTGTTGTTTTTCTTCATTCTCATTTGTCTATTAGATCAAATATTCACCTAGATATATTTTGTATGGACTCGATATTTGTATTAACATAAATGTAGAGAAATATACCTACTCGATGTCTCTATTTTAAAAATATATGGACATGGTGTTAAAATTTTGTGTACTTAATTAAGAAGCGAAAATCTGTTCTGTAAGTAAAAGGAAGTGTAATTTAATCATGTTAATAATGATGTACCCTTTAAATGATCTTAGTTAGTCCTTGTCTTTTTTACCATTTGTTTTTGTGATTTACACATTGTGAAATTATTTGTCTCCCTATACATTGAGAATTGAATTTTTCATATTTGAGTAAATATGTAATACAACTATCAATACATTATATAATTATGGACTTTGTCCTCGGTCCATATCACTTTACATGGTCAATAAATACGTATTCAAATAAATTTGTATTTTAACAATGAATAAACTATGGATTTATTTTCTCTCTTTAAAACACAAGATAAAGAACTTTTAAACAACAACATTTTGACCTTTTCGAATTAGTTTATTGAAAAAACTACAAGTTTACTTTACGTTACACATGTATGGGGAAGGGGGGGGGGGGGGGTTGGCTCATGTGTGTCGGATTTGTCCCAATTTACATGACTTACGGACAAAAATACCATAAAATGGGTTAAACATGTCCATTTATAGGCCAGGTTGCGTTATAAAGGATAACATGTAACATCCAACCTTTAAACTTCGCTAAGGTCAGTGTTCCATCTAACTTTAAATAGAGGGGCTCTGCACCCTTCTGTCTTCAGCAATAAGTACAATGTATAATACAAAATACAATGTTCAACTCACTCTTTAAATAAACATAAACAATTACTGAATTATTTAAAAATGGGTCAAAGACACAAATGGCCGGGTTGCTTTACTGGGTGTTTACTGTAGTGGTGACAAAGGTGATTACAAGATCATATTGCACATTGGCAGTCATGAATATTTGTATAGGCAAAATCAGACACATTGTATGTTGGTGTACGAGCACAGAGGCAGCCATCAATTTAATTAGTTTCCTGAAATAATTCCATAAAGTGAGATGCACATCTTCAATATATATTAAAACATTCTGCAAAGTTTCAAGGATGCGGGTGAAAAACTGTAGGAGGAGTTGATTTCGCGAGATAGGTACCCTCTATTGAAGATGTCAATAAAAAACGACTAAGTTCCAAAGTTTGGAAAAATGGGAAATAATTCCTGAAATAATTCCATAAAGTGAGGTGCACATCTTCAATATATAGAAACATTCTATGAAGTTTCAAGGATGTGGGTGAAAAACTGTAGGAGGAGTTGATATCGCAAAATAGGTACCCATTTTCCCCGCCCGCCCCACATTCACCATACTATAACCCGGATTTGCACTCTGTGCAACCCGGCCAAAAATGAATTAAAAAGTGCAGAGAAACTAATATATTTGTTTGTTTAGTTGGGGTTTAACGCCGTTTTCAGCACATTTTGGCCATTTCGCGGCGGCCAATTTTTATTGGTGGAGGAAGCCGGAGTACCCGGAGAGAACCACCGCCCTTCGGTAGGAAAATTGGCAATCCTTGTCAATTAAGATCGGAGTCGAACACACCCCGCCACAGGTGAGATTCGAACTCACAACCCCAGCGTTGACAGGCTAGTGATCAGTAGTAGTCATGACGAACTACCTAGACCACTCGGCCACCGAGAATTACAGACTTTACTCGTTCAAGATAAGTCATCAAAAGCCGGAAAATTAACTATGTCTATATCAGTTCCGATCAACTGTCATTACATGTTTTTGTAATATTCATATATATATTCTGAAATTCATTATTGAAATCAATTATTAATACGTGTATATTTGCTTTGTTAATCTGCAATACACACAATTTGTCGTATACCATGTATACACTATAATCCTATGTTTACAACAAAAAATGCATGATATCTACTTTACAACTTCTGCCAATCTAGGCACACCTCCAGAGTCGTGTCTATTTGTTGTATTTCATATCAATCAATATCTAAGAATACGACAATTCCAATACTAAATCAACAACCACATGCTCACCTATTACCATAAATTAAGATACAGCAAAGCAGTCCACGGCTTTTTAGAAAGCCAAAACTTGTAAACTTTAAGGTCCTTCCACGGATGCTTCATAACAATTTACAGTTCATTTGGCTTTGCGGTTTCAGAGGAAAATCTTTTTGAAATTTTGACCAATCAGAAATAAGAATTTATAATGGCGGCCATATTAGTTCTCCAGTCGGAACAAAATATATAAACTTTCTAAAGGTCATTCCACAGATGCCTCATACCAATTTACTTTTCATTTTGCTTTACGGTCTCAGAATTGTTTTGTTGAAATTTTGTCCATTCAGATATAAGAATTTATCGTAGTGGCCATATAAGTTGTCCGACAAGAACAAAATATGCAAACTTTATAAAGGTCCTTCCACAGATGCTTCATACCAAGTAACAGTTCATTTGGCTTTGCGGTTTCAGAGGAAAATCGTTTTGAAATTTTGCCCTCTCAGAAATAAGAATTCTTCATGGCCGCCATATTAGTTGTCCGACCTAAACAAAATATGCAAGTTTTTATAAAGGTCCTTCTCCAGATTTAGAAATAAGAATTCATCATGGCGGCCATATTAGTTCTCCAACCGGAACAAAATATACACACTTTCTAAAGGTCATTCCAACGATGCTTCATACCAATTTACTGTTCATTCAAGTTGCTTTACGGTTTCAGAATTTTTATTGTTCAAATATTCAGATATAAAAATTCATCATGGTGGCCATATAAGTTGTCCGACCGGAATAAAATATGCAAACTTTATAAAGGTCCTTCCACAGATGTTTCATAGCAAGTTAAATTTCAGTTGGCTTTGCGGTTTCAGAGGAGATTTTTGAATTTTTGACTAATCAGAAATACGAATTCTGCATGGCGGCCATATTAGTTGTCCGACCGTAACGAAATATGCCAACTTTATAAAGGTCCTTCCATAGATGCTTCATACCAAGTTTCAGTTTATTTGGCTTAGGGGTCTCAGAGCATAAGATCAAAATGTAACAGACGGACGACGGACGCAAAGTAATGACAAAACATCACATGGCCCTTTGGGCCTGGTGAGATAAAAACCAAAATTTGTGGGAAAAATACAAAAATGACCAAAAGGGTAAAGCCGGTATGCACAAGAGAGATACTCTTTAGTCGATTTACTCCAATTCCTCGAGGTTATATCGACCCCAGCTCGTTACCTAGTATTTCGATACCATCCCTAATAAATACTTGAAAACCAAAACAAGAATCTAAAAAATACTTTTAAGTTACTATTACAAAATTGTAAAATTTGAAAAAATGAGGAGTATCTCCCTCGTACATAGCTCTATCCTTAGATGATTAAGGCATAACCCGATTTGATTTTCACGCTTAGTTTCATGTACCTCGAAACACATTTACTACTAAAAATTTGTATAAAAATGAATTGCCAATCACAATCAGATGAAATACAAATGTACATGTGTAAAATACCTTTAATATCCTGTAAAATTGGCTTCAACATTGCAACTGTTGGTCCATTATATAATTACTCACAAGTAGTTGTTTTGTATCCGATTAAAAAGTTTTGAAATATATTGTATGGGGTATGGCCTATTTTATCCCACTGTACATGTACTATCTTCAAAACAGTATTAAACAGAATACACATAAAAGAAATAAGTTACAGCGTTAAACCAAGATCATGAAAAACCGTATATACGATAAGCCATACCAAAATTACAGTGTACATGAAACTAAAAACAACCCTTACAAACGGCCATAGAAGAATTTTTTTTCCGAGTTCAGATATAAACTGAATAAAAACCATGGAGACACAATTATATCTCACTTGTTTAAACTGCAGTTAATATCTCAAGACTAAATTTAAGTTCACTGTACATTATAAAAAAATCAAAAATGCTTGCTTTTAGTCATTTTTATTCTATAGAACTTCTAAGAATTTCTTCTTTGGGATGAAGACACCAAACATTCTTGCATTTTATACATGATATTTACGTAAAATTTCAAATCTGATCATATTTCAATTTGTCATGCAAAACCCAGGAAATAACCCAACTGTTTACTGTCTATAAATCTCAGAGTTCATGGAATGGATTTTTAACATTTTAAAAGTCTTAATGTTGAAATTATATGTTATTTTTTGTTAGTTAATTAACCTAATTGGGTTATCCAGGAAAACATAACATTTTTACAATTGTTTATCATATTTATAAAGATTTTAGAAAGTATCTGTGATTCCTCAAAATTGATTTCAAATGGAGAATTTACAATAAATAAAATATTGCACTAGAAAATTTGAAGAAAAAAACTAGAAATTGTGTCTGTAAACTAATATACGGATGTCCCAACCTAAGAAATGAGCCTAAACGCAAAACTTAACCAGAGTCACTCAAGCATTAAATGCCATAATGTATGACAAGCTGTTTTACTATTTATTCTAACTTCAAGGTATCTCATATAATTTATAAGATATCTTATAAACTATATGAGATATCTTATAAAGTTTATTAGATATCTTGAAGTTAGAATAAATATTAAAACGGCTTGCCATCATTATGACCCAATTATTGTATGCTTAATTCCAAAGAAATGAACCTAAACGCAAAACTTAACCAGAGTCGCTCAAGCATAAAATGAAGCTTCATAATGACCCAATTATTGTATGACTGCTCTGTACTACCCAAGGCACATCCACCGATGAAGTTTCATTGATACACTATACTAAGTTCAAAAGAAATGAACCTAAACGCAAAACTTAACTACATAGTTCGGATGTACGTACGGACGGACAAGGGTAACTCTATATGCCCCATCCACATTCATGGGCGCTGGGGCATAATTAAAAATCTGACTTGACCAACTCAGACGGTGTGACCTATCCTGAAATCTGTAAAACCATTATTTGAAATATTTTTAATGCACTTTTTGCATATTTCATGTAACACGGGAATGTAATACTTTTAGTCCTAATTTAAAAATCTCACACGAAGTCTGTTCTCCCTTTTACACTGAAAATGTTTATGTTAAATCTTGAAGAACTGTTTGAACAATATCAGGTAAGTTTGTTCTATTTACATGTATGACTTTTGCTAATGGCGCAGGAGATTTTAGCGGATGGATAGGACAATTTAGCGGGGAAAAAACAGACCTTTTGGTGGAAATTTTGTGGACATTTTAGCGTAAGATTTAAAGAACAATTTAACGGAATTTTAAATATTATGTGGACATCTTTGGGGAAGAGTTTAATCCTTTTTTTAAGCATCTGCTTCTTCCGTTAGCCAGACGAGCGAAAGTAGGATATAGTTCACTTTAATAGAGTTAATATTTAAAAAAAGCACTAACATAATCTCAAGTGAGTACTAAAAGCAAGATATTTACAATATTTACATATGAACGTGGTCTATACTAATGTCACTAATGCTGAACATTTCTGGTGTTCTGGGGCAACTAACATGAAGTCTTTGCCAAATAAATATAAAATAACAACCCAAAGATACTAATATTAGATATAGTAAATTTATACTATGCTGTATACGACGCATTTCAAGGAGTAACCTCTCGTCAGCAGCATTAAAACCGAAACATTTGGAAGACCAAAAACCAAACTTATTTTAAAATGTCCATTCACACCTTTAGAAAATCCGCTAAAATGGGCACGATTACTTTGAAATGTAATTTTTGTGTAATCGATTCATTGCAAAACATATTTATATAGAGGGAAACATTTGTACACTTTCAAATATTGAATCTTGTCTCTTAATGTCATTTCAACCTCCTCATAAACTCTGTTTAAGTGTTTATTAGATATCTGTTTCCTTGATGGGATTTCATATCTAGGATCCAGAATGTTAACAAGTTTTTTGAAGTGCAGATTTTCTACGATTGAAAGTGGTGACAACGTTCCTGTTATCATGTGAATTAATGCATTGTTAATATCCTTTTGTTTTTGTTCATTCTTTACATATTTTATCATTTTCCTTGACATGAATTGGGCAAGATTTTGTTGTTTACTTTTTTTCTGTTTCTTGATCATATGTGAATTGTTCATTGCGATGTTTCCTCTGAAAAAAGGAAATTAAAATCTTATTTACAAAGGGAATTATTTGATATTTAAAGGTCAAATATGGCCAAATAACAATCATTAGGTCAATCATTGTAATTGGTAAACAATACATTTGTTTATAAAGATTTAATTATCAAAAATATGACAGGTGTGGATTAATGCCTATGGTTAAATTGTAATTAACATTTTTATTCTTGTTTAAACAGGCTGTCAACATGTACATATACTCTCAGGCCTAATTTGCTTAAATTAAGGCAGGTAACATTTTTGTTGGAAAATAGCCTTGAGAAAGACGAAAGCTTTTACTTTTGCATGGGCACGAGTGTGTAATTTCACAAAAAAATAATTTACCACATTCATCGCACATGGAAGATTTAGCACTTCGATGGGTGTGTTCATGGTATTGTAAATCTACTACAACACGGAAACACCTTACAAGGTTTATTTTTCAAACCTGTTATATTTGGATTAACATACACAACATTTTTGGAACACAGAGGAATGTCTGTTTGAATGAGAACATGTTCGGCCAGTTCAGACTTGTCACGACAACTGATATTTACCACATGATTTATGGCACGCCGTTGTTATATTTATTCAATTTCGAGATATCTTATTTAGTTAAATAAGATATCTTATAAACTAATTGAGATATCTTAATAATAAAATGAGATATCTTATATATTAAATAAGATATCTTATTAAAATGTTTATAAAGATATCTTATTAAAATGTTTATAAAGATATCTTATTAAATATATAAGATATCTCTATTAATTTATAAGATATCTTATTAACTTATAGAGAAATCGTATTTAACTGGTTATAAAGATATCTTATTAAGTTAATAAGATATCTCTATTAGTTTATAAGATATCTTATAAACTTATAAGATATCTAATAAAGTATGTGTTTAAAAGATATCTTTATAAAGAAGTAAGATATCTTATATACTTTATAAGATATCCGTTTTTAACTAATAGAGATATCTTATTAACTTATAGAGATATCTTATTTACTTTCAAATTAAATAAGATATCTTGTTAAATAAATACGATATCTTGGAATTTGAATAAATATAAAAACGGTGTGCCATATAATTCGTCCTTCCTCTTGACCGAAACTTTGAAACAGGAAAAACGATTGGTTATTCCTCGTATTGATTTACAAGGCCAACAGGTGGCGCTATTATCAAATATGTCTGCGCCCAGGGTTAACTGCTTGCTGGTGTTAAGTTCATCGTCAGAAGGTCCTTAATTTGTCTTTCAATTCTTAATGCCACGTTTAATGCGTATCGTTCTCCTTTCAAAAATGTAAAATTTACTATCAAGTCTAAATTGATCCATTAATAATTATCCAGGCAAGTTGTGAAACGCCCACTTGGTCGTGGACCACAGACACCGTCCACAGCCACAGGCATATGGACTCGTATCTATTCTACATCATCTAAACTTGACAAGTCTCAAGCACCGTTAAGGCAAGGAGTATTGATATATATATATATATTTCACAGTATTTAACAACCTTTCAAATATATTATACTGGGGCAGCCCCGGTCCACTATACTATAATTAAATAATAGATTCAAGACATGGGCGACCCTAGCTAGTACATGTTCATTTGTAGGTCATGCCACCCAGTCTCAAAAGGTTGTTTAATACTGAAAAATATATAGATACTATAGTCCCTGTGCTTGAACTCTGTATATATAGATATATATATATCTTTGCATTAATACCTTTTGTGCCTTAAAAATTTGTTCACAATAAGTGGACGATGAGAGCCATTACTCCTTTTCATGATGTGTTGATGTCAAAAGTAATTTTATATCTTTTACAACAATGTTTTAAATAGTACTACTATTTTATTCCTGGTTTACTATCAATTAATGAGAATTGTAACGATTTCAAAGATCTTGATAATGAAAGTAAGCTTATTTAATATTGATTCACTCATAAGGTCTTTGCATCGGAAATAAACACATTTATTCTAAAACCAGATGTTGGCATGCTACGGGTTATGTTCTCGTATAATTTATTATGGCATGATACTAAACCCCTAACGGGATTGTGGCTGATTTTCTATATGATATAGACATAATCTTTCAATCAGTTAAATTGAGGTCTGGACTCCAGACTCTGGAGCTGACATGTCAGTAACTGCTAGTAGTCCTTTGTTCATTGTCATTTTGCTTAGTTTCTTCTGTTACCTTATTTAACATCGGACTAGGACATCTTTTGAACTGTGTTTTACTGTGCTTGTTTATTCCACATTAGCTAGAGGTATAGAGGTAGGGTTGAGATCTCACAAAACAAGTTTAACCCCGCCTCATTTTTTTGCCTGTCCCAAGTCAGGAACCTCTAGCCTTTTCAGTCTTGTTGTTTTTTTTTTAATTTTGGTTCATTTCTATGTTTCTGAGTTTAGTGTGCCTTCCATTTTGCTGAACTAGTATACATTATTGTTTAGGGGCCAGCTGAAGCCTGCCTCCTGGTGCGGGATTTTCTCGCTGCGTTGAAAAGACCTATTAGTAGCCTTGAGCTGTTTTCTGCTCTTTGGTTGGGTTCTTATCTCTTAGACACATTCCCCCTTTCCATTCTCTATTCTATTATTTGGCTTTTGCCCAGTGTTGCCAAGCTACTTGGGTATTTTATATAACACAGAATATATGTCTCTTATACTAGTGATAACTTGTTATCTATTTATTAAGTAACTTTTATTTTCCCCCAAAAGTCTATTAATTACTTAGTTACTTTAAGGCACAAGAAGACCAGTCTTAATACATTGTCACCTGGTGCCTTTTGTGGTGCAGACATGTGAATGAACTCATTAGCCAATCATATAATTCTACTTTATACTAGCTAGTGCATGCCTCTCAGGGGCCCATAATTTGTTTAATAGCAAGTGCAGTGAGTGCTATAGGAGCATATGCATTTTCTACGTATGGGTCATTTAGAAAAGTCTTTGTTTAATGTGGGCAGCCATTATGCAATCCGAAGTGAATATATTTGTGCTACATACTAAGGCTAGAAAAAGTTTCATTCTCTAGAAATGCAATTAAGTAAAGTAATGGAAATAACTTGCTTCAAATTATAATTTTAGAGTCATAATTGTGATACCGGAAATGAGTTACTGGAACAGGCTATTGCTGTGCTCGCATCATTGGCCACGACAACAGCATATTTAAATATGTCTATACAATGTACACATGAAAGTACTGTGTGTATGTGAATGTTAAACCATCAAATTAATAAATAATAAGTATACATCACTCTTCCACCAAGCAACATTTCACATGGATTGTAATTTTATTATGATAAATAAAATATATGCCAGCAGTGTTTTAGCACAAATAGATTACTTTTATACCAAACAAAATAAAAATTAAATATCATCAGTATTTTAGTTCACATTTTTAAAACTGATACTGTCCTGGAACCTGCTGAAAAATGTAATTGAAAGCATCCTAACCTATTGAGCTCCAATGATTTTGCCACATTCTTTAAAATTTCAGACTAAATGAGTTATGATGCCTTTTATTTCCTTGAATTTGTACTTAGCTTTTGCCTAGTAGGATTTGATTCATACAAACTTACATCATGCACAGCTTGTATTGTAACTTTGTTTCTTTTTACTTGGGATTGGCAGATAAATAGAGAAAACACATGGCAAAATCTGTATCACATGCTGTATCACCCCAAGCCAAAGGATGATATTGTTCGAGGGGTGATACAGACTTTGACATGTTTTATATGCTTTATCATATATTTCAACAGTGGTAGAGATTCTTTTTCTGGTCATGTGACCAATATCATTAATGAGGTGATGATATCGATATCATCACGGTAGAAAATACAACTAACAATGTTCTTTCTGTATCGTATATGCAATTTTCCTTTATTTAGTACCAAGTACATGTAAATGATTAATAAATATGGGGGCCTCTGTGGCTGAGTGGTCTAGGTAGTTCCTCATGACTACTTATTATCACTAGCCTGTCAACACTGAGGTTGTGAGTTCGAATCTTACCTGTGGCAGGGTGTGTTCGACTCTATTTCTAAAAATGACAAGGATTACCAATTTTCCTACCGAAGGTCGGTGGTTTTCTCCAGGTAACTCCACCAATAAAAACTGACCGCCGTGAAATAGCCAAATGTGCTGAAAACGGCATAAAACCCCAACTATACAAATATATAAATATGTTCATTGTCTGTGTGAAAAAAAAAGTTAGGCATCAGTTTGGTAATGGTGTTAATTATTAAATATAATAATCAAATTAGTATAATCAAATTTTGTTTTCAGGTGTTTCCTCAGAATCATTTAGACAAGCATACAATTTAGCCAGCTCAAATTTTACAGTTCAGATATCATCACCAAATGTATGTACCTAATAATTAATTATAAAGTATTACTATTACGTCCCAGAAATAACTGAAATAACACTTTCCAATGAGGAACCAGAGTGAGTTATCTTTTCCTAACCAATGTAGGTAAGGGAGATAATTAAATTCTCTCCCTTTTGTCCTCAGGCTAAAAGGGAGACAAATTTATTATCTCCCTTACCTACATTGGTTAGGAAAAGATAACTCACTCTGGTTCCTCATTAAATATTGATTAGTAATACCTAATCCAGAATTCCCTAATCCCTTATTTTCACTTTCCCATAAAATATTTATTACTTAATCCCTTTTTTCTTTTAAACATAGGTTATCACCTCATGATTGTGTTACAATGCTTTTTTTCAATTTCAGGGCAAGAACATAGAATTCATTAACCAAGATGATAATAACCGAAGATGGTTTAACGAGTTCAGAAGTAAATCAACATCAACACCTATAGGCTTAGAGACAATTGATCGTAAGATTTCTATATACATAACGTATATGATGACAATTCCCTAATGAATTTTATTTTGTTTTTGTGAATATATTTGTAAAATAATATATAGAATACATGTACAGTAATTGGTCAGAGCCAAAATTTTAATGTGTACTATTTTGTGGCAACCATTCCCCCAAAAAATATTTTAACATTAATATTTAAATTAACAACTACTTACATACCGGGTACTTTTGATTAACTTTTGGAAGAACAGATTCACAAATTTACAAAAAAAATTGTTTTGATGTCATTTCCCAACCAATTTCATGACACTTTCATGGTCAGAAAGAGAAATTTTTGAAATTTCATCAATTATTGTTGTACATTGTATAAATTTCCGACACCAAGTTCATGAATGACAATGATTTAGTTACAAAGAAAACTGTTTTGAGATCATAAATTTTTTTTGTGATTATAAAATCATTACAATTCTGATGTCTAGAATCGCAGAAATATACATAAATAAACAAACTAACGTGGAACAATAGGCTTTCTGATGGTAAAAATTTCATGAAAATTGGCAGTGAATTTGTATAGAAACCTGATGAATAGTTATATCCACTGACTGTTCATGTAATATGGTACAAAATCGCAAGGATATGGGACATGCAGCAATCACTGTTCAATTTTTTTATGCTAGTATTTTTATGAGCCAGCGTTCTCCCCAGCCGCATATGGCGCTGCGGTACCGCAGCGCCTTCCCTTTGAAGTTGTCATTCACCGCAGTGTCTTAATTGGCCGCAGCGCCTTGATTAGTAACACCGCAGCGTCATCGTAATTAAAAGTCAATTTTCAATAACGAAGTATTTGACAACATTCAAGCACTTCTGTTTGCATTGTTATTAATAGCTATTTAAATAAATTTACTTGTCAATATAAATTGTAGAATCGGTAATTATCTATTTGGATAGCCGAAATATGTGTATTCAGTTAAAAAATCAAGATGTGTATTTCCACTGAAGTAAAAATAGATCAACGTTTTCTATTGGTTGGAAGTGACGACATTTGACCTTTAACACTTCTATTTATATAAACTGTTTAATACAAAAAAAAGCATGCAAAAAACATGTTAAAACTTTTAGAAAATGTGGATTTTATGAAATAATTGCGCTTGTATAAGTTTTTGGGATTAAGAAATAAAACGATCGTGAATGGCTGTTGTCAAAAATATAAACAAGCGATCGGAAATGGGAAATCACCCTTTCACATGTCAAAACAATCGGAAGGACTGCAAATAAACACGCAACCGTAACTATATATCTGCATACTGTCATCCAGAATAAAACAATTTCAAAGATTAAAACATATGTTGACACATTTGACTTGAAAAGCCCTGCCGTTGTTTATACACATACTTTTTGTGTGTATAATAGACGTGACACAAGTTGATAAAATTCACCCGCAACATGAAAATCCGGTGTTTTTTTAAAATATGAAATATTTGCGACAAGTGACGAAAATTGGATTCTAAATATAAGACCAGAACCAATCTTCATATACAAAACTTTTGTAGTCACAATGAATAAAAAAGGATTTAAGTGTTTGATTGGAGGGGGACAGGGATGATTTTAATGAGCAGAAGAAATAACTGAAATAGGGGAGTTAGGCATGCAAAAATATAATTTTCTGGCAGGTTCTGTTTGGCAACTTTTCAAATAAACTTTGCAATACCAAATTCTGACTAAAATCATCCCTGGTTGGGAAGGGAGGGGAGGGGGGTAAGATTTTTTTCAGTTTTGCTTTCAAACACGGAGAGTTCCAAGCATTTGATAAAAAGATAAAAGGAAATGTTCAAGCATTTAACCAGGAAACTATACAAAATAACAAATGGCCTGATGGATCATTTCTATAAAGGGAAAATTAAAAGACACAGAGTCATAGACATGAAGATTGCAGGCGCATAAAAATAGAAGAATATTTGAATGATTTATTTTATATTTGTTCCCTTAACTCTATGTATACATATATATAATACTATTCATTTATTAATAAACATTTTAATACACAGAAAAAATATTTCCTGTTTGTCAATACATGTTTTTTATATACACAATGTTCACGCTTCGTTTCTTTCAATAAAAAAAGTCGTTCGCGCGCTATAATTTTTGCGCCTTCAGAATTTTCTGGGGAGAACACTGTGAGCCAGTTGACTGCTTGTAGTCCTGGCTGTGTACAACAGCTACCAGTTGAAGGCAATAAAACTCGTGGAATATTTTAGATTTTTTTTTACGAATTATAATTTATCATTATGAAATTTTTGTCTTTAAGGAATAGCTTGTATATGTTTGTTACCGTAATTAGGTAGAAATAAGTAACTTACTTTCAAGATGTGTAGTTTTTAACTGAGTTATCCAACCTGAAAATATAATTATTAGTTTTGATATGTGCAGTGCACATTTGGCTCCACCAGTTTGCTGTCAATTTGAGAATTTTTTTCTTGTTGCATTTTGAATTAATTTGCTTTGTTTAAATTTTGAACGATTTTGTATATTTTTCAGCCAATAGATATTCAGCTTTATTAATACCAGCTGCCCCAGGAGCTCTACACGATCTTTGTTGTAATGAAGATTTAGCTGTGATAATAAAACATTTTGTCAAGGAAAAGAGTAAATATCTATTTAACATATTAAACCAGTTTTATCAAGAAGAAAAAAATAACAACTGAATTCAAGTAATCTCAACAAATTATAAAACATAATGTGCAATATTGAAAATTCAGCTTTTGTGTTCAATTTCATATAATATGCATGTATATTGCACTTGAATTTCATTTGATCACAAAGTGCAACATGATATAAATGTTTAAGGTAAATTTTGGTGAGTTTCTATGGTAAACTTCCATTTAACATTTATATGTTTAATTAGAATGCAAATTATCTGTGTGAAATGATTAGTTATCATTAATTTTGAAATAAAAATATTACGGAAGACAAAGATTCCGAAGTGGTTATGCTGATCTGCACCCAAACTTCTTGTTACATTCTTCATTCAAAAATAGAACACTCATCATAAATAATCGGCAATGTATATTTCAAATTTATTGGTTCATAGAACAAAAACAAGAAAACTTGTATCGATATAATTCAATCAATAAATACACATGATTACAATGGACTTTTCTATTACTATATTCATATTTTTTGTACATGGTCATCAATTAAGTTAGCCTATGAAAATCTGGTACTTCATCTCTTGACAGATCTGACAGGCTGTTAGGCAGAGTATTATTTAGTTGGTAGTTTTCAGCCATCCAACAAGAATTATTCATCCATTTGAAGTTTTGTGGTAAATGTTTATTGATGAAATCATGTGAGAAACTCTTTCTATAAATTTGGCTGCAGTTCAGTGCAAAATTTTTAAATACTGAATTGAAACTGAATTATTTTTAGAACCAATTTGTGCTGTAGGATTTGGAGTGGCAGCATTATTCTGTGCTAAAGAAGAAAACAAACAATGGTGCTTTGAAGATTACAGTCTTACTGCAGTAAATATTTTAGGCTTTCCATTTCAATCATATACCAGTACTTTTGGTTTCTATTTTAAGAAACAAGCTTAGCTGTGTTGAAATATTCAAAATAATTGACAACAGTTTTGAATTTAATATTTTAATCTCCCTTGATTTATTTTATGTATATTTGGGGCATGTACTGTAAACAAAGATTTTTTTTTATTAAAGCATGTGTAGGACCTGTTGATCACTTTCCAGTTAAATATTAAATATCTCCTCTGATTATTACTGGGTACACATAACTCTGGCTTTCACGTTTTTGAAAGTGAAAAATTAAAAATTGTAATGAATTTATCGATTTTCCTCTTCATATGTGCAAAACCTTTTCTGTATTTCCAAAGAATAGGAATTTTTAGCATAGTCATGTTTATAAGAAATACATATACTGTTTAAGCATAATATGTAGACTTGCCAAAAGTATTTCATGAGTTGAATATTTCATATTGAACCAGACTTCTTTGTTATGAAGGTATTTTGGGCCAATTTTAAAAATCTTTGCTCCATTTAATGATGAGTAATTATCTCAGGTTTAATTCTTTATTTTGATAATAGATTTAAACACATTATTGAATTAATTTGGTGTAAACTCCATATACGGATAGAAAGTAAATTTACGACGTAATAAAGTTTCTTCCTGTTTTTATCCTAATATTTTTCAATCCCTATTACCAAAGTGAAAATAAAGAATAAGATTTACAAAATATCGATAATTACCTGTTTCATGATGTAAAAAATTGGTCTTCAAATGACTTCAGAATAAATTATCAAAGAAAAAATGAAATGAAGTTTTATATAAAAACAAAGGGAAAAAATTCATAACGTGAAATATTTTTGGCACATCACTGTATATACATACACACCTGCACATTTAAGAAAAACTTTATTATTATTTTTGTAGCCATCAGTGTATGAATTAGCGAGAAGTCCAGATTTTTCATCTTTGCCATTAATAACGGAAGATACCATCAAAGATTTTGGAGGAAAATACAACTGTAAGCTTTACAACTACTGTCATCCATGTTTTCTGCAAATTAAATTTAAAATTCTGTATAATTTAAAGTTTGAAACTATATTAAATTGCTGTAACGAAACAAAAATATTATTTTAAAACAAAACTAAAGCATTTAGTCAGCATAATTTAGTACTGTATATTCCTGCCTATAGGTCGAGACTTTTTTTACTATAAAATGACCATTTTACCATTATAAGTCTATGGAGAAAGTATCAATTATACCTATAGTCCACTTAGATTTATGGTCCAGAAAATACAGTAGTTTAAATTTTTTAATGAAAACCTCGTTGGTTGTCAATATTATGGCTTCTTTCTTGCTGACGTTTTTCACATTAGATAGTTTGTTTTTATTTCCATAGACACAAACTGACCATCTACTTATTGAACAAGTCTAGTGGTAGCATGTTCAACTTAAAAGGAGGAGGTCATGGGTTGCATCCCTGGCTCAGTCGAACCAAAGAATTTACAATTGGTATTTGCTGCTACCCTAGCTGCTATGTACACAGAATTTCTAAGAGTAAGACCATAGACGTGTTGCCTCATAGTCAGAATAATGTGTACGGGCAGGATGACATGTCTTCCTGCAGACTGTTACGTTGTGAACAAAAAATCTGATTCAGTGTGTCAGTCTGGTGCACAGCACTATTCATATTTATGTCAAATGAACATGTTTTTATCTTTCATATGCATGTAATAATTGCCCGTAGATGTTAACAATCAATCAATCAATCTAATTATTGAATGATTTCCCTGAATTAATAATTATTGTATAATTTATAGGTAGTGACTGTGATGCAGTACATGTGATCATAGACAGACATTTAATTACAGGACAAAATGATTTGTCCACATTAACAGCAGTACAGAATTTAACACTAATGTGTACACAAAAGTAGGTATTCCAGGGACACTTTAATTTATATTATACCTAAGTCTGTATCAGATTTCGTTATTAGTAAAGTAGAAAAATGTGTGTTATCCAATGGAAAGCCGTAATAATTTGATGTTGTTAACACCCCGTGTGTTTCCAAATCACAATGAAACTCTGTACTTGTCAAGCTGAAGGTTACAGCAATAAATGACAACACTTATCTAACAAATATTTTGATGAAACAATTAAAACAAAGTAGTTGAGCAAATGCTTACCGGTACATCACCTCAATAATTTTATGATGAAAATTGATGAACAAATATGTCGAATTATCATGAAAATTCATTTTATAGAATTTGTTGATTTTAAAAATACAACTGTTTTTCAAAATGGATTTATAGTGTATCAAGTTAAGGTTCTAGATAAACAATTAATTTTAGTTTTTGCAGAAAAGTGATAACATAGCTGTAATAAATGGTTTCTGTACAGTATGTATTGTCATTACCATGATATAAACAAAATATGTCGTTAGACAACTTGGCTGGAGAGAGTAATGTTGGTCTGTTTTATTTCACTCTACCATATGAAGTGTCCGATACCAATTAAGATGTGTCTACATTTTTGACATAAGGACTTAGGTATAGGTTTAATACACCAGCTCGCACCAATAAAAGACTCAGGCTCCGCCTTAAACTTTTATTGATGCTCGTGGTGTATTATACACATATTTCGTTGCAATGAAAATGTTATTTTTTTAAACCAAGAAGAAACTGAGTGTTTTAGAACAAATAGGAGCCATTTTTTTTTTAAAAAAAAATACTTTAAGCCAATTCAAGTTAATAGATATATTATAATCTACCTTTTCTGAAAGAAATTTCTGTAAATCTCATTCCAGAAATTTTTTTAAAAAATGTGGCAGTCTGCTTTTCAGGGTATGATCCATCATTTAACTTGAATTGGCCTTGTGCAGTTTTATGTAGCCCTAAGGTTATGCTGAAGATGGTTATACTGTTATTTAACAAAAAGTAAAAGTGATTAGTTTTAATCTTAATATTGTAATATATAATATTATATTATTTTTAATTTTGTGTTCATTTTCATTTTCTGAAATTTTTGTACCAGTAGGGGCCTCACTAGCATGTGTACACAGATATTGAGAGTTTGAATCCAACTTGTAGCGATTACATTCATCTCTGACCTTAGTTGACAACATTTTGTCAGTTTTTCTGGCAAAGGTGGGCAGTTTTCTCCAGCGACTCAATCTTCTCCACCAATAAAAATATGGCATCTGTAATACAGTGAATTGTGCTTAACCTTGCATTAAACCCAATAAAGCAACTGAATCTCATACAATAATAAAATAGAACTGGTAAAATTCTAAAACATGTATAATAAAATCTTACCTATATACAGAATACATCAAATCTTCAGCAGCATTGAATTCAATTATATTTGGGGAAAGGATAGTAGTCATACTAACTTTACAATGTGTAAAAAAATCCTGTGTTTCTGGTAACCTGATGGAACCTAATATTTTTAGAGCTAAAAATATCCTCGCAAAATCTGGAATGCTTGATTTTTTTTTAAATATGGACATACAAAATGAACTTGAAAAAGCAGCATAATGGCCATGGTAGCCACTATGAACAATGAAAGCATAGTTAAATATTTTGACAAATGAAAATTTTAGGACGAACATGGAAGGTTATACAAGGATTCAGAAATATTCTATATTTTGTAACTTGTTTACATAACATAAAAACCTACCTACTGATAGCTTTGTTCTTGTCACAGTTACTGTATTTTCTGGACTATAAGTCTATGTGGACTATACTTGATACTTTCTCCATAGATTTTTAATGGTAAAATGTTCATTTTAAAGTAAAAAAAGTCTCGACCTATAGGCAGGAAAATACGGTACTACTAGAAACACAGGATTTTTTTATGCCTAACATGTAGAAGTATTCTGTATTCAGCAAATGGCGGTGGCTGGTTTGGTCTTCTAACAGAAACATATAATGTACATGTATATATTTTTAGTTGCATTTAAAGTTTGTAAACTTTGTATGAGCTCCTTATGATTACTGACTGATTTTAGAAACTGTTTTATCCTATTCAGAAGAGTAACAGTTGATCCTTACTGCAGTTTATTTACATGAAAATGATACCATGTTTCACCGGATTCAACATTTTTTTACTTTTTTTTAAGAAAATATCAAAGTGATTTTTGGTATTTACTAAAAAATCACATTTTCTTGGGGTTAAAATTTTGTGGATTCCTTTCCGAAAATGGTTTCATGGATTCCAAATTAAACAAATATAATTTTTGTTGATTATACTTGCCCACAAAATTACAAAATTTAATCCCAACTGAAAATTTCTGCTTTTACAGTACTACGTAGCATTTTTAATCAAAACCGAAATTCATTATCAGATAAATATGCGATGTAACAGTGTTGACTGTGCAGAGGCTAATTATATTTAATCAAGTTCAGATATTAATTCAAAATAAGTATGGAATAATGAACATGTGATGAATGAATTAAAAAGTGACTGCATCTGAGATCAGCTTTATATATTAAATTTAGACATCTTTTTTCATTCTGTATCAATACTATGGAAGCTACTGTTTGAATTTAGTAGGAGGGAGTAAATAAAGGCAGACCCTAGGGGATTTTTTTTCATGTAATTTTTGCATTTATTTATTTATATTTTTACATTTTAAAAAGGATTTAGAATCTTTTTTTTATTTTGAATTATTTTGTTGTCAACAGTTACAGTAGGACTTTATATATACTTTATATCGAACCCCAAGGGACTGTCAAAATCTTTTTGAGTTATCGGTAGAGCGAGTGACTAAAGTTTGTTCAAGTACAATGCCATACCATGAAATACTTTTATATTGAAAATTTAACAAGTTAATCACTAGTTAATGGTAATCATGTACTATTTATAACACCAAACTGTTAAAATTTACCATTCAGACTAATCTGTTTATATAACATCTGTAAGTATCAGGTAACACGCAGGCTCTTTTAAAAGTCTTTGACCATTTCGGAGAAAAATTAAGCAAAATGATCTTAAATTAATTAGAAATAAAACAACACTCTGTTCCTGTTTTTAAGCTTTTGCCGCAGATATGTAGAAATAATTCACCATATCCTTTCATTTATATTACATTGTTTTATCTTCTTTGTGTAGTGTTATATATTGGTGAAGGTGTCTAAAATTACAGAATTGATAATAGTGAGGACTATTGTTCCAGAAATAACTCATTTTGGGGTTCTGGAAGGTACATTATGTTTTATTCTACCATGAATAAAATTTGAATTCTCTTTGGTTTAAAGATGGTTTGTAAAACTGATCAGCAACCATCAAATTTTAATTGAATTGCCTTCCAACACACATCTACCCATGCAATCATTTTTGGAACAGCCATTATCAGAATAGAATTTTAATATACAGTCAAACCTGCTTTAAAGTGCACGTCTGTATAGCAAATCACTGTCTATAAAGGGCACCGTTAAAAAGTCCTATTCATGAACAAAGTATGTAAAATTAACCTCTGTAAAAAGGGCATCTGCTCATAAAGGGCAATTTTTTTTATTGTACCTTGGGTGCCCTTTATATATCCATTAAGGTCTGACTGTATAAGTATTAGAACTGGTTGACAACCTGGAATTTTAGACACCTTTTGTGTGTGTATATTATCATCATATCCATATATTATTCTCATAAACATATATTTTTACTAATTCACTTTTCACAGGCATGGTAGAACTCACACTACACGGTGAAGATTTGGTGCAGGACAGCTGCATGAAACAATTTCATATTTCTTTTAATACACTCTCTTGTTTGTGATGAAAATCATTAGAAACCAATTCTATGTTAGAATTACACAATTTTATATTCAGTTAAATATAAATTTTATTTATGATGTATATCTTGATGTCTATATGATAGGCATGCATGAACGACAGTTTTTGTGTCGCCTGCGGAACGCATGGTCGACACATAGGGATCACTATCTGTTGTGTTGCGTCTTGCGTTGTCTTGTGTTGTCTGGTGTCGTCTTGCGTCGTCACACTTTTCTTCTATCCTCAACTACTCGTAAACCGCTCAAAGGAATTTGATGAAACTTTCTCTGTGCATTAACTTTAATGCACAGCTGTGCATATATATTTCATTTTAAGAAAATTTAAAATTTTTTTTTGTAAGAATTGACATTTTTGAAAAAAAGGGGGAGGGGGTCAAAACTTCTATCCTCAACTAATCCATAACCACTCAGAGGAATTTGATGAGATTTTTTCTGTGCATTAACCTTAATGCACAGTTGTGCATATATATTTCATTTTTTAGAAAAATTTTTTTTTTTGTAAAAATTGACATTTTTGCAAAAAAAGGGGGGGGGGGGGGGTCATAACTTCTATCCTCAACTACTCCATACCTTCTCAAAGCAATTTGATGAAACTTTCTCTGTGCATTAACCTTAATGCAAAGGTGTGCATATATATTTCATTTTTAGAAAATTTTAATATCTTTTGTAAAATTTGACATCTGCAGGCGACACATGTCTTCCTTGGAAGACTCCCACATTTTTTTTCCCAGAAGAATAGTAAATTTTAATGCTTTTATGGTTTTTAAAACAAACAATAGCCAAACACATACTTTTTCCTATCAGAGCTGCAGTGCCTGAGTGCCATTACTAGGTGGTTTATTATAATAAGGGAGCAACCATTTGATTTTTACTGGGGGGGGGGGAGGGGGCTTGGATGAAATTTGAAATATTAACACAGGACCAGGATTTTGGCAAAATGAAAAGCCAGGATCTTTTTGTGAGTGAAAAAAAAGTCTGGAAATTTATGGTTAAATGAAAATGAAAATTTAGGCTGCGATAGCATCTAAAAAAGCAAATCCAGGACCAATATTTTGGCCAAAAAAATTATGCAGGATCAAACATTTCATCCTAGGCCCCCCTCCATAAAAATCAAATGGTTGCTCCATAATTAGCTTGTCAACACTGAGGTTGTAAATTCGAATTCAACTCATGTGTAAGTACATTCAACACTGAATCTTAATTGAGAAGGCTTGCCAACTTTCCTGTCACAGGTTGATGGTTCTCTCTGGGTTCCACTGATTCTTCCCCAAATAAAAACTGGCCACTGCGATATAACAAATTATGCTGAAAGTGAAAGTGGTGTTAAACCACAATAAACCAATTCCACCAATTTTGCAATCAAATGTGTGTGGAAGCAGTTCACAACCGTCACAACGTTTTAGGGACTGGCAGACCATCTGGATATCTGTCGGCAGTTATCTTATTACATAAGTTGATGTTTAATATTCTGTTTACACCTTTGTCAATAGCAAGGATGACAAAACTTAAATTGAACTTAGAGATCAACAATTTTTACAGTATTTACAGTACAAACCCAATCTGTGTTCACTACCTTGCATTTAAAAAACAAATAAAATATATATGAATTTTTTTTACAAAGTGCAGTGGAACTTGAAATTGAACACCTTTTGTATATCCCAGGTTGATCTTTCACCTCTCACCCAGAGAAAATTCTTTTTTTTTACCTTGGTCTTTTCTTTAGTTCATGTATTATATCTGTCCACACTACCACTATTAAACACAGTTCAATGATGTTTGTAACGGGTATTATGCTAAACATACCCAAAATAAAATAAACTGGTCTTATGCAAATTAAAAGGATAACTCTGCCCGATCAGTTCAATAATATATTCATATATTGTTTTGTTAGATTTATATTTGTACCTTAACAGACAAGTAGTCGTTTTGTCAATGTATATTCGTTACTCCCTACAAAGCTCCTGTGGAAACTTTATTATACACAGTTCTGTACTTCTATACCGTTTTACAATGTTATACCATGTCATCTTGTATATATCCTTCTAAGAGTCTATAGTTCTATATCATTTTTTCCTGTTCAGAACAAATAATATAATATGATTCTGTGCAAAAATGATTTTATTTTATGATAATTCTACAAATATTATGGATGAATTTCATCCTTAGTGACAGACTGTAGGTACTGACTAGCCTTTCAACACTTAAGATGAGATTTTGAAATTGAATATAAATGTTGGCATGTTTGTGTGTTGACCTTCGATGTTAACTGACAGATTGCCGATTTGAATGCAAAGTTCTCTCTCTCCCTTTTTCATCACCAATAAAAAACGACTTCTACGACGTAGCAAGCTGTACTGAAAATAATATTAAACCCCAATAATGTACTAAATATTAACAGATTCGGGGTTGATATATACAAATATGTATACATATTGACAGATACTCCTATATTGTACTCCATGTAACAATTGATTTACGATGATCCTTGTATATTTTGTCATGTGTATTTTATTGTGCAATAATTTCTCGTGTTTTGAGATAAATGTTATCAGATTGTTTCTACATTATAATTCATACTATTAGTATTGTTAATTGATTAAATACCTATAGAAAGATATTTGTGTATTCAGTTTATTGAAATATAGTTGATGTCACTTACTAGCAATATTTATAAGTTTCATGGTTTCTGCATATCCTTGTATATTAAATGCATCACGTTGGCTTTAAAAACAATGACGTAGGGTCAACTACAATCAAATCTTTGTGTTGAACTAAATGACATTTATTTTTTATTTTTGACCACCAGCATGTTGGCGCATACTGTTAACATTTCACAGTTGTATTGATATGTTAGACCTTATGTCAACTACGTTAATTTCAAGGACAAAGTATTTTTATTGTCCAAGAAGTTATTCAATAAAATATGCTTCTTTCTTTTTTATTGATTGTTATAGCAAGTTGGAGTTTTAGCTTTCCACATTAAAATGAGACTTAAGGACAGCTGGTAAGAAAATTTGCCGACAAGTTCGCGTTTCTTTCCAATCACCAACAAAGTTTTACTCCCCCGGGGGGGGGGGGGGATACTGACTATTATTTCGGGTATAACTCTGCCGACAGCACTTGCCAAATCATACCCTGTTCTAACCAGAAAACATTGAAAAACATAGCCTGTTCTAAACAGAAATATTGAAAAACATACCCTGTTCTAGACACGCTCAGAAAATGTATACCCTGTTCTAGACCGTATAAAATAGACGCTGTTCTAGACCCGGGTTCTAGACTGTATCTTAACAGTTAAATAAGCGATCCTGTTCTAGACAAATACTTTGTTTAAAAAAAGACCCTGTTCTCACCAGCAGGGCATGAAAAAGCGACCCTGTTCTAACCAGCAGGACATGAAAAAGGGACCCTGTTCTAACCAGCAGGGCATGAAAAAGCGACCCTGTTTTGCGGCACACTCGTACCACTAAAAATATAGGAAGTACCCCCCCCCCCCCCCCCCGGGGCTTTAATTCTGAAATAACCCGATAAACTTCATAAAACATGATATATACACTTAAAATAATATTTACTGTAAAAAAACGCCCGACCTACGACAGGGAAACTGGTACTCCTAACTTAATTATGACTCATATAGTTGCATATTTTTTATATTGTATTTGTTATATTGCAACGGAACGTTACAAACATGCATTATTGCAATATTTTACGTTATTACTGTAAGGAATTGACGTCATTGGTGTAATAAAATAGACTTATTTGACATTTAAAATACCTTGCTATACAATAATAGGGCTATTGCATGAATTATAAGGAATATTGTGAGTTATATTTCACTCTCAAGATCGTGCAATATTTCCTAATACCGGACTTGACATGAGCAGCATGGCGGGTGTCCTGCAGGAAGCAGAGACTGCTTACTCTTCCGGAGCACCTGAGTCTACCCCCGGTTTTTTTGGTGGGGTCCATGTTGTTCATACGTTTTTAGTTTTTAATTGTAGTGCATGTATTGTTTTGGTCTTGTCTTCGTTGTTCTCCGGAGTTTGTCAGTTGTAACGATTTTTCCCTCCTTCGAATATCCTTTTGGTATTTCTTGACTTTACATATCATTTTGTTCAGGAAAAGTTCCATATCCTCATTATTAATTTAATGACCCCATAATATCCGTCTTAGAAGTAATATACACCTAATCAAAATACATTTTTAACGTTATTTTAATAATCAATTAAAAAATCTAAAGCATTAATCAATTTTGAATAAAAGTAAGTTTCTTCCGTTTGCAAGTAGCAATGTGTTGCTTGATCGATCTATATCAAGCCCACGGGGACTATTCAGCCCATTTGACCTTGTTAATAATTCTCTATGGTGTTTCCCATCTGCAGAGATAACTAAAAGATTGATGGAATCATAACCAACCACAAACACATTTCCGTTGTTGTCAACTGAAATGCCAAGAGGGCATCTGAGAACACTTTCGTCCATAAATTCCCATTTTTGTTTTCCTTGCATGTCACAGCAAGTTACAGTGTGGGTATCTTTATTTGTGTAATATATACAGTCTTTGTTTGCGGAAACATAGGCTTCTGACGGTAGTTTGACATCGGTAATGTCACGAATTGTCTCATCGTTTAGATCCATTTTCTTAATTCCACTTCGACCAGCACAAAATATCAGTGAATTGTCGATTGAGGTCACACCACTACACGCTGACTGTATTTGTATTGTTTTTTTCAACAGTCTTGTATTTGGGTTAACAAGACTTATGGTGTTTTCCCTGATTCTTTCTTGTAAAATAGAAAAATAACTACCAGTTATTGCTAGTGTGTTAGAGATCTCGATATATGTAATATCCATAACATTGCATACAGTTTTGATTTCATGGTCCAATGATCCGTTATTTTTCAATACAAAAACTGTGTTCCTGGACCAAGGGAACACCTTTTTTATCAATTCAACTGAAAAAGCCATTTTATCCCCAGGCAACAGAGAACAAGCATTTACAAGGTCTCTAAATGAGCTTTTATGACATACAACAGTACAATCTATACTTCTTTCTTTCATGAGTTTTAATGAGTTAATGGACTTGATCTGTGGAGTAGAAACCATCATCTGAGCCTGTTTCTCTTTCTGGCTATACAGATTAAGCTTTGTTGGTGTTGCATCGACACAAATTTCCCCAAAGGTTTTAAAAAGCTTTGTAAAATCCGCCACAGTTAAATCAATGTTGAATAAGATATTTCGTTCCTGTATACTACCGTTCTGTAAAGCTGCTTCTACAAATTTCATTTGTTCTATCACATTCGTTTCTATTTCTTTCATAGCCAA
Source organism: Mytilisepta virgata (assembly GCA_028015205.1). Taxonomy (NCBI): domain Eukaryota; kingdom Metazoa; phylum Mollusca; class Bivalvia; order Mytilida; family Mytilidae; genus Mytilisepta; species Mytilisepta virgata. Next base: position 20,287,833 of record CM051515.1, read on the forward strand.
AAATGTTTGTAAATCTGATGCATATTGTTGAACATTTCTGATGGTAGACTGACTCTCTTGAATCTCGACACCTTTTTTTCCTAGAATATCTAATGCCGTTTTTATTCTGGTACTTTCAGCTTCTTCTGTGGCAAGCAAATTCTTTATTAGTTCTTCTTGGATTTTGTCAAGATGCTGGTTGATCTCAGTTCTAAGCTGGAATATTGTCTTTTCGATGGATATTTTCTGTTCTTGAAGTGTTGACAGATTTTTACGTCTGTCATTTAAGATTTTTTCAATGTTTTCTGCAATATCAGATAGCATTTTTTGAATCTCTAAAAAGGCATTAGATGTCTTGACATTTGTGATGACTTCATCAATTGTTGCCAGATCTTCACATTTGTTATGATTTTCAATGACACATTTTCTACAGCAGGGACAATCGTGCTTTTTGCAGAATGTCTGAAAATGTTCATTATGTTTGCAGCAATATTGGCTTATTTCTAAGATACTGGGAGGTAATTTTCGGTACTCGGATATTGGTACGGTTCTGTGGTTTCTAGTCCCCTTCGAAGCATTATGGTGTATTTGACACTTGGAACATAAACCCTCATTACATTCGGAACACCAAACGTGAGAAGGATTTGATACGTTCTGGAAGTCACATATACCACAGAAAGCTGGGTTATTGGCCATAGCTCTGTAATTTTAGAGAAATACATCTCAGATTAATATCATGAATATGGGTACACATTTTCAAACTGAAAAACATCTATATGAGATATCAAGAATATACAAGTAAGCTTTACAATGCTTCTATAAATGCAATCGCAGAAAATGTTTAACAGTCTTTATTGTAAAATATGACTTAAATAACACACAATAAACTCAGATACAACATTCCTTGTGTGCGATCCAGATTTCAGGTAGGCTCGTGGTCAAAACTTTTGAAAGCCAAAAAATAACGAACCGAACGTTGCAATTTTACTAGTAAACAAACAGGGCTAAGCAGTTAATACAACAAGAGTGGACACACTAAATGTCTCGCATGAGTATGCACATGGACACACAATAAAGATTATCTGATACCCGATATTGAAAGTCAAAGGTGTTAAAAGAAATTATAGCAATGGTCAGGCAACATTTGTCTGAAAAAAAATTTCATGCATGTCATTCAAGCCTAATACGGCCTCCAAGGTCACTTGACATGTCTCCAACTGGTATGTACATACCAAAAAGTAAAATGTGATTCAAGTTTGAAATTTAGGTAAAGTTCTCAGACAGCCATGTACCACCAAGGACTATCTATAGACCACATATGGTTGGTCTATGTATTGCAGTTGCTGAGAAATGGACATTATCCCAAAAGCATGAAACAAGTCACTCAAGCATGAAAGAGAGGTCAAAGGTAAGGTGTCAGATGTCAAAGTGGTATATACCCACTAAAAATTTCTATAAACCAAACACTGTGGGTCTAGTTATTAAAATTGCTGAGAAATATACTAAATCATAAAAATGTATATTAAGTCAGTCAAGCATGAAATTCGGGTCAAGGTCAGTTGACAGGTGTTAGACTGGCACGTATCCACTGAAACTATCTACATACCAAATATGATGGGTCTAGGTATTACAGTTGCTTAGAAATAGACTATTCTCGAAAATTTAACACAAATAACTCAAGCATTAGACTGAGGTCAAGATCTAGAGACAGGTGTCAGACTAGCATGTACCCATTAAGAACCATCTACAGACCAAATATGGCGGGCCTAGGTATTACAGTTGCTGAGAAATGAACGTAATCACGAAGCTTGGACGCAAGTTACTCAACCATGAAATTGCAGTCAAGGTATGGAGAAAGGTGCCAGACTGGCATGTACCCACCAAGAATTATCAATAGCCCAAATATGGTGGGTCTAGGTATTACAGTTGCTGAAAAATTGGCTTAATCATGAAACTGGGATGCAAGTCACCCAGACATGAAATTGAGCTCAAGATCCAGGCACAAAATGTCAGTGTGGCATGTACCCATCAAGAATAGACCAAATATAGTAAGTCTAGGTATTACAGTTTCTAAGAAATTCACCTAATCACGAAATTGTAGCATAACTTAGCAGAGCCCCAGATAACGTGCGTATCAGCATCATTACAGCATTAGAAAATGAGGTCAAGGTCAGAAGGCAGGTATCATACTGACATGTATCTACCAAGAACTATCTATTGACCAAATACGGAAGGTCTAGGTATTATAGTTGCTGAGAAATGGACTTAACCAGGAAAATGTGACAAAGTCCCTCAAGCAGTTCAAGGTCCATAGACAGATGTCAGACTGGCATGTGCCCACTATCTATTGACCAGATATGATGGCTTAGGTATTACGGTTGCTAAGATATGGACTTAATCACGAAAATGTGACGCAGGTCAAATTAGGGCTGTTTTCTGCTCTATGCATGGTCGGGTTGTTGTTTCTTTGACCATGTTGACACATTCCCCGTTTCCATTCTCTATTCTATTTAATAATTGTTTATGGGTTCCATGTAAAATTTCTTTTAAATTTAAAAGAAGCTAAAATTTAACAAATATATGTACGCCGAAGTAAAGTCCGTTTACTACCAGTGATAATTAAAAATGAAAAACTTTAAAACGAAAGTAGAAAGTAGTTGTACTGTATATATTTAAGTAAATAAAAATGTTAACACGTTTTTTTTTCATTGTTATCATCTTAGTTATATTTTCTTTGATGTGTGTATGTTTTTTTTATCGGAAATATATTACCTTACTGCTGACAATCCGTTGACAACAACAAAAATTTTAAATCATATGATAGAAACTATGGCAAGCCGTTCTCGTCAAAACTATGTTTAAACCCTTTTTTCGAAAAAATTACACACTGAGATTTAAAAACCTAAAATAACACACTGAGAAATCGAAATTACACACTGAGATTTTAAAATTACACACTGAGATTTTAAAAAGACACATTGAGATGAAATAAATTGGAAAACACACACTGAGAATTGTTAATTACACACTGAGATTTCAAAAATACACATTGATATTAATATGCAAATTACTAATGAATATTCATGAGATGAATAATTCAACAGATTAATATCTTGGTCTCTAGAACTCTTGTCATTATAATGAAATGCGGTTCCTTCAACCAACATTCATAATAAATTTCCAGACTTAACATCGTTTTTTTAGTAAAGAGAGAAAGTGGGTATTTTTCTTGTTCTATTGGTCTTTTACGTTGTATTTCTAATGTATTTTATAAAACATTTGGCGTCAGAGTGAAGGACTAAGGAGTTCTGTCCCCTAGTTGTTTTAAACTTGTAATAGATTAAGAAATGCGCACAAATCTCAGTGTGTAATAAAAATTCTCAGTGTGTGTTTTTCAGTTTATTTCATATCAGTGTGTCTTTTTGAAATCTCAGTGTGTAATTTTCAATTCTCAGTGTGTGTTTTTCATTTTTCGTAATCTCAATGCGTCTTTATGAAATCTCAGTGTGTAATTTCTTATTCTCAGTGTCATGAGTGTGTATTTTTAGGTTTTTAGCTCACCTGACCCGAAGGGTCATGTGAGCTATTGCTATCACTTGGCGTCCGTCGTCCGTCCGTCGTCCGTCGTCCGTCCGTCGTCCGTCCGTCCGTCCGTCCGTCGTCCGTTAACTTTTTCAAACGTTAACTCCTCCAACACCATAAGTCCAACTGCCACCAAACTTGGTACAGTTATTAATTGGTATGGGTGCTACAAATCTGTTGTTTGGATTTTTGATTCGTATAAAAACATGGCCGTCATGGCTAAAAATAGAACATAGGGGTAAATCGCAGTTTTTTGCAAATAAGTCAGAAACGGTCACAGATATCAAAATTTTGGCATAGGGTAAAAGTGATCAGCACCTCAAGATCTTCCTGCCCTGAAATTTTGAAGAAGATCAAACCACTCATTTCAGAGTTATCACCCTTTTTTTGACATTTTTGGCTTTTTTTTATGTTATTATTTCAAAAATCTTCTCCTCTGAAACTACTGAATGGATTTGGATAAAACTTAGCATGATTGTTCCTTAGGGTATCCTGCACAAAGTTTATGCTTTGATTTTTGATCCATCGAAAAACATGGCCACTGTTACTAAAAATAGAACATAGGGGTCAAACAACAGTTTTTCGCAAATATCTCAAAAATCATTAGGTTATGGCAAATTCTGGCAGGTTGAAAGTGTTCAGCATGATGAGAGCTACCTGTGTGCTTATTTTCGTGAAAATGTGTCAACTGAAGTTAGAATTGTTGCCCTTTTTTGACATTTTTGGCTTTTTTTTATGTTATTATTTCAAAAATCTTCTTCTCTGAAACTACTATTCAAAATCAAATGAAACTTGGTAAGATTGTTCCTTAGGGTATCCTGCACAAAGTTTATGCTTCGATTTTTGATCCGTCGAAAAACATGGCCACTGTTACTAAAAATAGAACATAGGGGTCAAACAACAGTTTTGCGCAAATATCTCAAAAATCATTAGGTTACGGCAAATTCTGGCAGGTTGAAAGTGTTCAGCATGATGAGAGCTACCTGTGTGCTGATTTTCGTGAAAATCTGTCAACTGATGTTAGAGTTATTGCCCTTTTTTGACATTTTTGGCTTTTTTTATGTTATTGTTTCAAAAATCTTCTTCTCTGAAACTACTATTCAAAATCAAATGAAACTTGGTAAGATTGTTCCTTAGGATATCCTGCACAAAGTTTATGCTTCGATTTTTGATCCGTCGAAAAACATGGCCACTGTTACTAAAAATAGAACATAGGGGTCAAACAACAGTTTTGCGCAAATATCTCAAAAATCATTAGGTTACGGCAAATTCTGGCAGGTTGAAAGTGTTCAGCATGATGAGAGCTACCTGTGTGCTGATTTTTTTCGTGAAAATCTGTCAACTGATGTTAGAGTTATTGCCCTTTTTTGACATTTTTGGCTTTTTTTATGTTATTGTTTCAAAAATCTTCTTCTCTGAAACTACTATTCAAAATCAAATGAAACTTGGTAAGATTGTTCCTTAGGGTATCCTGCAAAAAGTTAATGCTTCGATTTTTGATTGGTCGAAAAACATGTCCGCCCTTACTAAAAATAGAACATAGGGGTCAAAATGCTGTTTTTTGCTATTTTTTCCTGAATTATAGAAAGAAAATGAAGATGAAAGCTACTTTCAAGGTAAACATGGTATCCCGAGTTGAATGGTGATGATGAAAGTTTGTTTTGGAGGGTCATTTTTAAAATGGCTGCAATTTTCCCGCCATTTTTTACACTTGCTCGGATTTCAACAATATTTGGTTTTTAAAGTAAACATGGTATCCTTAGTGAATGGTGATGATGAGATTTAGTTTATAGCGCATTGTTTGCCAGGTGAGCGATTCAGGCTCTTGAGAGCCTCTTGTTTAATCTCAGTGTGTTTTTTTTTTAAATTCTCAGTGTGTAAAATATTCGAAAAATGTTTTAAGCATAATTTTGACGAGAACGGCTTGCCATAAGAAACGTTCAACGTTACAACGCGGCAATTTTGAAATACAAAGGTGTGTTGTCTAATAGTAAAGTGAAATAGGACTGCGTGGAATGCACAATTGACGCAGATGAAACAGAACGATGAGACGATAAAAAAAGAAATGAGTATATTACCCATGATGTTAGCTAGACCGCTAGGATACCTCGATCCGTTTTATACTAAAAATTAATATACTACACTCAGTGCAGATAATAGCTATCAATGGTTTGTTTTATTTTTTGAAATTAAAATTCCCACTGAGCCCAAATGTCTAATAAAAACACATTGATTGTAAATGCTGTTTTGATAATTATAGTCTATATCTTTTTTCCTGTTTGATGTCTAAAGCAAAAATAAATTTTATACCACATAAGCATGGAAATACTCCAATAATTAAGTCTCCCAAATGAAGTAGATTTTGATTTGCGATTTTTATCGAACATTTTTTTTTCCCCTCCGATTTTGTTCGTTCGAGTTCTCAACAATTGTAAGAGATATGGATCTGAGATTTTCCATGTTGAAATATATATATATATATATAATCTTATATAGTATACGAGATATCTTATATAAATTATAAGATATCTTATATAATTTTCTTTATAAGATATCTTATAAACTGTATAAGATATCTTATAAAGTTTGTAAGATATCTTTTAAAGTTTATAAGATATCTTATAAAGTATATAAGATATCTTATAAAAACAAGATTATATAAGATAACTTATAAAAACTAGATTATATAAGATATCTTATATATTCTATGAAATATCTTATATATGAGATATCTTGAATTTAGAATAAATAGTAAAACGGCTTGCCATATAATTTACTATTCCCGGAAGTTAATAAATTGTTATATATCGTAACAAATTCTCAAATACGGTTTTATGCTTATCTGTATAGTTCTAACTTTTTTATTTTTTGTCTGATTTTTATAGGGCTTGTTTATCATGTTCCTTGCTGGAAAAGAAAAAAAAAACTTTCCATCCGTTTTTGTCTATATCTGTTATTGTTTTTGAGATATAAGGTGACGCGCTAATGTTTGAAACTTTTAATTCTTCATCGAAAAACCCAACACTGAAAGTTACTGCAGAATTTTTTTGTATCTTTCACAGTTTCCAAAATAAAAGGGTCAAAGGGGCCATTATAAGATCATTGATGCTAACCCCATATCCTTACATTTTTATATTTTTATTGAATTCAGCCTCGCCCTTACGCAACTGAATGAAAATAAAAGACAAAAATCCTGTGTTATTGACTCCAATGGGTAAAAGGTCGACAAGGAACACTTACTAAGAGAAGAAATTTTGTTTCAGGATGATATCTATCAAACAATGACACTGATTTCGTTCTTCGATTTCGCTGGTGTGTTATAGCGTAATTTTTAAAACTGTAAACCCGTCCATCTCAAATTTAAATGTAAATACATGTATTTTTTTGTTAATCGGTTAAATGCATTTTTGCAGGGCATTGCTCCTGGCTGGGGATCATGACTGTCCAGTTGTTTTTTTTCTTTTTTTTTCTTTTCGATTCACTCACAAACTAAATAATTAAAGTCCCAAGAATTTTATGCAAAGTTTGTGAGTGATAAGCCCGGGTTTACACATTGATTAATTTCGTAAAAATAACCTTTATTACTTATAATTCCAAAGTAATGCAGAAATATGACGTTTTTCATTTGAAATAACATTTTCCTCATGCAATATATTGCATGCGTACGTATTCATACGCACGACGTCATGAAAGGAATTTATCAAGATATAAACTTTTTACCGGAAGTTGCTGTTAGCCAATGATATTACTGTATTTGATGTTTTAAAACAACATTGGAATTATTCTGATATATGTTCACATTCCAAGCCAAGTATATGCATTATTTTTTTTAAATTCGATGCTTTCCAATGTGTTACTGTGAGAAGAGTGCACATTACCAGCCATGTTTTACAAAAATGTTTTATGCTGTATATTATATGCAATGTTCATATTTTATCAAATCAGTTTCATTGTGAGTTTGGATCATAACAAGGCTTTTGAATACGTCCAAGTTCAGTTCATTCCAGATAACCAAGGTACACAGGATATCTCTCCAAGATCAGTTTAAACAAACACTTGATTTGTTGTGAATGACAACCCAAAAACTTTGAATTATCGTCTCTTTAAGGACAAATTTGGCTTTGAAAAATAACCAGACATTTTGGACTTTCGGGATATCTACTCATGTAAATTCAGAACTGTTAATCATAAATTACCTAAAACAGTGTAAAAAGAGTTTTAGATGGCAAAATATTCGGAGATATAGAAGGTTATGCGAATTACATAATTTAAATTATATTGGAGACAAGTTTCATTACCTTATGAAATGTAAATATGTAAATTTTTCACAGCGGATAGAAAGAAGTACATAGATGGAAAATACTTTAAAAATTCACAGATTAATTCTTGTGTGTGTTCTCTAGGCTAATAACTTATTCTCCAATGTGTATATACATGTAGGGTGTATATAATGTATATCTCTTTCGTACTTCGTGTAAATGTAATTGTAATTTCTGTATTGTTTCTGCAAAGGTTTATCAAAATTCAGAATATATATATATAAGTCAATGGAAAATAATATTTTTAATGATACCTTAAATAATTGGGCTAAGTACTTATATAGTCATATATAAAATGTATATATCAGAAAATAGACTATAGGTATATATTCTCTTTAATGTCTAATAAGTACAACTGTAAAATCAATTCCCACAGTGCCCATGTAAATTTCTATCTGGATTTTAGAAAGTGGGCAGGGTTAGCTATTTAAACTAGAGGCTCACAGGAGCTCACAGGAGCTTAATCGCTCACCTCGATTCAATTTGCCAATCAACAGCCATAAACGCAACTGAGAAACAAACGTCTGTATTATTGGACATAATTCTGAAAGAGGAAAATCTAATAACCATAGCTGCCAGTCTGGTTCCAATTGGCTGAGTGCTTTCAGACAAAATTTTTTAAATGAATTTTCCCATAGGGTCCTGTGGCGGCCTTCTTGGTTGAAATTCAGGGTCATCGGACAAAATTCTGAACGAGGACCATCTAAAGACCACTTCTGCCAAGTCTGGCTACAATAGGCTTAGTGGTTTTAGACAAGAAGATTTTTCATAAATTTTCCCATAGGGTCCAACTAAGTTGGACTGAGGCGGCCATCTTGATTGATCGTTCGGGTCAACGGACACAATTCTGAAAGAAGACCATCTTAGCACCATTGCTGATTGTTTGGTTGCAATTGACTCAGTAGTTTCAGACAAGAAGATTTTTAAATAAATTTCACATAGGTCCAAGGTTAAGCTAAGTTCGGCTGCAGCGGCCGTCTTGGTTGATCGTCCGGTTGGCCTTAATAATTCATAACAAAATGTTAGGTAAAGTTAGCATTTTACTCGTTGTACTTCCGTCATAGAAAATGGTAAAACTAACGTGGTGTTTAGAACAGATATATAAAAACAATAACAAGAGGCTCAGAGGGCTGAGCCTGTATCGCTTATCTGGTATGAAAGTCGTTTTGATTGACGTACCTGAGAGAAGTCCCTATCATTATGAAGTGTGGTAAGCCTTAATTGTATTATGTAAGAACCAAATGTTTCTTCATCAAGGTCCTTCTACTTACAGGTTAGCATATTCTAAGATTTGTGGGTTCTCCAGAAGATTTTTAAATGTATTCCCACAGAGTCTTATGTTAACCTAAGTCCTCTGCTAGTGGCCATCTTGAATGAGGGATTGGCACCAAAGTAACAACACTTGGTCAGGACCTTATGAGGAAACTTCAAGCCATGTTTGGTTTCAAACAAATCTGCGGTTCGGTAGATTTTTGTTATATGCCATAGACACTTTCTGTCAAGTTTGGCTCTATTTGGTCAAGCATTATCAAGGAATTTTATTTTCAAATCAACCAATCAGAAACAAGAATTGCCCATGGTGGCCATGTTTGTCTCCTGATCTGGACAAAATGTAAAAACCTCCCACAGATGCTTCCTGTCAAGTTTCGTTCCATTTGGCCAAGCGGTTTCAGAGATAAGATTCTTTAAATCAGCCAATCAGACACAAGAATTTCCCATGACAGTCCTGCTTGTCTTCCAGTCAGTCATAAAAGACTTTCTATTGATGCTTCCTGTCAAGTTTGGTTGACAGTTTTGGTCAAGCAGTTCCAGAGAAAACATAATTTGTTTTTAATCAACCAATGAGAAAGACGAATTGTCCATAACGACCATGTTAGTTGCCTGATCAGGACGAATATATGCTTCCTATCAAGTTTCGTTCTATTTGGCCATGTGTAGTTGTGTCTTTTTAGTATTTTATGTTTTATATTAAATACCTTGTACTCCTGGAAAACACAGAAACTTATTTTCTGGTAGCAGCAATACAACATAAATATGCGGCGAAATTGTATACAAACTTTAACATACTTTATTCAAATATATACATTATACAACAATACAACATAATAAAAAAAAATCAGGGCGAACAGGTATTAGGGCGAACGATCCCATGGCGAACAGGTACCAGGGCGAACGGACCCACATTCTTCAAAACATGGATGGAAATGTGTCAAAAATTTTAGTTTTAATGTATTTGAGACCAGGGCTCAGCGGCCTACTTCAGGATGACAGGGAGAAATGACTCTTCTCCCTGAAGCTAACAAGAAGTGGAGGGAGACATGGAGATGTCATTACGTGATGTTCCAAAGCACTAATCGGCACTGATTATGTTTTTATTTGAAGAGCTAGTCTTATTCTAATGTTCTTTTTTAAAGAAATTAAGAGTGATTTCAACGACCGTTCAACTAGGTTAAGGCAAATTTAACGTGCATGCCTTCTAAGCCAGTCTACAAAATGTGTACAGCAGAGTCAACATAAAGAAGTTCATAAAATCGAATCATTACTTCATTCACAGTATCTCTCTCATTTTTTTTTAAATTATTGTTATTCCGGTCCGACTTACCGTGGTCCGAGTTGTCAGCGGGCCGAGTAAATTTACCTATATATTTTTTATTGGATTATTTCCCTTTGATTACCGATTGAAAAAAATGGCGGTTAAAAGTATATTTTCCTATCAATTGTTAATATAACGGAAACTTCCAATTTTTACACAGGAAGTGCTTTAAATATTTGCACATGCGTGCTTGCATTTTTTACGGAACGCGATTTTTACGATACAGCTGCATCAGTGTATATAAAGTGCGAATCCAGTTAGTTCATTTTCACTATCATATGCGAGTATGTCTATTGTAGAATGAATGATCATGGGAAAACTGTATTTGTTTACGTTTCGAAAATACCAAAATAATTGATTTGAAGGTAAGTTTTAACATATTTTCATTGTGATATGTCTTTTTAATGTACAATAACAGCATTAAAGTTCAAATATGTGTTATAAAAGCAACATAAGTAGTGTTATAATGATGATAAGAAAACAGTAGCAAAGGAAGGGGCAGGTGGGGCAACCAGGTGGTGACTGGCGCACTGTATATAATAGAGATAAGCGCACAGAGGAGAAGGTGGTGCACTGAGTTTTTCCGTTGGTTGGTTACAAGGGTATGTTTGAGGGTGGCGTCCATTTTGTCTCCACGTCACAGAATTTTGGGTTGTTACACACTTTTGCCTTGCTTGACTAAATTAGTATTTAGCTAAGGTCAGTTAGTACAGAGAGTTGGTTGGTGACAAGGGTTTGAGGGTGACGTCCATTTTGTCTCCACGTCACAAATATATTTATAATGAAATTCAGATATACATTAAAATTCAAAATGAAAATTCTAGGGTTACATTATCAGGTTTTGCTTACAACAAAAAGGGGGACAGATATATATCTTATTATTTAAGTATAAATTGAGTAGATTCATAGAATTAAAACAGCTTTATGACATTGTTGAATTAACGGTTGAAGACTGGAAGTACAATTTAATTATACAAATTGCAGGGACTTCAGGTGGTGGTAGTCACCCCTTTTTTTTTCTCTAATTCATACATAAAAAACAACTAGAAATAACATATATAAACTTTATTTTACACAACATTTTGGCACCACCGTGTCAATAAAACTAAATATCAAGCAGTCATACTAAATAGCGATATAAAAAAAGAACTAGAAATAACATATATAAACTATTTTACACAACATTTTAGCACCACCATGTCAATAAAACTGAATATCAAGCAGCCATACTAAAGTAGAGATAACATTAGTGAATTACTGAATATTTGTGTTGTATGATATAACAGTGTAAAATAATATCATGGTTTTCATTAAATACTAGATGTTGGACTAGACACAGAACAACTTGTACAAAATACTTCCTGTGTTTACAATTTTGAGACTGAGAGTTTTTTTGTTTTTGTTTTGTTTTTTGTTTTGTTTTTTGTTTTTTTTTTGTCTTTTGTTTTGTTTTTAAGATTTATAAATGTGTTCAATAGTTAGGTATTTGCATGGGAGGGACTGACTGACAGATGCCAAGTGAATACAAGGGCTAACAGTATTTCTGTTAAAATATTTCTAAACGTCTTTGCATGTTTTGGGTTGGTTTTCACTCTTTTTACAAAATAAAAATGTATGTGTATTTTTACTCCAACACACATCACTTTTGTTAACACAATAACATGGTGTACTATACTATAAATAGATAAAGCTTATAGGTGATAATCTGTTAGACAGACACCAAGTGATGGGAAATAAGACTAGAAACATTAAAGATTATTGAGTTTTTCCGTTGGTTGGTGACAAGGGTATGTTTGAGGGTGGCGTCCATTTTGTCTCCACATCACAGAATTTGGGGTTGTTACCCACTTTTGCCTTGCTTGACTAAATTGGTATTTGGCTAAGGTCAGTTAGTACGAGAGAGAGTTGGTTGGTGACAGGGGTTTGAGGGTGACGTCCATTTTGTCTCCACGTCACAGAATCTATATTTATTTTTGAAATTCAGATATACGTTAAAATTCAAAATGAAAATTCTAGGGTTACATTATCAGGTTTTGATTACAACAGAAAGGGGGGCAGATATATATCTTATTATTTAAGTATAAATTGAGTAGATTCATAGAATTAAAACAGCTTTATGACATTGTTGAATTAACGGTTGAAGACTGGAAGTACAATTTAATTATACAAATTGCAGGGACTTCAGGTGGTGGCAGTATATAAATGAATTTTTTTCAGACGTCCTCCGTTTCAAACCAGTCCATTCAAATATGATGTATTTCATAAATAGAATAAAATCATAAGGAAATTGACCAGAACAGATTAAACAAAAGCCAGAAGATCTAGCTCATAATGGTTTCTTTACACTGTGATATAAAAACTGTTTGTTTCAAACTTCTTTTTTTTTGTGTTTATCTTTTAATTTGAAAAGTTTTCTCTATTGCTGTCTCATGCACATTTTTCTTCAGATGGAGAACACACCCACAGACAACGAACACCAAGTGATGACTATAGTAAGGTGACATAAAAACTGTTGGTTTCGAACTTCTTTCTTTTTTTTGTGTGTATATCTTTTAATTTGAAAAGTTTTCTCTATAGTTGTCTAATGAACATTTGTCCATATTTTTGCAAGAAACTTCAGAACATTTCCTTTTTGATCGAGTGTCTAGAAGTTAGCTCATACAGAGATGTATCACCCATGTTGAATTAAGACTGTGAGAACCTCTAGATTTTGAAATCTCATACTGCTTTGTAATTGAGTGTTACATTTGTAACCCCTTTTTTTTCTCTAATTCATACATAAAAAAACAACTAGAAATAACATATATAAACTATTTTACACAACATTTTAGCACACCGATGTCAATAAAACTGAATATCAAGTTATCACAATATATACATCTTAACAATACAAATACCGTCATTTTATACTTTAGGCACAGAAAAATTTAAAATCACTGAACTATTTATTCAAAATTGTATGCATAAAAATAAAATCAATATCAAATCATCAATTTGTTTCAAATTAAAAACTTATCAACTAAGTTTTATTGAAGTTAGAACATTTATCAACATAACAGTCAATATCTTATAAAACATAGTAATCATAAAAAATAATCTATAACACACACAAAAATAGTAATGGTAGAAGCCAAACCTAACAACTTTATTTTAAGCCCTATTTTGATAAGGACAACAATATTAATGTAGTTGTATGTGGATAATCCTGAGTATTTAAAGTAATAACAACTGATAAAAGGAGATTTAACATACATGTATGATAGGTTCTATCCTAATAAATACACAAGGGAATGATAATGCAAACATATATTGCTTAGTGTTTTAAGCTAAAATGGCCATTAGATACCTCTATATAAAGACATAATGGAATGATTGGTGGATATTTGAAAGCACCATTAAAAACCAAAATTATGACAGCAAAATATATACTTATAGATTGATATGTAAATAACAATAACAATAACTAAAATATGTCATACATAATATGGAATGTTTAAGCTAACTAAAATCTTAATCAATCAACAGCAATTAAAAAAATAATCAAGTTAAAAAATAATGCAAATACATGTAGGTTTATCATAGGATGTAATTTGAAATTTGAAAGACATCAGATAAATTTGAAATAGATACACCCAAACAATCATGACTCAAACAGAATGTTCATAACAAAAAGGATGCATGTCCTTCTGATAACCACAGCTTTGAATTAAACACACATTCTACATACTACATAAACTCAGTTCTATAAAAATGCTATCTATATTTATATACAAACTCCATAATTTTAAGACCCATATCATAACTTAATATGTCTAGCCTTACTAATTTTGTTTATTTTTATTTTGAAACTAAACTTAGCCATCAACTTAAAAGCCAAAGAGAAAATCTATGATAGTGTTCAAGTAATTATTCAGTCTACATTATTAGAGTACTAAGTGTAGCTTTCATATATCTGAAGAGAGGAGAAAAAAAAACACACACACTTTTAAAATTATGAATTTAAAGTAAGTTAGAGAACAGACAATGCAACAGAGCACCAAAAGCTTAAATATATGTCTAAAGTTACATGTATAGTTTTATAATCTTTTGTACATGTATATGATGGTCAAACATGTTTTTCTTGTAATCTTGACATAATGTTAATCCCACGAGACAATGGATGTCTATAATAAGATTTTCAAGATATATATTGGTGCTTAAGATAAAAACTCAACAATTAAACAGTTAGCAACAACACAGCTAAATCTACTATAATGTCTAATTCATTTATTTCAAGTGTTTTGAGAAATTTAAGAGAATTTATGGAGAGAAATATTACTAGTGTTCAGTTCCACCCTTGTTATGAATGTTTAGAAATCGACAGAGGAGGTAAAAAAAATATAATTGATTTTTTTTATTATGGATTAGAATTTCATCCAGAGATGATTGACCAGCAGAGGCAAATGTCACAAAATGACAGTAATCAAGACCCACCTGTGTTTTAAATGTGTGATCATTAGGGTTAGGAGTACTAGTTGTGTCTGAAGTCCCCTGTCTTGTCTTGTTTCCGTGGTAAATACCATAACTGTTGGTGTTATCTAAAGAAAAGCAATCATAAATAAAAACTTAAATAACATTGGATTTTTCATTTAAACTATCAATGGTCTTAATTATATCACTATAAATTTTGCTTAACAGAGTTGAAATTAAATGTTATATGAGAGAATTGCTGAGTTGTTATTAAGACCAGAATTTTCCCAAAGAAAAGAATTTTTCTGATTCAAGATTAATAAACTGTTTTTTTTAACATCCATGAAAATAATTATCAGTTAAAAAGTAATGATTAATGTGCAATAAAGGGATTACAAAAAAAGGACAACATAAATTTTGATTGTCACATGAAAAGGGGAGAGAAGTAGATGAATATTGACCTTTCACCAAGGTATATGTACATTTGTAGATTCACTTCCACGCCTCTTTTTTTTTAACTCAGATACGAGATACTTATACTTACACATGCTTTGTCTTTAATGACAACCTTTGTTGATCTTGGTGTAGAAATATGGCCACACAGACCTGCTTGCAAAATGGTAACAGACTCTATATTTTCTAGTGTCGCCATCAAAAAGCTGTCCTCCGTCAGTCTGTCCATTGTGATTCTCCTGACTGTTGGCTTTCCATTAAATCTATAGAATCCGGCTCCTACAAAGCTACACTCGAGCTCCACAGCAACATACTGGTTGTTTTCTTTTGCTTACATGTTTTCTCATTTAATTCAAAGCCTTCAACGGTGTACAAAATGATGACAACACAACAAAATAAAACCGATGTCATTTTGTTCTTCTTGATCAACACAACAAATGTACGCATGCATAAACAATTAACGCAATTAAAACTGAGGGTTTACATTTATCAATAAAAGGACCCGATCTGTTTTTAATAACAACAATATAACTTTTTTTTAAGAAATGTATGAAAATTTATAGAGAGTTGAAATGAAATAAAAAATATATAATATATCATTTCACTAATTGATTACACGATTAATTGGAGTTATTATTTTACTGGATAGGGTTTGACACTGAGACTACTATCAGTTTTTTTGTAACAAAATAACAATAATTTAATAATCATACAACCCTTCACAATATTTTCATCGGTTCACCAATCAGAAAAATACCGTACATAGTACTCTAAGAATTTTTACTCTTATCTCAGTTAACCCTGTCCCTATTTGCTAGTGTGGTATTACTATTGGTTCAGAGCTAAATCTTTTACAAACACGAAATAGGAATAATATCCAGAATTTTAAAACTCCATCTTGCATATCAGCAACATCGCAAAGTACGTACTTCAAGATTAAGAATGGCTTCAAATATAATTTTCGAACTAACTTTTTCTAAAACTGGGAGGGTGGTGTTTTGTGCAATATTTGGAAGAAATAAAAGTCTAAGGTTTAAAAAGTCGGTCAGAGGGGGTACTTCTTTCTGGACCTCGAAAATGAACATAACAACACTAAAATTAACATTGGACTAGACGAATTGGATGAACTTTTCAATATGAGAGGACAACTAGAGGTGTTGACAGCCTGCTTTGAAAAGGTAAGATTTTTTACAAATATGTTCCCACTGCTTATCTTATAATAGCTGAAAGTTGATACTTTTCTAGATTTTTAATTTAGATATAAATGACAATCAGAAAAGAATTTTTATATATAGCAGATATAAAATTTAACATCTTTTAATGGTTGAATATTTTAGTATAAGCATAAAGACACATCGGTTCGTGTATGAATTTCTTATAATATTTTTCTTATAGGAACATCATCAAGAAGTCCGCAAGCAGAAACCACCAACGGAGTTTCAACCTGACGGATATTTTGTGCCATACAAACCACAAACGCCATTCGTAAGTTCTTTTATTTCATTAATTGTTTTATTATTTTTTATGTGTTTCAATTTGTTCCTCATGAATTCTATATATATTTCAATTTATTTAAATTTCTGAGTTTAATATATATCTTTTTCAATAAATATTTCTTATCACTATTTTTTAGAATGAAAATGTACCACCTCAGCACTCCTATGATCAACAGACATCCAGCCCTCCATTTATAGCAGTAGCAACGATAAGTTCATTTATACTTGTTTTATGTTTAGAATAGTTTTCCAGAGACTTTATTTACAGTCTACGAGTTATAAATATGTCTCATTTTTTGTCTGGATTCCCTTATTTATTTTCTACTTCAAAATTATTCAAGCAATTCTCACCTTTTTAATTAGCTAAACTATGACATTTTCTTAAAAATATATCTTTTTTTCAGACATCTAACGCCAGACCGCAGCCACACCCATTAACACCACAAAAGGAAAATGTGACACCTTGTAGACCACCAACACCTTTTGTAAGTAAACAATTATATTTCGCAGAAGGTATTCACAAATATTTTTATATTAATGTGACTCTGAATTAAGAAGAAAGATAACTGTCTATCTGAAATATTTATTTGAAACATTAAAACCTCCTTTCCCACCATTATTTATACAAATATATTTATTCGAAATAGTAAATTATCACTATAATGATGTACTGTGCTACATGTTTATATAGTATTATGATTTTGTTATTTTCAGAAACCAACTCAAGCAATTTTAAATGCTAATGACATACCAGCAACTTTATTCCAACCGACTAATCAACCTAAACGTCTTGTAAGTATAATCTTATACAGAAGTGTAGCGCTTTATTTGAAAATAAATCATTCTATTGACATTATAGTAGTTTTGTATATACGCACAAAACAAAGTTTGCACACACACACATACATAATGGTTTTAGGTACATTTGTTAGACCTTTTTACATTTGTATTTTCATGTACTGCATCATTTTCAACGGTTTACATTTATGTTGTAGTCAACTTCAACCAATTCTACCTTCGAGGACTGGACACCTGCAAGATTCTATCAACCAATACCAACACGAGTAACCAAACGACAAGCATCTGAAGACAACAACACAACAAAAAACCCTAGATATGAGGCTTTGCCTCCAGCTCCCACTGAGCTACATGACCTGTCGGAGAGTGAACTGAAGGAATTTTTTCAGGACTTGTAATGTGAACATTGTGAAACAGTGAATATGATTATGGGCTTTTGGATTAGTATAGACAAAATAAGTAGACTCGGTTAGTTTTTTAACATATTTATTTACAATAAATAGTAACTTTAACACTGTTTATAAATTTTATAATGTCCATAGGCATAACTTTCAACGGCATTCTTCCAGTAGCGTTTATCATCAAAACTACAAAGTCCCTTTTTAACAATATTGTCCACAGAGTTCATGGTTTTTGCTCCTGATGCTAGTCATAGAATTGATTGTTATTGTTTCGTCAGTCAAACATTGGTTATACATTTAATGGCGTAAAGTCCGTTTTTTTCAGTTTTCGAAATTCCCTTTGCAACCTTCTTTTCCTTTTCACGTTTGATGTTTTCTTAGGAATCTGTTTTCATTGACTCATCATATAAAAGGCTGTACATTTTAGGTCTCAGGCAAACGAATTCTTTCAGAGGTACACCTGAAAAAGCAAAAAACAGAAAAATTTTGTGAACAAGTATAAAAAAACAAAAATTTTATGAAAAAGTTTGTAGAAAAGGAAAAATTTGGTGAAAAGTTTTAGAAAACTGAAATTTTTTTTGAAAAAGTGTGTAGAAAAGAAACAAAAGTTTAGAAAAACTGAAAAATTTGTGAAAAAGTCTGTAGAAAAGAAAAAAAAATTGAAAAAGTTTGTAGAAAAGGAAAATATTTGTGAAAAAAGTTTAGAAAATCAGAAAATTTTTGTTAAAAAGTTGTAAAATTTGTAGAAAAACTTAAAAAAAATTGTGAAAAAGTTTAGAAAAACAGAAAAATTTTGTGAAAAAGTTTAGAAAAGTTTAGAAAATCAGAAAATATTTGTTAAAAAGTTGTAAAATTTGTAGAAAAACTGGAAAAAATTGTGAAAAAGTTTAGAAAAACAGAAAAATTTTGTGAAAAAAGTTAAGAAAAACTCAAATTTTTGTGAAAAAGTCTGTAGAAAAGAAAAAAAAAATAAAAAGTTTGTAGAAAAGGAAAAATATTTGTGAAAAGGTTTAGAAAATCAGAAAATTTTTGTTAAAAGGTTGTAAAATTTGTAGAAAAACTGAAAAAATTGTGAAAAAGTTTAGAAAAACAGAAAAATTTTATGAAAAAGTTTAGAAAATCAGAAAATTTTTGTTAAAAACCTGTAAAATTTGTAGAAAAACTGAAACACTTTGTGAAAAAGTTGTAAAACGCTTAGAAAAACAATAAAAAATTGTGAAAAGGTTTGTAGAAAAGAAAAAAAAAATGAAAAAGTTTGTAGAAAAGGAAAAATTTTGTGAAAAAAGTTTAGAAAATCAGAAAATTTTTGTGAAAAAGTTGTAAAATTTCTTAGTAACAGACAAGCAGTTAAAATTTTTTATATAAATTATACTTACCACCAAGTTCGTCTTTGAATTTTCCTGGTACTTTCTTATTTTTGTTAGTAAAAAGGTGTTTTGTTTTGTTGAAGGAGCCGTAATTTGAAGTGTCAATAAGGTCTTTCATATTTTCCAAGTCCCCGTAGACATCATCAGTGTGCATTTCATAGCATAAGGAATCTGTGTCTGTAAACAGTAAGTTGATCTTCTCACCATACTTTTGTTTCATCACTTTGTAATGGAACTCATACATCAACCACTTTAATAGATCCAATATGACTTGCCCAGCATAGATAGGTTTCTTGAGGGTGAGATTGATTTGTTGGTTGTGAACACCGACGAGGTCTTCATTAAAAATCTGACATCGGATAAATGATGGTTTTGCCACCAGCTTTTTTAGTTTGTCTTCTGAATTGATTAGCTTTAAATTCATTCGTGCTCGTAAATTTTCCTTACATTTACCGAATACACCATTACACATTAACTTAAAGAAATCCTTTTCAAAGTCGTTTTTTGCCATTTTCCGCATATTACTGTTCAATTCTATGTAGGTTTTTAACCAAGGCTCCTGATGAAAGGCTAATATCCTTTGAATTTTTGTGATTTTCATTACAAATTCTGTGTAAAGTTGCAGATTTCTATAATGCGCCACATAATTTGTCTTTCTCTCTAGAGTTGGAATTAATTTCCGTGTTTTTATTCTTCGTTTGACCTTTTCTTCACCACTTGAATTTATTACTGTATTAAGCTTTTTCCATAACCCAGTACTATATTTGGATAAATTTTCGTCTTCAACCAATAAATTTCAGGTGAGAGAGGGTAGTCATTGTGTTCGTTGTAAAGATGTTTAGGGTACTCCAAATCCACGTATAAAATTTAGCCCACTTTTGCATCTACTTCGACTTTTTGTAAATCAAAATGTTCAATTTCATTCTCATTTAAGAAATGGGAAAAACCCATAGGGTAATGGTTGACATATCGCCCAACCATAGAGATTATTGGCATCCAAGTACATGTTGTGTTTTTTATTGTCGGATCCATCAAAGTCGTTGACATATTGATGATTTGCTTTGCTGTATTTTCTGGGAACTAGAGGGGAGTTAATATGGTTACCAAAAAATACAGCAAAGCAAATCATCAATATGTCAACGACTTTGATGGATCCGACAATAAAAACACATCGTGTACTTGGATGCCAACAATCTCTATGGTTGGGCGATATGTCAACCATTACCCTATGGGTTTTTCCCATTTCTTAAATGAGAATGAAATTGAACATTTTGATTTACAAAAAGTCGAAGTAGATGCAAAAGTGGGCTAAATTTTATACGTGGATTTGGAGTACCCTAAACATCTTTACAACGAACACAATGACTACCCTCTCTCACCTGAAATTTATTGGTTGAAGACGAAAATTTATCCAAATATAGTACTGGGTTATGGAAAAAGCTTAATACAGTAATAAATTCAAGTGGTGAAGAAAAGGTCAAACGAAGAATAAAAACACGGAAATTAATTCCAACTCTAGAGAGAAAGACAAATTATGTGGCGCATTATAGAAATCTGCAACTTTACACAGAATTTGTAATGAAAATCACAAAAATTCAAAGGATATTAGCCTTTCATCAGGAGCCTTGGTTAAAAACCTACATAGAATTGAACAGTAATATGCGGAAAATGGCAAAAAACGACTTTGAAAAGGATTTCTTTAAGTTAATGTGTAATGGTGTATTCGGTAAATGTAAGGAAAATTTACGAGCACGAATGAATTTAAAGCTAATCAATTCAGAAGACAAACTAAAAAAGCTGGTGGCAAAACCATCATTTATCCGATGTCAGATTTTTAATGAAGACCTCGTCGGTGTTCACAACCAACAAATCAATCTCACCCTCAAGAAACCTATCTATGCTGGGCAAGTCATATTGGATCTATTAAAGTGGTTGATGTATGAGTTCCATTACAAAGTGATGAAACAAAAGTATGGTGAGAAGATCAACTTACTGTTTACAGACACAGATTCCTTATGCTATGAAATGCACACTGATGATGTCTACGGGGACTTGGAAAATATGAAAGACCTTATTGACACTTCAAATTACGGCTCCTTCAACAAAACAAAACACCTTTTTACTAACAAAAATAAGAAAGTACCAGGAAAATTCAAAGACGAACTTGGTGGTAAGTATAATTTATATAAAAAATTTTAACTGCTTGTCTGTTACTAAGAAATTTTACAACTTTTTCACAAAAATTTTCTGATTTTCTAAACTTTTTTCACAAAATTTTTCCTTTTCTACAAACTTTTTCATTTTTTTTTTCTTTTCTACAAACCTTTTCACAATTTTTTATTGTTTTTCTAAGCGTTTTACAACTTTTTCACAAAGTGTTTCAGTTTTTCTACAAATTTTACAGGTTTTTAACAAAAATTTTCTGATTTTCTAAACTTTTTCATAAAATTTTTCTGTTTTTCTAAACTTTTTCACAATTTTTTCAGTTTTTCTACAAATTTTACAACCTTTTAACAAAAATTTTCTGATTTTCTAAACCTTTTCACAAATATTTTTCCTTTTCTACAAACTTTTTATTTTTTTTTTCTTTTCTACAGACTTTTTCACAAAAATTTGAGTTTTTCTTAACTTTTTTCACAAAATTTTTCTGTTTTTCTAAACTTTTTCACAATTTTTTCCAGTTTTTCTACAAATTTTACAACTTTTTAACAAATATTTTCTGATTTTCTAAACTTTTCTAAACTTTTTCACAAAATTTTTCTGTTTTTCTAAACTTTTTCACAATTTTTTTTAAGTTTTTCTACAAATTTTACAACTTTTTAACAAAAATTTTCTGATTTTCTAAACTTTTTTCACAAATATTTTCCTTTTCTACAAACTTTTTCAATTTTTTTTTCTTTTCTACAGACTTTTTCACAAATTTTTCAGTTTTTCTAAACTTTTGTTTCTTTTCTACACACTTTTTCAAAAAAAATTTCAGTTTTCTAAAACTTTTCACCAAATTTTTCCTTTTCTACAAACTTTTTCATAAAATTTTTGTTTTTTTATACTTGTTCACAAAATTTTTCTGTTTTTTGCTTTTTCAGGTGTACCTCTGAAAGAATTCGTTTGCCTGAGACCTAAAATGTACAGCCTTTTATATGATGAGTCAATGAAAACAGATTCCTAAGAAAACATCAAACGTGAAAAGGAAAAGAAGGTTGCAAAGGGAATTTCGAAAACTGAAAAAAACGGACTTTACGCCATTAAATGTATAACCAATGTTTGACTGACGAAACAATAACAATCAATTCTATGACTAGCATCAGGAGCAAAAACCATGAACTCTGTGGACAATATTGTTAAAAAGGGACTTTGTAGTTTTGATGATAAACGCTACTGGAAGAATGCCGTTGAAAGTTATGCCTATGGACATTATAAAATTTATAAACAGTGTTAAAGTTACTATTTATTGTAAATAAATATGTTAAAAAACTAACCGAGTCTACTTATTTTGTCTATACTAATCCAAAAGCCCATAATCATATTCACTGTTTCACAATGTTCACATTACAAGTCCTGAAAAAATTCCTTCAGTTCACTCTCCGACAGGTCATGTAGCTCAGTGGGAGCTGGAGGCAAAGCCTCATATCTAGGGTTTTTTGTTGTGTTGTTGTCTTCAGATGCTTGTCGTTTGGTTACTCGTGTTGGTATTGGTTGATAGAATCTTGCAGGTGTCCAGTCCTCGAAGGTAGAATTGGTTGAAGTTGACTACAACATAAATGTAAACCGTTGAAAATGATGCAGTACATGAAAATACAAATGTAAAAAGGTCTAACAAATGTACCTAAAACCATTATGTATGTGTGTGTGTGCAAACTTTGTTTTGTGCGTATATACAAAACTACTATAATGTCAATAGAATGATTTATTTTCAAATAAAGCGCTACACTTCTGTATAAGATTATACTTACAAGACGTTTAGGTTGATTAGTCGGTTGGAATAAAGTTGCTGGTATGTCATTAGCATTTAAAATTGCTTGAGTTGGTTTCTGAAAATAACAAAATCATAATACTATATAAACATGTAGCACAGTACATCATTATAGTGATAATTTACTATTTCGAATAAATATATTTGTATAAATAATGGTGGGAAAGGAGGTTTTAATGTTTCAAATAAATATTTCAGATAGACAGTTATCTTTCTTCTTAATTCAGAGTCACATTAATATAAAAATATTTGTGAATACCTTCTGCGAAATATAATTGTTTACTTACAAAAGGTGTTGGTGGTCTACAAGGTGTCACATTTTCCTTTTGTGGTGTTAATGGGTGTGGCTGCGGTCTGGCGTTAGATGTCTGAAAAAAAGATATATTTTTAAGAAAATGTCATAGTTTAGCTAATTAAAAAGGTGAGAATTGCTTGAATAATTTTGAAGTAGAAAATAAATAAGGGAATCCAGACAAAAAATGAGACATATTTATAACTCGTAGACTGTAAATAAAGTCTCTGGAAAACTATTCTAAACATAAAACAAGTATAAATGAACTTATCGTTGCTACTGCTATAAATGGAGGGCTGGATGTCTGTTGATCATAGGAGTGCTGAGGTGGTACATTTTCATTCTAAAAAATAGTGATAAGAAATATTTATTGAAAAAGATATATATTAAACTCAGAAATTTAAATAAATTGAAATATATATAGAATTCATGAGGAACAAATTGAAACACATAAAAAATAATAAAACAATTAATGAAATAAAAGAACTTACGAATGGCGTTTGTGGTTTGTATGGCACAAAATATCCGTCAGGTTGAAACTCCGTTGGTGGTTTCTGCTTGCGGACTTCTTGATGATGTTCCTATAAGAAAAATATTATAAGAAATTCATACACGAACCGATGTGTCTTTATGCTTATACTAAAATATTCAACCATTAAAAGATGTTAAATTTTATATCTGCTATATATAAAAATTCTTTTCTGATTGTCATTTATATCTAAATTAAAAATCTAGAAAAGTATCAACTTTCAGCTATTATAAGATAAGCAGTGGGAACATATTTGTAAAAAATCTTACCTTTTCAAAGCAGGCTGTCAACACCTCTAGTTGTCCTCTCATATTGAAAAGTTCATCCAATTCGTCTAGTCCAATGTTAATTTTAGTGTTGTTATGTTCATTTTCGAGGTCCAGAAAGAAGTACCCCCTCTGACCGACTTTTTAAACCTTAGACTTTTATTTCTTCCAAATATTGCACAAAACACCACCCTCCCAGTTTTAGAAAAAGTTAGTTCGAAAATTATATTTGAAGCCATTCTTAATCTTGAAGTACGTACTTTGCGATGTTGCTGATATGCAAGATGGAGTTTTAAAATTCTGGATATTATTCCTATTTCGTGTTTGTAAAAGATTTAGCTCTGAACCAATAGTAATACCACACTAGCAAATAGGGACAGGGTTAACTGAGATAAGAGTAAAAATTCTTAGAGTACTATGTACGGTATTTTTCTGATTGGTGAACCGATGAAAATATTGTGAAGGGTTGTATGATTATTAAATTATTGTTATTTTGTTACAAAAAAACTGATAGTAGTCTCAGTGTCAAACCCTATCCAGTAAAATAATAACTCCAATTAATCGTGTAATCAATTAGTGAAATGATATATTATATATTTTTTATTTCATTTCAACTCTCTATAAATTTTCATACATTTCTTAAAAAAAAGTTATATTGTTGTTATTAAAAACAGATCGGGTCCTTTTATTGATAAATGTAAACCCTCAGTTTTAATTGCGTTAATTGTTTATGCATGCGTACATTTGTTGTGTTGATCAAGAAGAACAAAATGACATCGGTTTTATTTTGTTGTGTTGTCATCATTTTGTACACCGTTGAAGGCTTTGAATTAAATGAGAAAACATGTAAGCAAAAGAAAACAACCAGTATGTTGCTGTGGAGCTCGAGTGTAGCTTTGTAGGAGCCGGATTCTATAGATTTAATGGAAAGCCAACAGTCAGGAGAATCACAATGGACAGACTGACGGAGGACAGCTTTTTGATGGCGACACTAGAAAATATAGAGTCTGTTACCATTTTGCAAGCAGGTCTGTGTGGCCATATTTCTACACCAAGATCAACAAAGGTTGTCATTAAAGACAAAGCATGTGTAAGTATAAGTATCTCGTATCTGAGTTAAAAAAAAAGAGGCGTGGAAGTGAATCTACAAATGTACATATACCTTGGTGAAAGGTCAATATTCATCTACTTCTCTCCCCTTTTCATGTGACAATCAAAATTTATGTTGTCCTTTTTTTGTAATCCCTTTATTGCACATTAATCATTACTTTTTAACTGATAATTATTTTCATGGATGTTAAAAAAAACAGTTTATTAATCTTGAATCAGAAAAATTCTTTTCTTTGGGAAAATTCTGGTCTTAATAACAACTCAGCAATTCTCTCATATAACATTTAATTTCAACTCTGTTAAGCAAAATTTATAGTGATATAATTAAGACCATTGATAGTTTAAATGAAAAATCCAATGTTATTTAAGTTTTTATTTATGATTGCTTTTCTTTAGATAACACCAACAGTTATGGTATTTACCACGGAAACAAGACAAGACAGGGGACTTCAGACACAACTAGTACTCCTAACCCTAATGATCACACATTTAAAACACAGGTGGGTCTTGATTACTGTCATTTTGTGACATTTGCCTCTGCTGGTCAATCATCTCTGGATGAAATTCTAATCCATAATAAAAAAAATCAATTATATTTTTTTTACCTCCTCTGTCGATTTCTAAACATTCATAACAAGGGTGGAACTGAACACTAGTAATATTTCTCTCCATAAATTCTCTTAAATTTCTCAAAACACTTGAAATAAATGAATTAGACATTATAGTAGATTTAGCTGTGTTGTTGCTAACTGTTTAATTGTTGAGTTTTTATCTTAAGCACCAATATATATCTTGAAAATCTTATTATAGACATCCATTGTCTCGTGGGATTAACATTATGTCAAGATTACAAGAAAAACATTTTTGACCATCATATACATGTACAAAAGATTATAAAACTATACATGTAACTTTAGACATATATTTAAGCTTTTGGTGCTCTGTTGCATTGTCTGTTCTCTAACTTACTTTAAATTCATAATTTTAAAAGTGTGTGTGTTTTTTTTTTCTCCTCTCTTCAGATATATGAAAGCTACACTTAGTACTCTAATAATGTAGACTGAATAATTACTTGAACACTATCATAGATTTTCTCTTTGGCTTTTAAGTTGATGGCTAAGTTTAGTTTCAAAATAAAAATAAACAAAATTAGTAAGGCTAGACATATTAAGTTATGATATGGGTCTTAAAATTATGGAGTTTGTATATAAATATAGATAGCATTTTTATAGAACTGAGTTTATGTAGTATGTAGAATGTGTGTTTAATTCAAAGCTGTGGTTATCAGAAGGACATGCATCCTTTTTGTTATGAACATTCTGTTTGAGTCATGATTGTTTGGGTGTATCTATTTCAAATTTATCTGATGTCTTTCAAATTTCAAATTACATCCTATGATAAACCTACATGTATTTGCATTATTTTTTAACTTGATTATTTTTTTAATTGCTGTTGATTGATTAAGATTTTAGTTAGCTTAAACATTCCATATTATGTATGACATATTTTAGTTATTGTTATTGTTATTTACATATCAATCTATAAGTATATATTTTGCTGTCATAATTTTGGTTTTTAATGGTGCTTTCAAATATCCACCAATCATTCCATTATGTCTTTATATAGAGGTATCTAATGGCCATTTTAGCTTAAAACACTAAGCAATATATGTTTGCATTATCATTCCCTTGTGTATTTATTAGGATAGAACCTATCATACATGTATGTTAAATCTCCTTTTATCAGTTGTTATTACTTTAAATACTCAGGATTATCCACATACAACTACATTAATATTGTTGTCCTTATCAAAATAGGGCTTAAAATAAAGTTGTTAGGTTTGGCTTCTACCATTACTATTTTTGTGTGTGTTATAGATTATTTTTTATGATTACTATGTTTTATAAGATATTGACTGTTATGTTGATAAATGTTCTAACTTCAATAAAACTTAGTTGATAAGTTTTTAATTTGAAACAAATTGATGATTTGATATTGATTTTATTTTTATGCATACAATTTTGAATAAATAGTTCAGTGATTTTAAATTTTTCTGTGCCTAAAGTATAAAATGACGGTATTTGTATTGTTAAGATGTATATATTGTGATAACTTGATATTCAGTTTTATTGACATCGGTGTGCTAAAATGTTGTGTAAAATAGTTTATATATGTTATTTCTAGTTGTTTTTTTATGTATGAATTAGAGAAAAAAAAGGGGTTACAAATGTAACACTCAATTACAAAGCAGTATGAGATTTCAAAATCTAGAGGTTCTCACAGTCTTAATTCAACATGGGTGATACATCTCTGTATGAGCTAACTTCTAGACACTCGATCAAAAAGGAAATGTTCTGAAGTTTCTTGCAAAAATATGGACAAATGTTCATTAGACAACCATAGAGAAAACTTTTCAAATTAAAAGATATACACACAAAAAAAAGAAAGAAGTTCGAAACCAACAGTTTTTATGTCACCTTACTATAGTCATCACTTGGTGTTCGTTGTCTGTGGGTGTGTTCTCCATCTGAAGAAAAATGTGCATGAGACAGCAATAGAGAAAACTTTTCAAATTAAAAGATATACACAAAAAAAAAAGAAGTTTGAAACAAACAGTTTTTATATCACAGTGTAAAGAAACCATTATGAGCTAGATCTTCTGGCTTTTGTTTAATCTGTTCTGGTCAATTTCCTTATGATTTTATTCTATTTATGAAATACATCATATTTGAATGGACTGGTTTGAAACGGAGGACGTCTGAAAAAAATTCATTTATATACTGCCACCACCTGAAGTCCCTGCAATTTGTATAATTAAATTGTACTTCCAGTCTTCAACCGTTAATTCAACAATGTCATAAAGCTGTTTTAATTCTATGAATCTACTCAATTTATACTTAAATAATAAGATATATATCTGCCCCCCTTTCTGTTGTAATCAAAACCTGATAATGTAACCCTAGAATTTTCATTTTGAATTTTAACGTATATCTGAATTTCAAAAATAAATATAGATTCTGTGACGTGGAGACAAAATGGACGTCACCCTCAAACCCTTGTCACCAACCAACTCTCTCTCGTACTAACTGACCTTAGCCAAATACCAATTTAGTCAAGCAAGGCAAAAGTGGGTAACAACCCCAAATTCTGTGATGTGGAGACAAAATGGACGCCACCCTCAAACATACCCTTGTCACCAACCAACGGAAAAACTCAATAATCTTTAATGTTTCT